>CM032880.1:37838020-38510581 GCA_019176425.1 Megalops atlanticus | reverse complement strand
ACACCTTTGTATCTGGTAGTGCAGGCTGCATCTCTGCACTTCTGCATTCCCTGCATCCCCTGCAAGAAGCAGCAGCCTTGCCCCCCGCTCTCTCCTCTGCACCACAGAGTGATTGACTTTCGCTGCCAGGAGCCAGGAGAGATGATTGCCATGTCACATCTTTTTCAGGAGGGATGTATGGCTTTCAGCTCGAGGGCTTCTGTCACCAGGAACACATGTATAGTGCTGCGGTCCCTATTAGGCAACCTTAAGCCACCTTGAAAAATAACAACAGCAACAACAAAAAAGACGTTGCCTATGAAGTATGTTTCGTGTGGATTGGCAGAGGAGGGGGGGTGGGCACCCACACACCATTAACAGGCTGTCATGCGACGCTCTCTTTGAAACGCTTCGAGCCAGGCTTGAGCAACGCGGTGCGCGTTTGGCGGCACGTACGGGCCTG
Source organism: Megalops atlanticus (assembly GCA_019176425.1). Taxonomy (NCBI): domain Eukaryota; kingdom Metazoa; phylum Chordata; class Actinopteri; order Elopiformes; family Megalopidae; genus Megalops; species Megalops atlanticus. The sequence goes on along the minus strand of CM032880.1, from coordinate 38,510,139 downwards.
ATTTGGGCTCAGTGGCTGTTTTGTAATGTAAATGCAGCTGGAGAGGAACCAAGCCGCGAGACGTCCTGTTCTCCGGGAGAAGAAAGGCGAGAGTGCGGCAGGCTCGCAGGCGGAGAGGCGATAAGGAGCCGGCTGTAAGGCGATTTCCGACATTAGGTCCCTCCGCGCCCCCCTTCCCCCGCCCCTGGCTCAGTGCCTTTCCAGGAGAATAATGAGGTAAACAATAAAGGCTTTCCGTTCGAGACCTCTGACTGACAGCCACAGACTGGTGGTACAAATGGTCATGGCTGAGCAGGGGTGCATTTAAGGTGCTTGGACAAAGCAGCACGATGTAGCTGAGGTCACGGAGGGACCAGGAAGGCGTGAATTCCCGGAGTGAATTCCTGAGGGTGGAGGAGTCCATCACTCCCTCCTTCCAGGTGGAACCGCTTGATTGCTGTGACTCCTCTGTGCATAAAATCTACAAGCATGGAATTGTGGGAAAAAAACACCTACAAAAGCTCAAGCGAAAGGAAGTGAGCAGTGCTTAAAAGGCATATGCTCATTATCTCTGCCTGTATCGCTACCAATGTACCAATCCCTGTAGGACTGGGTAAAACTAAAAAAAAATGCAGAGAATGCATCTTAAACTCTTTAGCTGTGCTGAATGAAACAGAAAAGGGTGCTCTATATGTATGCGGGGATAAAAAGTCAGGTTGATTAACTGCTGGAGTAAACGGAGTAAGGCCTGCATTACTTCTGGAGCTGTGCACTTGGGGAGATTCTATTATTTTCTCTGAGGCGACTGACGAGTGTGCATTCACACTGTACCTATTAGACAGGGGTGGGCACGCTTCGATGAGCACTCGCTCTGTTCACGCTGGGTTAGCACTCTTTGATACCCTGCTTTCATTTCCTGCTATTAATCTCCCAGTACTGGGAATTACACAGGCAACGCCCAACACCAGATTCGACTGGATCGCCGACAACGCAGTGGTGGCTATCTGACCAGAGCTTCGGCTTAGGTAGAAGAGATGCACACTGAAAATGGTGAAAATAAACACGTTAACTAGCCCCATTTACCATGCCCTGCATCCCCAACACCACGGGATCACGCAGACACAGACTCTCAGGCTAAAAGAAGCCATTTCCACTGCTGAGACCCAGATTAACTGAAGAACTCTGTGCTGCAAAGTGCACCTTCTATCCTGAGGTAGGCCTGAGAGCCCAAAACCAGAGAACCAAAGAGCCAAACCACAAAACCTTAAAAGCCAATTTACTGCAACAAAAACTGCTTTGTTTTGCCATGTTTATGCAATATACTTCACATTTGAAAAAAAAATCTTAAAACAGAAAAGAATACAATACTCTTGGTCCGACCAAGGAGGAAATTAGTCTTACAGCTTTCACAAGGACAATGGTGACAAATATAGAGCAACACTTGACAGGTTACAATACACAGCATACGGCTGTGTCTGATAACAAAAGCCAATGTAGTGGTACTTTAATGAGTAACATAATATTGCAGTCTGTTTCCAATGCACATTGTAATTAAACTAATACATCTTCATAGAGCCACACGGTCAAGACGGGAGAGAAGGGGAAATCTTTCAAGGGGTTTACTTGGAAATGTGGCTGTTCAGACAGCAGGTTAAAGGACGTGCTCTGGGACCTGTACATGGTCGTAATTAAGAGAAAGCAACTCCAACACTGCTTTTGACATAATGAACCCACTGAATGTGTCAGTTCCACTCCACCAATGGAAAAGAGAAGGCTTATGCTGAATGAAAGATGCTTAGAATGAAAGACTTGAACAAATAAAAGATATATGTCAATACATCACTCCCACTGTTGTTGCTGAATTCATTTCTCTTTCGGCATTGAATTGCTTTTCGTAGTGGACAATCTGAAGGAAACTCAAAATGCTGTGAAGGAGGACTCCAAGCAATCTCGCATGCAAAGCTCCATGGGATATTCAAAGTCCTCCAGCCAGATCGCTGGCTAAATCCTACCGCATATTGAGAAAGCTTTTGACAGGTGCTGTGCTGAATATTGCACACTGTGGGCATGCTGAAAATAGATTTCACTGTATTAGTATCTCATTTATCAAATAAAAAGGCACTGAAAGAGAACGCCTTGACAAAACTGTTCAGATAGCATTGTTTCTATGACAACACCATCCTTGTTCTGTAAGGGAAGAAAAAACAGACCCAGCCTGCTTCACCTGGTAACTGAGAATTTGCTGGAGTGGTGAGTGATTTTCTCACTATTGACCCATAAAGAGTACTCAGGTTCTCGAGACAAATCATGGTGCTTCGAAATCATTTTTATTTCTATAATGGAAGGGCAGCATTTAAGACCCTCACCCTTACATCCCCTAATGTATAAATTAATACCACTGGTGCTTACGGGAACAGAGCTGCGGAAACAAGTTATCATAAACAGATGATTTGAAGAGCATTTGCCTTTGCTGTAATGGTCTGTAATTGACCTGTTTTGTCCCTTTTCACATATGCATAAATGATCTAATTATCCATAATTATAACAAAGAAAATGAAGGCTTTGCTTCATACCAAAGGATGATATGAGTCCAGTAATCCAACCTATGACAGGGGTGGGATGTAGGGGTAAATATCTGCTAATACAAGGAATTGTGGGTAAGTAACCTTTAATGCATTACATAAGTTTAACATGGAGGGCATAGTAAAATGAATATCGAACTGGCACCTCTACTTACAAAACCACCCTGTGAACATCGCAGAGTGGTCTACACTAGCTTTATTGGGTAAACATTTTTTCCAAAATACATGTATTATTATAACTTGTTAAATAGTATTGTCATTTTTTCAACAGTAATCTTTTTAAAAGTGCATCCAGAAATTTTATAAAAGTACATTCAGGAATTTTCTTTTCCATTATTTCCACCCAGAAGTGCACAGCAAGCCTGTTAATATGTGGAAACATTAATATGTTGTTCCATGTCTGACTGGCAGAGAAGCAAACAAAGGGGAAAGCTGATGCAATATGAAGCTATACTTATGTGTGTCAGCAGTGCACTGAAAGATCTGTAATATGTGAATGAATATGCCTTAATGCTTTAAGATACTCGCATGATGTTATGCCACAATGTAGATATCTGTGTTTTGGTGCTGAGTTACATGACTCTATAGCTAACAGCACCACACAGACCACATATGACTGGCATGTGTGACATCTAGAAAAAAGTATAAAATTTAACATTCAAAATTCCAACAATATACTGAATCAACAAACAGACCAATGAAACAGGGTTCTGCGCATCACATGAGTACACATACATTAACTGCCTTGTATAATGAAGCGTTCACTCATTTTACACTCAGTTTGGGTAAACTGGCTCTTACCATGGCTATTACTGTAGAACATTTAACAATCAAAAGAGGCTTTCAATTTGATTTTATTCCTCCAGGTGTGGGACCTGTTCACATTTTGATGGGATTTTATGTTGAAACTTTTGTTGTTTTTTATGCTGATGAACTGAAATGGTGCTGATGGGGGCTCATCACACAGTCACACGTATCTGTAAACCTTCTCTTTACTATCAGAGATCAGAGTATGTCCTTTCTTCATTTCAATCTTCTATTCCCTCAGTCCCCTGCACCAAGTCTAAGAACATGCATGAAAGGTGCTAAACAACGTTTGATGCATGATCCTTGCCTTTTCCCACGTGGAGGAGTAACGGAAACATCAAATGGCAGCCGGAAATGGCAAGGACTGTAACATCTTCTTTTTAAGGAATAATCCCAAAACAACAACATAAGCACTATCCAATCAATGGGTGGAATTCAAAGGGGTGAGTGGTGGCTTATCCCTTCCACTGCCTGACTGCATTATCTGGTTATTGGCTTTTTCTTACTGATGCCCTGCGGCCAGCCAGGCTCAACACCTGCAACACGCATGAAATCCCCTCCTGGGAAATGGCATTACAGCTGGTGGCCTTAATGGCATTACTCAACACCGCCATTGCTGAAGTGTTCCTTCAGACTGTTCTTTGACTTAATGCGCAGAGGCAGGAATCTATCAAGTAGGGAAATTTTCATAAAGTCGTTCATTATGATTCTAATGGGCGCACACAAAGTGTTCCAATCTCCTCAATAATTAGGAAATAGAGCGGAGCCCTAGCACACACACCCCATCTGGCGAGTGTGGCGAGATTTCAGTTCGGCGGTGTCGTGACTGGCTCTTTCACAGGTGTTCCTGCGAAACAGCTGGATGGAGCGATGAATAATAGTCACCGTATCCCCGCTATCAGAAATCTGCCGCACTTCCTTCGCAGCCTGATTAATCAATAAAACATTTGTGTGTGTGTCTGCAGTTCATCCCCATGTAACCCAGGTAGTATTTTTGGAGCAATAACGGCACCTGGGAGGTTCTGAAACCAAAAAACGAAGCCTTCAGCAAAGTTGCACCACACACGGCTTTGTGGGGGCAGCGCTGGCTCGCTGCTTGGTGTCCATGACGTCTGGTCAACGTTTAGGCCAAACCGTGTCCTTCGTCTGGTCGTCTGCGGTGGCAATACAGTAGCACTATTAACACAAGTTGCTACATCTACATGAGGAAGTATACCCAACTATGGATGGAGGGGCCGGAGGACAGTGGCACTGCTGTGACAGCCTCCTTCAGGCCAGTCCTCTCTCCTCCTCTCTCTTGAATCTCTCCTGATTTCTTTGACTCTGACCCCCTGGATCTGTGACACCTCTACGATTCAGCTCCAGCTTTTTCAGCAGGCTCCAGAGGCCTGTCTTCACCTGACACACCGTCAACCTGACAACACCTCGCAGCTTAGTGTGGGCACTGCTATTAAAAACAGAGCGATGCTGATGCAAAACTCAGCGATAATTATAACATGTTCACTTTTTCAGCTCTAACACCTTCAGTCACTTCTTTTCGGTTCAGCTGCTAAGCAGTTTAAGACTGCATTCAGTGATTCAGCGTATTATTGCAGCATGCTGTATCACCTCGTCCTGCTGGACCACCACAGAGAGTGGGCCCTGTGCCAGGACTCCATGTTAATAACACATTACTCCAGTCAGGTCTTGTAGTCCAAAGTAGCTGACAATATTACCAGCTAAAGGGGAACTCTGGCACAGTGTGCAAAGCTAATGATGACAAATCCATTGTTTTAGCCACCCAGAGGAACACATGCACACACTGATGCACTGCGATATAAATACAGATCCCACACAGATCAGGATGAATGGGGAATCTTTGCTGGCTACGGGATATGTTTGTTAAAACTTCTGCGTCCAGTTTATACGCCAGATGTAAATGAATAACACAGTGAGCGTGCTGTGCAACACATACACATATGGTAGGAAAGTACCCAACATGCAACTTTCAGCTAAATGGACAGCTAACAGAGGGCATGTCTGAAAAGGTTGAGAAAACACACAACACCAAGGATATTGGCCAATCAGGCTGCCCAGGGACACTCCTTTAAAAGCTATGCTTGGTCAAATGACTGATGAGACATAGCTTGAAGCATACCAAGTTGTCTGTGGCTGTATATAGGATGCTACTGTTGGACTTTGGACTCAATGCACGCTCTAACTGGTGTGGATGTTCCATTTGATACATCTGCACCAATCACGGTCAAGTGTGCATCACATGCAAAGATAAAAGCAACACAGGCCTGCTATCACGTTTAAGTGTGTCTCAATAGATGAATAATACTGCTATTATCCCTGCACTGATAATAATCCATAGGATAGCAATGACTCAGACGCAAAAGAAAATTATTGAATAGACATGCCTTTGGTGTCAACTACAAAATTCACATCAATAAAAAAGGATATTGGTCAAGTCAATGCTCATAATTCGTATGACATTTGCTATGAAAGTGTGTTGCTGTTTACAATTAAGGTACATTGATAACAGGTCTTGAATAATACTAAGCGTTGCGTGCAGACAGAACGAACCGCTGAGCATTACGCAGAGAGGAATTACCACTTCTGCTTAGTGCTGAGAAATATACTAGGTTTTGGCAGGCAACGGCAGCGCCACAAACAGGAGTGACAATGCCAAGCTGAAAACGCGACAGTGTTAATCAAGCCACGCCTCAAAGACAAGTACATCCCATCTTCACTCCTACGTGAGATGCTGTGAAAATAGCAAATGGGCATTAATAGCCAGAGCACAATTTGTTTATGTTGAAAACTGTAAACGCCCCCGTACTTGGCTGACAGGTCCTGTATGTTCTCAAAGCGTTCCTGGTATATGCTGTTGTATTTAACTTGCAATACAAGGGAAAGTCTTTTGTTGGTATGAAATCCTGCATTGTCTGGTTTCTTTCCATTAGAACAGCCAAGGCTACAGCTGAGAAGCACAGAGAGAACAGAGACCTGGCAGCGGCATCCTTCAAACAGACAGCTCTCGCGCGCGTCACTTCTGAGCTGCTGCGGCCCGCATCTTCCATGCCGCTATACAGATGCAATTTTGAAAAGACCCTCACAGACTGCTGTCTGCCATCACCAGGAAGCTGATGATTTAAGAGATGGTAACATTAAGAGATTGAAAAAGAGAGAGAAAAGTGTACGAACCAGATGTCTGAGAGAAACAGCAAGTATGACGGGAGAAGATTCTCAGCTTAATGTCCGTGAGGGCTTTGTGTGCGGAAGGACAAAAGTGATTCAAAGTGCACAAGACCTATGCTTAAATCTCATCCATGGATGGGTCCGCAGCCATCTGGAGCAAGCCACCCTGAAACGCTGAACACTGGAGCATCCAAGGACTCCTTACCGCACTACTCTAGCAAAGCAAGGAGGAAAAAAAAAGATTAACTTACTCACAAACAAAACTATGCTGAAAAAATACTGAAGGTAAAAACTGTATCTACAGGTTTTTGTGTTGTTACGAAATGTACAGCAAATCACTTATCTGAATCAGCTCTGCATCTCCACCATGATTAAAAAATTCAGTTGCAAAACCATGATGCATATCTTCTTACTCAAAGCCCCTTTGTTTGGGGAGTACAGGGTTTGAGTGACATCAAATAATGTGCTTGAATAATAGACAAATACTTAAGAAAATACTAAAGACAGACCTTCAAAACTTTGAAGAGGAAAATATTAAATAAATCTAATCAAGCAGTATTCTTGGTAACATAAACATGTCATTCTCTATCTGTGAAAGGGCCAACCTACAAGCATTTCCCATGTACAAAACCTCCATGACTCAAAGCACCCTTTTGTTGGTGTACTGCCTACAATGAAAGAACTACCTATAAATCACTAATCTATCCTCAAGTTTAGACAAAATTATTTCAGACATGAAGTCCTGTAATAGTTTTCATGGGTGCTGGCCTTCCATTCTAAAATGAGTACATTAATGCAAATATTGTTGTTCCATTAGGATAAACCCCTATTTCCCTGGTGTAATCCCCTACCACTCCTGAGTGCAATACTGGGTTAACTGTTGCAGAACAAAGCAGAAATAAGCCCTCCTAAACAGCAGGCACACTGAAGGAGAAATCCTCCCTCCACACAAATTACAGCAATCACAGTGATGGATCCATCCTTCACACCAATCACAGCAATAACTGTATGAGATCCTTCCTCCATAGCAACCGCAGTATCAGAGTTCTTCCTTTCTCACCAATCACTGTATGAGAGCCTTCCTCCATAGCAACCAGTTACTTCCATGCACCAGTCGCTGTATGAGAGATTATTCCTCTGCACCAATCACTGTATGAGAGATTATTCCTCTGCACCAATCATTGCATGAGAGATCCTTCCCCTGCACCAATCACTGCATGAGAGATCCTTTCTTCACACTAATCGCTTTATAAGAGCTGGCTCCCAGGAGGGTGAGCAGAACCATTCTGCAGCCTGGGCAATGATAACGCGCCCACCAGGAGAATATTTACTGAACCTAATATTGCTAAATGTCATCTGTTTATTGGATTTATGGATTGATGTCAAGAAATGGGAGACACACTGCAAGCAGAATATGCAAAGGATGCTGACACAATAAAGGAGGCAACATGCAATATTTATACATCAGTCTTCATATTCCCCTGTTCCCTCCCTCTAGTGAGAACCCGATATGCACTGAGAGGCAAGGTCATGTGCAGGTGGTGGTGGTGGTGGTGGTGGGGGGGACATGTTCTGTTCCAATCCCTTCCAACTTTGCTTTATCCTGATGTCTGAGGTAAGTTCAGACAAAAAACAACATCCAAATCTCCCTTTTCCATTACTGTACAAGAAATGGCAAGATAAGACACCAGGGGTTATTTTCAAAATGCATTTCCCTGACGGCCAGGTGAGGTGCATGCTGGTTCGTCTGCAAGGTCATTCTCTTGGATGTCTTACTGGACCCATGGTGCTCTCCTACTGGCTGGCTTCATTGCTCTTTCCATCAACGTCATGGTGATGGAGCTCCTCTTTCTCGGAAACAAGCACTGGGATCAATATTCTGCAGATGGCCTATTGTCATGACAGCGCCTCCTTGTCATTCCTTGTTTGGGCAATCTGTGCAGCACTTGAAGCAGAAAACCTGCCGCTCTGGTGTGTCAAAAGCCATGAGCTTCAACAGCGGTAGACACTCTCCACCTCTCAGACGCGGGACCCCTCACCTGCCTGTCCAATCTGACACCGCAGCAGCTCTAGCTGATGAAATGGCTCCCATGAATCCTCACCCGACCCGAGCCTTCACCACCCAATCAGATTCCTCTCAGACTGTTCTGATGGTGCTCTGCCCAGTGCTGAGACACTCGGGGCACAACCCCATCCTGACATGAGCGCCTCTCGACCCCGTCTCGATCACCACCAGGTACAATCAAAACATGCATAAATATCAAGCCAGTGAGCGGCTCTCTCAGCCTCTGGAGTCTGTTTCCATGGCAACAGGGCCAATCAGCAGCGAGCGGAATTGGGAGCACTTGAACCCCGAGCACCATCCCTGCAGCGGCAACTTGGTCATACTGCAATGCGCGATTCATGGCCAGCCCGTAAATGAGAAAGGTGCATTCAGTATGCAACATTCACACCGTGTCCACGATGCGCTGGTGCTGAATTCTGCATGTGACTCAGTCTCCTGTGAATTTATTCAAGCCTCTTCTGGAGGGAGCCCACTGTTCGGCTGCCTGGCCGGACGGAATCGATTTTTCCAAATGTAAGAGAAGCCCCTAACAGAGGGAACACCATCAGATACTCCCCCCGGCCCCTTGGGACCTCAGAACCGATTTCCCAGATCCGGGCTTGTTTCAGGCATTAGGCACAGTGGAACATTCTGAAGGGACGTTTCGGTAGAATGGAGGAGGGTTTAGGCCTCCACCAGAAAGCTGAGGATTGAAAGCTGCACCGAGACACAGCCGAACATGGCTGCCGTAGCCTCGAGCAGGGTGCTTAATTTGAATTGTTCCAGCGGAAAATCCAGCTGTATAAATTGGTTCCTATATCTGAGCTGCAGATAAAATGTTGGCTTTACTGTGTGGGTGCTGCTTAACTAGGAAATGTAGTAGGAATGGAGGCTTCTACTTTTGCATATATATATATATATATATATATATATATATATATATATATATATATATATATATATATATATATATATATATATATATATGTATGGAGGGCCGCTGCAGAGCAAGCAGCACTAGGGAGAGAGCACCACAGTCCCCCGCTGGCTGAATTCATTGCTCTCCCTAGCGGTGTCGGACAGTGGATCTGGACCAAGCAGAGGCCATGTGCCTCCCTTTTCGTTTCCCACCCCTCACTTCACAGACTGGTTCCTCCTCTATGGAGTCACAGACAATAGGTCGCCGTCCAATTTTAAAGCAAAGTTCAGCAGCACTTTCCTGGAGGCAGTCAATGAATATGACCTTTTACAGGAATACAAACAAGCCATCGCTAGGCTATGAGGGGGAATGGGAGGAAAGAGTTTGTCCCATGAACGTGATTGGCTGCTGGAGGATGGCTGTCACCTCTCTACACTCCCTCTTTCCCAGGGGCATGAAGTCTCAAAAGGAGGCTTGCGTCCCCGAAGGAGAGGATGGCACCACCAGATTATCCTGCTGAACTCGCTCTTTATGATTATAATGGTAGAGACCTCCTGGCTCAGAGATATCAGTGTGTAGACTGTGAGATTATCAGGTGTGGGGGTGCTGCAGGAGTAACTGCTAGTGGGAGACAGGGGGTGTGGTGCTGTAGGAGGGTGATGGTGAGCCCATGTGTATATTGGATTATTGTATGAATTATTTCTTATTTATATTAAATTTCTGTCAGTGCATAACATGATTGGGGAGCCCTGCATCACTCATCGAGTGCTCACTAATGATGCTGATTATAGATGTTGCAATAAAAGTGGATGGTGAGAGTGTGCACTAGCAAACCTGGATAGCAATTATGGCTAATAATGAGACAAGGGGCCACATGTATCAATGGTGTGTACGCACTAAAATCATGCTGAGCACTTTTCTACACATAAAACGGTATTTATGAAAAGATACCTCCTGGGACAACATGTGTACCTCTGCGCATGGTCTCGAGGTGGCGTACGCATAAAATTTGTAATTTACAGATTGGCGACACCAAGAGGAACTAACGGTGATGCAAGTAAAGAGGGTCTTGTGTCAATCATTGATGAGTGTTATCGCGCCAGGATGAAGTGACTGAGGGGGCAGTTAAAAATGGCGAGGGGGCAAATCTTTTTATATAGTAAAACAGTAGGTTATTTCATCCGGATGGCAATAGAGTGCGTTTTGACTAGATATGAACAATTTACCTTTTCCATGTGTTTTTCATGGCCATAATATGAAATAGGAATATTTGGGGCAGATTGGTCACCACCTAAAATTGGTCTGGTGGTAGGTTTAATGAAATTCCTTGATTTAACCATGCAATAGCCGCTGAAAGGCTAAATAACAGCACAAAATTACTGTTTCAAAATCAAATAATACATTTATTTCACAGCAGTGGTGAAACCAGTATTAAACCTGAGTGTCCTCGCACAATTTAGGGAATTGGAGCACTCGGAACATACAATAGGGCTACAAGACGCAAAATAATAGAATATATGAACGATTCTAACCACTGAGAGATGACTGCTAAAATCAACAAAATAGCCAACAGTGTCAGGGTCATTAAGTCAAAAAAAAAGATGATCAGATCGTTTTGTCTGTCTTTCTGCTCATGCCATGCAGCTGTCGCTCTCTCTCCCTCTCTCACTGAGGGGGCAAAGTCCCCTCTTACCCCCTCGTGGCACCGGGTGCGGACACACTGGTCCTGTGTGCGCTTATTCGTTCTTTGGCCTCTCTTTTAAAATCCGAGCACCACTTCTTCACCTCCTCCACCGTACGCCCCTCTGGTGAAACTGCATTTATAGCAGTCAACACTTTGAGCCACTCCGCATTTTTCTGTCGATTTGAAATGGCGCTAGTCTGGCCCCCAGAAAGGACATTTTTTCCTCCTCTCCACCTCATCAACCATCAACTCTATCTCCATGTCCAAATAATTTCTTTTCTTACGTCCTGCCATTAATCCTCAACATCAATCGCTGCATTTCACTCAGATTTACCTGGGATCTTTATACGCCAATTCGACTATTTAAAGGCGTGTCTCGGTCCATATAAGAACAATTGTGGGAGTGGAACGTTAAGTGCGTTCATGTGCACATAATCTCACGCTGATTTGATTTACGCTCAGATTTTTGAAGACAATTAGGCGTACGTGGTGTTTGATAACTCTGACAAAAAACCTTCCTACACAAATTGTGGGATTCTGCGTACGCATGTTCCTAGGGCAAATTGTACACAAAGATTGATACATATGGCCCAAGGAGTCTACTTCCTTACAGCTTATGGGACAGGCAATGTTGTATTAGTTCAGTGCCTCAGACCTGTGTGGCTGTGGCTGGAGCAGATCAGCAGCCGAGTGGGCACCTCTTTCACACTCTAATCAGCTGCCACGAACAGATTTGTTTTCATTGGCAATGTTTTCATTTCATGTCTAATTGAAATCCGCATGTGCTATTAACAGTGGCCTCCTTCATCAACTCCTGTGATGTCAGGCTCTAGTGCCGCAAGCCACAGTACACAGAGGTGGAGGTCAGGGAGAACATGTTGCAAACTCAATAACACCACGTTGATGTGATTTATGACAATCTCACACAAGATTGACAACTAAATTGCAAGGGGGCCTTGCTGGCGAGGTGTACTGCACTCTCCTAAAAAAGCAGGATCTAAAAACAGCATGCACTGTGCCATGTGATTATGTCTGCGCTGTTGTGGCTGTGGCTGGAAGGGAATGTTTGTGGCAGAAGCTTTGGAACTTCATTCTGCTGCAGAGCAGACAGGTGCTGTTAGCCACTGAGGCTGTGCTGGGAACAGGTGGCATGTCACCCCTCATCAGCAGTGTGGACAGCATGCTCACAGCCACGCCGCTCACAGAGAAAAGGGGAGGAGCAAGTCATACCTGGACAGCACAAAAACACAGCCACACACACACACACAACTGCACTCCCACAAGGTGCAAGTGCGCACACACACAACCACATACATGTCAATGCTCACAGAGACACCCACAGGCACACAAACAATCATACGCTCACACACATGCCAATGCTTGCACACATCCACAGGCCCATGGCCACTCACATGCGCACATGCACACACACACACACAACTGCACTCCAACATGGCACACACACACACCACTCAACCCATACATGGCAATGCTTGCACCCACTCACAGACACACTAACATAACCACACTCCAACATATACACGTGCACGCGCGAGCGCACACGCACGCACACACACACACACACACACACCCCCTGCCACATATACTCTCTTGGTCGCATGCACACACACACATACAGTCTAAACAGACAATATATGAACAAAATGTTGTACTGATACCTCAGGGATAACCAATAATTCCCACATGAACTCTGCCTTTGTGTGTTCTGCTGAGGCTCTGATTAAGATTGCTAGGGTTACAGACAGTGCTTACTCAAGTGATCAACATTAGAAACAAAGAAAATTTAGTAAGAAGCACTGCAGCAGCACTAATTCATAAGGTAACTGAAGCAATGCATGGGTGTTACCAAAACAAGCAAGTTGAAATTCCACTTCCGTGCTGTCTGCTTTCCCGACAGAATGATTCAAGTAGTCATTTCATGTTTCCTGCCTCAGACAAACAACCAGGACAGAGAGTCCCGCTCTCACATCCCCATACCTATTACTTCATATATCATTAATGCAGCTGCCAGCTATTTTGACTAGTCTGTAATCCCAGCTGCAACTCCAGTGGATCAGGGTCTTCTGTATTGGAGGGTCCTGAAGAGTGCTATTGCCACCATCCATCTGAGAAAAGATGTGTGTACCTGCTCATTACAGATACTACAGCACAAAGCCTGCTCCAAAACAATAAGTCCATCACTGAATAAGATGATGCAGCCCCTTCCACAAGATTGTACTCTCCTTTGGCTCTTGCAAATGCCTAAACACAAGACTGGCAATCTATGTCTGAATTTGAATGTTTGTCTCAAAGTGTACCCACCTGTTTGTTTTTACAGCCCAGTATTTTCTACCAATCCATTAAATCAACCTTAAACTGTGTAATTGTAGGTCTACCATGATTGAAAACAGGCAGCTGTGATTGGCTGATTGTTCCACACCTGCTTTTGATTAAACAAGCCAGGTGAGAGGATATTTGTCAGAAGTCTCAGTTCTAACAGTAATTGGTAGTGTTGTCCTGGAAGATCTTGCTGCAGTTGCTTTGACCTTTTTTTACATCAATATAATTGCGTGTCAGTTACGTGACACCTGGTTGTGTTGTCTTTGGTTCTCCACTTCAGGAGCTTTCAAGCCTTTTTAAAGTGAGAAGTACTAGCCAGCTTCTCCATGCTGGCAGATCATCTAGAAGTAATAACCTACATAGTTCATATAACCACTTTCCATTTTATTATAAGCGGTTTTTCATTACAGTCTTTTGTCATTTTTTTATTATAATCCTTTTCATTAAAAGCCTTTACGATTTTATTATGAGAAATAAGTAATTACGAGGCTCAAAATGAAATCATTTTGTTCTTAGCCATGAACAAGCACTGCTGTCCCCTTTCGCCTACACGCACCAACCGCAGGACAGGATCATGTGACAATGCTGGCCTGCCAAAGACAATTCTGGCAACACGGCTTTATCGTAGCAATGTTTCAAAGGCCCAGAATCCTCTCTACTGCATGGCTCCCTGCACTGTAATTAAGTAGGACACAGAAATAGTGCCTCAAGCAATAGAGATGACCTGGAAGTCATCCTTCGTCATGCAATCCCATTTGAGTTCCAATGTTCAAAGGTCTCCTACCGCACCCTCCTGCTCTTCCCCTTCCGCAGTAATTCTGGGGCCGCTGATCCACAATGCACCCATGACCAGGTGACAGGGCTCGGGGCTCGGCAGAACATGGGTAGACGCAGCTGAATCTTTGCTCCCTGAGTACAACTTCTCTGGTCCTGCCGACAGCATTGATCACTGCCTCATGCTTCTTACCCCATCCGTTATCCCTTACCTAGACAAACATCTGGCACTGCCTCCATAAATAAGAGCAGCAAAGTTGGATAAATACATTATAAATGTTTTGAGGGAACAAATTTTCTACTGAGTTCTCAAGATTCAGCCACATTCTTCCTGTGACTTCTTGTGGGGGAAAAATGAACAATTATCTGGCTATATTTGTACCACGAAGGGCGAGCCATTTTTTTCTGGCTACCTATATTATTCCATTGTTAGACAGCGGGAAACGTATAGGCACGCAAACATATACATGGGTGCCTAGCTCCTGATGCACATATGAATAACACAGAATAATCACCAACTACCTGTATGAGGCGTTATCTCAGGAGGCCTTCTGTATAAGGGTAGAAATCACTGATGGATACATCATTGCTTGTTTCCATATTTATTAAGTCAGAATATTGGCCTGCCTTCTTTTCCACCCCAGCTGATGAAGAACCTTTTCTGTAATATCCTCCTGCCTCCACCCACCAGCCCCGGGAAGCAGCTCCAGCCTTCACGTCCCCAGCCACAGGAGCTGGTTGATGGGCCTAAGAGAGAATTTGCCAGCTAGCTGCTGCTGATGCGCAGGTGTGTTCCAGGTCAGGGAGATGGCCCTTTGGACGTATGCAAACAAGTGCAGAGGACTTCAGCTCAAAAGGCCTATACACTTTGCCTTTTCCTCCCCAAGCTCATGCTAGGCAGGGAGTTTTTTCTCTTTGAGTGAAATATTTCCCTTTTGCCCAACCCTGGAGAGCCCTAAAGGACTAACAAGGGGCACTTCTCATACCAAAGGGGTTTGTTCATTGCCATTCAGATATGCTCTAAAGATGCTTGGAGTAGCTGGCAGTGCTCCAATGCACTCTGCAGGAGAATCTATCATGGCCATCTCGTCTAGGTACACCTACGTTACAAAGGAGGGGGTGGGCAGAACCCCAGGCATACGAATAAACGCATTGGTCCAGGGCTGGGGGACTACCTGTCAATTATAAATGATTTAATACTGCATAATTCATAAAAAACATTACAACTGAACCCACAATGTACAAAAGAACTCTCAATATGACTACATGTTCATATTAGGGGTTGCACGACTTCAGATTTTTTTAAAGTCGACAGCGATGTGATGAAAGTCGAGTCGACATTGACTAATCACCGATGACGTACGTTCACACCAGGAGCGGCGAGAGCGTCAAAATTTGCTCTGGCTGCCCTGCCAACAACGCTGTCGAAGAAGGGGACGCTCTGACGTAGAACAAACGTGTCAAAACAAACGTGTCGATCGGTATAGCTGTATGTGCCACCGTACATATTTAATGCCACATTTAATGCCATTTATCATTCTTTTCTCCAGCTAAGCAAAGTCTATGTGAGCTCTTGGCCATGTATGATGTGCTGGTAAAAAAAAGAAGGTTAACAATACCGGTTACATCAACGTTGCTTACGTAGCTAAAGTTTAAAATGTGTACTTCGAATGTACTGCTAAATGACTCACTGTATGATATCAACAGACTTAAGATAACAACACAGACTTTAAGCATGAAGGGCATGAAACATAACCATGTCATGTATGACTGCTGATAATGACACTGGCATATAAATAATACTGACATATCAAGGTGTTATTGACTCCCTAAAATGTTTCGGATGTTTTAGTTTTACCCGTAATTTGTTGTTAAACCGTAGACATTCAAATTTGATGACTCAGAGATGTCTTCCAGATGAGCAAACGCTCTTTTAAATACCTCTTCCAGATCTATCGGCATACATCATACATTGTATAGACATCTCAGAAATGTATGTGTGCTTACAGGGATACTAATACACTAGCTAGCTATCGAGTTTTTGTAGTTCTGTAACGTTAATACTATAAACTCACGTTTGGATTTGTCACTTTGACAGAACAACTAAGCTAGCTAGCAGCTAGCTAGCTAGCTAATAACCAGGGACGTAGCAAACTTCTGAGTATGCCGGGTATGTAGTTAATCTACAAACCTGGTAGCCTCATCTCGATGCTAACTTCACCATGCATCTTTTTTTTTTTTTTAGCGAGGTCATGGTACCACTTCGAAGTGATGTCATACAACTCTGAAAAGCCTGACACACACAGTATAAGCTTCTCCAGTGTGTCCTCCATTTTGACTTTGATTGGATCTTTAAATTCAATGTTTATATTGCGCACCGGTGTCGCGCTGCCCATGTTCCAGTACGTCACACTGTAAAATCATTGGTTGCACTCGGAAAGGTCAGCGGCAAACGGGGTCGAAGTTCAACCAATATGAACTTTGAGTGGAGCGTTACAACGGCAAAGCGAGCATTGGGAGATTTTGAAGCTAGTCATGTGTAAGCAGTTTTAGTGTCATAAGCACGCGATCAGTGACTAGTCGACGTCAAGCTTAAAGCGTCATTGCAGAGCAGTAAAGTCGACTTGCAGACATCGACTAGGCTGTGCAACCCCTAGTTCATATAGGTGTTGTAATCAGGACTGAAACATTCTTGATGAACACTGTATTGTATAATAATTGCTCAGGCACATATTCTTTCAGCAAACAGCTTCAATGCCATTCCTATTTACAGGAAATATTTTATGCACTTACAGTTTTATGGTATTAGAATCTATACAAATACATGGACAACAAGTGACCTAAACTATGACAATGGGAAAATGAAGCGAATATAAAATGATTAATCACTGTAGCCCTGGTGATTACTGCTGTTGGCTAGGGCTAAGACACAGCTGCGGCCAAAGGACCACTGTGTGGACTACGGGTGGCACTGAACTTGCCTTAAACTGATTAGCAAGCCTGTCAGTTTTAGTAAAGCCCAACCACCAGAAGCCTGTTCTTTTCTACTTAACCACGATTCATATCTAATGTGGAACCATTATCTCGGTGCACTTCACATTCAATAATTTCAACATAATATAGCAATCTGATACCACTGAATGCTTCCAGTGTTAACAAAGATGGAAGTGAACATTTTCAACTTTTCTTTGTAAGTACAATGACTCCATGTTCCCCAAGGCGGTCCTTGACTGCTGCATTAGATGCAATAAGGTAAAATGGAATCGGCAAATTAAATTAAATTAAATTAAATTAAATTGGCCTGCTCATCAGTCAAAACAATAAAAAAGGTGCTGGGTCATTACGGAGTAAAGCAAAGTGCTCTGCCTCCCGTGTCTGCCACACACCGACCACCCCTCATGAGGAGGATAGCCACCAGGCCCTGGCCCAGACTCCAGCCCCTAAAACCGGGTTGCTCTCCAGCACTGCAATGATATGCCAGTGACTTACCCCCACTGCAATTACGTCAGGGGAATTGCTTCACTACCACTGACTCATTATTAATGCAGGAGGAGGCAGAGAGGCAGGGATTTGCTCTCCTCTCGGTGAGGTAATCCAGCTCAGCACACGTGCATGGAGTGGCACCCCGCGCGGCCCCCTTTAGGCCACTCTCACCTGGGGAGCTGACAGAGAGAGAGAGCGGCTCACGGTGAATTGTGACCCGATGGAGAGATTAGCTACCCACGCAGAATGCAGCGCCAGGGTGGATATTTAAAGTGGTACAGACACCTGCTGTGTATCATGCAGCCCATGAATGGGACAGACAATCAAATGATCTACCTTCCTTTTGATGGAGAGGGGAGCTCGGGCGTACTCAACGGACAACTCGATTAATTTCACGTCTCACTGACATTTCTGGAAAAAAAAGCATTCTGAGAAAAGATCCCCAGAGATTCCTCTGGTGGCGTCTGACAGAGTTCATCAGATTTCGCTCGTGTCATGTGACGTCAGCTTTGAGCCCTTCCACAAAGCAGCAAGCAATGCTCCCCTGGCGACGGTGATTCAGGTTGCACACAAAAGCTCACTGTCGAGAGGAGGAGGGTGAAGGTTCTGTACTTGCACTCCGGTAAACATGGCGTAGGGCAGGGGTCAGCAACCCGCCGCTCCCAAGCCGCATACAGCTCTTTAGCCCCTCTCTAGTGGCTCCCTAGCTTTGTCAAAAAAAAAAAAAAAGAAAATGAATAATTTTTTTTTGCATTTTGCTATCATGTTGTAGGCCTAAAGTCATCTTTACACTATCCAATGTTAAAAATTTGTTGCGTGCTATTCATTTCAAGAACGATAAAATAACGCATGAACACAGGAACACAGACTACGGGAAACAAAGAACAACAACCGTATGCTTGTTTCCTGAAGTCTCGCACAATAGACCATTACTTCCGTGTCGTCACACAGGGGGCTTGTGGCAGAAAGTGGCTTTGGCTCCCATAGACTTACATGCAAAATTCACGACTTTCTCAATGTTGTTAACTTACCATGTTTCTATAATGTCGGTATAATTTTTTGCATTGTAGAAGTCACATACTACAACAAAATATATTCCCACCAACATGATCACATGAGTAACTTTACAGATTTATTTTAACACAGGTTTTCCCCCATAAAGTTAGCTAACCGAATGCATGCGTCAGCCAGCACTTTAACAGTCACCGACCGTCTTGGCAAGTTTCGAGGTAATTAACTTATTGACTGTCTCTAGCCTTAGATAAAACATAAAACTTCACATTGGGATTTAGTTTCTTATTAATATTACACCTGACAGCACAACTCTTCGCTATTACTATTACTGGGGATCCGTTGATATGTGGCTAAACTGCTACCTAGCTGCAAACGCTAGGTAACGTTACTAGCCTACTGTTTCACCATAGAGTCATGTGGTTTTCCCCGAATCGGACACGTTACCTTTACCATTTTTAAATTGTAGGCGCACTGAATTGTTACTGTAGACAGATATTATATAATATACATCTGATAGATCATGTAAAAATTATAAAATGTAAGATTACATGATGATAACACAATAAAAGACACTGTCGAGAATGGTCAATTTTCTGCTGGTACTGGCTACTGCCTGATGGCTTTCTGCCACCAGCTAGTGCTCACACGCCACAATGTTTGTAAACATAGGAAATGCAAAGTTAAAGTACCAAATAATCATAAATAGCTTATACCACAGCCACCTTGTGGTAAAACATATGAATAAATGCTCATTTAAACCTATTAGTAATGTTGATAGGCTAATTTAGACTAATAGGCTGTGGTATCTGCATTCAAAGGGCTCAAATATTTTTTGTGGCTCCAGACAGATATTTTTTTTTCTTTCTGGCCAGAAATGGCTCTTTAGATAGTAAAGGTTGCCGACCCCTGGTGTAGGGGGAGGGGCTGGCTGGCTGCCTCTGTGGGCTTTAGACATGCAGAGCTCTCCTCCGAAGCATCGTCGCAGGCGAGCTCATCACAGTTCGCCGGTCCTCGGCTCTGCGGATGGCTGCGGGCGAGGTCGGCAGAGTTAACGCGGCACGATGGAGCCACAAAACGCCGCCCTGGCCCCAGTCCCTGTGGAGCGGCACTGAGGTCCAGGATCCTGCTGCACCAGGGCCTCCACCAGCTTGTCAGCACAGCGGGGCGGGATTCACACCTTTAAACTCCCATCACAAGCAGCCCCCAAAAACTGGCAAACACAGACGCACTCACACTCATACATACACATAGACACACACACTCACACACAGATACATGTACACACATACACGCACGCAGACACACACATACACATACATACAGACACAGACACACACACCCAGGCCTATATAAGTCTGTCTGCAGTCTGTATAAACAAGCTGTTCATGCTTGGTCCATGCACCTGTGGAGACCCGGTGACCCAGAAACATTAATTGGCCCACGGCCCAGTCCCATGCATAACTCGCATGCGCTAACGACACTAAGGTCACCCTGGGGTCTATCGCTACATACGTGTGCCTGCAAAGCCGCTGGACAACACGTGCTCGCCTGAGGGGGCTGCCGCGGCACCTGTTCACCTGGGATGCCGCCGGGCAGTGCACTCTCCAGTTACGCTGCATGTCCTTGGGAGTGGATCCCGTTTCCCCTCCAGGAGAACATGCAGGTGTAATGAGGTATGAAATCTCTGCACAACGCAGCCATCCCCCCCCCCTCCACGCTAACGCATCGCCACCACGGCTTTGCCTTTCTCATGTGCGGCCAAGCTTCTCTCTCAGCCATAAGCCACCTGGCTCATTATCCACCTGCGTTCGGCCACCATGACAAGCTTTCACGTCCCTGGGACCAGATAACGCTGTTTCAGGAGGTGGGGGCAGAGCCAGGGGGAGGACCACAGAGGCCAGCTCGCTGCCAGTCCTGGGGATGTGTGCAGGTGTGATCGGCAGCCCGTTTTTACTTGCAAAGGACTCGCTGTGATCTCGGAAGCTCTTCTCCCTCCTGCAGAGAGGAGACGCGGGCCCTCCAGGAGGTGAGGGTGGGGGCGGAGAGGGCACACATAAACCAGTTAAGGGGGAGTCGGGCCTCCCGCAGCTCCAGCTGACATTTGCACAGGCCAGGAACAGCTGCGTGGCGCATCTATGAGTCCAGGGGGTGATTTTGTCGGAGAGCTAGTGCAAGGATACCTGGGGTTCCAGACCCTCATATAAACCCGACTCTGCAGAATCAGAACGGTCAACTGGAAGATGAAACAGCTTCTCCTCTCCCCGCATACTTTTAAAATAGGTCATATATAGTACTATAGCTACTACACTCTTGCCATTTTCCCATTATGGCTAATATCATTGCTATGTGTTATAGGCCAAGCAGACTTACCTACAACAGCAACAACAACCTACACAATAATTGCAGATATTTTACATTCAACATCACAAAGTACACCTATACACTGTATAGCAACTGTATGTTATCTTTATGTGGCCCCACAACCCTCTGGTCATTGACCTCACCACCATCTGGTCAGGAGATGGTTATCTCTGCTCAGGGTACTATAGTTCGTCTGTAGATGAACTGTGACAGAACGCCTAAACGCCACAGAAGCATTGTGTTTTGACATGCTGTTATGTAACTTTCAGACTCTTGGTATTTCTATTCAAACATACTTTTATGTCTCCGATTTATTAATTTCATACTGTCTATACTTGAATGAGGCAGAACTGTGGGGTTACAGTGTATCAGTCATGCACTGTTGATCTGTGCTAATGCGCTTTAGCCTTGTAATGAAGCTAATGCTAGCAAACTCAAAACGGCACCATGGCAGATCCCCTCATATGTAATATTTTACTTTTGTTTCATCATCTTCAGCTCTCACATATTATATACATAATGTATGTAGGGACAAGTCAAAAAATAAGTTTCTATAGACACCAGCAGTATAACCTAGGCTCCAATGCTAGTGCTTAAACTGTCTCCACTCACCCTAGTGTTGTATTAAAAAGTTTAAATACCCAACAAATTACCCAGTGTTCAGTTTAGAAAGAAATGCAAAATGTTTTTTTTTTTTTACTGCCTGGGTGAGAAGGGAATAGATGCAGAGGGCCAGATAGTCTATAGTAAGTAAGGGCCACAGTGATATTTCTAGCGAATGGCTATTTTATGACTCTATAAAGCATTCAGCATATATTTAAGATGGCTAATCTCAGGATCAATCTGAGATCAAAGCTAAGTATATCACACTGTTAGCAACCTAAGAACGCACATTCCTTCAAGAACAACTATTTCTTTCTCTGCTTTCTGTTCCAGTACACTGTCTGCTATCTCCTGAAATAAATTTCTCAAGTAAATATGTCTCAACCTCCCCTGTTTGGCTGAGCTTGGGGGTGGCCAGGATTGCCCGCCACTGTCACTGTGAAATAAAATGCAGTTGAAGCAGGAAGGGGAGCCCTGTAAGCTGTTGTATTTGTGTTTTGTTGGTCTGGTTGCCCCAGGCTTGTGTTGCGAGAATGGGGAAGGGACAAAAACATATCCAGTTTGCACTCTGCTGGCTTATGCTGCCAGAGTTAGAACAGATCACGCACCCCGACATGCAGACGGTTCATTATGTCCTCCCTTTCCTCTGATGGTGGCCTCACAAGTCAGCCCACTGTGGCTGCGGGGAGGGTAGCACCAGACGTAGTTCTACAGTTTGTGAATGCAGACACCGAACTGCCAATTCAGCATAAAAACTCCCTTAATCCAGAGCAGGCCAGGCGTTATGGGGGTGTTCAGGGGTGCATTGCACCCCCAGACAGACCTCAGTGCACCTCAAGTTGTCTCCTTATATCCCAATGTCTACATAGTATTTATGACTTTTTGTGCACCCCTGTGGATTGCAATTGCAACCCTCTGTATTTTCTCCTGAGGCCAAGCCTGATCCAGAGATTAGAATTCTACTCTCCTATGTACCCATACATTACAGCAAGTCTTACATTACATTACAGAATATATGTGGTAAAATGTGTTAATAACACAAAATATCAATAGACACTGTATGAATATGTGTAGTATCAACTAGAAAAGTGCATTTCCTGAAGAAAATGCAGAGTGTGATTGCGACCAGGCAGCGAAAACATGCTAACTTATATGACACGATCACTAGGATGTGGCTAAGTGGTTGCTATGTGGTTGCTAGGCTGTTACTACATGGTTGCCAAGGTATATAAGGTGGTTGCTAGGGTGTTGCTAGGTGATGGCTAGGGCATTCCTAAATGGTTACTAAGTTATATGAGGTGGTTGCTAGGGCATCGTTGGGTGGTTGCCAGGGTGTTGCTAAGTCGTTGCTAGGTGGTTGCTAGGGTGTTGCTAAGTGGTTGCTAGAGTGTTGCTGGGTGGTTGCCAGGGTGTTGCTAAGTGGTTGCTGCGTGGTTGCTGCATGGTTGCTAGGGTGTTGCTAAGTGGTTGCTAGGGTAAACAATATGGTCACTGGGCATTACTAGGGCTTTGCTGGGTGGTTGCCAAAGTGTTGCTAAGTGGTTGCTAAGGGGTTGCCAGGGTGTTGCTAAGTGGTTGCTAGGGACACACCCACCTTTGGTGAGTGTTGGGTCACATGAGCATATCAGGTCCCGTGGTTATTGGTCAAATGGTGACTGAGTGGTAAGACTTTGAAAAATGAACTGAAGTGAATGGGAAGATGGAGGGATGAATAAACAACAAAAAGATGAGTGTGGGTCAGTATGGGTTTCAATGAGTGTTGGGTGGCATGACCTGACCCAGCATATGAGGTACTGTCACCGTACGCTGAAAGGTGACCGAGCGGTAAGACTTTGAAAAAGGAATTGAAATCAATGGGAGGATGGAAGGATGAATAAGATGGCGGTGCGTACGGACGCAGCGGCTCGTGGCTCTCCACTACTGTGCACTCTTTTGTGTTTTTACTTGTTGTTTGTTTTGTTTGTCATGGCAACATAACGTACAGTCGTCAGGAATTGATAGGCATTGGACTTCAGTTTAACACCGAAGTCACAAGTGCCTTCACATGGACTCGTCCACAATTTCGTTGCACCCCACCGTGCAATGACAATAAAGCCTATTCTATTCTATTCTATTCTATTCTATTCTATTCTATTCTATTCATAAACGAGTAAAAGACAAGTGTGAGTCAGTATGGGTTTCAGTGAGTGTTGGGTGGCATGACCTGAGCCAGCATATGAGGTACTGTCACCGTACGCTGAAAGGTGACTGCGCGGTAAGGCTTTGAAAAATGAATTGAGGTCAATGGGAGGATGGAAGGATGAGTGAACGACAAAAAGACAAGTGCGGGTCAAGATAGTCTTGGATGAGTGTTGGGTGATTTGTCCCGAGGCAACATGTGAGGTATGGTGGCTATGGGGTGAAAAGTGACTGAGTGGGAAGGCCATGAAGTGTGAGGGGGGTGATTTTGAAAATGAATGGGAGTCTATGGGAAAAAAGGGATGAAAAAACGAAAAAAACCAGACACCGATCGGGGTCAGACCAGACGGGTTCCAGTTGGTTTGGGGTCGATATCTCGAAAACTGTGGGAGAAGAAGCGCGGCAAAATTTGGTGGAATAAGAAGAAGAAGAAGAAGAATAAAACTATTGGATAACAACAGTGTGTTTGCTTCACCATCACACTAATAAAACTATTGGATAACAATAGGGTGCTTAATCACACTAATTACCACTTCATACATTTTGCTATGTATGAAGTGGTATGCAATTTCATGCAGAACATTCTAGAATTGTGTTTACAATGTGTGCTGCAATCTATATGTGAAATGACAAATTAAAATGCATATATTTAGGCTGTTTTCTAATACGTAAAGTACACACACACACACATTTACCATGTATTTCTTTTCATGGGGTACGGCTTGCCATTTCCATTCTGGAACAGGCTCTGGGTGGTGAGAATGTTTGTCATCATGCTATGCCTACATCAGCAACATTCCTAAATGTGCAGCTGGAATATTTAGTCACGTGACTTGTAAATATGGTCAAATACATACCAGGGTCAACAGCAGAAAGAACACAGCTCTAGTGGGGGAAGATCCTGGATATTAGACATTCAATGGCATAATAATATTGCTAATAAAAATGTCATAGATTCAGTTCAATGGGAGATTGAACGTGCACTTGGGTATTTTCAAAATTAGCTCCTTGTGTGAGAAACATTCTTGTGTCACAGAGAGGGACACTAACCACTATTCAAGCCCCGCTGGACTTTCTCTGAACCCTGGAGTTTCCATTTCAGGAACAATAACTACTCATCTGCTTGCCATAATGATGCGCACTTGGAACACTTTGGCATTCTCCTGATCCATTACCCACAATGCTAATGTAATGTCCGACCGATTACGGCATATTTCAGAGGTAGCGGATGTACGCTTCTACACCGCACAGGTCATATAATTATGGATGCCTTGTTATTACTACTGTATAATTCCAGTGACTATTCATTCCGAGATACATTTGCATCAGATGGCCTCAGACACTGCGCCAGCATGTCTCTCGCTAATTTAGTTCCCACAGACAACAATTTCACATGGAAATAGTCACTCCTGCCTTTTTATCCAATGGTGTGAAAGCGCCGTCTCTTTTCAGCCGTAGCCATCAGACATCAGAGAGCAGTCAAAGAGGCTGGAAGATGGATGGGAATGCGTATATCCGGGGTGTGTTTCGTCTCCCCCCCAAAACCGAGCTGTCGGACGCTTATCCTCCAGCCCTCCTTCATGCCATGTGGCCGACGCAACGCGCAATCCATTATTAAATGCCACTGGATGGGAACAGGAGATCACGTCGACGTGAGTGATGTTTTTACCCTGAGCGCTGGGGCTCCTAATACTTTATGGCTGAATTAAGTGTCATCAATTTGCGTGGGGCTGGAGGACAGAAGCGCTGTTCACAGCACCTGCAGACCAGCATACAGATTTAGTAGGAACAGTAATAAAAAAACAGGATGACCTACAACTACTCTTCAGAGGTGCTGCTTAGTTGAGGGAGTTTGACTTATGGAATATTATGAGCTTGAATAAAGGAAGAGAACCTGTACGTATCCTGGAGCAATGTGCTTGAACCTGCCGCCTGAAGCAACGTCGCCCCACCAGGTCCCAACAAGACCTCACCTAAACCCCCATGTCACGGATCTGGGAGCTGATGGCATTTCTAGTGGACAGTTTTGCCATGCAGTTGTGAAGGACCCCGGTGCGTTCTTCACTCTCACAAGCACCCCTATTGCACTGACACTGATTGGTTGACTGAGGTTGCTGCAGGCGTGAGGAGGGTGGCGTGGAACTTGATGTGCATGAATCCACCTCTACAGCGACGTCACCATATGGAATCTTGAGCAGAACACTGCATGCGTCCCTTAGGCCCTTTGTACAGTGAGCTGGGATCTCTAATGGGGAAGTGGTCAGTGGTGGTTTTAAGGACACATGTTTAATCACTAATCAGACCTCATTAGCTACATATACACTGAAGAAAAAGCAAAGTAAAATCAGAATCGCCATTGTTCAGGGCTGCAGTGGTATAGAAATTTCCTTACTGCGGTATTCAAAGAATGCCACCTTGCGGTAATACCGCAACCAAAATCCCGTGTTTAATTATTCATTCATTTGACGTTACTTGTCCCTTCACATCGCAAACATCGTTTTTACTGTTTTATCCCTTTCAAAAGACAAAAATTCATCGATTGAGTTCTAGGCCATGGCCTAGGCTAATTGTACTAGTTTATTCATGGCGTGCATTTCAAACACCATATAAAATGTTAAATATTTGGTTGATTAACTTAAAACTAAAGAAACAGTTATTACACACATTTAAAAGCATTTTACATGAGTTTTGTTACGCATTATAATCAACCCTTTCGCGTGTACGATCACACCGGTGTGATTTGCCATTTAGCGTGTATGCTAAAACTGGTACGATTAGAACACTAGATTAGAAAAATTCTAGCTAATTTTAGCTTTGAGGAAACAGCGATTTAACATTAGAAAATATAGGAAATGTGGCGGTGAGAACTACGAGAAGCTTAATAACGCTAAAGAAAACATAACGAACCATGTAATGTAACACGTGTGCTACGTGAGCTTTTTGGGGAAAATGAAAATGGAAGCTATTAAATCACAGTCAGGGGATGGCATTGCCATGACATTCACCCAAAATGGCAAAAGCAGGCCATGAATAGAGTATGTGTGAGGGGCCTAAACATTGCAACACAAATCCAAAACAGCAGTCACAGAACTGAAATGTAGGTAACTGAAAGTATGAGAGAACTTTATAATAACGGCAAGTGAAAGAGATAGCAGCCTGAATGAGCCGGTAAGGCATTGGAATAATGGGAGATACATCACTCTCAGTGTGGGGAGAGAGAGCAGAGACATGACAGATTGGAAAGCAAAGCTCGGCTGGTTTTCACGGACAACAGAAGCGTGTCAACAGTGACCTGGAAACCCGGCCATCAGTCAAACGCTCACGTCCCGTAAGCGGTGCTCCTGGAGCGGGGCGGTGTTCCTGTCACTGCACAAACCCCCACAAAAACACCCACACACACGCGCACACGCGCACGCACACACACACATGCATGCACACACACACGCATGCACATGCATGCACACACGCACGCACACACAAAATCACACACACGGCCTACCTGTCATTGTCCACACTCCTGAACCCAGGCAAGATGTGTCGGAAGCTGCTGTTGCGGTCGAGTTTGGGTTGGCTCTTGGTGCGCTTGATGGAGCCCTTCAGCCGGCGGCTCAGGAAGCCCTGGACAGGAAACGGCCGGGACACAACAGACCAATCATCAGCCAGATGCTAGATTCACACACTCATTACACAAATCACAGACCGACCCACAGACCTGGGAGGTAGGGCTAACAGAAGATGGCACATTGAGCTCGCTCTCTCTCTGCCTCTTCGTCTCTCTCTCTCTGTCCTGCACTCTCTCTCATCCGAGGCGGCTCCGAGCGATGTGCAGTGCTGTCAGGATCTCGCTGCCACATCTGCTAGCAGCGCGTGCAGCCAGAGCCTCTGCGTCGGCGCAAGGCTCCCATAAGCACCTGTTACCATGGAAACTGTTGGCTGGCATTAAAAAAAGCGGGCCGAGAAAGACAGGCCTAACGCAAGTTCAGAGGGATAGCGAAGACTGGTCCTTTTCTTTAAGCCGCACTGGCGTGCTTGCGCAGCGAAAGCCATTCTTATGTAAAGCAGGGCCAGATTGATAAGAGCGTAATCATTTTTTCAACTGCTCCGAGCCCTGTCTGTGAGCAGGGGCCAGAGATCTGAAAAGGCGGGAGGGGTAAAATAAAATCACAGGAAAGGGAAAAAAAAAAAGGCAGAGGCAGGGGCTCTGAGAGTGTCACTTGGCGAAGACAAAGCTGTGCCGAAGCCAGAGCGACTCTGATGAGATAATAGCAGCGTTGCGGTGCGGCGAACGCAATGTAAACAGGCCTTCTTCCTCGCAATTAACCTACCCCCGTAATTAACACCCACAAATCATTTTGGGGTACGGCACCGGCAATTATTCCTTCCAGATACGATGGGAAACTCACAACAGAGGCGGAGCCGAGGGAAGCATCTAATAACAGACGTCGGCAAATGCATTGAACCCGGCACTGTTGGCTTGGTCCTGCGTCCTGCTGTCGATTGACGCTCCAACCACCTGATTCTGTGACCTGCCGCAGCTCTCACAGTGGCAGAGAGAACCGGCAGCTATGGTGCCTGGACTCTCTCTTTAAGCAAGGCCATCATGGCTGAGTTCAGGGACAGGACAGCAAGAGCACACTCCAAAAGAATCAAGGCCTTCCACCGTGTGCTCCCTCTGAAAACACATACCCTCCTCAAGCCCAAACCAGCAGCTGCAATACTGCAACCAACCCAACCATCTCCCTCACATCACATGACAGCTAAACCAATCCTGCTAGCCCAGCTACCAACTGCCAAACTGCAGTTATTTTATTGTTCATCAATTTGAGGGCTTTTTCTATAAAAATTACCAATCGTTATATTGTCACTATCATTATATTGTTTTCAGATTGTTCATCTGTGTATAAAGATGGCACTTGAGGAATACAAACATGTAAAAACATGAAAAATGAAATGGTCTCCAGTCCCTGACCCGCTTACTGACAGAAGACTGGAAATGCTGTGCTGATCTCAGTGTAGTGTGACATGCTTGTCTTTGCAGCTCAAAGACAGCATTCACACTGCAGTGACGACAAAATGTAAAACTGTCAAAATGTTAAATATGATTTTCTAAACAGCAAAATGTGTGTGCGCATGTGCACGTGTGTGCTTGTGTGCATGTGTTCAGATCCTTCCCTAGCACTGATCCGCACACTCTTGCAGCCTGTAGCTCGCAGACCCTTTTTACAACACGCTATATAATCCAAAGGGAAAAAGAAGGTCGTTTCAGTCATATCTTGTTTAAAGGTGTGATACTGCACACGCGACTGACAAATAAACTCCTTTCAGCAGGCTGAGAAAGAAATGAAGAATTGTTCATGTTGCGCTGCGAGGATTACAGACAGCTTGCGCTTTTGGGTTTGGTTTTTCATTCCCCTGACAAATGGACCTAACAGCAAAGCCAGGGCTCTGGGCTATTTTGAGATGCGCATTACTAACACAGCAACTTCACGGGGAGCAGAAAAATAGACCAGAGCCAGCTTCTCCATTCTCTTTACAGACTGCGCTGCCTGCCTGCCTTTTCTCCTAGCTGCATCTGAGAGCTGCGAATGGTGAGGACTCGCGGCTATTGTTCAGAGAAGAAAGGCCTGCGGATCTAAAGAGCCTGGTTCTGCACAGGCATTTCCCCCCACACCCTAAAGCTGGGCTTTCGGTTCCCTCTCTCCCAGCTCCAGGGTAATCGATGTCAGAGTTACAAATGGCCGCGCTTAATAATTTATTCATGACCGCCCTCGAAAACTCAAACATCATCCTGAGCAATAGCAAAGAAAGAGAGGAAAGAAGCCGTGAGAGAGCGTCTCCCTCTATCAGGTTTCATAACTCATTCCTGTTAAGTAAATCGATCTCTCTCCCTCTTTAATATTCGGTGCATGACCTGGCGTTGCGAGGCTCTCTGGCGAACCCCGGCTCGGCTTTGATTAGCGCTACGGGAGACAGATGTTCCGTTTGATGTCATACACGTTGACATTTCACCCACCACCCCCCCATCCCCCGCTTGCGCCCCGTTTCCGGGCAAACCCGATTCTCTGACAGGCGGCGCATGCTGTGTAAGAGTGGATAACCAGCCCAGCGTGAGACCCGTATCAACACAAATCGGAGCCGCTCCTTACGTCTCTGCTCCTGAAAGCCCTGCCCGGAGCTCTGGGTTTATTCATGCCCATCCACGCTCTTCACCAATCTCAGATCAGTCAGAGCACTGTATCGGAGAGCACGCCCACCAAAGACCCAGTGCAACACGCCACTTCTATTGCCTTTAATTGCATTTACTGTCAATGGACTAACTTGGATTGAGAGACATACTACAGGTATCATTCCGGGTCCAGGTGCCACTCATCACCTGGGTCACCGCAGAGTGCCGTGGTGACGGGCTGGTGTGCGTTTCACCAGCGCCTGCGTCATTCTGCCCTGTGCACATCTTTTTCTTTTTTTGGGGGATGAATCACGCACAGGCAAGAGCCGCCCCTGAGGACTTCTTAACACCTGAGGAAACACAATTAAAGACAATATGACTCCATTCATAAAGCATACACGTTGAAGTGTGCGGTCAGCCAGCCGTTTGCAGGGCTGCCGTAAAAAGCACCATAAAACACACTGCGGGACAAGATAAGGTTATTACGGCTCAAGGTGGGCCTGAACGGCACGCCGTAAAAAAGCACACCCTCGCTCTTGCGCATCGCCGTAGTGTCATTAATTAGCAGAGGACACCGTGGATGACACTTAATTAGGATTCATAAGTGTGAGGCATGGACTGTGTCAGGGGGACACTGCAATAAGTGCCCGTGACAGTTTGGGAGGGTAGATGACCCTGGTGAGGGGGGTGGGTGGGAGCTTGCAGGGACGGTGGAAGCTGCCACTCGCTCCCGGCCCGCCCCCCCCAACACGCCAGGATCGGGGCGGTGCTGTCCGGATGGCGCCTACTCCAGCGGAATGGCTCGTTCTCACGTTGACACTAGGCGAGGGCAGCTCTAATGGAGTGAGATGGAATGGGCCTCTGATAATGAACCGGGCCCCATGCGAAAGCGCATCAATGTTCCCCTCCGTCTTCCCTCTAATGAAAACCGGCCCAACTAATCCAATCAAAGCCGTCAGAACAAACAGTGCCAGCGTACGGAGAAAGGCCAACACCGAGAGAAAGATAACTGCTAATTCTGAATCGATACCCCTCCCCCCACCCAACATGGTAGTTAATTCCCTCACTGTGATATGACTGCAGCACCACTAGATTAGGTTTATTTTTTCAGCATTGGACAGTCTATTGTGGCTGGATAGCAGGCAGTAAACCTTCACTCTTTTTTCCTTCCTTTTCATCTGTCCTCACGCTTGCTCTGAGAGTTCTTGAAGGGTTGGCAAGTGAAGGGGGGGTGGTGAGACTGACAGAACTGTGTTTCGGTTTGGACAGGCGTTTGAGGGGGGGCAGGCCCAGACAGAGATCTCTTGACAGCCCCAGAATTAGGTGCCCGTGGCCTTTCAGCCCCCCGTGTGACCACATCCTCACCAGCGGAGATGGGCGGAAAATGTGAATGGGTTTTCTTTTGTGCTCTGCTTTGCTTCTTCCTGTTCTTCACAGAGCAGGCTGAAGATGGGCCACCCCTGTGTGGGGTGTGTGGTACGCCCCGAGCCGCTCGGGCACACCGCTGACACTGCGCGCGCACAGTAATGCGAGGACGCCGCAGCGCACGGGACCCCGATGGGGGCGACCTCATGCCCTCCACCTCGGCTCTGAGCAGCATGTTTGCCTGCGCTCCGCAGTGTTTGTTCATCATTTGTGAGAGGGCCATCCTTCAGGCAGCCCTGACACCAGGCCCGGGTGAGGGGGACTCCTCTGTGGGCGGCTGGCTGGGCTGTGTGACTAATGGCAGCGTGGCTCAGTCCTGTGTCTTATTTTATGGTGACACATTTCCTATTGTTCTCAGTTTAAAAGAGAAAATGTATCAGGTGAACATTAAATCTCAAAATGACATGACAGTGATTGAATATGATGAGATTAGAGATCTTCAAGGGGATATCCCTAACCAACCATTCTGTGAATAATGTTTAAAATGATCCAGGGTTAGTGTTAGTGTTCATACTGTCTACATATAGTATTTCATAAAGTAAGGTTGTTCAAAAGGAGAAACAAGCCACTACCACACACTTGTTTCAGAGTTCCAAAACAAACGTATTAGTTGAGGCAATCCATTGCTTAAATGCTACGATTCTTATCAAATGCTATGACTAAAATCAGAGGAATTCTTTATCTTTTGCTTCCACCAATAGCTTTGAAGCTTTGAAAAAAAAAAAAAAAAGCCTACAACGCAGTGAGGTGTTAATTACCTTACAGGCATTGTGCACTGGAGAAACAAGCAGTTCATCCTAGCGACCTGACAATGCAGGACTGCAATGCACAGATTTAAACAGGAGAGAATAAGTGATTTAATGACCTCCAGGCTGGAGTGACACTGGAGTGACACTGCAGAGCCATGAGCTGGGGCTCTTTCTTTTTATTAATTTCATATTCAAATATTCTCTTGCTTCCAAGATCGAATATTCGAAACTGACCGCTCTCCTTTCCCCTCAAGCACCGTACAAGAACTCTGTAAACAGTGACTCACTGCAAAGAGATACGCACTCACTCACACTTTCAAGCAGGAAAATTAATAATATCAATTCATTATCTGTTATTTTATACAGGGTTCTTAGGCACTCCTTCATGAATATTTATGAGAGAGAATAAAACTGATTTTTTTTTTTTTTTTTTTTGCCTTTTTTTAGTTAATTGAGCCAGCAGCCATACCTGCATGCATGTCCTGACTCAGTGGAAGATCCCACAGTTTAACCAGCTAAATGAATCCCTCTCTCCAAGCTCTTCTAATATGTGAGGATAGCTCTAGCACAAAATGGCAACTGTGCATCACCGCAGTAGGTGATAGAGCATAGTGAGCCACACTTCACTGTAAAGCACTTTGAGATCCATGAAAGGTGCTACATAAATGAAATCCATTTCCATTACTATAATCAACAACCTTTTGAAAGCTAATCTCAATAGTAAATTAGCAAAATCATGGTCAGATATTCAAATGGATATTGCTGTGTGCCTTGCCCAGGGGCTGGCTGCTTCTTGCTGTGCAGGACACAGAAGAGGAAGTAATTTGATTGGCTGTCCATGCAAGAACTCACCCCTGACCACTGCCGACCAGACAGTCTGCTTTGTTATACATCTATAAATGACATTACATTATTTACTTTATTTATTACACTATTTACTGTCAATTAGCTAACATGCTAATCCAGAGCAATTTGCAGAATGCCAAATGAAAGCATGCAAAAGAAATGAGAGCAGTCACTGTTGCTACAACAAACTCCTGAAAGCACAGTGCTAATCTCTCAGTCAAATTCTGCAATGTACAGTTACGTCAGAAGGCACTTAAATTACAGTAACCTTGTATACATAATTTGCCAGAGCCGTGTATTGCTTTAGTTTAGAGATATTTTTTCCATACATCAAGAGGCACAGACAATAAATGAGATAGTTATAGTAAATATTCTCTCCAGTGTCTTCGTACTCAGGAAAATGAGTACAGTGCATTTGCCCCATTGTAGTTAATATCTGGAGCATTAAAAAGGTCTTGGGCTGTTGAAGATGCACAGGGCAGCATCCGCCTGCCTGACCAATACCATCAGCTCCTCCCGCTGTGCTGTACGGGTAGATGTTTTGACACTGCAGGGAGTGAGACAATAGTGAACCTGTGGCCAGAGGTGCAAACTAGGCCTCCAACTGATAAAGCCTTGACACAGGGCCCATATGGAGGTAGGGGGGGGAGGGGGGGAGAGAGAGATAGAGAGAGACAGACAGAGAGAGAGATGGGAAAGAGAAAGACAGAGCAAGAGAGAGAGGAGAGGGGGAGGGAGGGAGAGAGGGTGATAGAGAGGGAGAGAGAAGGCGATATAAAGAAAGAGAAAGTGAAAGACAGAGAGGGAGAGTGGGATAGAGTGAGCAGGAGATGAAGAGAAAGAGCGAGAGAAAGCGAGAGAGAGAGTACAAGAGAAACAGAGCAAGTGATAGAGCCAGAAAGAGAACTTGCTCTGAGAACGAGAGAGCGAGAGGGAGAGAGAGCAAGAGAGCGAGAGAACAGGAGTAGACAAGGAGAAGGAGCAAGAGGGAGAGAGAGATGTTCTGACAGATTTAGCTCAGTGCCTAGGGGGCTGCTTTGGATGTCACTACAAGGCTGAGCATGAGAAGTGGAGAAAGCTGGAGAAGATGACTGTCAGCTTTCAGGGCGTGGATGGGCTCTGTCAACACATGCTGTACAGCGTTGCAAAAGTACAGCTACGGGTCACCAACACCACGTGGCAGTGACGAGGACACTCGGCTGTGTCACAGCATGGGGGAGGAAGCCGGACCAATGATCCCCCTCAGATCTGTGATATCATCCCCAACTGACCAAGCTGCCACTAGAATTCTCTGCTGTTTTTGTTTTTAAATCCAGTCCTTGCTTTTTACCACATTCACAGAGAACACATATAATTCTACTTAATTCCCAGTCTTGGCCCAAAGAGCAGCATCTCGCTTGTGATGCGTTCACAAACCCTTCCTGAATAGCAAAATAGCAGCTGAACCGATGTACTGTGAGAGCATAATAGAGAGAAATGTCCTCTAATCAAATGAGACATGTCACCTAAAGTCTCCTTCATTTTAGGAGAGAAACACAGACCACAACAGACTGATCCATGGGGATTAGACTGGCCTATTAAATATTCATTACGGGTTTTTTTCTGTCATTGGCTTCCATTTGTTGTGAAATAGAAGCTGTGCATCCAAAGAGCCACAATAGTTGGGTCGGCATGTAATTGCTATCTGTGAATTGCTCAGCGCTCTGAGAGGCAGAGGGATTAAAACAATTGTCCTGTCTATCTCTCTCTCCCTCACTCAATCCCTCTCTTTCTCTCTCTCTGCATGATAATTTGTGGACCTTTCATCCCCCTCTCTACATCACTCCTATTCTACAGTCTCATCTCAGTGCATCCAAGAGGCCACGCTGTCTGGAAGTTTTGAGGCTGAAGGCTATATTTTTCAATCTTTGAGAGGACTAAAAATTGGGGGCGCTTTGTGGGGGTGGGGTGGGGGGCTTGTTTGTGAATTTTTTGACCTGCAAAATTGCGACCAGCTCTCGAAAATGCGAAGTGTGTGTGTGTTTTGTGACGTGCTTAAAGACTGCACTGTGTGCGTTCCCATGTCTTTGACATGGATGGGGGGGCCATATCTGTTACTCAGCAATGACTGAAAGAACCACAAAATTGCTGGTTCCCTGCCACAGTACAGTCACCCATTACAAATAACTGTGCTTTTGCAACACTGGTAAAGATTTAAAAATACAGTAGTGAAAAATATAAGTATGACAAATAAATACGAATACAACCATCAACCGAGGTATCATTACATGAAGTATCTCTCTATGTCATTCTGCTTTTGGCACCTTCATTTTACCTCAGTCATTTGTATACCTGGCCGTAAACAGAGTCCGAAACAGAGTGACCTGGTATGGATTATCTGTGTGCTCGCCATAGCTGGGAACAAAAAAGCAGGATACAAATCAAAAGCAAAAATGGATAGATTCCAAAAAAGCACCACTGTAGGAAGGTGAAAAATACTTGGACTTCTGAGCATGGCCAATGAAATGAGCCCCATGTGTACAAGATGTGCATACCTGAGTATAGACTTATTTACCTGAAGGGGGCCTTCACTATCAGACTGTGTATGAAAGCCAGGGTCTACCCTATGCCACCTGATTTGAGACCAGCACTGGGCGCATGGTCTAGCTGGAGACACAGAGCGGTAGAACGCAATGGTGTTATACAGCAGACCCCCGGACAGCTTTACAGGTTGCTAATCGCTCATTAGCTTTCAGACGAGAGAGCTGAAAGCACACAGCAGCTGCAGGAGGCCCAGGCCAAATTCCATCACAATGTGTTCCCACCCTCCAATTCGGAATTGGAGGCTCTGAACTGAGCCGGTACTGTGCCCTTTAATTGAATTACGGCAAGAGAGCTTACCACAGGACAGCGGGCCCCAAGGAGCCGTGCCAGTCCTGAGACTGGCTCTGCCCTATGCCGTCCTCAGAGCCCCTGGAGCACGTACACGTCCCTGCCTGTGCGCCCCCCTCAGCCGAGTGGCCCTCTACGGCCAATCAAAGGGTTAACCATCGCGAACAGAGGTCGCTCCACCTCTAGCCAATGAGTGTGTATTGGCGGGGAGCTGCCAGCCCAGCGGATGACTTGCGGTTTCCACTTCTCTTTTGTGGCTTGGCATTTTTTAGCGGGCTGGTCACATTGTGCTACTGCAGGGCTTCCGATGAGTGTGTTTACTGTGGCTGTCAATAGCCAGCTGGGGGGGTGGTGTTTGGCGACGTGGTGGTGGCAGGTCCGTTACTCCTCCACAGAGCTCTGCTGGGTCAGAGGGAGGCCTCTCCGCTGGAGCACAGGGGAGCGGCAGGTCAGCGGTGCACAGTGACGCCTCCGTGGTGATGGCATAGTGCTCGTGACCAGGATACCGTGGGTCTGAATGGAAGGCTGGGGTGTGGAGGTCACCCCTGCTGGCTGCATAATTCACCCACAAAAACACAAGCGGGGCCGCTGTAGCAATAGGAAACACGTAACATGTAAGCCTTGCAAATTGCTGTAAATGGCCTGCTGAGTAATTATGTGACGCAATATTTGGTGAAAGGCCTGGAGGGAAGGCATGGGTCTCTCTCGTAACAACAAGGAGGAGTTTCAAACACCTGCCCAAGGGTTCAAACGTCAAACACATTTGTTGTTGCATAGAGTGGGTAAGACAACAAAGAGCGTTTTAAAAGGGTAACTTCACCAACCTCAGATTAAATATTCTGTTCCTTGCCTTTACTGGGGTGAGCCTCCATATTATAGTGCTCTTTAATTTTCTTAACTAAGAGCATAAGCTTTTCTTTAATCCTTTCATGGTGTCTTAACTAGGGCTGTACCCGACTCAGAATTTTGTCAGTCGAATCAGATTTGGCTGTTCAATACGACAATTCGACAATTCGTTCCTTTTTATTCCATATAGACTATCTGGCAATCAGAATATCCATTGGCATGAGTTTCAGTGATGATTTCAACCACATTAACATGCAAGAGTCATGGAAACACATTTTTGAGCATTTAACCCTTTCGTGCGTACGATCACACTAGTGTGATTAGCCGTTTAGATTAGATTAGATTAGATTCAACTTTATTGTCATTACACATGTAACAAGTACAAGGCAACGAAATGCAGTTAGCATCTAACCAGAAGTGCAGTAAGCAGCAAGTGCAGAGGATATATTATCTAGCTATATGTATGAACAGTATAAGATCACTGCTATGAACATTTTGTACAGATGGGTATATACAATGTGATATGTACATTATGAGGTCAGTAGTTATGGACAAATTTACAGATAGATATATACAGTTGATATATACAGTGTATGTAATATATACTATGATATTTACAGTTAGCGCGTATGCTAAAACCGGCGCGATTAGAAAACTAGATTGGAAAAATTCTACATTATTTTTCGCTTTGAGGAAACAGCGATTTAACATTAAAAAATAAAGCAAATGCTAACTGAAAACTATGAGAAGCTTAATAAAGCAAATGAAAACATAACGAACCATGTAATGTAACACGCGCGCTACACAGAATAAAAAATAAATTACATGCGAAAGGGTTAAATTAGCGTTGTAAATAGACTTATTGCCTGCATTAAGTGGTGTACTGGCCATCGGGCATACCGGGACAAATCCCTGTGGGCCGCCACATCGATGGTGCCGGTGGACCGTCAAAAAATTCGTAAAGTTTTTACCGGCCGTCTCTGTGTGCCTTTCATCTGATGAAATAGTTCAATTGGGAGGAGTGAGAAATGAACGTTTATTTCAATAACAAGATACCATAATTTCATGAATGCTTTCACTGTTAAGGCATGTTGCACAGCAGTTTTCAATGACACACCTTCGTATGCAATCGTTTACTTTGACACTGACAAAGTCACGTCACGATTAGTTCCAACAGAGCTTAGTTGCGTAAGCTTACCAACAACGCGCTCATTTAACCTAAGTAAAATACAGCATTTTTACCACTGTTTATTTTTAATTAACGCTAAATAAAACGAGACAAGTTTTCAATGTTAGCTGTGTGCCGTTATCAAGGCAAGCAAGCTAGCTAGCTGGCTACTTAGCGGGTTAAAGGGAACTTCAGGACTGCTGATGTCCAAGTTGTACCTAGCTAGCTAGCTGCATTAAAGAATCATAGGCAAATATACTTTAATTCCCGAGCACACGCCGCCCCCGGGCCGGTCCTAGCGGATAAGTCCAGGGCTGAAGTTCTTTCCCAGTGCAGCCCTGCCTGAATTATATATATAGTAAATCTGCCCACATGTTGTTGAAAGATAAGCGAATTGTTGCATACAGAGTTTGCATTTAACTTTGTTAGGGTTGTCCTTCAAAAGTTGGAAATTCCACCATACTTTATACTTCTTCTGAGACACGGTTATAGCTAGCCTAGTTTACCAACCACTCCACCTCAGGCTTCAGCTTCTCTCATTAGTTAACCACCAGCGCATGTTGTCACGTGGATTTTTTATTTTTTTTGCAAGCGTGCCCTCTGCTAGAATATAAAAAATATATTTATGATTCCCCTTATTTATAATTCCTCATTGAAATGTTATCCCTGTGCATTTTTGTAAGCTTCTATCTGTTTTATCCTGTTATTGTAATGCACACTGACTGACAAAAAAAAAAACGACTACTCGACTTGAAGAATCTCAGTCGACTGACGGGTCTCCGCCAGATGATTTGACTCGTCAACTTTCAGGGGGCAGCCCTAGTCTTAACCCATATCATTCTATGAAATCCCATACAGCACTCCACCTCACCTGAATTTGTAATTCAGACTCTTATTACTTAAAAAGAAACAAAAACAACAAGAAACCCCACTCACTTCAAAGCATAAATACAGATGGCAAACATTAAGCTAAGCTGTAGATACAGCATACTGAGCACTACACAGTCTCACTGAGTAAGTTTTGAATTTATTTTCTAATTTAGCAGATTAATTTTAGCATGCTATCAGGCAGCAGGGGCAATGACTAGTTTCACAGGGGACTGGAGCAATAAAGTGAGAACACTTGTGCCCGTTTTTGAATAAAATCATTTCAATCTGAACAATCACAGCATTTCAGTAACAAGTAAATCTGTACGTGTTGAAGGCTTGTATGGGAATCAGGGAAAAACTGACTTCCTGTATTTACTCTGGACTGCTAACTTGTAATGTTCTGAAGCCATCACCCTCTGAGGTTTTTCTGTAGGTATTCCACACAGACTACAAAGTTACTTGCTTCTCATCGTTGATTTATGGAGGCAAAGTGTTTAATTTAAACACTGAGATCTGATTATTTGATAACTAGATGGCTGCTTGCGTATCAGCGGTCTACTAAAATGAACACCAAACTAGATCTGCTTGTTCAGCTGATAATTTGGTGATGTCCAATTTTGTATTTTTGCATGTATAAGATTTTTCCATATTATTTGCATGTATGAAAATCCCACTGAAATAACTTGTAAAAAAGTATCAAAGTGAAGGTAAGTCTTGTTCTAGTTTTCAAGGTGTAGACCATGCCAACGGCATTTCTGTCACATGCAAACCTGCATTAGATGTTTAGATGTGCATCCATGGAATAGCTTTTGTGTAGTGACAATGCAAGTCTAGCTCGCTAGCCATGGCATAATTATGTTAATGAGGAAAAAAAAAACACATGAGCTGTTTTATGTACTCACTGTGTTTGTTACTGTATGTCTATTTCTTTTTTTTTATGGCCATTTCCTTTGTAATAAACGATGAAGGCTTGCAAAAATTGTGGTGAGCTACTATAGTGACCTTTTGGCACCCCAGTGGACTGCCACATGCAGGTGTGACTTGTCAACACCTATTCTGACACCAGGGTGTGACATTTCTGCGGAAGGAAATGGAGTCCTTCCTTTTCATTGTGTGTAACCCCTAAAATGCAAGGTAAGCAACAACATTAAACTCAACATTTTCAGTAAAGATAGCCTTTAAAGACCTGCTAAAATTCCTTCCACTTTGGAAGGAACCGAGGACTGATACCTTCTATGTAAGAATGAAAAGGATGTTTAAACACCCGACAAAGGGTTCATGATATTCCTCAGAGGTAAAGTGCTGGCTGGTAAGAGTGGAGCGCTCTGTTAAATACTTTCTTTTCTGAGGAGCTCTCTGATTCTCCTCAGCTACAGAGTGCCGGCAGGTTTGTTTGTCCCTGTGTGAGGGCAAGGCTTTCCATCCATGCCTGCTGCCTGCTGCCTCCTGCCTCCTGCTGCAGGATTTCTGGATCCCTCCCAGGAAGCTTTGATTCATCTTTGTGGCGAGGGGTCCCGGCATCCCCGCTCGCCTTCTGTTCCGACAAACCGTCGTTCAATTACCTCTGGGCCCCACACTAAGATCCTGGCCCTGTCGGACGCCGCACCGCTGTGCCGTACATCAATGGACGTGGGCAGACAACCAATGCGCATTGATCGCCATCGCGCAGCAAACAGCAGATTATCTGCAAAACCCAGCTCAGAGGGAGAGCGGAGTCTGCTCGCTATTTCCAATAAGAAGGGCTGGGATTGCGCTCGGGTCTCAGATGGGAAAAGTCTGTTTCCCCTCAGATTTGCAGCTAACAAAACCAATGAAAATAATGTGAGGGTGATGTTCAATCGCCCCTCCTGTGTGCTTTGACTGATCCATGCACAGCATACGCCAAACTCAAAAGTTGTGTGGGGAAATTAAAACAATGTGTAATTCAAAGTTAAAGACCTTGTCTTTTACACTGAATCTGAAGTTTAACTCCCACCACCAGCCCCTGAACCATCATCAAGCCTTCTAATATTGATGACATTGCTTTATTTGCGGCATTAGCCACAAAGAAAGGCTCTTTTTATTTCTTATAGCTACTGTGCATGATTATTAAAAACTAGAGATTGAAACCGAAAACTCCAATCATCTTTCCTCCTGTAATAACAAACACATCTGCTCCCTCAGATAAAGGGGTAATGTCATTAAATGTCATTAAAGATAATGCCTCCTAGAAAGGAACAACGCACTCTTGATGTCCTAGAATTCAAAAATTAATTATAAGCTGCTATAGTGGGTACACTTCAGTAACTGTACTTGTAACAGTGTCCATACAAACAGACAGCTCTCAGGTGATAGCCCACCTGATTAACCTACCTGATCATCCTAATGCATTTTAACCCCATGCTCTCTGTGCTGCTTGCTTCTCCTTTTCCTTACTGAGGATTCCTCAGACGTGATACTCTCCCCAAACATTCTCCTTCTATAGCCCTAACATTCAACATGAATCAGTGCTGGTAGAATATAAGCCATGAAATGAAATCACATATTAGGAGCCTCTGGCTTTCTAAGCGGAGTACTGGTGGGGTCCAATAACTATTGGGGAACAATAAGGATAGAGCTTGCGGCCATCAAAAATCATTCTGAAAAGGTGGAGTTTGAGACAACAAATTAAAAAGACCAGGTCCCTGCAACCTTCACCTTGGGGCTGATGGTTACTAGCGACGGTCAGCATAAATCATCACTGACCTGGAATCTGAGCTCTGAGGGACAGTGAGGACAGCATTTGTGTCGAGTACCATGGGAAGTCATAAATTAGGCTATCAGCTGAGCTAGGGATGGGATCAAGAACCCCAGAAGGACAACCTGAAAATACAACACCCCTTTCAGGTTATTGGTGGGGCATAAAAAGTGTAAAAAGCTCCCCCCACCACCATCACCTGGGGTCATGGCCCTCCTGAAAACAGAAAAACAGAAAAAGGACACCATACTGTGGGTTGAGCATGTCTGTCAGTACTGCCTAGTGTGTCTGTGGTAAGCTACACTTTCTATCTTAGACTCAGTTGCGAATAGCATCGAGACAGCCACAAATGGCCCAGTGATGACTGAAATAAGCTCACTCCTGTCCCAGTTTGACACCACTGGGGTATGTGACTGACAGTCCCTCAGAGGGGAGCCCTTGGCCGGGGTAACCCTGCTGACTCTGTCCCTCTCAGTAGAGAGGCGGAGAGAGACTCTGGTAACCCGAGAGCTGACATTTCTGCCACATGACAGCACTCCATCACATCACCTCCTTTGCTCTGCAGGTGAACTCTGCAGCTGACTGAGTGAGGTGGTGAAGCTAACACCAAGAGACAGAGAGAAAGAGAGAGAGATAGGGAGAGAGAGACCAATATGCAATGTGAAGTCATGTCAATAATGGAAACTGAATTTAAAGAGTGCATGAGAGGAGAGTGATAGGAAAGCAAAAGGAAGCGAGAGGGAGATAGAGAGCTAGAGAGAGAACACTATACATTGTGAAATGTCAATGAAGTATCATCTGAATTTGAATTTAAATAGTGCACAAGAGGAGAGAGATAGAGAAGCAAGAGATAGGGAGAGAGAGAGGGAGAACAATACACAATGTGAAATGTCAATTAAGGAATCTGAATTTAAATACTTCATGAGAGGAGGGAGATAGAGAAACAAGAGAGAAGGGGACAAGGAGAGAGAGAGAGAGAGAGAGAGAGAGAGTGGGACCAGCCCAAGTGAAAAGTAGACTTATTAATCCGGGAACGATGGTGAGAACCTGACCAAACAGGGAGCTAATGGGATACGCAAGGCCTCCTGCTGCTGGCAGACCCAACACATCAATCTCCGCACATGCCAAACAGGGAGAGAGAGAGAGGGAGAGAACGAGAGAGAGAGAGAGACTCACACACAAAGGGAGGCCAGCAGCTCCACAGAGAGGAACTTCTATGTGTTGCATGGGGATTTTGGCAGACCCTTTCCTCTCTCCAGCTTCCTTGGGCTCTCTATCACACGGACCTACCTGTGCCACATTTGTAAAGACTGTGGCTCCCTCTGGGAAACTTACACAAACATGTTCAGCTGAACCACAGCCTCACAGACGGCATCCTTTAAAGGTGACCTCTGGTCAAACTGATGTACTGTACTTTATGTTTGACATACATACATACAAACCAAATCTGAGATACAATAGACAGTCATCTACAGAAGAGAAACTCAGCAAAATGTTGTCCCCTTTAAGAAGGCATCATTGAAGTTATTTTGTTTGATTTGTAGTGTGAAAGCTCAAAATTAAAATGTTCAAAAAAGAAGTACATTTGCATAATTCTATTAGTAGTACTGTTATAAGGATAACACCAGTAGTATTATAAGATTATAGGGTTATCAAAAACAACAATAACAATTATTATAACAACAACAAAAACAAAAATAGCATGTAAACAATGCTATAAAATGTTTGAGAGATCTCTACACCCTTTTTAACTTCCCATTGGCTTGCAGAACAAAAATGTATTCTATGCCTACAGTAATTAAAAAAAGAATTGGTCAATTTAGGGCTGTTGGAATAATTTACATTGTGACAACTGCTTTAATTGTATGCATTTTGTATGTATATATATGCATGTGTGACAGGTAAAGTGCTGGGGTAGAGGGGAGTGCTGGCTTTATAGGGTAAAGCCAGAGTAAGCCCTCTGTTATGATGACAGTCTACACTGTAAGCCCTCTGCACACTATACTTACACTGATTCATTGTAATGCTTTGGGACTTTGGTATATTTTCACACTTTTCTTATTAAAGGCATTAGTTCACAGAGAGAAAAGGCCCATGTTGCTGCTGTACCTCATGTTTTCTATTGCACACTGGAAACCACTTGGAAAGCTTATACAGTCCAAGTATTCAAAATATATAGCCTAGTTCAGACAAATATCATGTACATCATGCTATCTCTACTGAAGCCTCAAAGGAAATTGTGACTATGTAGTACTTACAGCTGCCAGTAGATGGCAATATAAGGATAACAAGATATTAACTGGAGAGGGGGTCTGTGTCCCTTGTCCTGAGAAGCCACAGGGTCTTTTAGTTGTAATTCAATCCAAACTCTTTATTACTTAAGTGTATTGATTATTTGGCTCAATTAGATAAAACGATTACATTCAAGGTCTTCAGTGATTTATG
Source organism: Megalops atlanticus (assembly GCA_019176425.1). Taxonomy (NCBI): domain Eukaryota; kingdom Metazoa; phylum Chordata; class Actinopteri; order Elopiformes; family Megalopidae; genus Megalops; species Megalops atlanticus. Next base: position 38,466,086 of record CM032880.1, on the reverse strand, counting down.
AATTAAGTGGATTGTGGAAGTCCAGGCATTAATTGTTGTTCAGAGGGCATAAACAATAACAAAATAAAAAATTGTGTAATGAGGAGTAAGTGAGATAAGGGCATCCATTAAATAATAAACAATAACAATGCTAACAATAATTACAGTGCAATCTCCCTTATAATAACAATCATATTTGGCCAGAATAATTTCAATCTTGTTGGCGGTGTATTTTAAGTCGGCTTGTCCCAAAGGGTTTGGCCATGATAAGCCACGGATTCTTTCATCAGTGAGTCAAATAAGTGGACACCAATAAAATGCAATTATCATTATCATTATCATCATCATCATCATCATCTGCTTAAATGTCTCCCACACCGCCGTGATTACCATCACAGATATTATTATTACTAATCTGAATAAACTAAAAGTCTACCAAAGTCACCCTATGAGAGGGAGCTAGAGGGGTTTCTGTCACCATGACAACATGGAACCAAGACTCTTATCGGGATCGCTATGACTCAAGCTCTCCAGAGACAGGTAGCGAAGCGTCACAGGTGGGGGGAAAAGTTGGAAAAAATAATGCATGATGGGTAGTGCTGTGATGTCACAAGAGACCCTTACATTCTGAGGGGGCCAGCTCTCAGCTCTCTATGCTCCTGCTGTGCTGGCCCAGGAGAAACACGCATGTAGGGCTGTTCAGAGAGTCTTCCCCCTTGTCAAATACTGCCTGACGATACAGAACGGTACAGCGCCTGTGGCATTCTACATCATGTTTAAATGCAGAAAGATGATCGTGTCTGAAGAGCAGCTGTCAGGAGGTACCTGGCCCGTGGCTCCAGGCGACAAGGTGCACCGCCCTCCCCCATCCCTCCACCCGGTGCTCTGACACGGTCTCTCCATCGCTGCTTGTCTCCCCACATGGCTGTTTATTTCTCAGGAGGGACAGACGGTTGTATTACTCATCCGCTGGGCTCGGCGGGGCCTGGTGATGCTGCAGTCCTGTTCTGTCAGGAGCCATTGCCGCTGTCATTAATTCACCCTGGCCCTCCGCCCCGCTTGCCTCTCTGAAATACGGCCGAGGTGTGGAATACAAACGAGGGACGGGAGAAGGGGAGCCGGGGGAGCACGGCGTCCCCACCCAACTCCTTCGTAACCTCCCCTTGTTTGTGTCTCATTGACAGGTGGTGGTGTCTGTTGGGGCACCGCTTGCCTGTTCATGCCATGGTTCAGGGGGTGGGATAATCACGCGTTGTTCGAGCAAGCGAGAGTTCGCAACCGGGGGGCCGTACTGGGAGGCTCCTCCCCGGTCTCTACAGAGTCGTGGGTGAGTTATCGATGGCTCACCTTTTCTCTCTCAGCTTCGTTACCTTGGACGCAGGAGCCGCGAGAGCCGCCCCTGGGGGACCCGGTTCAGCAGTTCCAACACAGCATGCATCTCGATTCGCTCCGTTGAGCAGCGGGGGCATTCAGCGCGGCCGTCTGACACCTCCATTCCACCCACACTGACCTCAATGCGCAAACTTTCTGTTACGAGCCGTGGCCCTCCATCCAGCATGGGGCGACATCGGGGTGCTGTGTTCTGCTGTCACACCATCAGATCTCCTCCCACAAGTTATGATTGAGCATAGTGGTACTTAAACAAAGCCGCCTGTACTCCGGATGCACCCTGTACCACCCCGCTACACTGAAATTATAAACACACATTTCCTCCAATGCTAAGCTTTCCTGCTAGCTCCACCACAAAACGGTATCTGGCTAAGTACAGCATGTGCCTCCAATTTGCATAGGACGTTTGTTTATAATCAGGGATCTCAAGCTTCAGCTTCAACCAACCGAGGCATGGCCCCATCCTGAAGGACCCCTCTCCGGCAATCACTGGGACGCGCTGCCACATGTGCCAAACCCACTCCACCCCCGAGCATCACCAAGGTTACGCTTGTCCAGCCCACGGTATCCGTAATTCAAACCAGATCAAACTTTATTTGTTCGCAGTTTAATGATCATCTGGTCCTGAAACCAGTTAACAGAATTTTCAGTTCATAAAAAATGAATTCATTCAAACTCAGGGAGGTCCGGCAAGGGTCTATTAACATTAATTTGTTTTTATTTGTCTCAGGCTGCACCCCATCAAAGCTGTAAACGGAATTATTGTTTTTATAGATCTTGTAAATGTGCTGTAATATAATTCTTGAAAAAAAAAAAAAAAAAAACAACACTTTGATAAAAAGGAAGTACAGAAACAAAGTACGCTAGTGGTAAGCTGGGGAGTTGCTGAACTACATGGATACCTATAATTAACATTTTGAGGTCAGTTATATGGGTAATTTTTAGTCCCATCCGTTATTAATGAGATCTGCTCTTCTTACTGTTAATTACAGCTTAACGAATGGCTCACAGCTAACTGTACACATTAGAAATCACTTTTCTGAAATGATTAAAATGCATCAAAACTTAAAACTCAAATGGTCAATGTGTAGAATACAGGTCAGTGCAGTAGTAAGATTTGTGAATCTGTTATGCATGTAATAGCTTCATATTCCAGTGCTGAACTTGTCTGAACGAGTCTGTTCTCAAAGAAAGTGTGCTACAGAATGGGCTACACTCCATTTAACAAATACTGTGAAACTGATGCTCTGATTTACAAAGCATATGCTAAATCAATGCCTCAGTGGCAAACAGGCACTTTCTTTTCAGAATTTGCATGGACAACTATGAAACTTAATCTAGATTTTCTTTGGGGGAGCAGGACTGAGCTGGGATAACATTTCTGCAAGATACCATCTGGAATCCTAATGATTCTATGTCACACACATGTGCTCATGTACTGCTCATTGGGAGAGTACACACACACACACACACACACACACACACTCACCGTGACCCGGAAGGGCGTAGACGTGGCGGGCTCCATGGTGGGGGTCTTCTCTGCAGCACTGCCAGGCATGCTGCGCCTCCGGCCGGCTCGCTCAGGGGGGGAGTCTGAGGGTGAGAGGGGCAGCGTCAGACACACACACCCTGTTACAGGCTACCAGAGAGAGTGCTCAACATACACGCACTCTGTTACAGCCTAACTAAGAGAGTGCTCAATATACACACACCTTTTTACAGGACACCAGACTGTGTGCTATATTCTGTTAGCTAGCCAGAATCAGGCTCACAGGGTGCTATACTGATGACCAATTCCTCCAGCAGTTTCCCTGGTCCTTTTCCAGTCTCCACTTATGTTCCCCAACCCCTGAAAGCTTTCCTTGTAACTTCCTATCTTAAGACACGAGAGAGTGTGTTGTTCATAGCAGAACGTGTTGCCTTCAAAGCGTTCTTATGCACAGTGTCAGGCTGTATCTTCCTTAACCTGGAATGAAAGTACTGGTAAGTGAATAAGAAATCCCATGTGATCTCCATTATCTCCATCCCAGGATCTGCTGCTGGGCTGCCCCCTGAATGTGGACCAGAAATGTACATTTAAACAGGTATTCAAGGCAAACCAACGGGATGCTTCCAGTCCCTGCTTTCTAATCATGGAGCTGGGTGAACTTCTGGAACCTCCCCAGCAGTGGTGTCTTTCCTGATAGAATTTCAGGGCTGAGATTCACTCAGAAAGCCAAGCTTGTTTTGAGTCCTATGATACACTGAGCTATCCTGATGTAAATGAATGCATATGTTGCGGCTAAACTGCCACTCATTTCCACCATAATTGTGAGTGCTTTCTGAACACATCCATAAGAGACGATTTCAAAAAATACATTCCGCTCTCTGCTACTGTTGTCAGCCAACGGTACATGAATTGAGCCTCTTGACTGAAACTGAGTGCACTGACAATGCATTCCAAAGAACTGAAGGAAATTAAACACTGCACTTCTACAGGAAGCGCATCTGACTCTCAGACATGCATAAACCACTGATCACACTGAATACTGCATGAGATTCCTTCAGTAATTACACATTTACAGAGTGGGCTGTGAGTCCAGCACACAGTAGTGGGGATTATAGCTAGGCTTTGCTTTGATGCGATCGATATGCTTCTCCCAACAGGAGCAGAACAGGAAGTGATGGCGCGAGAACACTAGAGGTGGCTGGTTAAGAGAGGCATAGCAATCATCTGGATTTATGGCAGGATTAATGTTGGTATCAAGAATAAAATAAAGAGGGAATGCAAAATAAACTCAAATGTGTGGGTGTTACATTTGCTTAGCTGACAGACTGCCATAGCTAACAATTTTTACATATTACCCATTTTTACAGCTGGATATTTGCTAAGGCAGTTCGGGTTAAGTACCTTGCCCAGGGGTACAACAGCAGCAGTCCACCTGGGAATTGAACTGGCAACCTTTTGGATTATGAGCCCTGCTCCTACTGCACCACACTGCCACCGCACAATTACCTCCCTTAATCTGCGGGTAAAAATGTGGCCTTGGCCAAGAAGATACTTCCCCTCTAGTCTGACTAAAAGACACCCTTGTTATTGTACTATATGTCAAAGGGAAGAGGAAAAATGAAAACAATCCTTATGTGCACTCCATCCCACCAAAAATGTATGGGCACCATGCATCTCTCTCTGTTTTGGAGACACTGTATCCTGAGAGAGTCTGAGCTTTGGCACGAAAATGCCCATGAGAAAACGCTGGGAGGAATAGCAAAATTGAAATAACCTAATTCTGAATTCTGAAACGTGGATAAATTAAATCACTCTGCACTGAAGGAAGGGAGTGGAGGAGGGTTTCAGAGGAAGAAGAGCAGGGCTGTCACTGTGATGGATGGGCAGATGTGGGAATAAAATACTGAGCCAGACACGTAGCTGAGAAGAAGGAAAAACACAAGATATGAGGCAATCAGAGGATTATGTAGCAGATATGGTGGGTACATCAATACACCTTGTTTCAGCTGAATGTCAGAGCAGCCATCACACAATGGATCCTTTATTGTGTCATTGTCACATATCAATAAACAAACCCCAAAAAACTCCATGAAAAACAGACAAGAAAGCAGCTCGGACAAAAAGAAAAAATTTTGTGCCGTTTCCTAAACTCAAATGGAAACACATGGCATGATTCTATCCATTTTTGTAGCAGACAGCCTTACCCAAAGTGATGAACAATGATTAAGCCCACAGTTTAAGGGCTGTTTCTTCCTTCAGTGGTAGGTAATGTCAACGCAAGCTTCAGGGAGGACAGGTGCTGAAACCCATCGAACATGGCAGATGAGGAAGGGCTATATCAGGACAGCAGTCCCACATACCAGGAGGGTGACCACATCAGCCTTTACTGAGATAAAGATATCTACTGTACCATCCAAGACTAAGCCTTGTATTTCAGGTCTCCATACAAGCGGTTCCACGAGACCAACAAGACAGAGCAAAGAATTAGCTTAGTTCTAGCTAATTAACCCTAATTAATGCAAATTATAATGTGCTCCTCTCTGATTAACTCTTTAATGTCCCTTACCAGAGCAACACAGTAACCATTATGTTGTTATGAACTCTTATTATAAATTCTCACTGTTCTCTCAAGATTTAGGCAAAATCAGCCAGCAGGCAAATAAAAGTCATTACTGCAGTCATCAAAGTCATTAGGAAACATTATCACAATAGGACCGTTGCTGATTGCTGGACCATCCTTCAATTCCAAGACAGGAGTAATGTGTAATGATTCAATTCATTCCCATGTAACTATGCAGATATATCTGGGCACTGTGACATGTCAGTTCCGAGACTTCATTTTCCCACGCTGAAATAGCTGTGACCTCCCACATCCTGTCCTTCTCCTCTCCCCCTGCTAAAACACGATTAGGGACACAGTGTTCGCTCTGTCTTTGCATGGGACTGCAGAGCAACACCCTCTATTGGTGGACACAGAATGAGTGAGTTCTGTTTGTGAATACAGTACAAGTATGAAGTTTTATTGGTAGATGCAGTACGAGCGAGCAGCCCTATTGGTGAATGCAGTACAAGTGTGCTGTTCTATTGGTGGATGCGGTACGAGTGAGCAGCTCTCTTGGGGGAATGCAGTACGGGTGAGCAGTTCTCTCGGGAGCATGCAGTACGAACAGTTCTATTGGTGGATGCAATATGAGCGAACAGTTCTATTGGTGCATACAGAATGAGTGAGTTGTTCTATTTGTGAATACAGTGCAAGTGTGTAGTTCTATTGGTAGATGCAGTAAGAACGAGCAGTTCTATTGGTAGATGTAATACGAGTGAGCAGATCTATTGATGGATGCAGTACAAATGAGTAGTTATATTGGTTGATGTAGTATGAGCGAGCAGTTCTATTGGTGGATGCAGTATGAGCGAGCAGTTCTACTGGTGGATGCGGTACGAGTGAGCAGTTCTCTTGGGTGAATGCGGCACAAGTGAGCAGTTCTACTGGTGGGTGCAATAGGAGTGAACAGTTCCATTGGTGGATACAGAATGAGTGAGTTGTTCTATTTGTGAATACAGTGCAAGTGTGTAGTTCTATTGGTAGATGCAGTACAAGTGAGCAGTTATAGTGGTTGATGTAGTATGAGCGAGCAGTTCGATTGGTGGATGCCGTATGAGTGAGCAGTTCTATTCATGGATGCAGAATGAGGGAGCACTAGCACTGCTCTGTTCAATGCAATTTCCCATTCATCATCTTTGCTTCAGCATCTTTGCTCCTCTCTACTTTGCCAAACAAGCCCTCCGCTGTAACTAAACCCAGGCTGAGGCCGTCAGCACAAAACATTTTCCACCTACTTCATCCCCTAGAACTTATGAGTCTGCCTCTGACATCAGCCACGTCTGCCCATTTGGCCTGCCCTGAGGTACACCTGAGTACAGATCAGCACAGTTCACCTGCCAGGGCTGATCATGGCTGAAGCATGCGGGGCAGAGGAAGCCTTGGAAAAGAGAGCAGGTCTCACACAAACCAGGAGGACTCACTTTATCAGCAGGGAAAGATTAACTTTGGCTACACACGTGCATATCTTTCCCAGAATTCTTAGAGGCAGTGGTATACGATAAGCAGGGGACTCTGGACTCCGCAGTGTTTCATTGTTTCATGCTGTATTTGTGGGAGGGCCCTGAGGCGCTAGCAGCGGCGTGGTATCTCTGTTACAGATCCATAACTAGCTGCAGAACTGCAGCAGCAGTCTTCATGTGAACGGCCTTACAAGCCACAGCTGCACATGGTCAGTCCAGTGGAGCCTCTGCAAGTATGCCTAAACATTTTCATTCCAAAGATTAAGATTGAGATAAATGCACTTCACATAAGAAACAGAGCCAGTCCAGTGGTCCACGACCATATGAAACAGTGCGAGCATGACGGAAACCTGACAAATGGCATCCACTTCTGCATCATGTAACCTGCTGCTCCCTCCACTGCCAACCAGACAGCTGGCCCTGCTTGAGTCAAGCAATCTGCACCAATCAGCTTCTTGGTTGACATCCCTAACCAAATCAGTGGTACCAATCAGTGTACATTAGCAATTAGGATACTCCACCAAAGTGTGCTGTTTTACCTGACATTGGGGATCCAGCTGTAATGGGTAATGCTTTCAACATGTTTACCCTTTTGAAAAGCTGCCATGGAGCAATTCAGGTCAGATGTGTCTCACAGACCAGCAGGGGCTCATCTGGCACTTGAAACCCCTGCCCACCTCTCACCCCCCTGGCCATTAGTCAATACTCCTGCATGTGCCGCATACCCTACAGTTTGAAAGCGCTCTTTCATCTTTTTCAAACACAACCCCCAAATGCCCCTGCAAAAGCGATTCTATCATTTCCAGAGCAGATCATTGTGGCACACTTACAGAAAAAACACATCTCCATCACAAGTGCGAATGATGGCAAGTCTTTAGCATGAGAAAGAAAAGCTTCTCCAAGACTGTGATTACAGACACAACACTCAGAAGAGAGAGAGAAAGAGAGAGCGATAGAGACAGAGAGAGGGGGGATATTAAAATGTCATGAATGAAATGGCACAGACAACAGAGTCTTCTTCCAGTGATGAAGGAAATTACTTCAAAGGAAATGGAACGGCGGTGCCCGGCATACGCCACACTCCCCTTTCGGCTCTGTGGGCCGATGCACAGGGGAAGGGGACGGCAACAAGCTGCTTGAAAACAGCACAGGCAATTAGCACACTTGTACTCAAACTGTAAGAGATCATCAAGTAGGGTTGGGTATCGTTTCAATTTTATCGAATCCGATTCCAATTCCGATTCTGCTTATTGAATCCGGTTCTTATCGAATCTCAGTTCCGGTTCCAATATTTTTTGGAGAGAAAAAACAAACAAATTTTATGCTGGTGCACTGATGCGAATCGGTGAATCTTACCATCCCTAGTAGGCAAGCAAGCCACTTTTAATCATAGCGAGCTACTTTTTAGCATACCCAACTGCAGGCTAGCTAGGTTCTTTTTTATCATACACGGAAACGTATCCACATTTGTGCTGTTGGTAAATGCGAATTAAGTTGTGAATAACCAGATATCAATAATGCATTTTGCCTACCTAAACGGAGACTCAACCGTAGCAAAGGAATGTAACCCCTTCACCACAAATCTTGTCACCGCTCGGTGACATTCATCCACTTTCTCCTTGCTCATCTTCCCCTTCATAGCTGAAGTGAAAGGAGTTTCTGTACTAGAGGGGCAGGTCTCTGGGGATGAGGTGGAGGGGTGCTCTCTCAACTCGTATCTAAGAAAAATATATATTAGAATAATTTGTAGACATCATTCGTTTACGTTCAATACAAAAGGCGAATGTCACCTCATCTGTGTTTTGTACCTGAGTGTGAGACGTTGCTACTCTGGGGCGGTATTGTGGCTGGGAGACCGCAACACATCGAACACGGTGCATTCCTTCAGATTCATACCGTGTTGAAGTAAATGCTTCGTCATATTGGAAGCAGTTCATGAATGCTTTCACTGTTAAGGCATGTTGCACAGCAGTTTTCAATGACACACATCTGTATATAATCCTTTACTTTGATACTAACAAAGTCATGTCACGATTAGTTCAAACAGAGCTTAGTTGTGTAAGCTTACCAACAACGCGCTCATCTAACCTGAGTAAAATATTGCATTGTCACTGCTGTTTTTTTAAATTAACGCTAAATAAAACAAGACAAGTTTTCAATGTTAGCTGTGTGCCGTTATCAGGGCAAGCAAGGTAGCTAGCTGGCTAGCTGGCTATCTAGCGGGTTAAAGGGAACTTCAGGACTGCTGATGTCCAAGTTGTACCTAGCTAGCTGCATTAAACTCGATGATATAAAACTTGCCACTTGACGTATATTCAGAAGAATATAACCGTTTGTAAAGTCCATGCACATTAACTAACTAAGAGGTAGTCTCAGTTGTAGACAGAACTTGAGAGTCGTAGCCAAATATACTTTAATTCCCGAGCCCCCCCCCCGTGTTCTTTCCCAGTACACCCCTGATTGGAGGTGCTTCCTCCTTTGAACGAAATATCCTTACTGCAGGTGTTGCATTTTGCTGTGTCGTTATCTTTTTTAGTGAAGCTAAGTCGAACTTTCGAGCGTTTGCTGTGGTCAGCCACATGCTTTGTTATGCGTAACAAATGACGTGACATCTGGTCCACGTATCAGGTCCTAGCAGTTAAGTGAAACTTTTATGGACTGTAAAGTGCTCTCTGTAGTTCACTCGGGAGCGCGACTGAAATATGCAAAAGTTAGGAACCGAAGTGCAGAATCGAAATGCACGTGGCTTATCGAATCCACGGTTCTTGGAAATTTGGAACCGGTCCCAACTTGGAACCGGTTCTTGATACCCAACCCTATCATCAAGTAGAACTAAGCAACACAAGCACAGACCGTTCCAGCCTTCTCATACAATCAAACACAGGGACTGCACATTTACAGATGCCACAATAGAGTCAACAAGGCCGGTTTCAGCAACAAGCAGATTTGTCAATCAACACTGAAAGATCAATACTATTGTGGGCCTTTCCTCATTCCTGACTAAGCTCAGATACCGTGCAGGTGTTTGGAGAGAGAGAAAATGATTTTCAAACCAAAGCGAGCTTTCACAGCATTGAATATCCAATGCCTTTATTCATGAGAGGACTGGAAATGCTCCACTCAGAATTGACTTGAATACTTAGAATGACTACACAGCAAACATCTCCCGTCAACAAAGGAACTTGTAAGAGAATTAATGACACCGAGTCAATAAACACAATTCTTCCGTATCCTCAACAAGACATTTACTCATGGGCTGTACCCCTTAATGTGAAGGAGTTTTATGACACCTTTGCTGAATACAATTATTAATTTCTAATATAATATCTAATCTTTTATATATCTATTATATATATTAATATCTAATATATATAATATCTAATCTTCCCACTGTACAGCCTACATACCATACACATGCCCTCCAAGGGATTACAGTTTGAGATCTTATGGTCTCAAGTCTGAACTCTTAGCCACTAGTTTATACTTCTGTTGTAGCCTTCTTGTATGCCCAAGAAGTCATTTCTGAAGAACAGTACTGCAGCTGATTGGAATGAAAACATGGGCAGAAATTCATTCAAGGGCTTAAACCCACATTTTAGAACTCACAGTCCCAAGAAACTGTCCTCTGGATTATTAGATGATTAATCCCATTAGTTAATTACATTCTGTCTGCCTAATCAGGAACCTAAAAAACCCTACTGCAGCATGAAAACATCAAAAGGAGGCAGTAAAGTTTACAGGTGAATATAAACAAAGTTTGAGGCTGTATTTGCATATATACCATGCTTTGAGGAAAAAAGAGAGTAGCAATGGATATATGCAGTAAAATGCATACCAAAAACAATTTCGTGTGAACTCAACTCAGATGTTTGTATGGATGTGGCAGATTTTATTAGAACAGACAACTGGCATCAAACACAACTAGGGTTCAAGAACAGCTAGTCATCATTGTCTAATTAAAAGTTATAGTGGCCCTTCTTTATGACTCAGTATAGGCCATCTGTAGTCCTTCTCTTATGAGAAAGAAAAGCTCATATTAACATAAATCCAAAAATATTTTCCTCTGGAATTTTGCTTGCTTTTGCATTTTACCATGTACTGAATTCACTGGTATGTTGTGCACTGAGCCCAACAGGTGGCTCCTGGAAGCCTGTTCCAGTCCCCTAAACATTCCTCCACACTGTGGCTCTCAACTAGCTTACACAGCCAGCTCTTGGAAGTCAGCTTCTGGACTCGTCGCTGAATAACTGCCCAGACATTTCAGATAAACCACACGACCAGTCATAAATTTTAATCTGAGCATCCGACGTCTCGAAACGTCTTTAACAAGGACTCAGATGAAGGCTTACTGTGGAGAAAGGCGTCTCCTGAGCTCTGAAGGGCTCTCTGCCTTGACGTGTGTATGCTACAACCCCTACGCCCATGGAGAGGAGCGCGGGAAGGGGTGGGAATGAAACAACAAAGACACCTCTGCGACTGCATTCATTATTCCCTCTCGTCCTTGAGTGCAACTGCCGAATATAAAGCCCATTTATTCCTTGTCTCCAGCAGGAATGACAATTGAAAAGGGAGAATAGCGGGGAAAAAAATGCAGGCTTTTCATCTTGTGCCATATTACACGTGTCTTTCTTCGGGTCACTGGCAGCGCTGCCCCCCTTCGGTGTCAGCTACCTTTTCTCCCAGGCGACGAAGGACAATTTTCTCTGTGTACAGTTGCCACGGCAACGCAGACCAACTCCTCCGCCGACTCCAATCTCTGTCCCCGTTGTACGGAGACCAGACGTCTTCTGTGTCTGCCAAACCATGGCTGAACGTGTGTTCTTGTCTATTCACGCCAGCTGTGTCCATTAAGGTAGCCTTGAGTCTGTGGGACTTTGTTCAGGTCCCTCTTAACAATTCCTATATCATTCAGGTAGCATGTGCATATTAGGATGTATGTATGTGTGAAGGCTTGTATCAGTATGTGTACAGTATGTACGCATGAAAAGTACCCATCGTGAATATAGTATTTATGTACCGCATGTAACACTTTCAATGTATGTACATACAGCACAAGAGGGCATGTTTAAGCTTAAGCTGCACTAAAAAGCCAGTTGTGTTCAATGCAAAGTCTAATGAATTGTTTGCCTGAAAATATAAACACAAACCTTTGTATGCAGGCAGATATGCTTATAGGATATGATAGTTTATATGACAATTTTCAAAAGGAAACCAATGCTAAATAAATATAAAAACATTTATAGAGGGACGACTGGACTCATTTTTATACTGTACTCTGCATACAGCCCATATATCAACCATTTCTAGCTCCTGTAATCTCCAGAACACCTCAGGTTTTATTTCGTAGGCAAGCTGGAAACTGGCCAAGCAAAATGAATAAAAGAGTTAATGGCAAATGCAACAAAATAGAAAAAAGATTGAAAAGAAGACTCTTTGAAAAGCAAGGCTAAGGCAAACAGAGGCTCAGATGGTGTACATTCAGTTGTGTGCGCGAGTGAGGTGCTGAATGCTGATGAAAAATAGGGAGATGATGATTAATCTGAGGAAAGAGTCTGGTGGGAGCTTCACTCGATTTCAGTACACTGGAGCTTTCAGGGCCCATGTCTCTACAGCTGGCAAAAATAATAATCATAACAACAAACATCTTTCCTTTTGCTTATTGTTAACGCTGAAAAACTGCTACGTGCTGTGGATCTCCTGCTTTTAAAAAACATACAAATAGGTTGTAGAAATATTAACACCATTACAACAGAATTCTCACTCAGTAAATTAGAATTTTAAATGATACCTTGAGCCTAGTGTAACTGCCACCATATAAAATCCTCCATCTCTCCCTCTCTCCTGATTTCTCCTCTAAGCCTAATGCCATATTAACCTTTATTAGCAGCGGGTCAGACAACACACTTCCTGTATATGTTCGGAGCCTTTCCATGCAGGAAGGTTACCCTTTTCCCTGTCAGAACATTCCGCACCATCTCTAGACAGACACTGGGGTGCCTGGACGCACAGTTAACCCCTGCGCTTCCTTGCCTGTGAGGCGGTAATACAGGAAGGCAGCACAGCAGTCTGCAGCCTCAGCTGCTACCACGCCGGGCTGGGACAAACACAGTCGTCTGCACATCCAGGTAAATTGCTTTCGGCTTATCTCCTCCACAGTGCGATGGGAACCAATTTAAGCGGAATGGACTGAATTACTGCGGACGGGTGCTGGAAGGAGGGCGATGTGGTCCATATCGAGAGAGACTGTAGTCCCTGGTATCTGCCGCTGACCCCCAAATCCCGCTCCAAAAGGGCTCCCTGAAATGCCAGGCCGGGCACCCCTCAAAGGAAATGGCAAGTTGTGCGTCACGCACCACTGTGTTCCAGTTGAGGATGTTGCCCACTGGCTAAGAAGGAGAGAAGGCCCAATGGTGTCTGCGCTAAGCTAGGCGGAGACAGCAAAGAGGGCTGCGCCAGTGCACTCTGCATGCTAAGTCTGCAGCGCGGGACCCTCCTTCCCCCAGATCAAAGCGCAGCTGTGGGCTTCAGCCCTCTGTCTCCGCAAAACCCTCCGCTCCGCCTGGGAGTACGCGGGTTTGGAACCAACAGCGCCAGCTTTATTCAAACACCACTCCAACTGTTCAAAGCCTTTCTTCTTCACCTCCCTTTGCTTCCTTTATAAAATTAGGCAGAGCTCCCCTGTTCTAGTTTGCTGTCAAAGCCGCCTCTGATCCGGAAGCTTCCGCAATCTGTCCACGTCAATCAGACAGCTCCCTGTCACACATGGAGACGTGGCTCGGCCTAAATGAGCCAGTTTTGCATTTGGGGAGTGTGTGCCGCTCTGCCTAAGTGCGTGTGCTTGGGTTTTAATCAGGAGGGGGGGCGTTTGAATGGGACGCAAACGAGCAGCCAGTCGGAAAGAGCACAAACTTGTCATCTCAAACTTTTCCTCCCCCTTTCTCTCTCTCTCTCCTACTTCCCGTCTGGCAATCTGCTCAGAATTGATACGAGAGAGACGCAGCGCTCATGCGAGAAGAGATAATAACTCTGCGTCCACTTTCTGGTTTCCTCTTCCCTCAGGCTGGTGACAGTCGCCTTCTGACTAATCCTCTGATGGTACCGCCAGAGCTCGGTGAAAAGCGCTGGGTGTGTCAGAGAGGAGCCATGTTTTCACTCTGATTCAAGGAAGGGACTCCTGGCTGTGAAACAGTCATACACTGACCCATTCCTTTCCTGCATGTGCTTCCTTCCCTGCTACTTCTAGTGCAGCACTTTTTACCACACCTCAGGAAAACTAAGAACATCCGCCAGCTGTGAGGGTGTGGGAGAGAGACGCAGGTGATATTGGACATGATAAAAAACATGTGATAATGGATATATGACAATGGACACATAAATTCCAAACTGCTGCAGCTGTCATTATTATTTTATTTTCACATTATGTTGTTTTTCAAAATCTTGTACCCAATACTATCAACTATGTAGTAAATTAGCTAAATTCAAAGGAATACAATGGTGAGTTGGCTGGTCATTTTTTCTTTAAGCCGAGAAACAACAAATAAGATAGGTCCAACTTTCTAGAGTGCCTCAAGGCTAATTTAAAAAGTTCATTCTCCATCCATACATAATTGGAGCTGCCATGCAAACACCTTATTCTCTTGGGCGTGCAAATGAGAAACATTACTCCCATTACAAGCAATTCTTGAGGATGACTGTGAGAACCAAGAGGACACATTACAAATGATTTTGTTCCATGTAATGTGAAATTCTCCAAGAGCCACATACCAACAAATTGGCTAGTTGTGTGAAATGCCCAGATAAAGCCTTTACAATTATGAGAGATTTACATAAACCCCACTCAGTGGAATGTGATTTTAAGCCCCCCTGAACAAAGAGGACAATAACTAATTCCAGTACAAATGAAGAGGACACTGTGTGCGTATTACCTTAACGCTAACTGCACAATTTGCCTGCCACCATAGGCAGAGGGCTGCTGCCCGGGCCACATCCCTGCCCCCTGGGACAGGGACGGCTTTGTGCTGCATGTCTGTGCATGCTTGCATACCTCCTGACACTCAGCCAAACTCCAGAGAACCTCTAAACCCAGGGAAGAGTAGCGCCATCATGCTGGCGACATGCAGCAGGTCCATCCGCGTCTCCGCATGAGCTGCTTTTGGCCATGGCAGCGCACCAAAAATAAGCTGCTTACTGCCGCATTAAAGAGCACACAAAAATATTTGTTTGTCTCCGCATCTCAGCTTTGGTTGCTGAAGGAGAACTGTGTCCGGTGAGACCAAGCTGGTTTGTGATGAAAGACAAGCCATTTCAAACCAGGTTTTAACAGAATTGTATATAAGGTGGGATTGATATAGTAGTAGGGGCAATTTTACATTCTTCTAGCTTGTGTTATCTGTCTGTCATTATTGGACTATTCTCTCTGGGGATTTATGTTGCAGCCATGTTAGGTACATGCTGTCTTTTCGCCTATCAGCGCTGTACCTGTGGCTGTCGGCACTCTCGTGGGCGTGACCGTTGCCATGGTCTTGACTGATGAGTGACATATGAATCGTGGCAGTTGCCAGAATCCTTTCTCCACATCACTCAGGGCACAATCGATAGAAAGGAACAAAGGCAATCAGACTCCCCGCTTCGATGTCATTCATGCCTCATTAAGGAGCTCAGCAATGCAATGACTCAACAGGGCCTACACTCTGGTAATACAATACACTCTAGCTGTCACAGCCATGTGCTGGTCACACTCGAAAACTGAATAAAAGTTGCACAAAAAAAAAAAAACACAAAGTCACAGGGGCTAACAATTCACCCATAGCAGTGCAAAGGGCATGTAGCCCAATGGAAAAGAATCCCTGAGCATTAGGCCTGACCTGTCAAGACATCAGGAAGTCATAAACAATAATGCAGTTATTGTAAGGTAAATGTGAGTCAGCTGTCTTCCATCAGGATGCCTGCTTTGTGAAACTGGGATAAGGTGTGTGGAATGACATAACCTTCTATGCAATAACTAACAGCAAGCTAGCGGCAGTTTTGAGAGGAACCGCTGTACCTTGAGGAAGCTGACCCCGATGCGACAGGAAGTCTTGCCAGTACCATTTCCCGCACAACCATTGGCTCAACTGCAACCATCACAACCGCTTGGCAAGGACTCAGGGGACTGACGCAGCAGTCTGCTGTCACTCTGACTCACTGTGGGGGGGCAACGTCACAGCGACAGAATCACTACGCCCAGACGAGCCCTCTGGCATGCAGTCATCTCACTTAGGGCCCGTGTCACCGGTAAATGTGGTCGTCTACACTGTGTTCCAAAAAAACCAGGCTCTCTCCAAGCCTAATAACATCACTGTAAAACTGACTGCGGTGCATCACTGAAAACCTGCCTCTCCGCTCCCTGGACCCAGAGGCACCGCAGGCTCTGCTTTTATCCTCCGGATTAAAATAAAGTCCCTCTGACTCGCAGCCTCTAAATATCTTTTCACTGCACGTCAATTAAAAAGCGCTAGCCTTCAGCGCACAGCTGTGCAGTGCATACAGTAACACTGGATAACCAACCTTTGCTTTCCTTGTCGTCTTGTCCAAATTAATGCAGTTGTTCTGATTATTAACAGCACAAAACAAAAAATGCAATATGCATGAACTGATTTCCCTGGACTTGAGAGTGACAAACAAGAGTGACTTTAAGGTTCTCTCAACAGAGAGAAGAGCACAATGTTCTTGTGAACAGAATGAAAATAATAAATACATTTAAAATCTGGGTTCAATCAGGCAGGTGAAAGCGGGTGAAATGATGGTTAAAAATCACAGCCTGTCAGAAGTTGTGAGCCTGTTTACAGTGTAAATCTTGTCTAAAGGGATAGCTTCTCTTTTTCCCCCTCTTTTCTTGGATGCTGTTTTCACATACAACCGGTGTTTGTCTTGACTGGCTGACAATCTTTCAAAGGGCTTTCTTCATAGGAATATAAATGCTGTTTCATGTCAATCAAAGCGCATTCTTACATTTATTTTTTATTTATTTGCTTTTTCCTTTTTTATTTTTCTCGGCGAACATCCATCACCTCTGTCTCTCGCTCCCAAACCTCACAATGTCCCTACCTCAGAAATTTCCAGAAGAGGCCGAGATACTCACATGCACTAATAAACTTTAAGAAAATGACCTCCACCCAAAAAAGATCACACGTATCAACAGATCACAAAACATACTTCAAGCAGAAAAGATGAGATCTGAAAATGTGCAACTCTGGCTTAATGAAGGACTCTTCAAGGAGAAACTTAAGGGAAGACTCCAGACCTAACTCCAGACCTAACCTAACTAAACGGCTAACTAGCACACTAAATTAAATTAAATACTTGCCAATTAAGAATACCCTCTGGCAAACAGCAACTCTGCCGCTAGTAAATTTGCATTCATTCATCTGGCGGACACTCTCATCCAGAGTGGCTCACAGAAAGTGCATTCAATATGGTTAGGCATGCACTGAGTCTGGATCATTAGTTCCATTCTTGTAATATAGTGCCATTGTGGCGCACTGCCACAAGTACCTCACTTGTATGTGGGTTTAGCCTCTTCCTCCCCAGTGAGCTGCGCAGGCTTACTGAAGACATGCCATCCACAGACTCCAGCAGCATGGATCGTGGGAGGTCTCTCCCACAAGGCCTTGCACAATGTTATAGAGAGATGCAGCCTTCCACACTGGGCAGGGACATCCCCCCATCTGAGCCACTTCGTTAAGACCCCACTGGAGCCGTTTCTCCGACACAGACGTGCAAAATCCAGCCTGAACTTTTGACCGGGCGCTACATATTTGTGCTTTGCAAACAGAGAGGCAGAAATGGTTGGGGGGGGGGGGTTGTGTTTCAGCAAATAACACCCCCCAGAGAAAGTTTCCCCTCAACCCCTCCCTAGAAATACTTGGTCTGAATATACCTTTGTCCTTCAAGCACAAAAAATATTTCCATTTATTCAGAAAGAAGTAAAAAAAGACCCAGTCCACAAGAAAAAAAACATATATTTCAGTCGATGCAGCAGATTTCCTATAATGTGGATGACTAATGGAGGTGAAAAGTGGTTGTTTTATGCGTGAGAGGGAAAATTGGTTGGAACTAGAGGAGGCCTTGGGCGCAGACAGCACGTTGCACTCCGTGAGATCGTTTCTCCTCGCTTACAGATCGTTCACGTATGTCCTCCACTATCATTCACAAAAACAGGAGGAGTGAAGGAAGGGGGGGGGGGTGTTCATTTTCCAACAATTTTTCAGAATGATTGCTATTTCTTGCAGGGTGAAAAGACAAACAAATGATGATACATGCTAGTTAATAAATTTGGGCAGAGCCACAATGCGGAGCCACATCTCATCCATCTCAGCATTAGGACGCTGGCAGTCTTCAATTAATTTACACCGCCGCGGATAAATAGCCCAGCAAAGTGCATATAATCGGCTGTCTGATTTTGGCGGGAGACAAAGAGCTTCCAACAGGAAATTGCACAGCCTCCTCTAGTATTCATCTTTATTTAATCGTGATTCCTTCATATTAGGCCTCCAGTCTCCGGCCAAATCTGAATGGGCGCGCTGCGTCCCGCAGTCACGCTCAATTTGACACCGCTGTTGATGAGGATGGCGCGGTGTCGGAGCACACTAATTCCAATCAGCGTGGTGACTTTGAGACAGCCGCCGTGTGCAGTGACATTCTCCGCCGGTGACCTCATTATCGCTCCAGGGTGACCCGCAGATAACGGGCTGTGCTGAGGCACCGGAGGGGGCGTGGGGAGAGGGACCACAGCCACGGCCGTGGTTTGATGTACGTTACTCTCTATCATCCCTGTAACCTCGACTTACGGCGCGTCTGCCTGTAACATGTTAAACGGGGTGTCATGAGCTCTCAGCTGAGTCTAGGTGTGGGATGTCTGTACACCTGTGCTTAAACAGTTGCACTGTCAAGCTCCTGAAGAGCCTGCCAATCCCCCTGTCAGGCAGCCAGAGCGTGCCGCTCCAATCAGCCTCTCTCTGACTCAGTGCGCCAATCAGCATGCACCGCAGGGGCAGACAGGGACAAAGAGATGAGAAAGAACACACACACACATACACACACACACACACACACACTCACACACACACACACACACAACCATACACTCACACGCTACACGCCCCACTTCAGCACTAGTATTTTTAAAAAGCTAATAAAGGAAGAGGCAGTAAGGGCCTCGGCTTCAACAGAACTGCAGCAGCTCTGTTGAGTCATTTCTGAGTTTCTACTTTCCTGTTTTTATTAGTTAAGAGAGAAAAAAACAAGGCCCTACGTTCTGCTTCCTGTCGGCCAAAAAAAAAAAAAAAGTTTCTTGTTTTGTTTGGCAAATAAATTCCTTTGTCTCAAATTATTTGTGGGAACTGTTTAGAGAAGGAAGCGGGTGTTTTCGCAGTGGGTGAAATGGACTCCTGCATTCCTGGAACAGTGTTGACTGCAGTTTCTACCAGTTTTATACTGTGACTACTGTGAGAGGAACCTCTCACAACACACGCATACACACAATGGAAACTCATATCAGGAAAGTTCAGTTAAACAAGACTCAAATAAAAGCCTACATATCATGAACTGGGTCCAATCAGTCATTTATGTGTTACTGGATAGGATTCAAACAGGGGAAAGATGGGGCACTGTTCAGGGTTACAGCTGGTGGATCCCAGCATTACTGCCTTTTCAACATCTAGTGGTAAATTAATGTACTGCTGTTACTCTGAGGAAGCTGCATACTCAGCTAGAGAGCGACACTTCCGCAGCTAGTGCTGCTCAACCTCAGTCAGAGATATTCTGTTTGATTTATTTGATTGGTCTGTAGAGGGGCACTCATCACATTAAAAGCCCATTGGCAGGAGGCTTTGAAGAGCAGAAGATCAGAGCAGTGGCTTTGCCTTGTCAGGGCTGCGGTGTACCGGCGAATGCGTACGGGCTTCTCGCTGTCGGGCCGGAGCGAGACCAGCGGGCTGCTCTCCCAGGAGCCGGTGGAGACTGCAGCGAAGCACTCCTCCTTCCCCCCATTTCCCCTGACCCCCCTGGCACATCATACCTGCAGGTCCCACATCTCCCACTTGATCCAAGCACTTTTGACTTCTCGTCAAAGGCTCTCTGCGGTATCAGGAGACCCCCCCCATGCCTTTCTGTGCCTGCCTTTCTCCGAGTGATTAAAAATGACAGTGCCTTGTGTGTGCTGAAACCTCAGAGATAAACAGGACACATTTGCCAGGGTTTTAGCCAGCTTATGAGGGGTTTGCACAGCAAAGATGGCACCTAATCCCTTTCCTGGAGCTTTCCCATTACACTTTTGTTAACAACAAAAACACTAATGGCCTGAGAAACTTAACAGAGAACGTGCTCTTGCCCTGCGAGATAAGTGCAGTACTGCTTTGGCTCAGTAGATCAAATAACCTGTGCCTTCACCCATCATGCATTACTGTCAGTTACCATCCATATCTGTAGTGTTGCATTATCCTATTATATCCATCATGAATCTCCCAATTTTCCCTCTCATTTTTGAAGTTCCACCTCAGACGTGGTTAACCAACAGAGGAGCCATTCAACTGAAGCGTGCCTGTGTTCTCATAACGGTGTTATAATGGTGGTTTCATCATCATACATGTTAACATGTAGCTTGGTGACCGAGACATCCACTAATAAAACAATGATAAAACATGGCAGGTTCCTCACAAAAGGCGTAAACCTCTTTATTTGCGTGTTTGCGTGTGTGCGTGCATTTGTGCATGCGCAAGGGTGCGCGGTAGAGAGAGGAAGACCCTTTTCTACTAAACAAACGCTGTGTATCCATAACCAATTGTGAATGCACTGTGTCTCCCTGGTGAGGAGTAAGGGGGACAGCTGGCTGTTACACTGTGAGAGCAACATCAAAGCTTCATCTGTCCCCATTTTTTTTTTTTTTTTTTTTGTGAGGGGAGAGAATATCCCATGTATCTAACAATGGATTTGAAAAGAATAAAGCCAGGGGCTCAGTGTTCCAGGAGTTCAAAACCACAGTATCACGTAAGCTGGCCTAACAGCTGCTGCGCCTTCAAAGCAGGGCCGTTTGTGTGTGGCGTACAGACGGGCCGGCTCGGCAGCTGGGTGAAGGTGACGTTATGCCGCTCCCGGTGAGGAATTCAGAGAGAAAGAGTTGACTTCCCGGGGGCCATCTGCATTTGGGATCATCATGCCTGAAGGGTAGCGCGGGTTTACACGCGCTCTGAAGGCCTCAGCACGTGCCAAAAAGTGCATTATGGGATTGCTGACGCGGTTTTACAGCACTCTTGGTTTAATTGTGAAATTCATCTGTTGACTTTAGGAAAACATACAGCCAATGCACTGCTGGAGTGAGATCCTCACTGAAACACACAAACACACTCACACACATACACATAGGTATGCTAACACACACACGTACACGCACACGTACACGTACACGCACACACACACACAAACACAAACATATTCACATAAACACACTCACACACACACAAACACATACAACAGACACACACACACACAGCCACATACTCACACACACACAGGCATGCTAACACAGACACACGCACAGGCATGCTCACAAACAAGTCCATATAGATCTTGCCAATGAACTTAGAGAAGTGCAGACGTGCAACACTGAGGCAAGGAGACGCAATGGTCTTTGCACACTTTCTCTCTCAATGTCACTGAAGTTTATAGACAACACGTCCTTTGCGATTCCCCTACTGCTGAGATCACAGAAGAACTGATTCTTCTCCTCTGTTTGCGAATATTCAAATTTAATTGACGACTTTCATTGTTTGCCCTGACCTGATAACGCAATCAGATGCACAAGCTTTCCATAGCAACTGAAACAGGACACAGCAAAAGCATGAGGTAATCCTGGCCGTAGTAATGTAGCTGCTATGCGCTGTGCGCCAGGCCATGCTGGCACTTCCCTAAGATAACAGTTACAGGCGAGGGTGAGCTCTTCCTCAGCAACACATCCCCCTCCTTTCTGTTTTCCCTTTTTCCACTTTTTACTCGGGCACTCGAAAAGGACGCTTTGGTGGCAGTCGCCCAAGATGCGGCAGAAATAAGTCATTTCATATTATCTCCAGCATTTATCCTCCGTGAGGCAGTATTTAAAAGCACTTGTCTTAATAGCGCTCCAAGTGGATAATTGTACAGCAAACTCACCTTCACGGACCGTTAGCCCTTCTGTTGTCCCTTTCTACTTGCACTTCTACAAAACTGTACCTCACTAATTAGCAGAGATGAACCCTGAGAAGATCCTTGTGTGGAAAGATTGCACAGGACCCCCATTTGTCAAACAGTGGATTCACCCACTGCCACATGG
Organism: Megalops atlanticus; assembly: GCA_019176425.1. Lineage (NCBI taxonomy): Eukaryota > Metazoa > Chordata > Actinopteri > Elopiformes > Megalopidae > Megalops > Megalops atlanticus. The sequence continues at coordinate 38,443,824 of CM032880.1, read as the reverse complement.
GTGTCAGAGTTAGAGAAGGATTCTCTGGAATGTACGGGCTGAAAGGGCACCTTCAGCTGCTCTCAGAAGTATGCATCAACATTTCATTGCACTATTGTCTTTTTGAAAAAGAATGCCTGGGAAAGTGTGTGTTCTTAGCAGCATACGTCAAACCAATGTCCACTACGAGGCAGATGTAGAAAAGCATCACTTTGTCAAGATCTTCACATTTAACCACTCTTGGCGCAATTGATGACAACACAAGTCACAGGAGTGGCACGTGTCTGGCCTTATAAAACAATACAAGGCCAACTCTGCCAGACTCCTGAAGTGCAGAGTTCATCTCGTGCAATTCTGCCAGTGGTCCCTGTTCCCCTCAATAACCTGTTTTTGCTAGAGTTGCAAAAAAAAAAAAAAAAAAGAGAGAGAGAGAAATCAAGGCAGGGCGACAGAAAAAAGCTGTCCTGGGCCACTATAATTACAACCAGCAGTGACATGCTGGTATCTGCCTAACCCTTCAGACAGAGACAGGGACAGCCTAGGAGGGGAGACAGAATAGCCTATTCTCCCTTCTCTCAGAAGTAAGAGACTCTGATACCTTTCCACTAGCTGCTTTCAGAGAACTACAGACCGCCGCCGCTGTCTCCTTTGCTTGGGGCCCTTGTAGTGTTCTGCAACAACTGCTCAGTACAAGAGAACCAACTTCGACAGTACGACTCCATGTATATGACAGCATATCTTGCAGGAGAGAGTATGTTATAAATATTAACTTCGACTCCCTGATCTATTTGAAACTCTATGTGGTTTTTATTCCTCTTGCAGCTACTGCACACAGCGTCCAATCACAATTCACAAACCTCCAGAGCCACTCAAACACAAGTCCTCCAAACAGTAGAGTCGGATGGGCCAGCTACTCCCACCATATTCAGAAGAGTACATCTGTTTTAACGTAATACACAATATACATCTGTTTTAAATGAGTTGACTGACAGGGCAAAAGCTAATGCAACAAACATGTAAACTGAAAAGAGTGGCTGCCAAGGGTTTTGCTGACAGCTCTGAGAGAGGACAGAGGAGCAGAGCGGAGTGACGCAAGAGTGACAGTTACCCCTGTTGGCAGGTCGAGTGCGACTGCGGGACCGACTGCGCTGTCTCTGCAGCCTGGTCCGGCCCAGCAGCCTGTAGTAATAGGATGGTCTCCCGCAGGTCTTCCTTGCCGTGCCCGACATGGTCTATCCCAAATCAGAAAGAGGCTCTCCCAGTGTCAGTGCACACCGTCCTGTCTTGTTTCAACAACTCCAGAGGTGGAAAACTCCCAGGGAAAAAAAAGTTGAGAAGCCACTGCGTCCCACCGCAATGTCCTGGTCCCAGACCGGGAGGACACAGGGGCGAACGCTGCGACTCAGAATGGGCTCGGGAACGTGGAGAAAAGAAGGCTCCGGTTTCACTTGCAGAGGAAACAAACACTGAGCTCTCCTTCCCAGCAGATAAGTGTGCTGTACTTGGAGGGGAGTGGGGCAGTTGGTATGCCATTGACGAGAGAACAAAAGTTAGGCTCCGGGGAAAACCCGGCACGGACTTTGGGAAGGAAGGAATCAGGACTGGAAGGCTTGAAACTTGTTCAGCGTTTGCTTCAGACATGTGCTAGCCATTTTCTGCGTTCTCTCCATGAAAAGGAGGCTGAGGGGAAAGATGAATGACTTGATTTATCTCTACCGTGCAGAAAGAAACAAACCTAGCTTTCTTCTCCAAGGAGGCTGATATGAATCTGCGAGGCCATCTCCGTATGGGAATTAATAGGCACAGATACAGTAACTGATGCTGAACACGTCGCTTGTGTCCTTGGCGAGGCATGGCGATGTGTTCTCCTCTGAGCACGAGAGACCTTTGACCTGAGAGCTTGTAGCTGAACAAATGTGCATTTTGAAACACGGACAAAATGGAAGCCATCGCCAGCCCACTTCAGCAGATGTTCTCTATCAGAGGGTCCGTGTGACTTCGAGGGACCTTAATGAGGCCTCGCTGTGGAGTACTTACCTCTGAAGCGTTTTCCTCTCCCTGTTCGCGTTTGGAGGCTGCAGTCGACACGAGAGCACAGCTTAGAGCTGTGGAGAGACTGCTAATTACGGCAGCGATCTGCGGAACCATTTGTGAGCAATAAGACAATCACAGAGGGTACTGTGGACCCCCCGCAATGGGGATGACAGGTCTCACATGTTGAGATGTGCCAAACGAATCCAGTCCCTGTTGAATCCAGGTTTTTGGGGGCACTCCCCTGGGGGTGGGGGGGCGTGTGTGTGTGTGGTTGCCCCTGACGTTTGGGTCAAGCAGCTGGTCGGCAGACGGGTCATAACTCGCTGCTGTGTAGAAACAAAGGGGGAGGGCTGAGCCCCTTCCCCTGCACTAGCACCTCCCCACAAAGGGAGAGGAGAGCTGCCTGTCACAGCCTCTCAGCCAGCCTGTTCTCCCCACATTTAAAAATGCAACAAGTCAGACCGCTTGCCAATGATCGCCGGATTGCAAGTACAGCGACGGACCCCCGGAGGCTGCGCCGGGACCGTGCCGGAGGAGCGTCAGACCCGTTTGATGGCACTTGATGATTTTCAGCTCAGTCCAGAGCGAGAGAGGGGGGGCGTGCCCTATCAGCCTCGTCCCAGAACATCCAGCAGCATTCTGGGTTATTTCAATGCCTTTATAGTTCAGGATTATTTTCTTAAACTGTGCAAGCAGTGCTGGGCCATGCATAAAACTTTAATATAGCCCAAAAAAATGGGGCATTCACCATTCGTGGAATCTGCTGCTGGGTAAACACTGGAAATATACCACCCCAGGGAGGCCTGCTACTTTTATGGCACTCTTTTACATCTCTTTCTTAACTACTCCACAATTTTCGGCCCTGCTCCAAGATATAATAACACACCCATTACCACTGCAGATCCAACGGCTTCTGTGAGAGGCCTTACAATTCAAGCAAACTACCCCTTTAAACATGCCATTAACGCAGCCAGCCTGTGATTTGGAGAATGTTGCTTAGCAAAAACCATTGTGACCTGGATAGAAAACAAGCCCACAGCAGCGGGCATTGCCGCGAACGTGTTATTCAGGGCAAGGCCGCCATTTTAATCGCGCTCATGGGGCTACCTTCAAATTTAGAGTGTCACTTTGAAGCTGCCTCTCTTAGTGTTGAGGAACTGAGGAGATGTGTTTGCAGTGCCATAAAGGCATAAATGTAACCACAGGCTGAAAGGGTTCGTTCATAACTGAACTCTGAAGGCTCTCGCTAGCAAGTATATAAAGAGAGATAAGTCAAAGCCCTACTCTTAATCAACACAATTAAAGGGTAAAAACACGTCTGCGGTCTTTGGAATTGATTACTTGAAGGTAGGGCTGTGCAATATGACCAAAATCTCATATCCTGATATAGGTCATTTCACATCCTGATAACGATACTTCTTATGATATAGCACACTTTCTATAAATTCAATGAATAAATAGTTTATATAAAATGACCACATGGAAAGGCCTATTTCTTATTACATTTTGAATTATATACTCGACAAATAAAATGTACTTACTCATATTTGATTATTTTTCTCTTTTTATTTAGAACCTTTGTGCAAATTTTCAATTAACCCTTTCGCATGTATGGTCACACCGGTGTGATCAGCTGTTTAGCGTGTATGCTAAAACCGGTTCGATTAAAACACCAGACTGGAAAAATTCTAGCTAATATTAGCTTTGAGGAAACAGCAACTTAACGTTAAAAAGTATAGTAAATGTTAACTGAAAACTATGAGAAGCTTAATAATGCTAATGAAAACATAACGAACAATGTAACGTACATAGCATAAAAATAAGTTACGTGCGAAAGGGTTAAGCATGTAACAAGATATAAAATATTAATGTATAAAATATAACAAGGTAAACAGATAACCCTTTTCAGCTAGTTCTGTGTCACGTTCACTGTCCTCCATGTTTGTTTGTGTTGCCTTCATGTAAATTTCCAGCCTGCATCCGTGCCGTGTGGAAGAATGCAAAGCGTCATCCAAATGACGAAAAATATTGCCGTAAAGTGTGTGATTTGCGACACAACAAAATAAACCATAGATCTTAATATGAAACGACAGATGTTCTTCTATCGTTACACGATATATATCGTCATATCGCACAGCCCTACTTGAAGGTAGAATGTGAATTAAGGCTGACTACAAAAGGTCTGTCCATGTGAAACTGGTATGCCTGCAGAGATGTGGGGCAGTGGTTTGGGAACAAACATTCGAAATGGAAGACTACAGGTTTGAACTGCAGGTGGGGCACTACTGGTATGCACTCAGGTGAGGCACACAGCTGCATTGCTTCGTTAAATATCCTGCTGAACACGCGGACAATATGTTCACTGTGTACATCGCCACGGATATGGGTGTTCACTTTCCATATACATAACAATAATACAACTAAAATGAATGATATTACTTTCTGTGAGGCTGGGGATGTAAGAGAGAACATAAGAAAAGGAAGACTAAGTTACTGTAAATTGAATATATCACTGACACACAGTGGTTCTGCGTCTCTGAAGGATATATAGATATATATATATATATATATATATATATATATATATCAGTGTGAAGAATTCATCAGAAAGGAACCAATATTAAAAATAAGCCACAACAGGATGTGCGCACTTTCGGTGGGTATCGGCGTATTTCTGTGTTACAAACGAGCTGAGGAGCTGAATCCAGGCACGAAGGCCCAGTGCCTCATTAATTAAGCAGACTCAAATGTTGAGACACTGCTGTACAGACAACAAAAGGAGGACTTGTCTCCCGCGAGCAGAGTCCGTGAATCACTGCGTGCAGGTCAATAAAAACATGGATTTCTTGCTCGCTGTTCCCGCTAGAATACGTTCGAGAGGCCCCCTATTTGTCTTGCCCTGGACTGCATCCACAGATTGCACTCAATTTTGTGTGTGTGTGTGTGTTTTTCATTGGAAGAATGGCCTGTCCGGTCATCCTTCTCCTGTGGGGTCTGAGCAGGTACTCCAGCAGTAAAAGCCGTATCGCCAGTCCGTTTTGTGCCGGGCTGGTTCTGCGAGGCTCGTTCGTCGATATCTCCATAGTGACCACCTGGCTGCGGCCGTGAGGTGATCTGTGCTCGCATTTGTTCGCTCAGCAGGTGTTCTTGTCAAAGCTTGATTTCAAACGCAAGTTGTTCTCTTGTGGAACAATTACCAGGGACGTGGCAGCGTCAAAAGGCCCGAGCCCCAAAGAGCTGACGCTGACATCGTACCCGTGACTGAGTGCTGGCTGGAGACGCCCACGCTCCTCTCATTGAAGGGTTTTGTGTGGGCCTCTCAAGGACAGGCAACATTATGCAATGCAAAACACAACAGCCACAGCCAGCAAAGTAATGCAAAGACTACAGATCAGCCAGTGTCTTTGCCTGCAGTGTATTTTATAAGGAACAATGCCACAAGGCCTTCAGACAGCCAGAAAAGCTGCAGTTACATCCAACCCCCACATGCCCTCCATGTCATGCCACTCATATGAACATTGCTGATGCAGTGGACAGACTCAGCGGACTGCAGACTACAGGAAACAGACACTGTGTGACAGCGTGTCCAGGGTCAGACTGAGAGAGCTCAGGTCACTCTTTAAGACTGGGTCACTTCCTGTTCTCATGCTTCCACTGGTTTCCATGAAAACACTCCAGAGAGAGAGAGAGGCCAGCCTCCATGTGGACAGTGGTGCCGCAATGTCTGTACGTATGTGAGCGAATGTGTATGTGTGTGGCTATGCTCATGTGAGCACGTTTACACAGAAGTATGCATTGCACATGTGGGTGCATGTGTGTTATTGCATGCGTGCATGTGTGTGCACGCACGCGTGCGTGCATGTGTGTATGAACATCATTTTGTGCTGCCAGGCCATTTTAAATATTATATGTGTAGAGAGGGCTGTCTTCAGGGCAATGAGTGAAGGACAATGAAGGCAATAGCAATGCACAGTTTCAAAGAAACAAAGGAAAAAAACAGTTCCTACCTGTTTACAGTTGCCATGGAGAGGGATGGGTCAGGTCCACGGTGATTACATGTGGCGGAAAAAAGAGAACAGGAGGCACAGAATTAGTTTTAGTAGCTGAATGGCGCTGCGCTTGCTCCCAATTATTATTTCTGATGGCTCCACAGCTCAAACATTGTGTCTTCCATTTAGTTGGGCTGAGCTTTGCTATCATCTCTCTGCATTGTCCGTCTGTTTGCCGCTGGGCAGCTCCTACCTTACTTTGCATTCTCATCTGTATTTCCATTGATTGATGTCTGATGGTAATTGGCCCCTATGTAATGATGATTGATGGTGAGTAGGCTTCTGTGCGGCCCTTGCACATTCAGCCTGCACCCGCTGCACACGGGTTACCTGTCCTGACAGTAACTGTTAGTGCTTTGGTTGTAAACACCATTTTGTTTCCGCTGTGTTGTACTCGTGTCACCACCACAGTTCTCCGACATGGTGCCTTCATCTCTGTGCTCCCCCCATTGCAAGGCACATGTTACTCTCTTGCTAGCCCTAAAGGTTACCGCAGTGCTTTACAGAAGTGCTGGCACTGAATGAAAAGCCGGCACTGTGGACGGTGTGCGAGGGGCCGCAGGGGCCCTCAGGCCTTCCAAATCTCCCCCCTCCTCCACGCTGTGGTGTGTGCACGTGGACATACACTCAGGTGCTTAAGCAAGCAGGAGGACCACTGTGCAGACTGGCTGCAGCCAAGCAGAGCTTAGGTCTGCCAATGGGTCTGCAGGACCGTCAGGAGACGTCCATGAGCTAGCCTCACTGGGAGAGACGGGGCTGCACGTGAAAAGATCAAGCCAGGACCACAGTACTGGGAGCAGGTTATGAATGATGAATAGGGTTCTATCAATTAGACATTACTGTGCTATACCATGTGACAAACCAAATGATTCTTTTCAGACAAACTGCCAGCAGACCCAGTGACAGGTGTCAGTAATGAGTACTTCTGGGTGCATACTCCTTGTGGGAGTTGAGTGTTTGACCACCCTGGGATGAAATATATGAGAACGCACCAGAACACGATCCTCTTAGCGATGAACCCCACCACCCCCACCAATCCCAGCTTCACAACATTGCAGGTCACCAGCACTACCTCTGTTAGCACTTACCGAGGGATTATTACTGATTATTATCATTATCATATTCATAATGCCGCCATGACCTATAGAGCAATGGGGAGGACGAGGGCAAAGCACAGAGCATGGAGAACGCAACTCCACCGAAATACTAAACACAAAAACCTGTCTGCAACAAAAGGAGTAGCGTTGATAAACAGTTTCTTGAGCGTGAACAAGCACGAGAAACACACGACCGAATGGATTATGGGGTAAACACTAATCTGGAGCGCACGTTGGAGCAGAACTGTCAGACGCCTCCAGCCCCAGTGCTACAGGATGCTCCGCTATCAAAACCAGCGGGTCTTTCCATCACAGGAGTGACAGGTGGAGGACAGAGGGGACATGTACAGGAGAGGAGATGAAATGAATCCGGGGATGGGACAGGTGGATGGGACAGGGCATATTTAAGTAGAGGCAGGGCAGTGAGGGGAGCTTCCTCTGTGAAAAGGTTGAAACATCTCCACTCAGCCCTGGAGGAAAGCGCGTGCTGCCATTTCAAATATGAGCAATGGGCTTCACTCCTTCACCCCGCGTTCACACCCTTCATCTTCAACAACATCTCTCCCTGGTGGGTCAATACCTTTGATCAATAGCTCCAGAGCTGAATTCTTTCTGATGGGGGGAGCGAATACCCCGGCTAATGACGTTCATTTCACATTCTCACCCAAGACCTACGACCTTTCTGCTATGCTCAGCCAGGGGCTGTGGGTGATGCAAGAAGAGCCAGCAAACAGGCGATGCTCACTGTACGGAGAGAGGGGAGAAGCGCCGGATTTGCCCAGTCTCTCTAAGAATGTGTTGCACAAGTTTGGTCATGTCTCTCACGGAGGGCACTGCTACATAACTGTCAGAATCCTCCACATACCTCCGCAGCCTCTCTGGCATCTCCACTCGCCTGCTCATGCTCAAAACCTCAAAACAAGTCCTGCTTCAGGGGGGAAAGAAAGGGGGAGAGGAACTACAAACAACAGAGGCTCCAGCACGGAGCATCCACAAACATGCCTGAGTGGTTTAACGGAGCACGCTGATCCCATTAAAGGCAGCCAACACAAAGTCGATGAGTCCAATAGGTTTTGTATTGCTTTTCTCTAGGACTCTCACTCCTTATAGAGCTATATCTGGCGTCTCCTAAACTAACTGAATTAAAATGTTTCCATTGGTATAAAAGCAAGGCAGATTGCTGGGGCAACTGAAAAATCAATGCAGTAATTTATCTTTGCATTGATCCTATATAACTTTCCATACCGCTGTCACACACGCCCCAGAGTCCGAATTACACTAGGCCAGAAATGAAATCACACTAATGGTAAACAGAGAGTCACTGCTGCAGGTACGGCTCAGCCAGCCGGAGCAACAGGCTGACCCCTCTAATGACATAAACCATATTTATTATCAACCTGTGTGAGAGCGTGATATGAACATGGAGCAGTCAATGAGTCCTAACAGAGAGGGTCCCTTCTCCGTTTCCCTCTTCATAAAGGAAGTAGATTGCGAATTTAGCGTCTGCCTCTGGAGAAACGCATTTGTTATCTTGGCATGGAAAAACAGGATTATTCTGTCATTTGTAGCGCTGCCATGGCCAGCTTACTCTGGAAACATACTCTAGGTCACTGGTTCGAGGGGTGACAGCAAAGGGCTCCTGTTACTAAAAGTTTCCACTTCCACATCAAAGCCTTTTAACCCCAGTCAGCCTAGCTGACAATGGGAGAGCAGGAGATCAAAGGGAGGAAGGTTACAACGCAAGTCTGCTGTAGTCATTGCTACAGTATAGGCTAACGACATTGGTCAAAATGTCATACTGATTTGCATACAACAATCCTGTCCAATATGGATGCATGAGTGTATGGACAGAAATGTGCTAACTAAATCTGATCCTAAAATGGCATTCACGTTTATTATTTCAGGAGAATTATACTTCAAATCAAAGATTCAGTCCAATCTGGTTCCCCACCACTTATGCAAACTTGTATTCATTTATTGCTGCTAACGAGCCATCCTAGGCATTCGGCTTCTGTGGTGGTGATATCCTGAGGTAGAGCAGGGTAAGGCTTTGGTGTGATGTCATCACAGGGGGCTGCAGTAAATGACCAGCCGGAGGGCAGTGTCACACTCTGACGTGCATGGGGGCCCTGACCTCGCCATGAACTCCCATCTCCACGGCAGCAGGAGGCGGGGAGGCAGCAGCTGGCCCTGTTTGTTTTGGGATACTTCACCCATGGAGCTGGCGTCTGAGATGGTGACATGGCCCGGGCTCCCTGTCCCCCACAGCGCTTATCCGTGGCCTCATTCCATCAAGCACCAGTGGCACTGGAACCCTGCGCTTCCTCCCTCCGTGAGCCTGGGGCAGACTCCCTCCCTGTCTCAACCTGGGTGGATCACCCCCCAAAATCAGGGAGCACAACAATCAGGTATAACCTCAAACAGGCACAATAACTCCACCATTAATATTAAGTGCTGAGACTAATTAGTGACCTATATTCAGAGTTATACACAACACCAGTAGCTCTATGTTCTTGACAACAGGTGTCTGAATGTATCTGCACAGGGGGACCGCTTGGCCCTTGCTGAAAATGGAATTCCAAAATTCTAAGAGGATTCTCAAAATGCTCGACCCTCCAGACAGGGCTGACTGAATTCTGTGCTGTCATTCCTCTCCGGTTGTTTTTCAGAGCAGAGCACTTAAAGTGTGCCGTGAGCGCCGGTGCTGAATTTCGGTGCGTTCAGCTGCAGAAACAGAGCACTGTGGGTAAAACACAAGGGGCACTGGTGCATTTCGAGTATCTGGCTGCTTTTAGGGTGAGTGAAAGAGAGAGAGGGACCCCAGCTCCCTCCCCACAGAGGCATTCCTTTCCTTCACACCACACTACCCATGGGCTCCCATAATGAGAAGCAGCCAGATTCCTATCAGAAGCCAGTCCAGATTGGCATTCCAGAGTCTCGGCCCACTCCTCCTCACTCACAATAAGGGGCAGATGGGATTGGGGATGCCAGCATATGGAGAAACCATTGCTCGTGCACGTATGTACAATGGGGCCCTCTTCAAAGGGAGTGGGGGTACCTTTCCTCCTCTGACTAACGCAGGGCCTCATTGCATGTGAACCATTCGCCATGCCCAGGCAAGTCAGGAACCGTGCGCCGTGCAGGAAGGTGTTCCACTCAGAGCTCTCGAAAGTAGGAACAGCAGCAGACTTCAAAGCGAGATGCAGAGAAGCTAATCTCTCAGCCATGTCTAGTTTTCAGAGCCCCTTACACTAATTCTGTGTCAGCTTGTTTTGCTCTCTGGTCCCTTCCTAACTGCCCCTGTGGAGGTGAAGATGCAAACCAGCTTCTGTTCTCTGTGAGTGGCCTATAATACAGTAGAAAAGCTTAGTGCTATAGGCCTCTATCACGCCTTTCTCTTCCTCTGTTCCCATTTCATACTGGTAAGAGGAGTGTAGCCTAGCGCGGCTGTAGCCATTCCCCTGTGTGTGCTGAGCACAGACTGGGGCTGGGAACCCAGCAGCTCCACACCGTGCTCCAACACGCTGTGCCTCCGCATCTCATGTCTACACACACCCTTGGTACACCAATGTGTTCCTTCAGGGCAATAACAGACAGTAGAGCCTAACCTAGTATGTATTGACATAAGTACACAGGGCAAATATGACATATTCAAAATCTTGTGATGGTAATAAAGCGCCTTCAAATATAAACAATAACAAGATACATAAAAATCAGGCTGGAATATTCAGTGAGGAGACATTAACTGGGTTTGTCTGTAATTTTTTGTTGTTACTGTTTTTCCTGCATGTTTTTCCCATACACCTCAAAGCTGCTCTCCAAGGATCTTTCTCATTTTCTTTCCTGCATGGTTCATGGGCGCAGCCCCGACTGCTAAAACAAATATATTTGTTCCTGTTGAAACAGCAGCAGAAATAATTCCAACCAATCAGATGAGCCCTCAGAAATGCTATAGTTACGGAAACAGACAGAGAGAAAGCAAACATTAGCTGCAGCAACATCCAACAGGACTCCAAAGGATGGACATGGGAAGTGGAAGCCTGAAGAATGTTCAACCAGAGCATCCCAAAGCATGACTGAAACACAAAGGGCTTCCAGGTGTTACTGAAAAACAGGGTTTCTACACAGACTACAGACACCCTTTTCATCCATAGCTCTGAATGCTCTCAAGTGTTTGTGGCCCAGAAATGATCCCTGCAAGAAACATCTAAGTCTAACGATGATGGGAAATGAGGGAAAGCTAAACTAGATCCAAACTGTAGTGCTGGATTGTGCTTCAGAGTGCTTCACAGCACTTCAGAGTATGAAAAGTGTACATGCACTGCCCTCGTCTGGATATGGGTGGAAGTGCAGCTCATGACGGAAGGCGCGCACACTGAGAGCAGCAGGAACGTGCCAGGCAGGGTGGCGGCCTGCAGGATAAGGCTGGGCGATATAGCCATCGCGATAAATAGAATTGCTATATTTTTAGCGCAATAACAGCTATCCCCGGCATGTGGCGTTAGGTTTCTTCCCATATTTTTTTCCCTTTAGTCATACCTGATGCGGGAGCACACCCCCGAGGCCATGTGAAATGCTTCCAGAGGAAAAAACGCCACTCGTATCTATTCAATGTTGATATCACAGCAACAGCACTATGCTGTTTCCATGTGGTAGATAGAAACACATGGCTACAAAGATAAAGAGTGAAATATGCTATGTGTTTTTCAAAGCTAAAAGGTAATTTAATGAACGTATAGACACAAGTGATATTTTTCTACCCCGGAAGCATTCCACTGAACTTTGGAGGTGTGCTCCCGCATCAGGTATGACTAAAGGGAAAAAAAGAAACCTAATGCCACATGCCGGGCATAGCCGTTATTGCGCTAAAAATAGCTATTCGATGTATTGCGACGGCTATATCGCCCTACGTGCAGAATATGCACCACACCCACACTCCCACATACACACACACTTGCAATACTTGCTAGTACCCAGACTTACTTAAAATGCACACGCCTACCCCTGCTGTAACTCCTGCCCTGTCCTCTCTATCCCTTTAAATCAGAGCTAACACACACCACTCAAGATGCCTGCAGAGGAGCTGTGGACTTAATGAAAGCTGGGAGCCTTGCTGGTGTCTGGCCCTCCAGGCACGAAGCTGCACCATCCCATTTGAGGGAATTGGTGTTGGGAATAAAAGCACTGATCACATTGGAGTGGCAGAGGTGCGCAGTCCCCAGCAGCTCTCCCCGCTCTGATTGGTTGGGGGGGGGGGGCTGGGTGGCACCCTGGTGATGAGAAGTGCCATCCTCTTCTCCATCACATCAAGGAAAGGCTACGTTTTCCCCTTGCCAATAATTCCCCCCATCGCGAGCGCTATAATCTCTACGCAAACACAAATCGATACCACCGCAAAGACCGCAACATTTCTGACACTGAATCATGAGCAGGCTATCCCCTCTGCACCACTGGGGGAGTCCAGGCCCTGTTTGTTTGATTCGGCTTAGAGGACGCACAGCCAAAACGGCCATTTCTTTCAGATCTTGTACAAATATTTTCATTAAGAACAGAGCAGTGTTTTCTGTGGATTAGAGGGACTGTTCTGATGGGATCTGGTGAGGCGGTGTACACACACAGATTAGAACGGCCCAACCCACAGCAGACGCGTCAGGCAGAGAGAGCTACTTCAAAGAGAGAAGACTGCCAGACCATGCACACACCCCAGAAGAAAGTGCAGTTTCTCTTTTTGTTATCTTCATTAAAATCATTACTATCCATCGATTTTTTAAGCATGTTCCCTTATTTAAGGTTTATAGACCCAACTGCCATGCAAAATCCATAACACAATTTAAAAACAAATAACAATTAACTGAGTGTGAGTAAAGCCGATAGCAATTAATCTGTGAATTAAAGCCACAGACTTTGACACCCTAAAGCCATGTAGACCAGGAGTAGACACAGGGGCAACAAAGAAACAGAGTTTAAATTCAACTTACAAGCTACCCATTAGAGCAAATCGAATAGTAATTTACAATTCAAACGGAGGAGCACCTGTAATCCCCTAAAGTCTAAAGCCATACACCCAGAGCAAACACTGGCCAATTTATGAAATAATAATGGTTGGCTGTGCCTCTTTGTCATCAGCTTGCTGGTGTCTGTTGTGTTTTTTGGGGGGTGATGGGGGTTATTGGTGAACCTGGCCTCCTTACTGAAGTAAAGAGGTGTTTGACTGACAGGACCCCTGCCTCACAGTCCCTCTACCCATCCCTGACCCAGACAAATTCTGTTTCCATAGCTACAGTCCTGAAGACTTCAAAACAGTCCCTTTGCACATACATTACATCACATTACTAAGCTGCTTCATTCCACCCTCAGTGAACAGTGAGGAAAAGACTGATAGCACAGCTTTAGATTGGCTTATTCCCGTTCTGTTCACACTCCACATTAATTTATCAATGCAGGCTCTCTTTCTCCTCTCAGAGACAAACCGATGTATCTAAATGTTTAAAGGTGCCTGCCACACTGTGAGATTCAACTAAGGCTTTCTGAATAAGTCACAGTATAGCTAATAGCATAACACCTGCTTTGAATAATGCCTACTACTTTTACTTTATATCTCTTACAAGTGCTATACCTGAGAATATATCTTGAGACCACGCAGAGTTCAGTTTGTGCTGATGTTGTTTTTTGAGAAATAGGTTGCGTTCAGAGTTACACTTCCCAATATCTGCCAGTAGAGGGCGCATGCTAGCCTTCACAGTTCCGGTGTAGATTCACAGGCAAAGGGGGAGAGAGTTATGACACTAGCCTCTTCACCTATATTGTAAGCGCATTAGGGACTCAGGGCGGAAAATCGAGTAGTCCCATTATGCGTTTGGAATGCGATCAGAGAGGAGATGGCAGGGGGCTGTCAGTTTGCAGAAGGCACTGTGTACCTTACAGAGGCTGGATTGGATTTGTGTTGTAGCCACAGTCTGTTTTACCCCTGAAACACAGAGTTCGCGAGGCTAATAAATCAAGGCAGGAACAAATGAAAGACTCCACCTGCAAAAATTAGCGGCACAGGAGCTGGAGCTGCGAGGTGGGAACAGGACGGGGGCTACCTGCACATAGGCATACCTGCAGGCGCTGCCCACAAAATGCAAATGCAGAAAACGTGCTGGTGCAGCGACACGGTAACTGAATGTTGCAATCAAACCCTCCCACACTCTGCACCACTGAAAAGACTTCCCAGCTCAGATTCTTGTCTGAAAGACATGGATAGAGTGGACTGTGTGACGGCTACAGGCCTCTGTGGCCGGGCTAGAGGCCTGTCACTGGGATAGATCTTCACTAAATACAGGTCTTGCGCTTTCTCTTTAGCTCTCTCTCTCTCTCTCTCTCTCTGTCTCCTTCTCCCCTCCCCTCCCCTCCCCTCTCCCTCTCTCTTTCCTTCTGAGTCTCACCTTCCCCTATGTGCTTCTTTTCATGTACTCATTGGACAGGCAGTACATCCTGACGCAGCTCCTGTACATCTGGGCATCTGCAGGCAGCATGCATTCAGCAGCCTCTGCTGCAATGAGGAGCCTTGATCCCTGAACAGGAAATGACATTGCTTTCCCCTGTGACCCAGCCCTCCCCTCTCTCCCTGTGGAGCTCCACTCAGTACCAGCACACACTGTGTGCTGTTACCTCAATGTCGTGTCATCTCATCACAACAGGATGACACTTCCTGTGGCCTCTTCATGTCTGAAAATCGAAGAAGTTGGGACTGTTTTCTGGGCTGAGATGCAGCTTTCAAACAGCATTCAGGTTCACAAAAAATCAAAAGGCAAAGCCCATTTCATAGGTTTTTTCAACTGTATAATGTCCCTCACAAATAAATACTATGGTAAAATAAGCAATACTGTACTTTCATGTTAAATGGTTCCAGTGTGTGCTTCATTGAGTTGCTCATGATCAAGATTGTTTCCTGATTCCAATAATATTTACTATATTGGAAAACTGCATGGTAAAAATTATGAATACATAAGAATACAGACTGACAGGTCAACAGAATTGCTCTTAGCGCCTTTCCACTGGCAGCTTCTTACCCATTATTTAACAGCTACAAAAGAAAAATTAACACACTGGAAAGAGAACAAAGCTTCCTGTACTAATGATAATCTAACAGTCATGCAACAGCTTTTATACATGTAAATATTCTTTATATATTTATGAAGTGGAAATTAAAGGCAAATATAAAGACAATTACGATAACTACAGAGGGATAAAAGGTAAGATATCAGCTGAGAAGACCAAAAAAGGGGAGAAATGATGACTAGAACCATGCCACATACCGGCCAAGTTGTACATTTTAAAGGACTGTGAACTAAATGACAGCATAGGGTTGAAACATTGCTGTGTTGTGTTAAAGTATTAGTTTTTGTAACAGCGGGAGTAGCTTGCATGCCGCAGCAGCTGGCTGGATCCCACTGTACTGAGAAACATGAGCATATTTCACAGCAACAACCCCTCATATTAACTACTTAAAATAAACATATGTTTGTATTGTAAATCAGCATTTGGCAGGCACCATGCCATCATTATCCAAAACTAACTCAGGGGACGTGACAATCAGTGCTTATCAATGCCAGTGGTGTAAGCAGACAGAACGGCTAGAAGCTGAAGGAGGAAGCATGAGTGTGAAATGCAAGGGGAGGTCAGAGTGCTGTGATAAGGATCATAGAGTCCCAGGTTCAAGCCCCATTTGAGGCATTCCAACTGTTCTCATTTCTATCTGTGGAATTATTCTGCTGCTTTAGAAAGTTTGAGTGTGTCTGTTGCCACTTGTTTTGAGCCCCTTTTGATGAAAATGAATGTGGCACGTGATATTTAAATTGGCAGTGCTGTTGGTCCCTTGCCACCTCTCTTTGAATAATAGGTGTGAATTACACAGGAATCACACCAAATCCACTGTAATATAATCTTTTAATAGCTGAGCTTGGATTTGTGTCAGATTGGTTGTATTTGGCCTGTTATTATATGCACAGAAATGCAACAGTCCATATTGATGGCTGTATTCAAGTTTTTTCTGACAGTTGATGCACTAACCCGTCCAAATTCTAGGCTTATGAGCTTCTGTAATTTTGTGTTTAGTCCCTTTGGTGTATTTTCAAATAAACAAATCAACCATCCCAAATGTTATGTAACCTAATAAAAATATTTAAAATGTGCAGTATGAAGATTTTTTAAGGGCAGCGTGCAGTCAATACCGTCAGATCCAACTTCAGCATTCTGAGCTGAGGCGCAGTGGGGCTGGAACAGACAGGAGTAGCAGGCAGAGCCACTTCACAAGTAGAACTTGATTTTCAAGGCAATGGTGTGAACTCATAAACAAATACAACATGAGAGAAAAACAGTCTCTTCATTATGAGACATACCATGCAGAATGAGAGATTTCCAAAGAATGCCTAAAATCTTTACAGAAGACAATACCAATTTCACTGCAAAACAGGCTGGGGAGTGCACTACACCCTCAAATCAGGGCCCAAGATCTGTCCATTCCCAAGTGCCTCCTCACTCCCAGGTTATTTGGCTGATGTGCGATGCCTTGAAGTTAACGGTAAAGCTGCCAGAGCAGGAGGATCACATTAAGGACAGGAAGCACTCATTATTTGGTACACTGGATCAGATCAATGAAATCAGGGCAATTACTTTCGTCCACTGACTTACTCGGGCGGACGTACTGATCTCAATTACTTCCCTTCTCCCCGACGAGAGAGAAAGGGGATAAACAGCCTGCTTTACTTAATGAGACACATCTTGTCACAGCTGATAGCTGCAGAGGGAGGCAGAGGTGTGAGTGCCTTCTTTATATTCATGCATAAGACCTTCCAGATCAAGCCTTTCAACCATCCGATATTACACCTCCTGTTCAGAGAGGGAGCCAAAGGCAGTGTACGGAGGCTGGGTTAGGGTATGTGAGTTGAGGAGGCACTACTGAACGTCTAGGCTTTGTTACAGGATCCTGTGGAGTTGGGGGTGGGGAAAAAGGAAGCAGAGCTGCGATATTTACTGTGACGGAGCAGATTTGACCCTTGACCCTCTCCTGCAGATGTCAGACAGTTGGGAGTTCCACTTTGCAGGTTTTATGTGAAGACAGATATTTGATCACCCTGTAACTGTTTCCCTACACTGAAGGGTGCTTTACTAAATGCTTTTTGATTGATTGATTGCCGTTGTAAATGTGACCCAGCACTGAAGAACTGCCACTATTATCTGGCCTAGATGATACAGCCTCAGGCCACAGAGACCCATCTGGGTGCAGATGTAGCAAATAAAATCAGGAATAAATTCACTTGACTGCAATACATACTTGAAATGCTTAAATCAAAATCAGGAAGTAAAGGCTATCTGACGTCCCAGCGAAGGCTTAATACTCCTGCGTTTACCACTGTGTCCTGACCCAGGTTCCTCCATGTTCCCTGTCAAAAGTGGGTAATGTTAGGACTCTTCCAGCTGCGGGCACCACGAGCAGACCGCCGAGCTTCCAACACAAACTCCAGCACTCTCCGCAAGCCATCAATATCAAAATACGCTGAGGAATAAACAACTTTACTTTCATGTAGTTTCGCCTCAGATGGTGTGTAAACAATCAGTCATCAAAGCGGGTACATTCAGTTTGAGCGCACGCTGAATGTTGAAACGAGTTTGCGAAGCGACTGAGTGGAGAAAGTGGAGCAGCCTGCACCATGAGAGATGGACGGTCCCATCTCCCTCGGCCTGAGAGCTTTCTGGAACCGGCAGCTCTGCACCCTTTCAAATTAAGCGGTGTGCTGCTCAGAGGTCTGCGCTGGTCCGCTGGGTGTGCGCCACACAGACATGAAATGGGGCGAAGCCGGGGCTGAGGGTGTTCCTCTGCCCTGGCGGGGAGTCTGGGACTCCCGCCGCCCGCAGCTCAGAGGAACTTTAAATCACTTTTCTAAGGAGGGACATACCAATCCGGGGGGCGAGCTGCCCAAGCACTATGGTCCTACATAGTCGGGCAAGGAGAACAAGAGCATGGGTTGACTGGGAGTAGTGGTTAGAGCACAGGCCTTTGGGTAACAGTAACTGAGAGGGTTCAAGCCCCAAGAGGACCAACACAGCTAGATAACCAGACTGGGTCCTGAAAGAAAACAACATCAGGTAGAATTGACACTGTGCATTGAGACTGAATGCTCTGAACAACCTTTTCAATAATCAAAAATTGCTCTTGGTATGCTTTCAAATATCACATCAGCAAATACACTAGCCACCTTGATGAAATTTTGTGAGAAGAATTAAATGTTTGCTGAAATGTAGACTGAGATTCCATTGTGTTTACTGTGAGTCCATGACCCTTCAATCATGGCTTGAAGGATATTGTACTTGCCAGCTCTCTCTAAATAAACAGAGTTCAGTTTAATTTCTTACCCTTCACATTCTGAGTAAATCTCCTTTCAGACTGCACTGTAGCCTATTTAATGTCACAATTCAATGAGCAAAATAAAGACCCTCTTACGATGCTATAGTTATTCAAGAATCACCCCCAGATACACAAATGTTGCCCTGCCTCTAGCGCAATGAATACATAATGCAGGGAGAGAGAAATGCAGCTAGTAAATTAATTCCAAAATCCACCCGTGGCCGACGTCTGAAAGGGGTTTACAGATGCGTTTCGTTTATTAGTCACAATGTGAAGGAGCTTAATGCCAGAATGTGAATGGAAATGTGCGATCGTCAACGACAACGTGCCTCGCACCACAGCCCAAATGGAGACACTTCCTGGTTTGTCGGGCTGAGACCCTCTCTGTCCGCCTGTCTGTCTTTGGGAAGCACTGCACTGTTTGGTTGACTATGTGAGGAGCAGGAGGAAAAGAATGACAGAATGCAGTAAGAAAGAGAGAGGGAGAGAGGAAAGGAGAGAGATGGAGAAAGAGAGAACAGGAGAGACAGAGAGAGCAGGAGGAGGGAGAGTGAGGCGCACTGCTATGAAGGCTTCATTTCTTTGTGTGTGCTGTACCTAGTCACCCTTTCCCGTGCCAGTAAACTTTGATTATTCCCGTAAGGTCCTTGCAAACATAATTACTGTGCAGACTCTGTCAGAACCGAGACGCTAAAGGCCCACCGCCCCCACCGAGAGGGAGGCGAGGGACACTGGAGAGCAGGCCAGGAACAACGCTCCCAGAGCTGGTTCCTAATCCCTTCCAGATCCGTCCACATGTTTTACAAGCCAACAACAACTGGGTGCACATTAACAAGCCCCAAATCACCCCTGAAGTCCTGGTCCCATTCCCATGCAGCGAGGTTGGGGCTTGGGAAATGGTGGGAGGGGCCTCTGTTGGGTTCCCCTCAGAGCAAACCGGGACACAGTGACGGGGAAGGTTGATCAATCACCTGGGTAACTGTCAGCTGTCCCACCCTCAAGGAATCCTCTCAACCCTGCCCATAGTTCACTTCCTGAACTTTTCAGCATACCGCAGCTTGCATTCAGGACTAGTCAGCTGGCGACACACAAGGGCAAGAAGACAAAAGCAAGAGAACCAGACAATATTTCAGGGTGTACACTAAAATGCTTTGTATTTTGTACCCACCCACTTCAAGGGGGAATATCTGCTTCAAAGGTGGTCCAGGTACCCTGGACCCATAATACACACAAGCGGCTGTGTATGACTGCAACATAGATATCTATCACCACCTCAGTGGGAGACCAATTCCTGAGCTATAGGAACAGAGGAGATGCGGAGCGAGAGAGTGACTATGCTAATACGCCTCGATTAGCGGTGTCATGCTACAGAAGCTGGCTCTGCACCCCGCAGAGGGGGGAGGGCATTGGAAAGAGGACGGCTCTCATCAAAGCGCACCTGCTGTTGCTGCTGAGTCATCCTCCGCATCTCTGACTGCCGCCTTGGCGTCTGCCATTCATTTATTCATTCGTTCTCAGACAACGTTCGTAAAATCGACAGCCAGGTCTGAGTGTTGCAGCGGAAAAAAGAGACCTTCAACAAACCAGTGAAATGAAGAGAAAAGAGCACAGTGCAACAGGGACTGACAGCTTTGCCAGTGTTAAAGTGAATAATATGGCAGGCAATGACAAAAAACTAAACAAATACCTATCGGCTATAAACAGCCCACTCCCCAGATTCAAGTATTTCATATTATTTCATAGTAGGGATTCCAGCTCATCCATATGGTGCAGACTTCTACATATCAAATAGGACAGAGTTATGAAAGATTGTACATTTAATATTCCATTTCAGTCAAAGGAAAGGGTGAGGTCTTCATTCAAACCTTGGGATGGCAGTGTGTTTCATTTATTATACAGAGAACTTAAGCAGTTATTTAAATAAAATATTGCCAGCTTTCATCTTGTAAGGGGATGAAATAATTCTCAGTTATTATAAAGGGAACACAAAGTAAACAGGAGAGCATAAATCTGACACAGCAAATCTAAGCTGCAAGAGACGTGGCACTTTCTTTTTTTTCTTTGATATAAATGCATTGGTTTGCAATATGGCCAGAGTTCTTTTTTTAACCTCACATTAAATGCAGAGACGACTGCCAGCGGGCTGAAGGCTCCTAGGCAGAGCAGAACTCTGGAAAGGGTAATATCCTGAAAACCTCACATGTTGTAGCGCATGCTATATATAAACAGCTTCTTGGTGACAATACACAAAGGAAAAATCCAGCTAAGGCAGATTCACAGTGAACGTTCCCTATATGACATACTGGAATGCCCTATCCGCACACTGCACCTGCAATTAAGTAATTATGCTGAGCAGGTGAGATTCCAAGCTTTGCAACAACACCTGTGTTGGGCTGACCGCTGTTGTGCCTTACTCAGATTCTTTTTTCCTTTTTGTATGTTTAGAGGGGACATTTACAGTTGAATGCCTCTAAAGAACTATAATCACGCTCTTTTCTGAGTTTACTACACCACCTTTTACTCTGTCCACACAATCACGCAGACATACACACGATCAAACACAATGCAATTGAAATATGCTTTGTCATGTATGTGTTAAGCTGAACAAATAATGATACGGACATATTTAATGTTATATGAATGAAAAAAGACAGATGTAAATGTATTTTTACTATATTCCACATTTTAAATAACACTAAAGACATCAAAACTACGAAAATAACACAAATGGAAATAGTGACCAAAAAAGTGTTAAACTATCTTATATTTTAGATTCTTCAAAGTCTTTGAATGCATGTTTCCCATTATCTTAATGAAAAGAATTAATAGATAATTTATCGAATTTGTATATATGTATATGCAATGCTATATATATCCATATTATAAAATAGCACGAATACTAATAGTAACACTGGTTTTCTGTCATTTTCTCTTTTAAAGAGCCTATTGCTTCTTGAGTCACAGGAAATCATGTATTTAGTGTATTTCTTGGTAATTAGCTAGCAAACAACACTGATGTAATTAAACCGGACCATGTGTCTGTTCAACGCACAGTAACAGGGGCGGGTCCAGAGTGGGGGCTTCAGGGGGCATGGGCCACCCTTGAGATTTGATTGGCCACCCCGGGTGCCACCCAAAAATACTAGTCTATGACTGGCCATCAACCAGGTCGAAGGCGGGGATTTTCTTGATGTACTCGGTGGTTCAAGTCAGCGCAGGGGCCGGGAGTGATTGACTTCAAAAATTTAAGTACACGTTTTGATATAGCCAAGAAACAGCCGTTCTATATGTGTAATTGGTTGTTAGCATGTGAGTTAGTTTACAACACTATTGCTCTTGCTAGCAAGCAAAGTTATCTAGGTAGCTAGCTAACTATCTAACTATCTGCCCATCTAACAAGGTAGCTAGCTAGTAAAAAAGCCTAGGAGTAGGATCTTCTCATTATTTAGTTGGCATGTGTTTGTTGATTTGTATTTGAATTTCTTGAGTTTCTTGTCCTTTGCAGTTTCATCCTCTGAATATGGTGTTCATATGGTTAGTTTATGGTTTAGCTCCTGTATTGTATTTGTGCTAATTTCACATCTTGGAGTACTTTTAGTGTATGGGGGGCATTATAAATATTCGTTATGCGCCTATTTCTGTTATTGTGGATGTTGCGTTATCCTCAGGCAACCCTTGAATGAATCAGTGCTCCACTTGGGCCACCCCAGTCAAAAAAGTCGCCTTAACAGTAACGCAATAAAAAATAAATCAGCCACTTCCTTGCTGCATTGTTCATTTATAGAAGGTGTCTGTGAATGAAAACACATTCATCAACTGCAAATAATAACGAAATGAGAAAAAACGTGCCAAACTAGCTATGACCACATCAAGTATGTCAGGAAATCAACAGGCAGAGACTGCTTGAATCTAAGGGTGAGCCGATCTCAAGATCACCCAAAAACAGAACAAAACAAAAACATCACTACATTGAGGTGTGGCTGAATCAGTATTAAGGTAAACAAACAATTACAATGTACTGCCCAGGCCTTTGTCTGACAGTACTGCTCCAGAAGACCTGGGGTCAGTGTTAGCCAGTTGTTCTGTGCCGTGGGATATTCATGTGCTGTAGAGACCGGGGCCTGGATACCATCCCAAAATTGCTGCCAACTTCTTTGCATGAATATTGAGCAGAGACTGCAGGCACATACAGGCTCAGGCACACAGCCTACATTCCCAAAAATATCACTGGCAAATCTAGGAAGAACACACTTTTCATGTAACCGATCATTGTATTTGTACTTGCAGTAACATCAGCTACTAGGGCTTCCCATATCTAAAAAAGTCTGACAGAATTCTCAGAGAATTCTACATTGATTTTTTAACTCAGAATCGAAGCCACCACACCAAAGCACCCCTAGGTAAGAAGCAAATGTATACGCACCTTCTGTGGCCACTTTGTTTGTGGGAAAATGTTCCCATTCCAGAGTCCCGGGTCACATCCCAACTTGTTCTCTCAGGACTGAAGCAAGTGTCAACCTGCATCATCCCCAGGGGAGCTTTGCCTCATCTACCTCACTCACACACAGCGGAAAGGAGCGCTCCACACTCTCCCAGGCCTCATGTCCAGGCCTACCCGCACCGGCATTACATCTCTGACCTGAGCACGCACCATGCCTCCCCCCCCCCACACACACACACACACACACACACACACACACACACACACCCACCCACCCAGAGTGCTCGGAAATCAGGGGTCTCAGCTACAACACAATGCACACCTGGCTCACGCAGCCTAGTTCCCTCTGTGCAAAGTCCAGCTACACCTGAGAGCTGCCACGTCCTGAAAGCATGTCTCTGCTTACTTCAGGCTCATCTGAGCATGGCTGGATGCATACACAACTGGTTACAGCTACCCGCTTAACACTCATTCTGGCAACAATCCCAGCCGGCAGGAAGTTAGCATTGGGGAAATAATGAATGGTAGATAGTGCACTGTCCACAAGCAAACAAGTCTATGCCTGGCAAGAACAGTGCAGCTTGTGGGTAGCTAAGTAGCTAACATAAGCTGCACCTGCACAGTATATGGGCACTGAAATGGAAACAGACATTAAGGTCAGACATAAAGTGGAAGAGAGAGGCTTACTGAGCACTAGACTCACACTGAGCACTAGAAGCACATGGCGGAGGAGCACATGTTTCCAGAACGCCTGGAGTGAATACCAGATGGAGTTGCAGCCTTGCCGTTCATAGCATACGCAATCTTGGCATTTCATTGAGCTTAAGTCAGACTGTGCACACTCATAGACAAAGAACCATCCCCTATAAACAAAGGCAAAGTAGAGGGTGAAACAATTTAGAACACAAACCAGCGGGCTAGAGGACCCGATAATCTAGTGCTCTTTGCCTTGTTAGCAACAGGCTGGCCAAAGTGTCTGTATGGCTCTTGAATCTTCTCTCCCCTGTATCTGTGTGAGTTCAGCTCTAAAAAAAAGGCTGGTGCAAACTGGCTTTGTCCAAGTTAGGGCATGGAAATAAATGAACCTCATTACAGAGGCAAAGAATGGGGGTTTTGTATGATACTGGCTGCAGAACAAGGCCTTCTCCACAAATAATGAAAAGTACAATGGAGAGAAAGAGGGCAAACCTCAGAGGAGCACCATCAGGGTTGACTAATGAAGCCCTGCTGATTAAAATCCAACACTTGAGGATTTTGCACAAAGGAGGCCTGGCAAACGGGGCTCACTGCCCTGACAACACTTATTTATCCCTCATTCTGGCAAAAAGGGGCGAAAAATGAGACAGAAGTGAAAGACAGAGAAAACTGTAATTCCTGTGATTACGGGCTGCAGTGGATTAATGCATTCCCATGATCCTGGTGCAGAGAGTAAGCTCAGGCCTCCAGGTTCAGCTACCATGCAGCTTTCCCTTTTTTGTATCCACCTCAAAGGTTTCACTAATAATTTCACTACTAATTTCCCTGAGCTGGGCCTGACTCCATGCCTCCATTCAAATCAACACAAACCTACACCCTCATCCATTGTGAAGAAAAAAAAACTTTAAAACAGCATTAAAAAACACAACCTCTATGCTATAATTAGGGATAGTCTTAATTCGACCTGTTGTTTTTCTAATTTACTCCAATGCAACGTTACCACTAATAATACAAAAGCACCATGTCTCCTGCAGCAAACTGAATGTAATGTCAAGTAGTCCATCGTGCATAATTCAGTGGATAATAGGCCAGTGAAATACATTTTGGGACAGCAGCACGTGTAACTACGGTTGTGTAGTGAGGTACTGGTGTTATACCCTACAGCTATGCATTGGACCTGAATTAACACAGTCAACATTAAACTCTATAAATACACATACAGGTGAATGCATTGTATGCATAAAGGTTTACCACGACACTGAACCCTGAATGGTGAACCCTGAACTGATGTGTGCAAACCATTTCCCATGTACTTTTGCAGTGGCCATCAGACAGTAATGTGGACAAAAACTCAACTGAAGTTGACTTCCAAGCCAATGGAAAGTAACATTAAAGGATATTACCTCAGTATTACAATTAAAAACTAATTCAACTCCTGGTTTCACATTATTTATACTGAGATGCATTTTTACACATTCAGTGTTCTTGAGAAGATTACAGATCAGCATAGGACCCGTCACACTGGTCTGTCTTCCATCTGTCTCAATAAGATATATTTTTATAAATCCCTCTTCATTAAATAAACAGAAAACAATAGGAGAGCTAGAAAAAAACAGGTAGATATGGCTTATGCATACACCCGATAGTGCTATAGCTGCAGAATATTAAATAACCTTCACAATGTCATATTTCAGATTTAATCTTATCTTCACTTGCATTATGAGAAGTTGCACCATGAAATTTTTCTTTTCTGTTGCTTAACTTTTGTTCTGCTACACCTTAATAAACTCATATGTAATGGACAAGATCAGTATTGCTTCAAACATCTAGTGTTCTCTTAGCTACTTTCACATCCACAGCCATACATAGAAACCTTGCATAATAACATCTGCCCTGTACGGTCAGTCAATTTACACAGGGCAAAACAAGGCCAATACCCATGATTAATTAACCTTCAAAGAAGGGCAGCTCAGTTCTTTATCCATGCCAGTGACAGCAATCCCAACTTTGGCCACAGATGGCAGCAAAGAGCTGGACCCATGGCCCCCTCAGCAAGACTTGAGGTTCACTGTACCAACACCCACTAAGAGAGCCAGAGTGTGTGTGCTGTGAAAACAGAGATCAAACGCATGTGGATTACCGATGCCTGGAAAAATGAGAAAACAAGCATTTCACCTCCCTCTATTTCTAATAAAGCCGAGACAAAAAATCCATTGACAGAACTGAGACTCACATAACTCACGGTTAACATTTCCCAGGAGAGGAAAAGACCATTATAAATGATTATGAATATGTCAATATGTGGAGGCAGAATCACGCTGTGAAGAAAATGTAAAAATAAACAGTTTAACTGTGCTTTTTTGTTGCACATCTGGAATGCGCCTGGAATCTCAGTACCTGGGGGCAAATTCAAATGAGTCTACCATTAAATGGATAATATGCATTCAGGCGCTGTCACATCCTACTTGGTTACAATAAAAAGGCTCCTTAAAAACTGCTAATACAAATGATTCACTTGGATTGGCCAGCCACCCCTGGCACTGTAAGCCTGAGTTGCCGTTGTAGCAGTGCTCCAAGACTTTCACCGTGAGAACTCCCTCATTCATATTTAACCCTGTTTTAATGGTCCGCTTTCGTGTTTCTGCATTGCCAACTGGCAACAGAGAGCCCTCTTTCTGCTTGATTTCACATCTTCACCCCAGCCATCAAAGTGAGGCCTTTCAGAGTAACAGAAGAGGACCTGGGCTGTCTGCTGTAAACACAGATCTAATAGCACACAGGACTGTCTGTAAATCTCTAATTATCGACCAGTTTGTGTGGAGCTGGACAGACAGGGGATATCAAAAAAATATATTATGTAAATGTATTACACAACATACTGAATTTAAAAAAATTGGGACATCAGATATAATAAATTGTTCAGTTCTTTTTTTAAAACAATATGACATAACAGTACTTCTGTCACAGATTCTCAGTAGGGTATTACAGAGTATAAGACAATGCCAGAGTCAAAAGTCACACTTTCCTGATGGCTGTGTGAAGCCAGACACTTTTATTTTAACTGAGGGAAAAAAAACCACTTCAGAGATGGGAAGCAGCAAGGTAGGGTCAAGTCAAGGAGGGTCTGATGAAACCTCCTGGCTGGGTGCTTTATCCTCTTATTGTCCCCCTGCCCAGATTTGACTCCCCTGCTTCTCCTGCCTGGAATGTCTGACCATGGGGAGGACTGAAACATACTCTCCCTTTTCTCAGGAATGCTGCCAAAGGTTTCTGGTGTTAAATCATTTTGGCACTGATCTGAAAAGGACTTGGACTCATATGCAGGCAAGAAACTAGTTCCAAATAGCCCAAAAATCACAAATGCTAAACAGATTATCTCTAGGGTATGTTTGAAGTGTGTGAATTCATCTCTGGATGAATCTGCTGAGATGAGGAGTCAGAATAATGCCACATATTGTAGAACACTCTTATACAAACAGCCTAGCCATCAAGTGCACCAAGACTTGTTGCTATTGAGAATGGATCAGTGCAGGTTGGGTATTTGAGGAATCACATTTACCATTCTGACATTATAAGTAATATTGGTCTTGGCTATAATTGTAATGCTGATCAAATACACACTGTATTTCCTTCTCTATCCTCTCCATCTCACTAAGGGCCTGGATGACATTACGACTAGACCAAATTAAATTTTCTTTCTAAAAATGTAAAATAAAATAAACAATGAAGTATAATGCCCTTTTGCTCATAAGACCTATACAGTGCAAATGTAAAGTCAATTATGGACTAAATGTATTTTCGCAAAATGTCTCTCAAATTACAATTCATATTACTCTTCATTCATGAAAAATATATTTGCTACTTTTTTTACATGGCTATGCTAGCAATTTCACAGCAAAACTATATTATGTATTAATATGCTATACAAGATAACAGAAAATTGAGCAATTATAGATATACATATATTCTAATGTTCCTTATTTTTTGGAGTTCTAATTTTAGAATACAGTATTGTCATACAATGTCACACTACATTGGTCTATTCTTAACATCACATTATTCAAGTAGAGCAAGAACAAACAACACAAGCTTAGCACTACTGACTAGGGTCACATGATACAGTATGAACAACACACAGGGGTCAAGGGGTTTGGGGTTGGTATCTGAGTCAGGTATGTCTGACTGGAGACTGGAGCTGGAGGTCTCACTGAGGGTTGTTGTGCATGCAGTTTTTATCCACATTACGATCAGGTCAGACCAAGTGAAACATGTTCAGTTAAGGGTTGAGGTTAAGGTGTGGCTTTGTGGTTGAGATCTTAATCGGGACAGAACACAGTGCCCTTTTCTCATTCCTACACTACATGGGAGAGAGCCCATGGCTTAAGGGACACAGCGAGAGGTGAGCACAGCCTGCAGGTGACCCTGCTTTTATAGAGTGACATTAAAAGTCACAAATTCACAAAAATTAACCAACCACATCATTTCCTGAGGAACAGGCAGCAACGTAAGATGAACGCACAATAAAACAAAACATCTTGACCTTGTGACCACCTCACACCCTCCCTCAGACACAGAGTGCCCCGCCCTTCCTGACGACCCCAGGCACGCCCTAATGAGGGGCTTCATACAGATGGCCGGCCAGAAACGGACTGTGCCACGGCACCTGGTCAAACACCTGGCAGTGACATGCAGGTCCGTGTGGTGGAGGAAACTCATTTCCATCTTCATTAGCACTGGGGTTCACAGGGCAACGAACCCGCTGATTACGGTAATCACCGCAGCCACCGTGACGCACGTGCAGAGACTTACAAAGACTCGGTAATGTTCTGCCATTTCAGTTACAACTCAGAGCTCCTGTTTAGGCTGAGACAGTGCTGAAATCACACAGGGACCGAAACAGTTAACACTGCCTCTGAACAGAGTGAATTCCAAGATGCCTCCATGTGTTGCCACATATTTTCTCCTCGTGTCTTCATTAAACTGACAGGAAGTGGACATGTGCGAGCGTGACTGCAGAATGAATTTGATGATGTGAGAGCTTCCAGGGCTGTTTGCAGTAGATGCGCAAAAAAGTACATTAAAATGGCTAATCTGATTTACTAGCAGAGTCAACAGCCGGGAGCATGCAGCACCGTTTACAGGCAGACAGAGAGAAAACCAGCTTGGGAACCCAATCTTGAAATCCAACTCTCTGGGCTCGTCCTGACACAGAAAACCCCCCGCTGGAGTCGTGTGCGGGAATACGAGATGCTTTCACACTACAAAGAGCCAACCGCTATCGTGCTTCAAACCCCTCGTCCCATAAATCTACCATGTTTATTATGCGGGCCGTCGAGATGCCTCTCGAAATCCCAACATCATGATGGTGAAGGAAAAAAGAAAGAAATGCTGAGAAGAACACATTGAGGGAATTGAAATGAAAACAATGAGCCTGACTACAGTAGTGCTCCGTTTGTTTGTAATGTGGCAGAACACCCCCCAGCCAACATGAGAACGCCTTACATCTCATATCAAGAGCTCTGTCAACCTCTTTTTCCCGGCAAACTTACGCAATCGCTCTTAGAACTCACAGTCAGACCATTAAACATTGGGAGTTCCTCACTCAGCAGGGCTGATCATTTATTAAAGACTGCAGCAATCTTTTTATTTTTTCTTCACAACTACCATTGACTGACAATACAACGCTGTAAATAATAAATACGCCATTTCTTCACACGGAGGAAAAATGATATCGCACACCTACAGCACACCCGCACACGGCTGGCCCACATGGGACCACATAATGATTTCTTGTGATGGAGATTTCCTGATCTGTAATGGATCCTGCACTTGTCAGGCTGGCGGTGACATTACTCCAGATGTACTGTAATGAGAGTGGAATGTGGATCTGGGGCAATAACGTGGTTCCTGTTCAAAGAGAACGACAGAGATGCAGCTCCTGTTTCCACCTGTCAGATGTGCTTTGTGTTCACCTCGGCGGAGCGCTCGCCGAGCTTTCAGCCGCGTCACCTGAGCCCAGAGCCTCCCGGGTACACCTTGGCGGGTACGGCGGGGGGAGGCAGTGGCTGCAGTGTGTGTATGACGGGCTGGGTGGAACCCGATGTCCCAATGTGCCAAACGCTGGACGGAACGCTCACGCCTCGCGGAACAGGCCACTGCGGTCAACAGAGGCGGGAATGACACAAACTCATGAGCCAGCTCAGATCAGGAGGAATGGTCTATCGGTAGTCTGAACACACTGCACAATGGGGAAAATATTGACGGAGCTCCAGAAAATTCCAACATGACAGGGAATGTACAATGGTGGCACTGTGTTTCCCAGAAGCACAAAGACAGGTGACTTCATGGCTTAAGCCAGCTCTCTGGTGGGCATCACCAGGCCCAAAAAAAGAAAAAAAAAGCATAGTCAGGACAAAGGCAGGGATGGTCAGGCCTGGCCTTTCAGCTCCCTGCAGTGGAGCGTGAACCATCTTGAATGTGCTGAGCCAGCAGGACAAGCAATTAGCATGATGGCATCTGCCATTCGGCTCAGCGTCAAAGCGCTGGCCGTGTCAAATAACTCGGGCGACGTCCGCACAGTTAGCGGCACAATGGCACTGCTGGGACCACATATGGTATGAAAAGCAACACAACCTTTTTTGGTGCTTAGCAAGAGAAGAAAAGAGCATGTGGTTCATTGCATATTATAACAATAATTATACAACTGTGTGTATCTGGAATGATAAAACAGGTAGGGATTTCAGCTCTCATATCCTCTCCTGTTCACCACTGAATACCAGCACTCAACAGAGATGTCATCGTAGATAATCTTAGGGCTGTATGCAGGGTAACTTCCATGGCTTACATCTTACAAATTGCCTGACTGTTATGCCGAATCCATGCAATCCATCCATGTGGGTAAACTCAGTTTAAGTCAAATGGACAAATTTGACAATTTGTCCATGACACAAACTTTGAGAACCAGATTTAAATAAGAGTTATGTTGCACAGCACATGCAACATATCAGGCGTTTGGCAGTCATTGCAATTAATCATCAAGATTGAGTAAAAGAGAAAGGTCTCTAAGGGTTAGACTGAATGCTCACTGAATCACACAGGTCACAAGCCCCTGTGACCAGACCAGCATCAGAGCTGAGCAAAGCCAAGTTGATACAGTTATTGTTCACATCAAAAGAAAAGGGAAAACCACAAGGAACCTGAAATTAAAATATCTACCTGGTTCCACCTCTACAGTGGAAAAAGGGACAAACTGCACAGAGACAGCAGAGATGACTCTGACTCTTGACCCTTCACCCTTAAGACGACCTATGCTTTGACCGCTGCTCCACATAGCTGCCTCGCCTGACATACTACTCATAGGTTGTGGGGTCAAAAAACTGTTGAAGTCTGAGGTCTAAATTCCTCACAATGAGTCAAGTTTTCACTTCAACGCTCAGATCTGTTGGCCTTTTTTTAGAAAAGCTCCAATTTTTAATCAATATTTTTGTTTTTTGTTAAGACAAAAAAACAATGCTTGCGTGTTTTTTTAGAAATTCAAATAAACTTTGAGATTCTGAACTTTTTAGATTTTGAACTTTGAACGTGAAGAAAGAAAGAACACTTTAAGTACACTGCTGTGTGGTCAATGAGTTTAACACTCCATATAAAATGCAGTTAACTAAGAGCCCTAAAATCTCCTCAGTGGCAGTTCTGTACTGTTGAAAAATTGATGCTCTTCAGATGGCTCTGATGCCAGACTCCCTGTGCTGGAGCCTGTAAAGTCATGTCCGCTGTTTCTTGTCCTTCCCTCAAGCACTTCATTCAGCGACTGAAACTTAATTAAATTGACCTCAAGTCACACAGGAAGGAGACATTTTCATGGCCAAGCAGACGGTTCCTGTTTGAAAGGCAGACCAGCAGTGAGCACAAACACATTGAGAGACTGGTCGTTCTGGTGTTTGGCAGAGAAACAAATCTAATCTGCTATCTACACAGGACAGCATGACAAGGCTTGGGGCTCCCTCTCACCTGTGAATGCCTGTATCCTGATAAAACATTTTTGTGACTCAAAAACTCAAAATTCAATTAAAACCATGCACTTCTGAAAGACAACACAGACGCAGACACACCTAGAGAATCTGTGCATGCATTGCTGAGCAGTTAAAGATTTGGCAAGAAAAGGAGGAAATTATTAACAAAGCATGTTGAGTAAATTTCTGTTCTGAGTTCTGAGTATTGGTGTGTGCAATGAAAGCAGACTCGCAAAAAGAGAGAAAAAGCATTATGATTTACACACTTCCAGAAACAGCTGCTTTAAAATGCAAAGCTGGGAAAATCCTTTTTAACTGTACTGACCGTACATCCAAAACCTCATTCCAGCTTCCACAAGGCCACTGCGCACACTGGATAGAAAACATGGGTGGAGCACCCGGGACCAGCAACCAAAAAAAAAAGGTACATTTCACGGAGGCACAATAAAACAATGAAATAAATAATGCTGAAACGCAGAAAAGGCAAACACGCCGAGGTGTGTTCATGTGAAACCGGTCTCACAGATGCCTTGCTGCAGGGAGAGGGGGGGCGGGGAGGGGGCAGAGCCAAGCACCTGTCTTAATCCCGGAGACAGGCGGGCATTGATAGCGCCCGTGCGAATCGCAGCAGGTGCCTGAGCCTGGGATTCCGGGACCGGACACGGCTCTGGGGCACCAGGATGTGCGTGCGCGCCTCTGTGTTCTCTAAGCCACGTGGGCTGAGCTGAGTGTGCTGCACTGCAGCCAACTTCACAAACACCAAGAGAACTGGGCGCTTAACTGAGATAAATATGCAGGGGCGTTGCTGTTTACCCACTGGTGCCTTATGTAATGAGAAGTGCCTGCTGTGCACTGATTGAGCAGAGGAAACGCCCGCTGCCTTTGATTGCTTGACCCAAATGAATACATTATTTCAGTTTAGAGCACAGTTGTTACATAGCTGCAGATGTGTTGTCAGACTTGGTGCACAGCTGGTAATGAAGGCTAGGCTGTGTGAGGGCCTGCCGATGGGTGTGGGAGATCCACCCTGCTGGAGGTCACAGCAGCCCAATTGCAGGCCTCCTCTGAGACTCCCACACCTGCTTGTAGTCCAATCAGCTCAATCCATCCAGTAAAGCTCCAGAACCACATGGGTTGTCTGAAGGCCAGACAAGCACCAGGCAGGTTCATCTTGATCGGAAATCCAGACCAGCGGCAAGATCCTGTTGCAGGTTCTGCTACCAGTTCCAGAGCTCCTAATGTTGATTCAGCATGGTTAGAGCAACAACAGACTAATGGGAATGCTTCAGAATCAATCATCTTTGGACAGTATGGCGCATTGAGAGTGTGCCCTGACAAGTACGGCTTTCCAAAGATAATCAGGATGCTTAGCCCCTGTTACTAATTAAAACTGACAGAAAACAAACAGCGCATTTATCCATGAATTACTGTCCTAATTGTGCCTCTCTGTCTGCCTCCCTAGTGGAGCAGGTATGATGAATATTTGGGAGGGGGAGGGAGGTGTTGCTGGGTTGTACTGGACAAGATACACCAAGGGGTAATAAACGTAACCCTGCTTTTCTACAAAACATGGCACTATCTTTATGACAGTGACAACTGGAAAGCACCACGCATTTACACAACATTCCACAGCCTCTTTAGGAGGAAAAAAAAATAAAAAGATTTGATCCAAATGCAACCAGATCTAAAACAAATCAAATCTAGCGTCAGTTATTCATTCTCGGCTTGCACAGCACCGGTAAGCCGGTTCGCGTTTTCATCCGTGGCTTTGAAGAAAATCCTCCCTCAGAGCTGGATGCAGGAGCGAGCGATTATATAAGCGCGTGCATGTCAGTTGGGGAGCTCGTTTCAGATTGTTCCGAGTGACAGCGAGCTGTGCGATATTGTCTCCATTACTGCGGGGAAGGCGGGCTGCCACGGCGGGGCAGACTTTGTGCTGACGCGGCCGAGGCTTAAAAAAAAAAAAAAAAAAAAAAAAGGGGAGCCAGGCCCATCCCCTTTTAGTTTTTGCCTCTCGCCTCTTCTGCGTGCACTCCGCCGTTCCAAATCCAGCTCCCCACAACAATCCCGCGCCGGTGCCAGGAACGGGGGAGAAGGCTCCCAAGGCGGGCCGAGGCACAGCTAAAAATCCTCTGATGTGCAGTTTGGGCTGACCCAGTTTCTCGCTACCCAGCCCTGCCTTTTCCAAAACGCGTCCCCCCACCCGCCCCGCCCCCGGTTGGCGGTCTCAGCGGGCTCCTATCAATCAGCCGCGGCGCGGTGCTCTGGAGCAGAATACGGCATCAATTATTCATTAAAGCGCCGTGACGAGCGACAAATCTACCAGCACCCTTCAAAGGCCCGCTCCGCTGCTGGGGCCACAGTGCTACGGAAACAGGGCGCAGGAGTGGAGGCACAAATCAGGCTCCCCCTCTTTCTCCAGGGCTCTGGAGAGTGTAGGATAAGGACCTACAGAGGCTACAGGACCTATAACTACAGCCTGTCTGTAAATACCCTCCCATGAGCTCCTTACTTCAGCCTAGTGACATTGAGGTATGTAGTGTAGTCTATGTACTTGACCTCCCATAGCTCTCTAGGCTGTGTAGTTGTATAATAGCTAGTTAAATTGTGGTACTGCTTAAATGGTGTTATGCTCACACTCACAGGTCTGGGAGTGTTGTTAGCCTGGTCTAGCACTGTTGCTTACTTAACCTGAATGGATACACTTCTGTTCTTTTGTGCTGGAAGTTGCTCTGGATAAGAACGCATGCTAAATGAATGCAATGTAATGTAATGTAAAGACGGCACTACCAACATGATTGCTGGTGCGCACAGAGCAGGGTAAATCCTCAAGGCACTGGAGCCTTAATATAGAGATAACTTTCCTGGACTTTGTGGTCAAGGATATCCCTTTCAGAGCACAGTTCCAGTAGCTGTTACTGTAACTAGAGATGCACAGATCCACTTTTTTTCAGTTCCGATCCAATTCCGATACCTAAATTTGGATATCTGCCGATACCGATACCAGAGCTCTTTTTTCTTGAATATTATTATTATCATTATTATTGTTGTTGGTATTATGTGTAAGGTTACATCAGGCTGTAGTAAACCACACAGCACTTCTTATTAAAAGAGCAAAAAGATATGCAAAAATGCATTAAATTTAAATGTATTCCAAAGCAATTTATTTGAACTGTAGTTTAAGTGGGCTTCACATACAAACAGGTGTAGGAGTGCAAATTGCTATGGGAACTCCTTTAATGTTTTGAAAAACTTGAACAACTTCAACAGTGCACAGCAATGCATTATCAACTACTAGTAAGTAGATTTCTATACATGAGTTCAAAAGTAATAAGAGAATTTCAAAGAGTGCAATGACAAATTGACAACTCTTTCCTCAGTTGCAGACTGATGGTCCAGTGCTCCGCCTGTACGTCTAACTCAGAGAATTCTGGGAGACAAATAAATATGTGGACTACTGCATATCTTTGTAGAACTGTTTAACCCTTTCCCGCGTACAGTCAAACCAGTGTGATTAGCCGTTTAGTGCGTATGCTAAAACTGGTGCAATTAGAACACTAGATTGGAAAAATTCTAGCTAATTTTAGCTTTGAGGAAACAGTGATTTAACATTAAAAATATAGCAAATGCTAACTGAAAACTATGAGAAGCTTAATAACACTAATGAAAACATAATGAACCATGTAACATAACACACGCGCTACATAGCATTAAAATAATTTGTGCTACAACATTTTGGCTATGGGCTTAAAATTGCATTATTACATATTTACAATTCATAAAAACATCAGACTATGGAATCTGGATCGCATACGTGGATCGGTAACGTCAGTCTGATATCCGATGAGTGAATTACGTCAGTATCGGCACCCAATACCGATACTGTATGGGATAGGTCCCAACTCTAATTGTAACCCCTGCACTAATAAACACAGGAACGGGCCACCCCAAACCCCGCGGCCGAGAAGGTTGGTAAGCGGATACTCAGGCCGCTCTCCGAACCACATTCCCTGTGACCTCTGCATCACAGCAGAGTTAATGGCAGCTCTTAAGAGTGCCTTTGTTATTGCACCCGCACCTCTTAAACATGCAGAGCTAATTCACCCAGCTGCTGGTGACTTCACCAGAGTTAACGGCCCTTCTGATGAATACAGGTTATGGTTTTTGGTGAAACAAGTTGAGGGCAGGTCAGTGAGAGAAGGCAGACACGGGGGGGGGGGTGTCTGAGAGAGGGCTGGCCTAAAGCTTGGAGCTCATCCAGGAGCAAGAGAGTAGAAGCCAAAGATCAATACATTTTAAACTATTATTTCTTTTATTGGGCAAAGAAAGACATAGGCGGGTCAAGGCTGGCATTCTCTCTCTGGCCATGGCCCAGAGCCCTAATCTCTATTGTCTATATGGGATCCCAATTCACATCTCCTTATTCATATAAAACAGCTACTGAACACTTTTTTCCATCAATTTCTTTTGGCTCAATTTAAAGGTAGGGACAAAAAGTTGGGTGGTTGTTTTTTTGTAAAAATTAAAAAGTATAGGAACCCTCAAGCCTCGCCCTCCAAACCCACGCAGCAGGGATGCAGCAGGGAACCACAGTCAGAAGCCTCATAATGCGAAAAACATGAATCTCCTCGAAAGACATCTCCAGTTACACAACCGCAGTACTGTGCTAGCCGAGGCCGCCAGCGACTAAAAGCAGGAAGCATGAAGCTCAAAGCTCCAAGGATGAAGCAACGACACAAACGGGATTCTGGTCATTCATTCGCACTTTCCAGAGCAAAAGAGCCAACCTGTCTGTGATGGAAGATGACACTGGAAGATCAGGAGGGCACTGACAGGAGGTGATCTAAGCCACTAAGAATGATGGGGACTTTACAAGGACTCTGGGGCTTTTGACACCAGTGGGCATTCACTTTGTCGTTCTGATAGGAATCTGCAAATGTACGGCTCCCGGGAGCCTGATGCACAATAGAGCTGCTACACTATCAGGGAAAATAAGATCCTCCTCACACCTTCTCAGAGGATCCCTGTAGCAAAACCCAAAGGCCAGAAGCTCAGGGCTTTCATACGGTGTGAAGAACCTGCATGTGTCTGCTGTACTTGTTTTTCTACAACCATTTCAGTCCTGGGGCTATACTCTTTTGGGTGTACCACCCAAAGAGTGCTTGATCCATGCAAGCAAGAAGCAGCAAATACATTTATATGACAAAAACATTTAACATGTTAAGGTTACAAAGAGAGAGTTGGCGAAATGATGACACGCCCTAACCATGGTCCATCCCTGACTTCATCTGCAGGGGTGCTCCTCAGACTAAAACAAACAACGCCAGTAAAACAAGCACAACAATGCTCAAACCACATCTACACCACCCCCGCCAGTGTCTCACCAAAGCCTGCGAACAAGCCGGGTCTTTGTCGCGGTCATTTCACGGAGAGTAACGGGAGCAGTGGTCCTGCAACAGTCTGCTTTCCCATTGGGGGAATTAAACTTGGACTTGGCCCAAGTCGCAGTGGAAGACAGCCTGCCCGCGATGCCATCTGCAGTGGGCATTCCCACTCCTGTGCGCTATGCTGACCGGCCTCTCACACGCTTTCATGCTTCCCTTTGCCTTTTCTCTCCGGTATGCCAGTGGGTTGTACAATCCCCAAACAATGGTCTCTCCCTCTGCCATTGTGCCTAGGATGAAACAGGCCAAGCTACACCTGCTGCTGCTCCCAGAGGCCCTGCCTCTCCGCACACTAAGTCCTCCTCACCAATTCAGCACCATCGAGCTCCACCGGCCGTGGAGGACCGGCACGTCCGGCTTTAAACGCCGGGCACCGCGGCCAGCTGTCAGGAAATACTACACTGGGCTTAATGTCTCATTCCTAACCAGGCTCAAACAAAGCAAAGAGGTTCTTAGGGAGAGGAAGGCTTACGAGCGCGTATGATTTCAGACCTGAGACTGCATTATTTTAAGGAATGGAAAAATCTGTGTGTACAGTCTTCAGAGGAGCAGAAAAATGAAAATCCACATTGTGTTTTTCCTTTTGAGCAGAGAGCAGAGAGATCACTTGATAACAGAGGGGGGTTCCAGGGGAATGCTGTGGAGAATGTGGCCTCAGAAGGGGGGACACAGGGGTGGCTGCAGCTGCTAACATTGCCACAACATCTATTCAATGTCTATGCCAACCCCCTCCTCAGAACACTGCTGGTGGTCCTTATCGTGTGTCAGACAGCAGCTCCTAATCTGAAAAATCTCCACTCTGAGTAATATTATAGCTCATCTCCTGTTGTACAAAGGAATGCCGGGAATGGAATGAACCACTGAACATTCATTAGGAAAGAAGAAACAGAAACCACTAACAGACTGACGGGAACACTGCAATCAAACAACGGCACAAAGGAGAAAAGTCGTAACAGCTGATTTTCCACTCCTTATCAATATGCATCACGTTGCACAGAGACAAGAGCAGTGTAGTACTTTGAGTAGCAGGTAGTTCTGGTAGGCCCATGTGGAATATTAATATGTTCTGGCACTAAGAGGGAGTCTGCTTTGGCAGTCCACTGCTGGTGCAGGGGAACTGAGGAGTGAGGCTGGAGACCAAATTTAATCACAACTCATAACGGGGAGAAGACAGGATATAAGGCAGGGGACAGTTCATTACATCAGTGTAATGTGGCTGCAGACAAAGCACACCAGCACTGAGAGGGACTGTATGAGGCAGAAAGATACAGAGAGATACGAACACGTACACACACATACACAGTTACGCACACATACGCAAATGTGCAAACAAACACACTCTTACAGACAGACAGACAGACACACACACACACACACACACCTTACATATCATACAACCTGCTTTGGCCTCTTCAAGTTTTCCTTAGCCTCATCAACAGAGGGGAAGTTTGACAATGTGAAGAACAATGAGAAAGTTGGCGCAGCCAAAACACTCACTTCATCAGAGCACAGATAAGAGCGCAGAGAAGAAAGACACCCCACAGAATAAAAGCAGGGTCTCTGAGCGCTCTGTTTCTGACTCACTCTGTCCTCCGGCTCGCTCCTTATCACACACAGAGAGTTCCTCACAAAAGACAGTGTCTTTCAAAGGCATGTCATTAATCAAAAACCCCAAAATCCATTTCTAAAAATACACAGGGGCAAGACCAACAACAAGGCTAGAGCACATAACACCCAAATATAACAAAAGATCCCTCGCACAATGTTCTACTTCAGTCTCTCACACTCAGAGCATAAGCTTCTCCCAAGAACAGAAGCTCTTTCATTTACATCCAGTTTCAGAAAAAGAAATATATACAAATAACCTCAATTTTTTCCAGAATACACTGAGTAAAAGTGAACACAGTGGGGGTGTGTCTGCCATTAGTTACTTCAAGTTCACCTTGAGTAAAAATCTTAATATGTAAAGTTCTTAACACGACTTCTTTCCATATGTAGCTGCCTTCTGTGTGATCCATCTGGTAAGTTAAATTAATTTTCTTCAGCGTTGGCGCATCTACATATGAACTGAGCCATGTGTCCTCAGCGGTTTGGTCTACAGTTTTGGAGTTTGCGGTGGGAAGATGTCTTGCAGTCATGCAAGCTTACCGAAATGATTTTTTTTTAACAAAAGGAATGCTCTCTCCACTGAGCCTGGGAGGCAGTCGTGAGGCCCGAGTGGAGGCCTGAGAGGGCGTGCGTGTGGGCTTTTGGGGATCCAGGTGGAGCCAGCATCCCCTCTTCTCCGGTCTGTGTAACGTGGACACGGCTGCTCCTCCACTCGGAGGAATGAGACGGAAAGGGTTTCCACTTCAAACACCTTCCCCCAGCGCACAGAAGCCCTGACGAAAACACAATAGGAAGCGTTCCCCACAAACAGGAACCGTTTTTAAATCTTTCATGGGAATAACTGGTCGAGGAGGGTCGTTTCATCGGAGCAATTCAAGCCTCAAGATAAACAGGGCAGCAACGATCTAAGCAGCAGAGCACAAGGATGAAGGACATAGTTTGCACTTCAGAATGCCAGGTTGGAAAAGAAAAATGTACAAGAGATCTTACCACTGAATGTTCTATGTGGAAATGGTTCAAGACATAAGACATAAATATGTTTGGGTTAGCAGTTCAGCTGAGTGGCTAGTCCTTGTGGTAGCAAGCAGCAAATAGGTATTTAATTTCTCAGAGGTTACTTCATTACAGAAGATCACCAACAACAAAATAAAAACAATGTTTCAATCTTTATATTTGACAAAGTAGCAAATACCACTGATATAAATGGCGCTATTGAATACAAGTGACATCTTGAATAAATATTAATATTTTGTGTTTTGATGTGTAACTGTAATAAAATTCTGATCACAGCTGGATCCTGGGTAGGCCGCCATATTCAAAGGCGGTATAAATTATTGAGAGAAACTAACAGTACTCTCCCTCTGATGAATATTTCACGGGTACTGCGAAGAGCAGCGAGAAGGCCAGCTTATCCTCTCCCGGCGTATCAATTCCTCTTCCAAACCGCTGCATGCTCGGACAGGGGAGCCTGAGACAGCCGCTTGCTCTCCCAGCTCGGGCCACATGAAA
Organism: Megalops atlanticus; assembly: GCA_019176425.1. Classification (NCBI taxonomy): domain Eukaryota; kingdom Metazoa; phylum Chordata; class Actinopteri; order Elopiformes; family Megalopidae; genus Megalops; species Megalops atlanticus. The sequence continues at coordinate 38,403,569 of CM032880.1, read as the reverse complement.
GCACTTCTCCGCGGGGCACGGGAAGGGCCTGCTGTGCTGCCCCTGGAGCTCCAAGCGTCCTTCCTCTCCTCCTCAGCCGAAACCCAGGACATGGGGGTTTCTGAGGGTCCCTGATCTGGGCAGTCAGGGACCATCTGTAGCCTTGATGTGGAGTTTATCGCACGTACTGACACACAGGTATGCACAACAAGGGGGAGAAACACCATCAGAATATGGTGTTCATTTTACCACTCTCCCCTTGCAAGACCACATGCTGTACATAAAGGATGCTGCCTGAGGTGAAATTTCCTTTGCTTTCATTTCATTTAACTTTCAGTTTTGTTAAATTGCAGCAGTAGTCATTGTTTTACTAAACTTCTGGAAACGCTAAGGACTTTAAACCCCCTTTAGCCTAAATACTGTATTTTTGAACACAGTTCTGAACATCTGAGCATTTTTTTTGAGCTTGTTTTTGAGCTTACCAATCCCTGCGTAATTTTCAGTGTTTTCCCAACACTCACCAGGAACCCACCTCCACCCCTTCCCCGGGCTGGTGGGTCACAGTGCCCCAGACAGGGGATCCCTCAAACAATGGGCAAGGCGACTGTGGGTACGGTATCCAGGAAGTGTGCTGCCACAGACGCCTCTCCCAGAGGCCCCTGTGCGCGCCTGGACTGTGACTAACTCGCGTTTCCCATTGTGATGCTAAACGCCTCGCTACGACCTCGACAGCTCGTCCTCCGAATTCTACGGATTCCTGCAGACAGGAACAACAAACCTGGGAAGGACCCCCCTCCCGCTGGGCACCCTCCGAGAGGTGCGGCCAGGATGCTGCTGGGGCAGGGAGCACCCCTGTCCTATTTTCGGAAACATATCTAGAGGAAACTGGGCTGCAGTTGACACATGCAGAGCTAACATTGAGAAGGGGTCATACTCTTACCATCCATTACAGTATCATTGTCACAGATTTCAATTATTTTTTTGAGGTCCCCCTGACAGTAAAAATAAAGAACAAAATAAATATAACTCTGTTGACATACACAAGGCATACTGAGACATCCTGTTTCTCCCAGTTACATCATTTCCTCTGACTACAGGCTGGTTATCTGTTTGATATCAGACAGTAATCTCCCGTGAACACCTTTAAAGTGCTGTTTCTGTGTGTTAAAAATATGAAATGACTGCGAAGTGAAACACTCTTCACAATAGTGGCATCCACTGAAATGCCAGTAAGTATTTCAGAGAGAGGCTGAGAGACTAATAACACCACAGCTCGAGTTCACTCCACACACTTACTGAGCGAAAAGTCTGCTCACCCTGCTCCAGAAACCATCTGTGAGCCAACATTACAGACGGCTATCTTTAGATTCCTGGTCAGAAATAAAAATCAGCTGGTTCTGACCTCCTAACTGGGTCTTGGGCCAAACAGGAAACGCGGCAAATTAGCCCCGATCTCACCCACGCTCCCGCCCCACCCCCTATTTCCCAATGCGCCCCTCGGCCTGGTGCACCTGGCCTGTTCACGCAGTTTTGGGTCCCACCCTGCGGTGCTAAAGCTCCAGGGACCGCTAACAGAGATGCAGGTTTGACACAAAACAATGCTCCCAGATATCCATAAACACATCCCCCACCAGCCTCACAGAGCAGGGTCTGCAGGGGACAGCGATGGCTAACAGACAGCTCTATCTGACCTGTTCTTTCAGGAGAGGGACAGACAAGGCTCAGAGAACAGCATCTACCTGAGAGTGCAAGCCTAGCAGCGCAGAGTTCTGAGGGACATGGAGTAAAGAGGTTTCCTCGCTCCTCCACCGAGCTCAGCGGGGCCCAGAGAGGAATTTTCACATTCTTTCACTTTCAGAGATAAAAAGAGGATTTTATCCATCCACCAAGTTCCCACATGTGCACGCACACACACACACGCATACTCACACACACACGCACACACATGCACGCATGCTCACACACACACGCACGCACGGTGACATACACACGCACACACATAGACACACATAGACACAGACATGTACATGTGCAGACGCAGACGTAGACACACACACACACACACACGCACGCACACACACACACACACACGCACACACACACACATGCACGCACGCTCGCACACGCACACACAGACACACACACACAGGTAAATGCACTCACATATAGACACACTCACACACGTGCAGGCACAGACAGACACACAGACACACACACACACAGTCACAGTCACACACACACACGCGCGCGCACACGCACTCCACAGGCTTTTGTCCTCTAGGCTCCATGTTCTTTTGTGTCATTAATATTCTGCTCTGTTGGCCACCAAAGCCTAGTGCCTTCCATCCAAAGCAGGTAGTGCCCTACAGCTCTGTACCAGGTGCACAGAGCAGAAGTCAGCCATGACTGACAGGGGAGCTGCCATGTAAAACCATCTAAGAGTAGCAACACTAAAAGCTTATTAAAATAAGAAACCTTTCACGCAGGTGTGTGTGTGTGTGTGTGTGTGTGAGCGTGTGTGTGCATGTGTGTGTCTGTGTGCGTGTGTACTCGCCTCATAACTCCCTGAATGTAACCAATTAGCACAGGTGGAAGCACTTGAAGAAATACGCTGGGAGCCAGGAGAGAGGCGGATTTGCCGAGCTCTGTCAGCAAGCATCCATGTCTCCCTCTGAGGTCACTTCATTGATTTGCCCAAACGTCAGAGGCCTGGCCTGTATTGCCCTTCCGAAGTCCCGCGGCATTCTGGTGTCAGCTCAGTGGGGGGGAAGGGGGATGCCTCCGTCATCTCTTCCTGTTTTCTTTCATCAGAACAATGCAGGGGACAGAACGGTGCCGGAGCGAGGGTTACCGGCTGAACCTGTGTCCCTCAGAGCTTGGAGCATCCACGAAAAACAATGCATTCCTGAATCCATAATGACGACCGTTACCTCAGCCATTAATCTCTCCCACTCTCTCCAGTTACTGAGCTACACACATTACACAACCCCCAGAACAAAGCAAGGTTAGCGGACGCTAACAACACACTCCAACTCGAGTATTTACATGGAGGGCTCATTCGGAGGGGCGGTTAACGAGCTGCGCAATTGCAAAATGGCTAATTGATAGCTTTTAATGAGTACGGCTCTCTCCAGCCATCCCGAAAAACACTCATGCATAAGCATGCACACACACACACACACACACACACACACACACACACACACACACACACACACACACACACACAAAGTGTGTTGTCCTTTAATGCTGCGTGTATATCACCAAGGGCCGTCTCTCAGAGGCCCAGAGTGGTTTACAGCTAATGTAATTACCTTTTGTTAGGGCGGACAGGCAGCGAGGTCAGGCAGAGACCTGTTTATCAGCACCAGACGTCACTGCGTGGCGGCATAGCAGTCTGCCTGCTGCTTAAACACACACAGCTCTCAGCAAGCTGAGCTTTTAGTTTAGCTTCATCATTAGCTTGCTGGCCTTTGTGGGGACAGTTTCAAGGCAATATCCAACATTATAAAAAGAAAAGGACATAGATTTTTTTCTGCAGTACCTCAGCCTGTTTGAATGTGCCCTGATCAAGCTGACGTCTCAAAAATAGAAGAGAGCCAAGGCCTCACATAAATAGACCAGGAAAGAACTGTATTGATGAGCAGATATAATACCCAGCTCACGAGCACTAATAGAAAGGAATTTTGCACATGCGCATTTCTAGATTAGAACATATCATAAACTAGAGCTCTATCAGAAGTACAGCTTGTATTGCGGTGAATGCATTCAAGCAAAAAGACAACAGTATGTGTGAATGGGCAGGAGGTCGAGCATGCGAACGTCATGCTGACTATGGCCTTGTGTGTCAATTTAAAAGTTGTTAACAATTTAAATGGAAGTCTGACAGCATGGATGCCAGCTCCTGGCTCAGGCAGGCATTTTAGGAAGGTTTGTGCCAGTCACGCCAGTGCTGGTATCATCGGGGCTGGGCAGGGCAGGGCAGGGCAGCAGGGCAGCAGGGCAGCAGGGCAGGGCGGCGGGGCAGGGCAGCTCCAGGCAGCTGGCGCGGGAGACCATTCACACAGGCTCTGCATGCCAGTAAACCAGCTCCAGGGGCACTTCCTTCCCCAGCTGCCTTCCACAGGCTATTAATAGGAAAACAATGACCGTGGAACCCAGGGCAAACCCTCTGCGACTCCGTCCAAACCCACCAACGCTCACTGCACGGTCCAAGCACAGGCGGGCGCGATGGGTGACAGCTAACAGACACCACCGAAGCAAGTCACAATAAAATAAACAAACACTGAAGAGTTGTTACGCAAAACATTGCACAACACAACAACAATCCAAATCTCCCAATGTACAATTAAAAAAATCAAGAAAAACTTATTCTGGTTGTGGATGCACATCAACCCCTTATTTCTAGGTGAACGCATAGATCATTAAAGCACTTCGATATGAGTTTCTCCAGACTGTCATAATGTGACTCCTCGCACAGGAATACTACTACAGTATATGTCACATTTATGCTGACTGCTGGTAGTCACTTGCAACACAATACTGCAGTTGGAGCTTTGTACTGGTGCACACAGACAACAGAGAGGTATGATCACGGAGAAAATGAAAGCTTTTAGGAGTGTCGTTTCTACGCCCACTCTCATTCTTCACTGCACTGTAGTTACACAGCAACTGAGGCTCACAATGAAGAATAAAGTCAAAGTTAAATGCGTCATTAACAATCTCACATCTGTTAAGTCCATGAATTCAAAACTTCCTGAGAGCCAGAGTCTCATTCATGCGCTCCCCCACTCTGTTAGAACAAGGCTGTCTGTGAGTCGCGCAAGCACGTGAAACGCTTGATTCCACACCTCCCTCCCCCACCCTGCACAGAGCCAAACACGGGGATTGCAGAGACCCCCGGGAGAAGCCCCTCTCTCCCGACAGGGTCACTAACGGCTCCGGGCCAGGACCCCGGAGTGGGGGAAAGACACCAGCACTCACCTCAGTCACGCTCCTGCTTCAGCCCGGAGGAATCTGACAAGCTCATCCTCCACACCTAAAGCCGAGAGCAACAAGTTGTAACGACATGTAATTTCCCTCTCTCTCTCTCTTTTCTCCTGCTTTATTTTCCTCTCTCTCCTTCTCCCCTCCCCTGCTTTGCTCAGTCAGCCAGCAGCAGCCACAGAAATCCCTGTTTGCCACTAACTCCTGCAGGGCGCCCAATCTGAGTTCGGATCCTCCCCCACCCCCCCTTTCAAGCACAAAGTAAAGGAGAGTTTCACTGAAAACGAGAAGGACTGGAGTGCTGGAGTAGAGGCAGCACCCCCCACCCTCTCTCCCTCTCCCTCTCTCTCTCTCCCTCTCTCTCAAAAGAAGGACTCCACACAGTTGTGCTCTCAGCTCTGACGCCCCACGGCAAAGGGGGGGGTGGGGCGGCTCAGAGCCAAATTCCTGGCAGAGGGAGGACCAATCAGAGTGCGGGCCGTGGGGAGTGGGTGAGTGGCAGGGCCCTGAGTCACCCCAGCTCTGTTACAGAGAGCTCACCATGCTGACACCAGAGGACCGGGGCGAGAGCGATGTCCCAGCCCCAGGGCGGGAGAATCCACCGACAGCCCGCCGGGGGACTTTTTAAGGACAGACAGAGTGGGAGTCCTGTAAACACAGGCACAGCATTAAGGAGCGCTGCTGTGGGCTTTGCAGACGACGGCTCCTTTCCTCAGCGTGGGAGAGTCTCTCTGTTTACTTTCGCCCCACAATGCTGAGGGGATCAATCTTCTCACATTTCAGCTGCTGTCGAAGGAATGGAGGAGGCTTTGCCCCCGGGTGAGACACAAAGTCTCACCTCTCAGAAAACTGTCTGGGCAATGTGTATCAGTATCTGTTAGTATTGTTATTTATATTCTAACTTACTGTCTTTATAGTTAGTAACTAGCTTTTTATTACTGGCTTTGTCATGTAAACTATTTGCCAAAATAAATAAATAAACAAACACATACATACATGTAAGTTTCTTGCACTTCATTTCAAGGTTGCAAAAATAATGTGTTAAATAAATTAATTAATTAAAAACTACAAAAAACCAGCAAACGAAAAAAGCACTTGCTTGAACTCAATACTGAAAGTGTATTGAGGTCAGATTGAATCTGGGTCTTTTTACAGGGAGGGTCCAGGACCCAGACCCCCATGACAGCAAAGTGATTTAATGGCTTGAGAAAGAAAAAAAAAAAGATGCCTTTACGGGACAATGGTTACCCCAGGTATACGGCTATTGTGTTACAACACACAAAGAGGAGCAGCGAACTTTTTCCACCCATAGCCCAGTTGACCTGTCTCTCTTTATCTCTCTCTGCCACACATCCCCCCCCCACACACACACACACACACACACACACACACACACACACACACACACACACACACACACACTCCTCCCTCCCTCTGTACACACACTCTCCCTCCCTGTGTATATGTGTGTCGGAGGCCAAGAGGCACTCAGTGAGTGGGGGTTAATCAGGCATTCAAACTACAGGTCCACTACACTAAGAGGTCCATGAGCAGATGCAAGGTGTCCCAGCTCGGACAGAAGGCCTGGGGGTCACTGACCTTTGGCCCGGGGAGGGTCCGCCTCCATCCCTGACGTGAGAAAGAATGCCGTTGTTGTGAGCAGTTGAGGGAGTCCTAATTGAGATTATTCACCAGAGTTTAGCGGCCACCGTGGACACAAAGGGAGGAGTGGGCGGCCACGCCCCTGCACCGTGATTATTGCTGCATCTCCAAAGCCCTTGGCACCCATTTCACGCCCTCTCCTCTGCACGGGTGCCCCAAAAGCCCAAAAGCCTTCCGCTCCCCAAGATAACCAGACACCAAAGACATTCCATCCTGCCCACCAACACCACTGTGACCCCGCCTTCTGAGACTGGGGTACTGGAGACACGGGAGGACTGCGCATACTCGTGAAGAAGGGGCACAAGGTGGTCTGAAACGCAAAAAAAGCGATTTAGCAATATTTTCCTGGAGCAGAAACAACATCAGAGTGTTCTGTAAAGACTGTTGTGCTGGGAGAGGAGCTTTTATCTCTGTTCACCCTGCGTCAGTGTGCCATGTCCGGTGTAATAAGCTGTGTGAAGGGGAACCGTAAGGCAGATCCCAAAGGAACTGCAACTTTAGCTGTTTCATCTTTTTAAAGACGAGGTCCATTTCCTCTCAGTGTCGATATTACCATCCAACCAATGGTGCAGATTTGCACCTCAAAGAATTATTAAAGAGAGCACCACTCAACATGAATCACAACTTTACAGCGGTAGAGAAATGCTTCATATCATTTGGCCCTTGGTGGGTGGAAAGGTGCCAACCTGTGTAAAGGTATAAGTATATAATCTAGGACTGTGAAATGTAGAAAACACTACATAACTATCCTACTAATGTAAGACAAGATAATCACACTCTGCTGGTCTATAACCCTTTGCATCCTGCTCTTCAGTGGATTTGTCCAAGGGTCATACATTTAACACTGATCTACCATCTGCTACAGGTTTCATTTGCAAAACTGCCTCCTCAGGTGCGGGCCAGCAACGGAATGCCTCTGGCTGGCTCTGGTCTCTCATTAGCCCAGGTATTTGTGCTCTAAGTTTACACAGTGGCAGTGGATTACTGCAGATATACATGAAAGTACCTTGAACCTTGAACATCAGTAGCTGAAGCTGACCGATTTCCTTTAGCAGCGAAGAGCCCCTCTGACTGTGGACTGCACTACACTACACTGTTCATTATGCTGGAGCTACTCGGGTGAAGTGCTTCACTTAAAGGATCAGCAGTTATGCCACACTTGGGATTCATACACAGGGCCTCACAGAAGACAGTGGCCTGGTGATTTCAGAGACCTGGCCGGCCCCTCCACTGCTCTACACCAAGGGAAACAAGTTGCACCTCCGCTGAAGTGACCTTGATTGGTCCCACTCCTACACAACGAGGGCCTTGCACAGCAATTAAAACTCACGCTGTCCTTCCCCTTGCAGCACCCTGCAGAAAAGCATGTGAGGATTCCCTGACAGAGTGCTCCCAGCTCATGAGCTGGACTGGACTGTGCCAATCCATAACTACGGTGGGTTTGCAACCTTTTCCACTGCTGTCATTATTCTCACAATCAATCTTCTGCACTGAGTTGAGGGCAGAGAATAAGACATCTTCTTTCCTCCAGCCGAAAAACACTGACACACTGATTTATTGTTTGCTGTGCTGGTGGGCAGAAAAAGCCCTTTTCACACTCTGATGTTCACCGTGCAGATCTGAATGATCGCAAGGCCTTTTTATTGGGTTATGTGAGAAGCGTTGCTTCAAAAGGAGTCACAGTGAGAACCTATGATGTCCTGAACAGATGGATAAGCCTGCTTGTTTGGTCTGTTTATCCTCCTTGGTCTGACAGATATTCCTTAACATCCATGGCTCAATAAAAACATAACGCATATAGGTCATAAAACTCCTTCTGATTCTTCAGCACACTCATTCCAGGCCGTCAGCCATGCAGGTTCCACTGGCGAAATCCATTTGACCTCTCATATCCCGGAGAGACTATTTTTAGAGGTGCTCCAGTTTTAGCGGATATCAGTGTTGACTCAGTGTTAGGGTATGGCTCTGGCTTTAAAGTAGCCAGGCAGGCCATATGCACAACACGTGAAGCTTAATATGAAACTGATCACTTTAAATTTCAACAAAGATGAGGAATATAACGAGGCCCAGAATCAATCTAACCACAATGCACTTTCTCCTTCATGCATGGAGAATTTCAGCAAGTTTTAGCTTTTTTTTTGCACAACACGATGAGTTTGGCTATTTCTGAAATGAAATTAAGAACACAGAATCCTAATGTCATGCTTGCTTAAAGCACACTGCAGTTTTACTGCACCTGGGCTTGAGTGGTTACATCCAGGTTCTCAATGTAAAAGCGTGTTTCAGGTTCACACTACACCATCCACAGGTAGGAACATCAGTCATACAGGAGAGCAAAGCAGTGTGGAAAACTGGGTAGGAAGCTCTGCTTTTAACTAGGAGATCGCAGGCCTCAGTCCTAGGGGAGACACTATTATAATACCTCTGAGCAAGTTACTGAACATATACGGATTCAGTCAAATATCCATCTCTACAACAGTAAAATACAATGTACCACAGACAAGTAAATGACCAGCGTCTGTAAAAAGTCTTGGCTACCATGTGATTGTGTCACATGTTACTTACTAAACAGCCACAGGTGATTTCTGTACTTTAAAAAATACATACATACATACACATATAGTCATCTATGTACTGAATACCACTGACATGACACTGTGGCTTTAAAAGGCTTAATATTCTGACAGCCTAAGAACACTGCCTTGGGCCATGTGACAGAGGGCACTTCTCATACCTCATTAGTATGAATATTAAGTTAATCCATACACACGGGATGGAGATATGACAGAGGCCCATTACCCAGGGGCAAGGCCTTTCCCACTCGCAGAAATGTTCCAGATCTTCACGTAGGATTTAAGAGCATACAGGACTTTTACGAAAGTCACAGTGGAAAAACCCCAGAAATGATCTGGAGCAGTGCATGACATCAACAGTCCCACAAAGGTTTCACAAAAGAAACGGCCAAAAGAAAAAATGATAGCCTCTTGACTGCAGTCCCTTTGTGAATTATAGCTATGTAACTGCCCGGGCACCTACCACTGTGGAGTAAAGCTAGGATGGTAATTGGATGGTCTTCAGAGAGGGTGGGATAACTATCTAGCAGGTCTGTAATAGTTGGTGGATAAACTGATAGCACAGCTCCATCTTTTACAAACAGGTTTTTGAAAACACACTGTGGAGTTGAGGGAACTGCATCTTGCAAAATGAGAATAGCAAATTCAGATCAGGATTGGCAAATAACCGCTCCCTCCACATCAATTAGCTGAGCCCAATGAGGATGAGTAACAGGCCATTTCAGCCTAGTTTAAGCAGACCTATGTCAAAAAGTGACATCTGCATAGGACCACAGTAATGGGCCAGTGGGTGTTGTTTGCTGACATAAGTGGTCAAGGTTCACATTGTTTTTGAATCCAACTAAAAGTGTTGTGGTTCCTTCTCATTAAGAGGAGAGGTTATACACAGTATTTTTAATTTTATCCGCTAAGTATGCCAGGGCTAATATCCAGACTTAGCTTCTGTTAGAGGAATACAAATTCAAAGCAGTTTTTTTTACATATCCTACATACTGCGGCTGCAGTTAAACTGGAAAATACATCAGATGCCATTTACTCTTAGTTTACAAAAATATCTCAATGATACATAAGTGATCTCCATCAACATACTGGCAATGCGTTCAAGTCCAGACTCTCAGGTTCAAGGTTTTGCCAACCCAGAAATTCCTAGTGTAAGCATGAGAGAGCAAAAAATGAGGCTGTAGTGTTTTGTAAAGGCAGGGAGAGAAGCACGGGCCTGCTACCTGTGGCTGAGCTAGAGTGACCTCATTGTCGGTTGTATTTATAACTTGTGAGTCTCTGGTGCGGTTGGCTGCCGTGTGCACAGTGAAGTCCGTCCTTGGCCTGCCAAATGAAGGACTCTGAAGCCTCTGGTCGGGGTCAAACTGATAGGACGGGTGCCAATATTTACGCTCAGCGAGTCTGGACACAAGGGGGTGTCACACATGCCGCGTCCACTTGTGCTTCTGCAGAAGTTTCAGTTGGGGAATTTGCATGGCCAGTAGACTGACAGCAAACCATTATTCAGAGTCAGTTATATAAAGGCTGAAAAAGGCCATTCAATCTTCTCTGTTCCAACTGTAAGGGATCTCACTCAGCCCAGTTCGTGTAATACAGACAGGGTGGTGGATGACGGATGTTTTCCACGCCAGATGGAGTGTTCACACTCAGAGGGGGCTTGTGTGTCAAAGGTCAGGGACCTCACAGAGGTCAACATATTCCTTCTGTAAATTCTGGGGCAGAGGACCTCCATTTTTGGCATGACTAAAAAGCACTGCATTCAGCATCTGCCCGACATTTCCATTCACGCCCCTGACACAGGCCTGACTCCTGGTGGTCTGCGGTAATCATTAACTGAACCAGCAGGGTAATGAAAAGGGGGGAGCCCTTGGCAGGTTGGCAACGTTAGTTTTTCTATACACGTTTAGCAGCCCTCATCAAGCTACATACAGTTACAATAGCTTCACTCCAATTTCAGCATGGGCACCAAAGCGGGACTCCAAAGCCAACTGTGCATCAGAGTGCCTCATAAATTAGGCTCTCGCTGCAATAACAGAGCTTCAAGGCTTCCCCTGCATACATACACACACACACACACACACACCACGTCCCTTACGCGCTTGTCCTGCATGTGGCTGAACTGAACACATGGGAGAATGAACCTTTGACACTCAAGCTAACGAAATTAGTTAAGCCCCTTTCAGACATGCACTGCAACCCTGAACTTATCTAGACACTACCTGGAGGAGCTGTATGTGAGAACGCAAATGTCCGAATCAGTTGGACCGGACATTAAACGGACTTTACCCTGCCAGCTCCCTAGTACAAAGTCCGTGTAATGTCCGATTGAGTCCCTGTGTGAACAGAGCAGGTCATTGTCTGGAGAATTCACAGGGAGCGAGTGGGCGTGTTGATGAGATTTCTATCATGCGACTGGCGCAAAACCGGAAGAATACAAACATCCGAGGGTGAAGAAGAAGGGTCATTTACACAAAGATGCCAACGAAAATGTCTAACTGGAGAGACGACGAGATTCGGGAACTCAGGAAATTCAAGGAATGGCAAGAGACTCGGTTGTTTATGACCAAATTACAAACTGGCTATGTGTAAACAAAACACTGCAATTTCTGCAGCATACTTTTTGCGTCATGTTCTGCTTCCTGCACGCTCTACCAAGGCGCCACCCCTTGCCTAAACCAAACGGAGTATTTCAAGTAGGTGACAACACGTATGACATGGACAATCTCCTGTTGTGTGCTACATATGTGAAAGGGCAACTCCGGACAGTTTCTGGACCTGATTCTCCAGATATTGTCTGGAATGCATATGAGAAAACAGCTTTAGGTGCACAGGCAAGGTCAAAATAACAATGGAAACAAGACTCTCTTTCCACAAACACACACCCTGATTTCAGCATTCATCCACTGTCATTGTCTAACACATGTACTTACTCACTTCAAACAGAGAGAACCCCCACTTTCCTGCTAGAGACCCTAATTAGGCAGTTGTTTCAGTAGCATCTGCTGGGAGGGACGGCATTATTCCTGGACACAGGAAGAGTCACACCCACCATGCCTGCACGCATCAGCAGAACACTCCCAGGGGGCCAGGGTGTTGCAGCACCGGATTATGTAACGTTGCTAAGTCCTCCTCAGCACAGGTGTCTATCCCATAATCACTACCATCGATTTTTTTCCCCGACAGCACCAGGCCCTTTTTATCACCAAGTCAATCCAAAGCCGGCTGCAATGTCAACACCAGCCCAGGAACATGTCTGCCTCTGTCGAGGAAACAGCTCACCTCCCACAAACACTGACTCCTGTTGTATGAACAAGGCCTCTCGGACCCTCATACAGTATCCATCCTCACAATGCAAGTACTTTCACAAATGCTAAAAAAACCGAGTGGCTTTGCCTAGCGACAGGCTAGCACTTAAATTCATGTTCCTCTTATCGTTTATCTGGAGGGGCAACCACGTTAGGCGGTACTCGAGTGGTCCGGCCTCCAGAAGAGAATTTATCATGTCAATGGGCTCTTCCCGCTAAACTGGTGTTCATGCTAAACTGCAACTTCTGAGCTGTGTGTTTTCAGCAGATTTGATTAGATTTTACGAGGCCGCCAGAAAGGAGACATCTGCGTAAATTCTCAGCAGCGGAGCCGCATCTCAAATTACCGCAGACCTGCAGTTGGCCGATAAGCACATGAATACAGTGTAATGCTTAAATAAATTCAAGCTGGAGAAAGATAAACGACTGTGGACAGCGGGAATAATCACTCCTTTTGTAGAGATGGGTGTCACACTTTGTGCAAATCGCATGGCACATTTTTTTTTATTCTTAACTTTGGACAATGGAACTGAGAGGCAGCCTATAACACCCCTTCCTGGTTGTATGCAGCCCCTCCACCTCAGCCTCCCAGGGTAGGGAGATTTCCAGTGCGGGAATTTGTACAGCTGCTGTCCCACAGACAAAGACACTTGTGTGTAACGTGGGGTCAGCGAACTTCCGCGCCATTCCAGGAGAAGCCGAGCCAAGTTCCTCTCTGGGGGAATTCAGACTGAAAACACAGCGAGGCCACCAGTACCGTTGGGCTCCCTGTCACATGATCTCATTCTTGTCCTGTGAGTTTGGGGTGGCAGGGTGGGTGTGGCTTTCCATCACAGACCACAGAAGGACAGCCTCCAATTTCACACATTACTTTCATTCAAAAAAAAAGTCTGTAATGTGGGGTGCCGTGTGTGACCACATTGCATAATCTATGCATACAGTGACTAGAGCAACATTTCACTACTGTTGGCTTCAAGGGCTGCATCTCAGCCAAGGCTTTGTGCAACAACTCTCTGACCACAAGGGTCACTGACCAAATCCATATCCAAAATTACATCATTTTTTCCATCATGGAATTCTCTTTAAACCTTGACGAGATTATATATAATTCACAAGATGAAAGAATACAATCCATTTGGATCTGACATATGGCTAGCATGAATGCACAGGCCTAATATGTGTGGTGCAATCCTCATGATGTTACAAGGAAAAATAAGCCTTGTGGGTGGCATGGTAAGTGGACAAATTGTAGGCGTGCCCAAAATGCAGATCTGTCCTCTCGCAAAAGCAGGCATTACTGTAAGTAAGTCCGAGAGTAATTGCCTCCCTGTGAAGAGGATTACATCACTCTTAATTCAAATTGTTTCACAAGCCTCTTCAAACCATAAGAAAATAAAGTTTCCTGCATTAAGCTAATTGATGATGAGCTTTTTTGCATTTAAATGAACAACAATGGCATGACTCAGTCTTTTCTTACTTCCTTTAAAAATGTGCTAATATCACTTTTCTATTCTAATTAAAGATTAAATATTGAATGAAACACCTAGAAGGAGGCCATGTGTACTGACTGGTTTGAATGGTACATTCCGAATGGTCTCTCACTGTTAATGGGTCTCCCATAGGCAAACATCTGCAGCCAGCAGCCAACACACTCCACCGTTCCTAACTAATCAATCCTGGTCAAGGTCAATTAAGCAAGTGAGCAGCTTTTACAATGTAAGAGGAAAACAAATAAATGAAACAGAAAGCCTGTAGGTTTAAATTTATCACCCACGACAGTTTTCAATACTCTATTGCAAGAGAGCAGTGGGCAAGAAACAACAGAGCAAACACACACACAGGCTAGTGAAAAAGCTTGTGTAAGAAAGTCTCACAGGAAATGCCAGCTCATAGTGCAGGATCATAAAGTAAATTGACCTGCTCTGTAGGGTGTTTTTGCAGGGGGGGGGGTTGATGGTACTAAGCAGTTAAATCACAAATGTATGTATTCTTAGAGGTTACTTGCATTAAATAGTTCTAGACCACTACCTCAGTCTTCACATTGGCTTCTCCCATGATGCACTTCTCCTTGCACAGGAAGACACAGATGATAAACAAACACATCTGTCATGTACTCATGCAAGTGCCTGTACTGAGCAAGATATCACCCCAGCCCAAAGGAGCCCATTTGTTAATAAAAAAAAAAAAACAGCCAGACGTGACTCTCAAAGGCCAGAAGCCTGACACAGATGCAAAGCATATTCTTGCCATAAGCTCCACAGAGGAAAAGATTTCACTTATAAAGTACTGTAAGAACTGCAAGGGCCTCACATCTGACAAAACAAGCCAGCTCAAAGCAATCTGTGATTTTGATCAAATTAGCTCATGCAGGCATAAAAAATCGGTTCAAATCCAGCAGTATTTTTTTTTATCTGGCATCGTTATTTGATATAATCAGCATGCATGGTTCAAAAAAAAAAAAAAAGAGACTACAAAATGCATGAGAAAGGTCCAGTATGATTCATTCCCAACTGATACACATCTGAGAGAATTAACTGGATTAATACTACCATTTTGCATTGAAAGAAACAGCCTCGATGTATCAAAGTCATTCTTTTTCAATTCCTGGACTATCACAGACCAGAACATCAAGAGAATGCAGTTGCTATGACTACAACAACAGACCAGTGCAAACAAAACATGTGAACCTTCCACAAAGAGTGCCTCCCCTTCCCGTCCCTCAAAGTAATTCCACCTTTGAATGGACCTGTACACGTCTATGTGGGTGTAAACATGACTTTGCTGCCCTATCGGTTAGGTAAACCGTGGCTCGTGTCAACTGTCTATGCTCCATCAGGAACACTGTGGCAATGTCACCCCCCCTGCCAGCGCTGGTCAGATGTAGCTCAGTATGAATGAGGCTGACAATACATGTGGCTGGCATCTGCCTTACGCAAACTACAGAGGTCTTCTTTAAGGGGCTCTGCGGTCAAAAAGCATCACGGAATCACATTTGAAATTAAACTGCATTGCGCAACAGTGTTTGTGTTGTGAGGAAGCAAGAACCCCTGTGACCCTTGTGGTATGAACCACATATTAGTAAATATTCAGCACTGTTGCAGGAAAGAACACAGCGTACCTACACACCTTGGTGATTCTGAAGTTATACTTCTCAGAAGTAGGCAAAATGCAATTAAACTCCTGTGTTGTGAGAAAAATGATGCTGATTTCATCTGCAGGGGAGAGAGATGTCTTATGTGGAGGATTTGAAAACACCTTGGGTGATATTTAAATGGCACCTGGGATCATTCCCTGAAAAACCATGAATACTTTTCCTCATTTCACAAATATCCTGTGCACCACAACCTGCATTTGGGACATTTATGAAAAAGTCATCACTAATTGATTTACAACAAAAACTCTGATTAATGATGAGAAAGAGGCTGGTGATTTAGAATGAGGACAGGGGGAGCCAGTGAGAGCAAAGTAAAAAAAGGCAGAAAAGATTTATTTGGGATTTTGACCCACTGCTATCGGCCTTAGTTTTCAATCTCTGTATAGTACCTCTGTATCGCTCTGTATGATCGCATATGGAGCCGCAACCAACAAAAAGGAAACTCTGAGAAACTTGATGATCAGAAACAATAATTGTCTGCAGCTTTTACACTTCAATGTGATCCCGTCTAGGCCAGCCGAAATGTTGGCACGGAGTCAAGCATGTTCCCTGGTCTCGAGAAAGCTGTTGGCTCATTTGCATCAAATTCACAGGCATCACCAAGCTCCTTCCGTCAATACCTCTGTACAGAACTTGTACCGCTCTGCAGCTCAGTTCTGCTCTCCTGCAGTTTTTCCATTTCCAGTTGCAAATTTGGGGATATTCTCTGACTACGCTCCCACAGGGGGACTTTGTGTGCTGGTTAGCACTCGTTACTTATTTCCCCAAAGTCTAAACATGACATTAGTAACACTTTAAAGACATCATTTTACAGCTGACCATTTGAAACACACCATTAACCTCAGAAACTTCTTGTCTGCAAAAATACTTTGGATCTGGAAGGGAGTCAAATATATTAGCAGCTAACTGAATAATTGCTCTAATTCGGCCACTGGAGAGTCCGATTAGGATGAAAGCCTACATGCACACAGTATCCCTCCAGAGACTGAGCGCCCACTGCGAACTGCACAGAAATATCAACCTGTGTATAAGTGGATTTCCTGAGTCTCCTTGCTGGGCTGAAACCCCTCCTGTACAATACCTGAAAAGCACAATATCGCTCCTGCAGTTGGCAGAGATTCAGGGATTGAGGGAAAGGTTATGTGTGGACTTTCACGTGTGTGTTTGTGCGGGGGATCTGAACACCTGTGTCACCAGCCCTGTTCCTATTATCAAAGAGACATTTGCCAAAAGTCCGTGTGCAGCCTCCCCCATCACCGCGCCTGTCGGCCTAATGACAGCAGTCAAGAATAACATGCTACACTACGAGCTACACACAGCACAAGGACGAAGGACACCTCACGAGTGCACACAGACCCCAGAGACAAACAAACAGAGCCGGGAATGGTAAACACACTCAATGGTAAACAGACACGGGGGCCCTGCCTCTGAATGCTCCATCTCTCCGCAGCTCCAAGAGGCTCAGACAGCTCGCACCGAGCACGCAAACACACACACACCCGCGCGCGCGCGCACACACACACACACACTCACAGCAGGGGCCGGCTGTGAACAAATGGGGCAAATTGGAGCCCCGCTGAGCTGCGCTCAGATCAGCTCCGTTTGTTAATTCACCAGCAGCCAACTCCTACGCCCCCTGATCCAGAGACTGTGGCACTACATTTACGTTCGGCATCTACATCTGCCTGCTAACACAGCACTTACATCAGCATGCATCACTAACTTCTTCGTTAAGTATGATAAAGAGCAGGATTCAAGATGGAGCTGGAACCAATAATCCAGATGAGCCACTCGGGGTACAAACCCATGACTCTGTGGATACGGATCCAGCTCCCAAACCTCTCTGACGAGTGACTCCCCAGCCCTGCGTGTTTGCACATTCTTCCTCTAAGCCCATTTCACCTTGCTGTGTGTACTGCAAGCGCAGAAGGGCATTAATCAATTTTAATGCTGGCTCATACAGAATTTTAAGATTTATTTCAAAGCACGGTGCACTAATCCAGGTAAACAGCTTTTTCAACAACTGCTTTTCTGAAGCTTTTTTCCTTCCCCGAGCTGAATAACGCTATTCATTTTCTCCTTGAAAAATGCAGCCAAGGCAAGGCTTCCTCTCGACAGCATTGGGAGGGGCTGGGTGGTGGAGGACTAGTTTCCTGTGATGCTGAAGGTTTAAAGCAGTCGTGTAACTGATTTAATCAGTCTTTATCATGTCTGCATCCATCAGGGCCGTGACGTCTAGGGCAGTGATTTAGTGCTGTCGAGAGGAGTTGAAGCGACAGTGGTTTCAGAGCTTCAGAGCATTCTCCTCGGTGATGATTCGTGTTCGGCTGCGTGGCCCCCAAGGCTAGCACGCCGTGGTAAGTGATTCCTTAACTGTGAAGACTGAAGGATCCGCGCTGCCCGACTATCACTGCATCATGGGTAGGAGCCAATGGCTACGCTCCTAATCAGGGGTGTGCCTTTCACAGCGTGTTTCTCGGAATTCCTTTTCAGATCGTCATTTCCCTTAGATCGCAGTCACATGGTGCCTGTAACCAGCGGAATTCACACCAGAGAATCGATACACACGGTCAGCTGTTGCCACTGTTGATCAATGCAGCCACTGTAGTCAGCTGAGCCAGAAAGCTATGAAATGAGCACCTGTGTAACCGTGTATCAGTCAATCAGTCAGATGTCGCAAGTCCAAATCTTAGCTGTTTCACACGCCAACTATGACAGGGAGTATACAACAGCATGGCACAGCTTGCTTTGTCCAGAAGGGTGGGGTGGGTTTTCCTTAAGTTGCAGTGGGAATATTAACCAAAAATGTTTTTTTGAATTTGTGTGTGTTTGTGTGTATTGTTTGCATCAACTCTGAGCCCTGCCCACGGGCCCTGGGCTTACTCGCTGCAGGACACAGCTCTGTAACCAGCTCCCAGCATCTGACAACAACAGATTATATGCTGTGAACCTGCAGGCTACATATGCTGACTCTGTGAACTGCTCCCTGCACTGGGCCAGGAGGAGTGGACCTGAGAGTTTAGATATCCTCATACATAACAAGCAATGGGGGGGAGTCTCCCTGAAGCTATCAAGCACAGAGCAGCTGTACTACTTCTCTGAGCACTGGCTCAGATAATGCCGCAAAGCTGCGCACTCCCCCAGATCACTGTCCAATCAAATCTTTATGAATCAATCAGGGTTTGTAAACAGAGCTTAGCGGTGACGTTTCTGAATGGCCTTCTTAGTGAATTTCCCCTCGCGTGGATTAAAGGACAGCCGAGCCTGCTTCCAGGTTCCCTTAACTCGACTCAGCTGGGGGAAGTAATGCAGAGAGGCTGATGGCCATCTGAGCTGCAGAGAATGAACAGGTGACTTCTATTCAGAAGAGACACGCGCTCCCGCCACACAGTAGCTCTCAGGAGCAGGACACCCCCGTGCGCCGTTTGGCTGGCCACACACTGACACTGCACATGTGCCCGCCGGGCAGTATCTGCAGGAGCCCTCTGCCACAGGTCTTTTTCGGCTATGGTAATCAGATCAAAGGAGGCATGCTTTACAAGGAAGGCACAAAAACGAAGATGGCTTTCACCAATGTGAGCTCAGAGTCATAGGGACAGATATACTGATGCAGATTATCAACCCGCACACACTCACACATGCACACGCACACACGTGCACAAGTGCGCACACACACACGGACATCAACAGTTGATCTCAAGTGACGCCTTAGGCTACTCAGGGTTACTTGTCGTGTACCTGCTAAAATGCAGCCACTTGTGTGTGCTGTGTGTGCTCACATGCCTCACGCTCGACGCGGCATTCAACAGTGAGGACACAGTGAGTTCTAATCAGAGCGATGAACACGGGGAGCATAATAAACCTGCCTAAAAACAGGTGTCTCATTCATATTATTCATTTTTCTCTCTGATGGGAGGATGGCATCTTTGAATGCAGGGTGCTCTCCCAGTGAAAGAGGCAGAGTTTTCTGTGCTGCTTTGAAACAGGAAAAGGCGGGGTGGGGGAGGGGTGCTTGTTGGCACATTCTCCCTCAGCATCCACAGAACCCATTGCTTGTTATGCCCTCAGCTTCTACAGAGTAAACTCACAACATACACACATACACAAGCATCCACACACACACATACACACACTCATGAAAGCGCACAAAGACAACTTTAAAAGCAATCACGGTCCAAAATGGGACTGCCTGAATGAGAGAGAGCCGGTGAAGTGCAGCAGACAAACGCAGGGGACAAACAGTGTGCGTCACATCTCGGGGCCTACGTCAGAGCACGGTGCGTTAGCGGGCTTAACGACAGGCTTGCTGAGGTCAGACACACACTCCTCCTGCTCCGGTTGTATGTCTTCCCATGGTGCTGCACCTCCCTCATCCGAGACCGCCCAAACTCCCGGCACAGCACCACCGGGCCTGACAGGCAGAGAGAGGCTCTGCAAGAGCCAGGGCGAGAGAAATGCCACATTTTTTCGGCAGAGCCGCATACACAATGGCTTCTGTCTTGTTTGGCCTTCAAGAAAATGGCAAAAGGCTGAGGCAATTTCAACGTTAACTCAGGCCCCCGTTCTGCGTCTTCCTTTCAAAAAAGAGGGGGAGACAGAGAAAAAAGGAAAACTTTGGCGCATTTTTCCTCTTAATCCTCGAGAAATAAAGTGGTCCTCCCACAAAGCCCTGCCCTGGAGAGCTCTGCCCACTGCCCCCTTAAACAGCAATCTGAGGCTACAAACAAAGAGGACACATTTACATGTCAATAACAGACTTGGATTTTGTTTTTTCCCTCTGCAACTCCAGACTAGGATCTATTGCTAGCCTAAGTATGTCTTAGAGTGCCCTTTATGTTGCTAGTCCAGAAATGTGCCACTGCTCTAGCACTTTTTGGGGTTAACCCCGAACACCAGGAGCAGAGCAGTACTCTCTGATAATGGTATTATGGATGCTATGCATATCCTGAAATTCATGATATGAACAACATTGTGATATTTGCTGAAATCACCCACACTTTGTCATTCACACAGTGAAGTTTAATGGTAAGAATACTTCAGACATTTCTTTTTCCAATGTAACTGTATGCCATTTACTTTTGCAGGCGTTTTCATATTAGGTACAATTGCTTCGTACCGCGCCTGAGTATGATTGCCCCCCCTCTCCACTCCTCCGCTGCTCAGCTTCACATAGTAATGTTGTTCCGTACCTGAGTGCACTTGCCTATCTACACACTCCGATACAGTAGGTGGTGTTATGCGCCTAGTTGGTTTGCGAACCGCCAATAAACACATAGAAGAAGAGTACACTTCTGCCATCAACTACACAACATTTGTTTATGTTGTCGCTCTAGTGTAGAAAAGTGCGCCAATCCTGTACATGCATTCCTGTACATGGTTCTAACACCATAATCAAGTTTGCAGACAACACCACAGTGGTAGGCCTGATCAGAGGGGACGATGAGACGGCCTACAGGGATGAGGTCCAGCACCTGGCCACTTGGTGTGCCGACAACAACCTGGCTCTTAACACCCAGAAGACCAAGGAGATCATTGTGGACTTCAAGCGAGCTAGGAGCCACGCACACGCCCCCATCTACATCAACGGAGCTGTAGTGGAGCGTGTATCAAGCTTCAAATTCCTCGGTGTCCACATCTCCCACGATCTCACCTGGTCCCTGAACTCCTCCATCCTGATCAAAAAGGCGCAACAGCGCCTTTACTTCCTGCGGAGCCTTAAGAAAGCTGACCTGTGTCCTAGGATACTGGTGGACTTTTACCGCTGTACCATTGAGAGCATACTCACCAACTGCATCTCAGTGTGGTATGGCAATTGCTCTGCATCAGACTATAAAGCACTCCAGCTGGTGGTGAAAACTGCCCAACGGATCACCGGCACCCAACTGCCCACCATTGAGAACATTTATCACAAACGCTGCCTGGGCAGGGCGAAAAGCATTATCAAGGATGCATCCCACCCTAACCATGGACTTTTTACTCTCCTCCCATCAGGCAGGCGTTACAGGAGCCTCCACTCCTGCACCAGCAGGCTCAGGAAGAGCTTCTTCCCTGAGGCTGTGACCCTGCTGAACTCCACACCACAGCGCTAAGCATTATTGCACTCATTACTGCACTGTCTCAGTGCTTTTATACTTGCACTGCTCATTCTAGCACAGGCTGAACTTCTCAAGTTGTTCAGATCACTATTATTTATATTGTACACATAACCAACTGTTCATATTTTGTCTACACTGTACATACAACCCCTATATATATTATACATGTATAATAATCTGTATATATTTTGCTCTCCACTGTCAATAACCCTGTACATACTGTAAGATATAGCATCACTTATGCTGTAGTACGTACCTTTACTTGCACTCTCTGTAAATACTATACTTTTGCACTTCTGGTTGGATGCTAACTGCATTTCATTGGCTTTGTACCTGTACTCCCACAGTGTTACAGAAGAATGGCCATTCCATTCCATGATTACATGCCCTCACACAGGGGAAATTGTACTGTGTATTTTACATGCAAACCATTTACATGCATGGACGTTAACTGCGCTAGGATAAGTACTTCGCTCTAGGGTGCAATTTCCCGTGAACTGAACAATCAGAACCCTACGGGTTAACCACACAATAGCCCACGCAGCCCCTACTCAAATCCATTCAGTGACACTGTACAGATTCTTCCTCCACTGGTTAACATAAACCACCTGCGGACACAACCTGTAAACATCTCCTGAAGCCGCCCTGAAAGCTCATTATTTTTAGTGTTCTCCCTCTTGTGTTCCTCACATCTAAATGGATCTGACCTTGCTGTTACAGGGAGGGCCTCTGAATAACCACTCTGTGATCCGTGGCCTTTCTCCTCTTGGGAAGACGCCAGTGTCAAGTCCGAGGTCAGGTCGGCAGACGGCGAGTCTACTTCACTGCACGCCCGGACATCAGAGGCACCGCCTTCCCCCCGGGGGGGTTTGAAAATCCCCTACGTTCCATTACAAAGCCATGCATTTCCCCTCAGGCGCATTCCCCAGGAGTTCCTCTCTCCTCTCTGATTGGCAGAGGGCTGGTTCATCCACAGTGATTGGCCAGTTGCATTAAGTTCTTGTGCCACAAAGCTTGGGCTCGTGTGTATGTTATCCTGCCAGCTATTCCGCAGCTGATTGGATAAAAGCAATATGATCATGGAAGTATGGCAGACATCCCGGCATTGTTGGGCCCTGAGATTGAGAGATTGCTAAATGGTGATGGAATACAATACTAGAAATATCCCTCTTTGAGGCAAGCTCTGAATTCATCCCTCATTCATTCCAACCGTGGCATATGGTTTCTGTAATACTGGCACATTCTAAATGTGCATATACACAATAGCTAATCCATCACGTTATCAACCTACATGTTTATTCATCTATTTATCAATTTTAGCCATCAATAAATCGCCTACGTCGAGTCCCTTAAGTCTGTAGCCTGTAGCCCTAAATCAGTACCAATTACACTTAACATTGGCACAGCACCAGTGGCGACTGGTTTTCCATGCTCAGTCACTCCTGTGCGACACCTGCAACCCTTCCAATGGCAGCAGATGGGACAGTAAAATATAATAATAGATAATACAATAAATGTATTTTTTGTCTCAGAGCTTCGGCTCTACTAGGTCTCGGGGTGACTGTTCCACTCTGACAAAAGTTGCCTTTGACACCAAACGACTTAAAACAGCAGCCTGTGATTTGAAAGCAAACCTTTTCATTCCATCTCTTTAGGAGAGAAGCTGTGTACCCTGAGCCAAAGCTGTTACACGCCACCTGTCCCAGGGCAACCGCTTTCCAAACTGTTCCTCCCCACATCCCCCCAGGCTGATGTTTTGAAAGCTACCAACAAAAGGCACCTGCTCATGTGCAAGCAGGTGGCACCTCACTTCTGTTCTCGTGCATGACGTTGATGGTGGACCTGCAGTCCGAGCTGTGGAGTCACTGTGACCTGGCCTCGCAGACAAGTAAGGGCTGGGGTGATGGCGGGGTGACCAAAGTCCCTGATGAGGCCAGGGCCATGAATCCCAGGCGGCAGTCTGTCAGTGTCCCTTCTCTTCATCATCCCTCTCGGAGGGAAAGGTACAATTAAACAATGAGGGAAAAAAAAAGATGAGAATCCGCCCCGTGACTCTCAGACCCTCGGGATCCGTGCAGGGGCCTCACATTTGAGGGTGCACGGCACAGCGCCCCCACACTTCACACCTCTTCTGAGCCTGTGCCCGAAGGCCGACGGGCTGCGAAGAGAGCGCGAGAGGAAGCCGTCTCTCTTTCATCAACGCCGAGAAGGAAAAATTCATACCGCCGGCTTATTCGCGATGAGAAGGCGAATGTGAACTTTGAATTACTACACTCCCACAGTGTAAAATCTCATATACATAGAAGGCAAAAAAGTGCTGAAGGATTAAAACCAACAGGGTGTGAGAGCAACAATGGAAAACAGCACTGGGATGAGCCTTAAATCGTCCTCCCCCTTTCCTGTAATCCAAAATTCCTCAAACAACAACAGAGGGGAATATGAATAAACTACAGAGGAGACTGGGGATGATGGAATTCATATGCTCCTCCAAGAGGAACCGTTTCTCTCCTCAGTTTCAAAGTGCCTCCCTCTACAATCGTACACAGACCAAAAAGCAGTGAACTAACAAGCAGAAACTCCAGTGTCTGGCGGAATCCACAATGGTTTCTCCAACGAAACCTCTCTTATTTACCCTCATGGAAATGGCACCACGCCCAACCAATAAAGCAGCGCAGCCCACCGGGAACTGGCGAGCCCAGCTAACCCTTCTGAAATATTTTAGAAGTTGACTCACTCCGTTAACCACATTCCTTCCCTGGAATATACGGCCTTCACCACTGGGCTGCTCTATGGTCACTGCAGAAGGAAAAAAGGATATCTAGTCTACTTTCAGACTTTTTTTCTTTTCTCAGTAGTTTCACTCTTGGCAGGCAAACTTCTGAGGGAACTAAATGACAGTGATTACAGCCCACAGCACATCTCCGAGTATATTAGTAGGTTTAACTAATTCACGCTGAGATGTAGGCACACACCTACACAAGCGCATAAATGGACACACAGACACACATGCGGATGTACGCTCACTCACTCCCTCCCTCTCTCTCTCGAACCTTGGTCCAGGGTTTTCTCTCCTGACAACAGAGCGCATCCATTTCAATGGGAGTGATAATGACTGCACAGTCCCACAGCTATTTCGAATGATTACAACTGTATGAAATCTGAAAAATCACACTATTCAAACATCCACTACAGACACAAAAAATAATAGGTATTCACTCAGTCTACTGCTGTGGGTGGCTTTAAAGACATCTTTTTTCTGTTTAAAAAATGCACTCATACAAAAGCACAATTGTAACATTCTTCATAGCTGAGGACTCTTTTTCCATCAGACTAGCTCACAGCGGCTGAAAGCACTCATCAAGAATCTCAACAGATACAGCAATCGACCCTCAAGAACCCTCCCTCACTCCCCCCCAACACCCCAAAAAGAGGCTCTCCTTCAGTTCCTTCTCCTTCAGCCGCTGAAAGGCATGTTCACAGAAGTTTCAGACTGTTTGTTCCCTCAAAACAGCCTCACAGTTCTGCAAGTGCAGTTTGGCACATGGCTACTACAGTGTAATGCACAGAGTAAGAAGAAAGGAGGCAAAGACAATCAGCGCTGAAACGCATAGCTCTGTTAGTCTCATCAACCAGTCCCTGGTCCTTCACAGCCTCTGACCGCAGAGGAGAACAGCAGCACTACCTTGGTTAACTGGTTAACCCCTCCTCTCCTCTTGTTCGATAAGAGAGCCCCCCAGGTCTCCTTACCATTGTGGCTCTCTTGCTCGGCGGCGTTGTCGGGCTCCATAAGTTCACAGTGCGGGCTGGCGCATGTTCCTGGGAGCGGGGACGTGCGGCCGGGGTGCGGAGCCTCTTCGCCTGGCTCTCCTCGGCAGGGCTGGCCCAGCTCTGGCTGCACTCTCAGGCTGCTGTGATACATCTGGCTCCCGCTCGGCGGAGATGACTGGCTGGAGCCTCACGCAGGCCCGCTTCCAGCTCCTCCACTTCTCTCGGCTCTTAAAGGCACAGCGTCCCCGTTCACTCGCTCTCCCCCCCCTCCCATCCCAGCCACTCGCTCCGGCGTGAGGCTGCCGGCTCCCGCGCCACTCTGGTAAACAGGGCGAAGGTCAACCACGACCTACACCGCCACTTTATCCGCACAAGTGTGTGTGTGTGTGTGTGTGTGCGCGCGTCTGTCACAGCTGGCGGTAAGAGCATGTCCCTGTCAGTCTGAGTGAGCGCTGGGCATGGGTGTGGAGTTAATCACTACTTCTCAGCGGGCGTTTTATTATTTGGGGGAGTGGGGGGGACGACTGAAAACAGCAGCTTCCCAGCAGAACAGCACGCACATGGGAGAGGGCACTAAAGTGAGCGGACCACAGGAGGAAGGGCACCCATCAACAGGCCAATCACAGCTTTACCAGTCCCACTCTTTGCTCTCTCTTCTCACTTTTTTTTAGTTTGGGAGAATGCAGACAAGACATCCCATGCAGAGTTTGGACTTGCATGTACAACACTCACCATATCTTATTTGGTTACAGTCATATTGCACATAAGCTTTTTACATATCGCAATTTTGCAAAATGATAATCAGAACATCCCAAATAAGCCTGTATATGACAAGCGTAAATCCTGGGAGACTGGGTCAGAATCTTCAGATTGAGATTTTCTTAACACTTTCCCAAACTAGCTTATTGCAAACAGTTGTCTCCTTGTTGTTCCAAAAATAAAACTTTTTTGATAGCTATGACAGCTAGTTAGCAAGTGAATTAGCACTCGAGATTCCTTGCCAAACATTGAACACACAAATGCACCACTTAAAGGGGAACTATTACAAATAAGGTGAATATTCTGTTTAATAGCAGAATATCCCACACATCTTATCCAGGTTTCCCATAACTGGAACACTGGCTTACTTGGGTTATGGTTATCAGAGAAAGATATTTATATGATTCAAGCCATAGTTGGGAATTCAGAAATACTCAGGTTAACATCAGAATATTAATGTGACCATAAATATAGTCATTGTGTGCCAGAAACCACAAGGACACAAATTCCTCTGCACAGGTGAGCTTTTGACATGCACATGGTACAGCTGACAGCGCTGCCAGCAAACTGATACACTTTCAATCAAATACAAAAAACCTGTTT
The DNA here is from genome assembly GCA_019176425.1 of Megalops atlanticus. Lineage (NCBI taxonomy): Eukaryota > Metazoa > Chordata > Actinopteri > Elopiformes > Megalopidae > Megalops > Megalops atlanticus. The sequence goes on along the minus strand of CM032880.1, from coordinate 38,376,685 downwards.
CTGTTTGACCTGAGCACACACCCATGCAGGTATTATATAAACTGTTACCACTGACTTCCATGTCTGGGATATTGCCCTCACTGGCCTCTCTCATTAAGAACACCATTATGACTTGTTTCTCTTTTATTTGTCTCTGTGTCTGTGGTTGTTTTGCACAACTTTTTAAACGCGGGGAAGGAGAGGCACTCCCAGGTGATGCAAACGTTCTGACAGCATCGCTTTGATGGATAATGCGCCAGTGAGCTTCCGTCACTGTCAATCACCGCCACCGAGGTAACGCAGACTCAAACGAGCAGTGCCGCACTCAATCCTCCCCGCTGGGCGGGATTGGTGATCGATGCTCCCTTGATCTTTATCGGTAAGCGACACGTTCAGATAATTCAACAGACTTTTTTTTTTTTTGATTCGGTTTGGAGACGTTTGCCTTCTCTTTGAGGAGAGTGACAGCACTGCCAGTGGTTTCGGGTATTCACACTCAGCCTTGAACTTCAAACACAAAAGGAGCGGCTGTTCCCAACGAGTTCCTGAGTATGAGACAGAGGCTGACACACTGCTCTCTTGTTGTGTGTGTAACTCGCTCTGAACTACTCTCTTATAAGCCAAGGTGGAAGCCAACTGCAGTGCACATTAATAAGAGAGGAAACATGCTCACAGTCAGTAATGAGCACCTATGTATTCATTGCTGAAACCTATTGAAAGTAACTCATAAAGCTGTCTTTCAGGCAAAAGCTCATGGGATGACCTTTCCTGATGTGAAACACCAGTGCGGTGGGCTCAGAACCCTCTTTTCAAGAGGCAGCGTCCAAAAAGCTAACCCGCTCCACCACACATACCCCCTTTTGAAGAAAGCAGTCTGTGGATTTTCAGAGTCAGGGCCCTCTGTCTGTGTTCATCAGGTCAATCAGACAGAGGAGCTATGGGGGAGGGGCAGAAACCTTCAGAACAATCTCCTCCTGACCTCGGGAGTCAAATGGTTTCATCGAAAGCCTGGGAAAGTTAATATGAGATACTGGCAGGCAGATGAGCTCTACCCAGTGTGCAGTATTAAACCAAAGCTGTAGGGGCCACAGATTAAATAATGACCCATACCTGAGCTGATTGCCAATATGAGTACCATGCTTCAATTTCTCAACCATTTCAATCTGATGTGATTCTGCCCTCATGCTAAAGCCTCAGTACCCATGATCCTCTCAGCCAACACGTACAGAGAGGGGAAGCAGCACAATGTCTTGGACTTACTTTTGTGAAACTCGTCCTTAGCCACCCCCAGCCCCCACTCCACCCTGAGAGCTTTGGTTCGTCTTACTGTAACAGCATTATAATTCACCCGTGCTCTCTAACAAACAGTCCAAGTGATCATTTGGGAGGCCATTTTCACACAATGCAATTTTACACACAGGGCTTAATCTGTTTAATTGTCTGGACTACTCTTGCTGACTGGATTTGAGCGCTTATATCTTTCGGAGGATGATTTTCAACACCCATGAGCGCACACTGTACAAGCGTTGATCTCCCTTTGTATGGCAGGAAACGCAGAGGTAGTGAAAAAAATTTTTGGGAGGCATCCAAGTTTATTCATAAATTACTCTTTTGCCTCTTTTGAAAGCAGTGACAGCAGCCAGATCTACCAGAACTGTGCAACAATTCATCTACTGCCATGACAGGAAGAAGGACCGTGCAACATAGTCAACTAAGAGAACTATGAGACCAGGGACCTGAGCAGGGAAGCTGGCAGTGGGGGGACATGGACAAAAACAGCAATACAGATGGGGAGACTGGGAGAGAAAAGACTGAGAGAAAGACATTGAGAGAGGGGGAGAGGAGAGAGAGAGAGAGAGAGAGAGAGAGACAGAGAGAAATAAGATTCTTCAAATATCTTATATATAGGGTTATATATATAGACTAGGGTATAGGGTTAAACTATGTGAAAAAGTATATGACATCATAAAAGTCATGTACAGAAAATAAATGTAAATGAAAATTTCTTCACAGAAGGGTGTGGAGTGAGACATGGTTGCTCCTTGAGTCCAACACTATTCAACATCTACATCAATGAATTGGCTATGATATTGGTGCAGTTTGCAGCTCTACATAACAATGAAGTCAAATTCCTGCTCTGTGCAGATGACCTGGTCCTGTTGTTGCCCACAGAAACTTGGCCTCAGCAGAACCTGGCTCTGTTGGAGCAGTACTGCCAGATCTGAGCCCTGACAGTAAATATGATTAAGGCCAGAGCCATGATACTTCAGAAAAAAGCCAGATCACATGTAATTAAATTCCATTTTACTATACCCTGGACTACACTTCCAGTTCCACATAGCTGGGGCTGATTGTCAGAGCTTCAGGAAAATTTGACCTGACAGTGATTGCATTAAAGGACAAAACATTTTATGCCCAGTTAAAACTTGGCTAAGTTTTCCAAAGTGTCATTCAGTCAATTGCTCTTTATGGTAGTAGGATAAACAACCCACTGATACCCTGTATGTTAAATTCTGCAAAAACATTTTGAATTTTACAAAGAAAAATCACAAACAATGCATACCAGGCCAAATTAGGTATGTACCCAATCATCATCAATATACAGAAGAGAGCAATGAAATTCTGGTCCCACCTGAAACAGTGATGCAAACTCACTCCATTATAAGGCCCTGACATCCCAAGAGCTGAATGCAGTAGAGAGTCCCCTCAGCCTGCTGGTCCTACAGCTCACTAAGCAGATCAACACCACCATCAGTCAGCTTCAGGACAGCACCGCAATTACAATTTCATTTAGAGTAAACCAAATTATAAAACACCTCAAACACGCTTATCTGGAACACACACTAAAAACACAAAAAACAATCCGTGCTGTTGGACCCTGAAAAGCGATTACACCCTGGCAGAATATCTGACTGGAGTCAAAAATGCACAGCAGAGGCCAATCCTGACCAAATATCCCCTAAGTGATCACAACCTGGTCATTAAAAAGGGATGATACAGGTAAATGTGGCAATCCAGGGAAGACAGACTCAATGCAATATAAGAGAGATTGAGACAGAGATCCACCTTCTTCTAAATTGTAATAAATGTTCCCACACAAGGGGAATATTCATTAAAAACATCAAATCTGTCCTCCCACATTTCAAACCACTGACTGAGACAGACACGATGTCAGTCATACTGGGAGAGGGGCTCACAGCCCCACTAAAAGCCCAGTTTGGGGCCACATGCCTCAGCCTGAAGGACAGTGAGTGCCTTGTACTGCAGAATCAATAGTGAATTGTGATGTATTTATTAATCATAATAATTCATTAATTAATAATTAATCAGTTTAGAGTTTACTGTTGGTAGTAATACACAAGGTTGATTCCCATCTATTGTTTAGCAATTTAACATACATATACAGTATGTGTTTTCTTTTAATTCATACGGTCATTATTTCATTATTTGTTTTTGGTTCATGCTGTTACTTTGGGAACATAGCACTCATCAGTCCTGCCTATAAAGTAGCTTTGAATTGGGGGAAAAAAAAAAGATAAACATAGAGACAGAGAGAGATACACACAGAGGCACAGAGACAAACATGGAGGAACAGAGATAGAGAGAGAAACATTCAAAGAGGTATACGGTGAAAGATACAACAGAAAAAGATGTGGCAAACAGGGCAACAGATGCAAGGCTGAGGGAATAATCCTGAAGGGTAACGCGGCTCTCCCCCAGGACCCGAGCTCCATCACTGCCACGGTGAGTTAAACAGAACTGAAGGCTCACAGAGGGCCCAGTAAAGCCTCCCCTCGCTGATACCTTTTATAGTCTTTGGCAGAGCACCTATTCTTAGGGTTTATTCAGCTTGAGTTGACTAATGGATTTCTGCAACCACTTTAACTATGAAAATATCTCATGTTAGAAGGACAACAGGGTCAAAGGCTTTAAAAAATGGGGGGGGGTCCTTCAAATCGGATCGTAAACAGTCTAACCTGAAGAAAGGTTTTGTCAATACTCATCCGTCAGAGTACTGCCTCTTCTAATGCTCATTCATCAGATTACTGCTCTCCCAACTACTTCTCTTCCAAATAGTCAGGAAGGAAAAAAAAGACAATAACATCCATACGTGAAGAAACTCAAACCTGAGGTCCAAATGAAGTTCCAGTACATTAATTAATAAATAATTAAAAACCCTGATAGTATTAAGTAGCTGTCAACTTCACAGTACCATCTAAAATTCTGTAACTGTTACACGAAAATAGATCAAAGAGGAACGAGTATCAAAGAGGAAAGAGTATAACTTTATTGTATGTTAGTAAGAATATGGTGTACTTTGATTTATGCCATTAATGATAAATAAGCCTTTAGCCAGAATGTTGTGAAATGTTCCCACTTGTTTGCTCATGTTGAAGCCACATGAAGCTGTAGATGAGAGCAGAGGAACTATATCTTGGCTGGCAAGTGACATTTTTCTTTTAACCACACAAAGCAATGGACATGTCTTTATGTGTCTTTTCATCTGACAAACTAGTGATGAGCAATGAGACCAGTGGGCTCCCTAGCGTTGATTGCATAAAGAGCTTGGGGCATTCACATGTGGGCTTGTCTCAGGGGTCATCACCTGAGGCCTACCAAGGGCAACAGGGCCTCCATAAGGCAGTTTTTCCTTGGTAATTGTCGCACAATGATGACATACAGCTTACTCTGGGGGTGCAGTTTCCCAGGCATGACAAAGGCCTGTCCCAAAACCTCCTCCACTTGCCGGTTGCGAGAGCCGGTGACGTGGCTGCCCCGTGCTGCCCTTTCCGAACCACGGATCAGGAGCTAATCCTTTGCTTACAAGGGGAGAAGGAAATTAAAATAAACCCAACTTTACAAAGGGCAAATCTGGTGAGACTGAGACAAATATATAAGCACTGAAGAGCAGCACAGCAATGAGTGGAAAACACAATAAAACACTTTTATGGGTTGCATGCAAACTACCTTCATTTCAGGAAAAATTACACAGAACAAAAGAATTGTGTTCTCTTCTGTGGAAGAATAAAGCCCTCTTTGAAATGTATCACTGACAAATTCACAACCACCCCCTTTGCACATTCACAGGCGCAGGAATTGTATCTTGTTAAATTCAAAGCAAGGCTGCCTTAACACTGATCTGAGTGTGGTTTAGCCATCAGAGTCATTCACTCCTGCATTAGGATGACAGTGCATTAAGAGTGAGGGAGGCATAGTGAGCCTGGACAGGTAATCCGCTTCCAGCCTGAGGTAATAATCCAGGCACACAGAGTGCGACCTACAGTACCCTTCCCCTTTCAGGAAGTCACACCATGCCAAATCTGCACCGAGGGTGGTAAAGATGAGCCATCTGAGCAGCACTCAACCATACGATTAACTCAAGCCTCAAAAAGTTGAACTGATGGCTATCAGAAAAAATGGCACCCTAGCCAGTAAAGGTATAAGATAAGGACATAATGTAATAAAGATGTAATACTGGCCTCACATTGAGACAAAACACAAGCCACTGATGAAAACATGATGAAAACATGGCCAACTGAGTTCAGCTGCTCTCTGCCAGAGACCTATGGAGAGGGAGAGGTGCCAGGATACGTGCAACCTGACCACTGACTGTCTGCTTGGCAAGTTCAGTGGGTGAAGAATCGAATATTTTCTGTGTTGAAGTTGGAGTCGGTCCTAGGAACATATGCAGGAGAGCGCGTATGGAGACTCAGAGACTGGGATTGCTAGTGAGGGCTGCGGTTGTGTGCTACTACACTCAGGTCAGTCAGACTGACAGTGGACTGTGCAAAAGACACACAAATAACATGTTGCTGTTTTAATTTCTGACGATACATACACAGACTCCAACTTTTTCATATGCTGCATCAAACGATTGATCTTAAAGAGACAGGCTGACAAAACAACATACATTAAATGCACCAGCCAGAAGGCAGGACAAAGAACCAATCTGGCCATACCCAGTGCCTTGTACTCAGCAGAATATAAAGGCTTAAACTTACATAACTTAAGTAAATACAATTACGCGTGTGGTTCTTACTGACCTGCCTGGCAATTTTATCCGTCATCACATTGCTCTAGAATTTAGGGGATTTTTTTATTGAAATATGCAGAGAGGCTGCCTACACAAAGCAATGCTAATAACAGCAATAAAAGCATTGGGTATTCAGCCACCTACTACAGCATCACTCCAAAGCAATCCAAAAGCTAATCCAAAACACCATGAAGCAGCAAAAACTGCAATGTGGAATGAACAGAATTTTATCTACCCTTCCCTGATCTGATGAAAATAGCAGAGAGCCTCTACATCTACATCTTGCACTGGATTATGGTCTCATACTGCCTCTGTTTCAATGAAATCAGGCAGAAAAAAGAAATACTCATGTTGTTCCACTTGTGGCTGTTGGTGAAAACAAATCTACTATTCAATCTAACTGATATGCCCTTTTTCCAAAACCTCTGAGTGTAGAGGTTGATCAAATGACTTTTTCTGTTTTTTGCTGTTCTTTTTTAACATGTGAACCGACAACAGGCACAGTATACACAATATACAGCATTTAACATGGTGATCAGACAAATTACTTTAGGTACACCAGGCCCACAGACAGTCCTGTGCCCCACCAAGAAGAAAAACAATGGAGCTGCTTTAATGTATGCAGTATGTAGCCTCTTTCCCCACCACAACTGTCACCCAAAATAACACATCAATGGCTGGCCTTCAGAGCTGCTGGGCTGCGTAGGGTAATTGAACACATTATATGCTGCTTCATTAGCCTAGGAAGAGAGAGCATTCTCCCCTTGTGCAAATGCTGCTCTCAGAGCCAATGAAAGACCTTTCAGGGTTACATAAACCTTGCTTTTACCTGTCCAATCACGAATCATGAAAAAGCTGAGCATTGCAGGCACATGAATCACTCAACCAGCTGTTCAGTGATTGTTCCAGGTGCACAATAAACAAAATTGAAATGAATGTTTCCTAATCTGACATTGCGCAACCTTGGCAACTGTGCAGTGAGAAAATCGAGATAAAGAACGGCAACATCTGAGCATGCCTCATTGTGTTTTCTTCCCCTTATATGTGAAATGAATGTAACTTTATAGAGCTTTTACACTTGCCTAGATTTAGCTACATTGCCCCTCAACATGACCGGAATTTTGTCACATTTATGCTCCTTCCAGGACTCTCCCCTTCTGGGTCACTTTCTAACATGGTTATTCCATGGCTGCACTGTAAACAACGTTTCTTCCATGTGACATGCGCTGTAAAATTGGACTGATAAACATTCATTAAAGTATGGTTACTACCTAACACTGAACCTTCAATTTCCTCAAAAAAGCAGATTCAAACATGTTAAGACTAATTATGGGTAGTTTCACTGCTGTCAACTTAACTGCAGTTGACTAGAGCTTGAGCATGACAGTTAAAATAGAGGACAAAGCACCCTTCTGAGGTATTACATTATTGTCATTTAGCAGACGCTGTTATCCAGAGCAACTTACATAGGTTACAATTTTAGATTTGACACGATACCCATTTATACAGCTGGATATTTACTGAGGCAATTTTGGGTTGAGTGCTCCAGCAGGGAAATGAACCAGCAACCTTTTGGTTACGAGCCTTGGTCATTACCACTATGCCACGCTGCCACCCACGTATACACAAAATAACAAGGGGGCAGTCCTTCACTCCTGTCTCCTTAGTTTTCAATCGAGATTCCACATAGATAACTATAAACAGAACGCACACCTTTCTGGATGTCCTTGAGCTGACATGGTTTGCTCTACCTACAGTATACCTCAACATAGGCAGAAAGAGTGAGGTATTAGATTGCACATTCAAAATATGTAGGAAGTCATATGCTTAAAACAAGACCTGATAGTAGTTTTAACCACAACATAAAATAATATAGTAGGAAACAAGCAGGGATTGGGTTCTTTATATGTTTCTTTCTTTTTTTTACTGTTGCTCTCACAGAAATGTTTCCATGTATTTTTGAATCCTTGAGGGAATCCATAATGGACAGTGGGTGGAGGAGGAAAAAAGGTCAACACACCTCATTCCTGGCCAAGCATGAAGCGGAAAAACAAGGCCTTTTTACCTGGGCTTCAAGGGGACCGCCGGAGAGGGTGAGACAGCGCTATCCTGGGAGACAGGTTGCCCGTGTGTGGGGAACAACAGGCTTGTGGGCCTCCTGGCACAGCTGTTTTCTTTCTCTCCCCTCTGCCTCTTATATGTGCTGGAGCCCAGACACAGGAGCCTTGAACGCATTGTCTGAGAGGTTAGGGCACATAAACAATGCCAGGGATTTTTATGGGTTTGGAGAGTGTCTTTAAATAACCCTCTGTAAAGTGGATTTGTGGTATAGTATTTTTTTACTGTCATTTTCCACTAGTTAGAGAGGGCGCTGAGAGATATATGGCCATGAGCATCTGGCCCAGAGCAGTGAAGGGCCCTCCACAAAGGACACAGTCCAGACTCAGGACCTCGCAGCACAGGTGAGGGCTGTAAAACAGGGGCTTCCGGGAGAGATTACCACAGAGTTCTGGAAAACACTGTTTTAAATGATGGCCAGCTTTAAATGATGACTGGAGTTGTTGTTCCGCTCCCAAAAGAGTTTCAGAGTGAGTTTCATTAGCCCAGTGATGTATTTACTGATTGTATTTTTTGTGGGCCGACACTGTAATTGAGCAAAGACGGGTTTTCAGGGGGATATATTTTCTCCAGCATGTTTATTGGCATTGTATATTCATTTGTAACAAAAGGAACAACAGCAACGCCTCAAGGCAATGACAGAAAGCATGACAAACAATGCATCCTGTTTGATCACAAGTAAAACCGAAATATCCTTTGGGTGTAAAAATATAACATTTTCATTCTTGCCTGTAGTCATTAAACATACTGTTTAGACAGAATTCAAAGAGGTCTAAACAACAGAGGTCACAACATGTGATTCAATTGAACCATTCCAGTTTGACTGATGCTCACTTATGAGTTGCATGATTCACAACAAAATCTGTTACTCAACCTACTGTAAGTGTAGCTGAGAGAAATAAACATTTCAATCACTAGAGAAGGCAGTATCTTTGTTTCTCTTTCTTACACAAGTAGTCCACACAGTGAAGTGACCTGGATAGAAGGCCTCAGCTGGCTGGATTCATCTATGAAGCTTCTGTCCTGTTTAAATATGCTGGGGCCTACTTTATGTTCCCCATTCAGCAGAAAATGTGTTATATTTGTTAGCAGGCTTGGCTCAGATTATTTAACAAATTTATGCTGCTCTCCTAATAATTTTCATATTATTACTTAAAGCATGGTGCACGCACAATCATTTTTTTTCCTATTTTCATCACCACAGAAGAAGCTGGATATTTATTTCAATGTATTTTCATTGCCAATATAGCATCAAATTATCTAGGGATCCTTCTGCATTGTTTGGTCAAAAACGTTATATATCATTCCCGTCACCATTTGCACCATTCCATTTCCCCTGCAGCATTCACTACATTTAGCTCTATTTGCATAATAGCATTTGATGCATGTTTTTCTCCTTTCTATCAGGAGAGCATAGTAGCATCTTCCATTTTGTTCATATTTAACCTTTGCAAAGAGGGTCTGCTCTGAACACTGGGGGTCATTACTGAGGCACAGCTTTGAAGACTGGGGATCATTGCTGAGGCAAAGCTCTTAACACTGGGGGGGTCATTACAGACCCAGAACACTGAATATAAATTCTGCCTAAGGTGCATTCATTTACACGAATGTTCTTGACAAATCTTTGCTGTCTTCAAACAGTAAACATAGCTGAATGGCTCAACTTAGCATGTCATCAAGTTCATAACAAGTAAGAGATTAAGTTACTGTAGGTGGAAAATGGTTACTGTCAGAAAGCTGTAATAGGGACCACACACTGCACTAGCTAGCTAACTGGCAGAAGATGAAGCAATGATATGAGCAATGCCATGTAAACAGCTAACTAGCCACACAGCTTGAACAAGCAACCCAGATGTAGCCACCAACATTATTTCTTACCATGGTTACCATATCTTTATAAACATAATACAATAAAGCATGTCATTTTCTTACTGCTTTCAATCTAATAACAGCCACAGAAACTATGGCTGTGAGTGGGGATACATTGAGTGTGTCAGGGTTGGACATACAAAATGTTTAAAGTAGTCACTCCTATTGTGTCCATCCCCCATCTGCACACCTCCTGTAGGTATTTCTGTTAATTCCATCGCTGTTCTTATCTGACCCTGACAGAATAAGAAAGAAAGTTTGAATTTGTTAGCAATGCTTGTGCAGTTAAACACACTACTGATGTTTGCATCATGAGCACTGACCCAAAGCAAGATCACAGCTATTCATGAAGCTAGTCATGAAACACAGCAATGTGCAACTCACACACATGAGAGACCACCGGAACATAATTCCCTTGGTATGGCACAACACGTGATTCACCCACTGTTAACTGAATGCCTCAGTTCAAGCGTTATGGAGCTGTTCAACTGAATCGTCTATTCATTCAGGGTGTTACTTAACCAAGGCCTTCATAAAAGAAATGTGACATGTACTTTTAGTATGAGTATTCTAACATGAATATTCTGACTGTAAATGGAAAAAACACGATTGCAGTTTACTGCTTTCCACTGCTTGACGGACAGACCACATAAAGGGCAAGCAGTCACACTACACCTTCAAGTTCTAACATTGTTTCATGTCACAGCATCTCTGCTCTGTATAAATGGGTCTGCAGCAGTACATCTGTGGACTGAAGACTAACAAGATGCCACAAACAGGCAGCATTCACATCACACCCTTCCAGCTTTACAGGACTTCCTTGATACCAAAGAAAAAGCAATTGCTTTGTGTGTGTGTGTCTGTGTGCATGTGTGTATGCCTGTGTTCCATGTGTGTGTGAAAGTGTGTGTATGCATTCATGTGTAAGTATGTGTGCATGTATGTTTGCGTGTATAAGTGTGTGTTTGTGTGTGTGTGTGTGCGTGCATGTTTTTCTACTGTTGTTCATGTTTTTCTACTGTTGTTTCTTGTTATCTTGCCCGTTTGATATTTGTAAGGAGAGATATTTGTAAGTAGCGAATTGTGATGAGCAACAGCACATACTATCATTGGGGCTGATTGTGAACTTGCCTGGTTAGGCCAGCACAAGAAGGGACTCTGGGAGAGCTCCTATTCCAGCTCCAGCTCAGAGCCTCGGGCATCTGCGTCTGCTGTAGCAGCACTGTGCACAGCCCCAGGCACGCACGCCTGTTCATCCTACAGAGTGTAATGGCTGGAGGAAAGCGGGTCGTGCCGGTGTTTACTGCAGCACTGCAGTTGAGCATAGTGGAGCCCATCAGTGGGAATGAGGGAACACTGGAGATTTCAGTGTCAATCGGCAAGGGCAAGGGAGTGGCATGGTGCGCTTGGGGAGGGGCCGTAGACATGATGATAGGGGGCTGAAGATTCCAGCATTTCCCCCCGCATATACACAAACAGGGTTATGGGGAGTGGGGACAGGGGCAGGGGGCAAGGGTATTACTTTTCACAGTGAAAAGCTCACAAGCTCTGGGCGCTCAATACTCAGTTTTAGCTCTGCACGAGGCCTATAGTAGCAGAGCTGGAAACAGAGACTGTGTTCAAGGTGGAACGGCTTATGGGGCTGGAGGTTATCCCCATTCCTGTGGTGTGAAGCTGCTTGACGTACCTTACAATTACACCGTCTCTGGCAGAACACAAAAACAAGGTTGCAACTGTGTTTAGGAATTCAGTATTTAATCCAGGTTCCTATCTGTAATATATATGGTTCAACTGTTACTTCACAGTACACATAGGGCACAGCCCACCCATGTAACAGCCTGGGACATAACGTACACGCACGCACACTTACACAAGCACACACGCATTCATCAAAGGACATTACAGGAGTCTTACAGGCCATTTTTAAAGGCTGTTACAGCACACACAGTACACAGCCCTAGACACAGAGCCGTGCTCCTCATTCTATGATAGCTCTAAGCCTATTATCTACAGCAGCCCTGATTTACCACAAAAGCCTCTCAGCTCAGCCTCTGTTAATAACAAGCTCTTCCCCTAACACTTTCTCATTTAGGCCTGATGGATGAGGCCTCGCAATCGTCCAGCCATGGGGTGGTCTCGTCTGCACCCTCTTCATGCTGCAGTGCCTGTCTGCTGGCAGAGTACGCCTAAAGAGGGTCTAAGAAGGAGCAGACAAACATACCGCAAGCTAAGCGACACGTATGAACCCGAACTGAAAGGCATTCACCCCAATTTAAGCCAAAGTGGCCTCACTCAAGCGTGTGTCCCGCAGGTCCTTGACCCTCGTGTGTGACGTCCTGCAGCGAGGTTCTCACTTCCTGAGTTTGGATAAGAATCATAATGTTATAGAATCTGGCCAGCTATGCGCGGGTTTTGTGAATTGCTTTTTACCGCCACGGTCCACCCCAGCTCCGCAAGAGCGAAATGCTACGGGATCTCAATCGCTGTTCACTGCACAAGCACCTCGCGACTGGGTTAACCAATTAAGCAGCCGTTACACTGGTCATTGGAAGTGCCGACACGTCCTTTCAGTGTGTTTCAGTGCTGCAGTGCATGCTGGAGGAACACTCAAACTGCAGGGTGAGTGGGCTTCCTTGTGATTTTATGGAAGATTATGGCTTGTACAAAACTCAATGTTTGCATGGCATAATTGCAACACACAAGGGTAGACCATTTTTCTAACTATCCCAGAGGTGAAAGTAAAGTGAACGTAAGCATTCCCCAAAATGTAATCACTACAATCAAGTAAAATTATGGAGCCAACATCGTACCTAAAGACCCAAAATCAGACTAAAGAAAGATGCAGAGGCTGCTCTCCTCATATAGGCCTGATATGCACAGAATGGCTACACTAACAGTCAGGCCTTCAGGGCATTACCAGGGGGCTTACATTCCTCCTCTGTCCCAGCACGGCACAGGCCATCCTCCAGCTACACACATCCATACTCTGGGCGTTTCATAAATTGCCTCACAGTTTAGAACAATACCTGCAATTACGCTGATGGAACAGGCCCAATTAGGTCAGCTCCGACTAACTCATGTTGACTACAGAAGCAGTTGCACAACTCCGGCAACTGATAATTATGCCACCCACTGCCGCAGGGCAAGCTACACCTCTTAGCTTAATCAGAAATAGACGTGTAATGGAGGGTAAATACAGCGCAGGCCCCTCTGGCATGGCCGCAGCTTTCGGGTAAATAAAGACTCCTGATTGCATGCAATTTTGCCCTGTTTGAGACACAGAAACCTGCATGTGTAGCCTGCTGTTGATTACTTTATAACACCAACAATGCATTTCATGGCTCTGACAAACGCGCCCTGATTGTGGAGTGAGAATCGGAGGTGGAGCGCAGAGACTTGGCTGAGACACGCTGTATGTGGATTCAGGGTCTCATAAGCCTCATAACTGTGCCCTTTTTATTATGAGTATTACGTTTCATACATTAGGTACTGTTTTACTGCTGTGTGATCTGAGGTGTTTGTTCCTGCCTGTGCATCATGATAACAAACTCATAAAACTCATAAAGAGTAAACACTGACCTCTCTGGGCTGTAAATGTCTCACTTTTTCTCACTTCTCGGTTTATGCTTCGGCCTACCATCTGTTACATGGTTTAGCAGAGAAAAGGCAGTATTGCTGGACATCCAGAGGAGAGAGGCTGCTGCTGTAGGCCTCCTGAGAATAATGCAGCCATACATACACTGATGAGGCAAAACATTATGACCACCTGCCTATTATGCTGTTGGTTCTCCGTGTGCCGCCAAAACAGCACCGACCCGCTGAGGCATGGACTCTACAAGACCCCTGAAGGTGTCCTGTGGTATCTGGCACCAAAACATTAGCAGCAGATCCTTCAAGGCCTGTAAGCTGCGAGGTGGAGCCGCCGTGGATCCGACTTGTCAGTCCAGCGCATCCCACAGATGCTCAATCGGACTGAGATCTGGAGAATTTGGAGGCAAGGGCAACACACGAATAATGTGTGCAGTGTGGCAGTGCGCATTATCCTGCTGAAAGAGGCCACTGCCATCAGGGAATACCATTTCCATGAAGGGGTGTACCTTGTCTGCAACAATGTTTAGGTAGATGGCATGTGTCAAATTGACATCCACATGAATGGCCAAACCCAGGGTTTCCCAGCAGAACATTGCCCAGAGCATCACACTCCCTCCACCGGCTTGTCGTCTTCCCACAGTGCATCCTGGTGCCATCAGCCCATTGTAGGCGCTTTTGACGGTGGACAGGGGTCACATGGGCACTCTGACCGATCTGCAGCTACGCAGCCCCATACGCAGCAGGGTGAGATGCACTGTGTGTTGTGACTCATTCCTCCCGTAACCATCATTAAAATTTTCTGTGACTTGTGCCGCAGTAGACCTTCTGTCGGTTCGGACCAGACGGGATAGCCTTCATTGCCCTCACACATCGATTAGCCTTGGGCGCCCAACACCCTGTCGCTGGTTTGTGGTTTGTCCCTCCTCGGACCACTGTCAGCAGGTGCTTACCACTGCTGACCAGGAGCACCCCACAAGCCTTGCCGTTTCAGAGATGCTCTGACCCAGTCATCTGGCCATAACAATTTGGCCCTTGTCAATGTTGCTCAGGTCTTTACTCTTGCCCATTTCTCATGCATCCAACACGTTGACTACAAGAACTGATTGTTTGCTTACCATCTAATCTACCCAGACCTTGACATGTGCCCGTGTTTGGAGATGATTAATGTTATTAGGTTCACCTGTGAGTGGTCATAATGTTTTGGCTCATCAGTGTATAACCCTTAATGTGCCTGTAATGAAACGGTGCAGGCCGATGAGGAGCTGGTCATGGCATGGCGGCCAACCGGGGGACCAAGGGCTCCTGGGGGGTGCATGGTGGTGGTTTTGGAGGATCCAAAGCAAACACACAAACACAGACAATAGAAACAATGCTTTCTGTTCAGGGGGTCATCTTCTGGATACTCTAACTCTAACCCCAGACAGAACCCTGCCTTTAATCAGAAGTTTCACTCTAAGCTTGAAGCTCACTTTACAACCTCATCCCAAAACTATCCATAAGCTTGCATGTAATTACACAGGCTATGAAACGCTACCCAGCTGTATAGCAGTTACACAGTGCTTGCCTACACTTAGAGAGCAAAACTAAGTGGTCTCATCAGTAAATTTTCTATTTTATATAGTGTGACCAAAGACAGCGTAGTGAAATGAACAATCCTAACATGTCTCTGCCCTTCTGGGACGGTGTCACAGAAAAATGACCACTGGCCACTCACAAGCACTCCCTTTGTTACCTCCATAAATTCTCTAAATGAAGGTCCCTGCTACTCAATGTTGTGTGTGCACTGAGACTGCAGCTAAGCAATCCACTCAGTGGTAAAGAGATATATTTGCTTTTCATGCAAGAGTCATAAACAGGATGAGCTTTAAAGATTCTTGTTAAAGTTTAATTTTTTTACTTTAACTCTGACGGGTCTCGTGGTTCCTCTTATGAAATATGCAGCTCATTAGACTTTAGAGGAGCTGATTTCAAACATGTTCTTCTCCATCATTAGCTCCTCTTCCTCCATAACATCAGTGCTCATTCCATTCCCAGCAGTAATGACACGCCATTAGTCTACGTCTCTTATGTAATGATCAGTGATGTACACAAGAAAAGTGAAAACATGAAACAACTTAGTTTTCTCAACAGAAGACAAGACATTCCAGTCACAGCTTCTGGAACTTCCGTTCCGCTGGCTGCACTCCAAATACGCATTTCAGAACTTCAATTTCTTGATGCCCCAAAGAATAACGCAAAGCACTGTTATGAACGTTAAATACACTTTGCACTTTAACAGAAAACTTGTGCCTACTGCTTTAAGTTTAAAACTAAATCTGAACTGAACTCACAGATGAAATGTATAAAAACCTAAAGCATAGACAAGCTTGATATGGGTAAGGAGCTCCTTGCTTGAGCTCTGCAACAGTATTTGCACTCTAAAACCTATGAGCGTTTCAGCTTAGAGCAGGTATGTTCATTAGGACAGAGTTAAGGGAATGTGTAGGCACAATACACCAAGGAATGTACACACTGCAGATGCATTAAAGCGATTCCCACCAACACACAGGTTTAAGGTGATGATTTTAAAAGAGAAACATTTCTGGGAAAGTGCTTAATCAGTCTTGTATAAAGCCTGTGGAAAAGTACTCGCCTCACCCTCTGTCTCAGAGTGAATTGAACTCCGATGGCCGCTCTGTATCATACTGAAAAGGAAAACATCCTCCATCCCACACTTGTGCACACATACAGACACACAGATACACATACACTAACACACACACACACACAGACGCACACACACACAGGCACATACTCGGATACACATGCACACAGACACAGACACACGGAAACACACACCAAGTACAGAGAGGAGGCCAGAGACACTGCACTGGCCGTCTATCCCACAGCCACGCGGCACTGATCTGGAGGCTGGCAAGCAGACACCTCTCCTATAGGAAAGCCAAGCTCCCCCTCTGCTGGCCAAGCTGCTGTTGAAGAGCTGCCTCACTCAGCCTGCTGCTGCAGGGAGGCTTACACCTCATACTCTCACTGAGCCAGGCTGGACGAGCCATGAGCCTCCTCTCCTCCTGACACATGGGGAGGCATGCACTTAGACCTGCAAACTTCCACAGTATCAAACTCTGGACTCAGATAAACATCATCCACACACCCAAGAACAGGAGAATGATCCAAAAGTGGTGTGCATCGAACACAAACAACAGAGAATGCATCACAAGCCATCGTGGGCATTCAAGCCCACAATGCACCGTGCAGGGACTGCTCCCTGGACATTTTCTCAGGGGGCGCCGATCCAGAAACAGAGCCCTGCCTCCGCTGACACTCTGTATGCATCCATGGAAACAGGTGGGAGGGGGTGGGAGACGTGCGAGTCCGTAGGCACCCCCGGGGTACCTGCACTCACCACTCTCTGTGGACAGCTCGGTGTGGTACTCTGGGAACTGGCTCTCGGCCGGCACGCTGATGGTGCGACGCAGCAGCCTCACTTTGCATGACTCAGCGCGTCGCTCCTGCAGCAGCAAGGGGTGCATCTGAGAGAGAGAGAGAGAGAGAGAGAGAGAGAGAAAACAAGTGTGAGAAAGTGTGAGAATGTGTGAGCAAAAAAGTAAGGACGGAGTGCAAGTGAGAATGTGAAAATGAGAGGAAAATGTGAGCAAGTGAAAGAGCGAAAATTTTAAAAATACAGTACTTAGGAAGATTTACTCAAATCATTCACAATTTCACAGAATTGGATGATGCAGAAAAGTTGACCATCATTCTAGAAGAAGGACAGATGGTAACACTTGCCACACAATTTGTCATTATTGGCTGGCTGACCAAATTAAATATTGCCAAGGCCAGTATACACACATACATTACTATTGTATTTTTTGCATGTTTGCTTGTTTTTTTCTCCTAAATCTTCATAGAAGCAAAATATACTAAATACATTGACTCTAGCACACCCTTTATTGTTCAGTCTTTTCATGTCCCACTTGTTTCAATGTGACCCTCTCCACCTCCACATCCCCCACCAACCGTCACAGTAAGGAGCAATTCTTTAATCACAGGTGACAGGTCTCACAGATACATTTATAGGCTGAGAGATCTCACCACTCATTCTCAGGACAGGAAAGCGGTGGCCTCCCTTTGCTCTGAGCACAGCATCAACACCATGACTGTCATGCTGCGTGACTTAAACGTGGCTCGTAAAGGGACAGGAAGGGGAGCGACGCGAGCACCCGGGCCGAGCCTGTGACCCGGGAGCCGCGACGTGGCCACTCTTTTGCACCAGGCAGCAAGGACCGCACTTCAATCGATCACCAAGTCTTCCGAAGCTTTTTGTGTGGGCGCCGTAATTGCTTATTGAACCCCCCTCGCCCAGACCAGCTCGATACCTGGCCTGCTCCACTCCTGCACGCTGCGGGACTCTGGTCCACATCACCTCGGTAATTGCTTAATTGAATTCCACTACAGATAATGCCACAGGCCAGCTGCCCACACATACTCGCTAGAGGAAGAGGGGGAGCAGGGGAATTCTGGGTGATTAACAACAATAGCGTGGCAGAAAGAAAGGGAAAGACTTGTAATGTTGCATAATATAGCTAAGCCTCTGAAAGCAAAACAGCCCAATTTACAGGAACATGGAAGCACACTGGGACCCTGCAGATGTGAACTACAGGGAAAGGCTAAATGAACCATGGGAAATGGGCCCCAACTTCCTGTTCCTGCTCCAACTTCAGAGAGAATAACAGATGAGTCTCCAAGGCCAATTTTTCCAAGACCCCAGAATGCATATGCAAATTATAATTATAATTTAAACTCAGAAGGTATAAATGTCAGACACAATACACAATTTAAACCTAAAATGTGTAAAAGGTTGGACACAGCAAACAGCTTTGCACAGCAAGACCTCCGCTAATGTACAGTATACCCAAGGACCAAAGACCTGGCTTTAATTTCAGAAACTTGTCTGCGTTAACAAAATAAATACACTGATTACTAATTAATTTCCAACTTCAAAAGCAGCATAACCTTTTAGAGTTTACTTTTAGGGACAAACCCAGCAATATTTTCATGTGCTCCATTGTGATGAATCAAGCTTGTGACTTTGTATTTCAAAGCAGGTGAGAACATGACCAGGGAAAGCATGTACAAACCATGACATGACCCTGTAGACCAACACACACATATACACACCTGTACATGTACACACACCTGTGTATACGCATACGCACACACAAACCCAAACACAAGGTGTTGTGCATGGTCCCTGACAAATACACTAATAAACTAAACACACATGCAGACACTTCCACAAACACCTGTGCATATACCCATACATATGTACTACTCCATGCCAGTGCCAGAACAATCACACAACACAAACAATCAACAAGAATACATACGAATTGTACAGAATATAAAATGTATAACATATGAGGAGTGTATAAAGAAGGGGAATGTCCATGCAGTGTACATTATAAAAAGACCCAAAATCTCTGTTGCACAGGCCAATATTATTGCATTAACCTGCACTGCATTAAAGTGCAGTGCACATAATGTGCCTATTATTGCACATGAGGTAGTACGGGGCTCCTAGTCACCTGCTATGGGAGGTGGAGTGGGGGAGGCGTGTTCAATTACAGCTCTGGGACAGAGGCTGTCCCTCAGTCTGGTACAGACACAAACAGATGAATAATTGCACATACACACGTGTACACACTCACTCTCTCTCTCGCATGCACGCATGAGCGCACACGCATGAGCCACATGTCATTCAGTCTGCTTCTTAATCTCTCTCTCTAGCCCTGGTCCAAAAGTGCCTTTTCTCTTGTTTCCCCAGTATGCACACACATGCATGCAGTGAGTGGCCTTTATCCTCCAACCATTTATAAGAGCTGAAAGAAAGAGCAGGGGGGGGACAAATAATTAGAGAGAAGAAGCACACATCCTGGAAGAGTTTCAGAGGAAGACACCATGTGCTCCATGCAGGTCCTCATTCTGCTGCAACACCTGCTTTTGGCATGGTTAACAAGGTGAACCCATTACCTTAATCTGTAGGTGGGAAAAATCTATGTTTATTTGATCTTCATTCATTTGATGAAAAAGTGGGTTTCTGTATTTCATTAATTTAACACACAATATGCTTTTATGTTTATGTAATTTAATTTTGTACATTTACATAATTTACATCTTGCTCTCATCATCATGTCAAACAGCGATGATATTTTTGTAGAAGAAATTTAACTGTACATGTATTGACATGTACTACCAGTATCAAAACCCTTTCTTTTATTTTATTCTGACAGGCACAATTTCCTCATTTGAGGAATGTATCAACAAATATTAATTTCTTAAATTCTACTAGAGCCCTCTACTGGTCAAGAAATGATACTGTTGTGATATTTAAGTATATCAACTGCATGAAAAATAAAGGCAATTTGTTAAACAATACTTCAAATTTTTCATATATTTTATGTATGTTTTGTCAATTGCATTTAATTCCTGTGAAAATACATAAACAACATGTCAGAGGGGCAGCAGTGTAAGTAGTAGTAAGGGGAGGGCCTGTAACCAAAAGGTTGCTGGTTTGATTCCCTGCTGGGGTATTGATGTTGTGGATGTACCCTTTGGCAAGGTACCTAACCCACAATTACCTCAGTAAATATCCAGCTGTATACAATGGATAAAACTGTAATCTATGTAAGCTGTTCTGGTTAAGAGTGTCTGCTAAACGACAATGTAATGATGTAAAGGTAAGAGTGAGACTAAATACTAGTCATTTAAGTGTCAGCTGTCTGAGCAACAGGGAGGTGGCGTAGGAAGCTGAGTTTCTGAAAGGGAAAAATGATTGACTTTAAGCGCCCACTGACAAATCAAACATCACTAGGAGTATAAAGCGAGTGCTGCCAGGTAGCATTTGCAGGACATCATGTAGAGAGATGTTCTGGGGTTAACGCTGGCAGTCGTGATTAATGTCTCAATGGGCTGGCATGTTTGGAAAGTTTAAGCTTGGCTCTCTCTCCCCTGACAGCTAGGAGTGTGGGGGGGAGGTGGTCGGCTGTAATTTCCCTCACTCCCATCACAGCCCTCCATTAGAGGAGCTGAGCGTGGGCTGAAGGAAAATCGAACCATGCGAAATGAGCCGCCCGCGTCCTCCGCAGCCGCTTGGAAAGGTGAGATGCCAGTGGTCCAGCAACATCGACCCACCACTGGCCCTTTCCTACAATGCCTCCCTCTGTCAAGGGACGGGATGGACGCACCGTGACCCCGGGGAGTCTTGTTCCGTCTTAACTCAGCAGAAGCCCCCTCCCGATCTCACACACCCCCCCCTCTCTGTTTATTTTGACATACGATGGTGGCAGATTTTAATTGCCTTGTTCCTCATTGCCTCACACCCAAGGGACAGATCACCGGATTTAAATTACACCAACAAGGCTTACATCCATAAGGTAACTGTGTAAGGCAGCTACAAATTGCTGGCTAAGAAAATCAACACCACAGTACCGGTGGTGATAATGCTGAACTTCTAATAGCACTTTTTTTCTTTAGATGCGTCAATTCAGAACACTGTCACAGCAGCTGTCACATGTTGGCTACAGGAGCTTGTAAATGAATTACAGATGGTTCTGTATCCTGCCAGTCTACTGCTCGCTTGTGGAAATATCATTACGGGCCTGTCTGTCCTCCGCCGCTGTTCCGGTGGCTGGAGGTTTTTCTAGCCCCGGATGGCCGCTCCATGAGGAAGATACGACGATACGAGTATGGGGCAGGGTGGGGGGGTAACTCTCCGTAGCAGCTGCCAGCCCATCACCGCGGCTGTCATTAAGAACAACAGAGCTGCCTGTAGTGCTGTCTGCCTGTCTGTGGGGAGACAGCACGCTCAGACAGGAGCAGCACCCGTGCTGGGTCCTACGTACTCGCCAGGCTCAGGCTGAACGCTGCCTCCTCTCAGACAGTGCTGCACTTTCTGCCATCAAAGGCAGGGCTAAATATCAGTCCGACTGAAGCCCAGTTTAACAGGTATAAACTTTAAACAGTACTTTGAGCTTGTGGCAGGTTTTGTTACAGAGTGTGTGTTTGTGTAGAGCAACTTGTGAAACATAAGTGACCAGGCTAGACTTGATGACACTGCCAAAGTTCCATCTTTATCATTAAATCTGTTTTACTACACATTGATGACTTCAATGATCAGCAGTCACTCATTTACCGCAGAATAACTACACCGGTCAGTTGAACTTTTCACAGCATTGTTTCAAATCGGGAACATTTATTTCATTTACTATCAAAATGTGTGTGAAATGCTTGTCAGCATTTTCATCGTAAGCCACGCTAATCACCATTTTCACAGGCTAGTACTATTTCCCAGCATTCACTCATTCACCTCAGCCTGGCACATTCGCCATGCATGGACAGAGAGCTGTGTGCAAGCATCTGGTCATGGCTCTAGATCCCCAGCCACATCCAATATGGTAAACACTACTTTTGTCTCCACTGCTGCTTCTAAACAAATTACGTACATTCAGCTTTTTCTCATGCAACTGAGGTTTGCCACTCTTCACACATATTTCCTCTGTGTATGCACTTTTAACCATAGCTCAATGTCTACAGCAGTTCAGCTGTAAAACCCTGCATCTCCCTGCAGCCTCAAGTATTTTCTTACTGTACCTATACCAGGAATGGGTCAGATATATCACACACGCACACCGTTTTTTGGTTTTGTTTTTTTTTCATTTGGCATGTGCTGTGGAAGTGAGGACACCACTAGAGGCAGCCTCCCTTTCAGGTAAGCATAAAAAAGGTGAACTCCTGACAGGAAGGAAATGACAGAAAAATCACAGTGGCACAATTGAACTGGATAGAGGCGTTGGTGGTGAATGCAGATTTGGTTTGAGTGGTAACTGCTCCTTTTGTATTTCATGAGACCATTAGCTCTCATGTTGTCTGGGTCTACACTGTTGTTCACTGGGACTCACAGACCTGCATACTGGGATCCCTGTCTGGTCCCAGAAACACATTGGTTCTGTGGCCTTTGTGTTTCTAGCCGAATTTCAGGCTAGGATTTTGTGGTCCAGCTTGTTTTTTGGTTTCCCCCTTTCCCTTCAATGAACACCACACAGGGAGTTGGACTGTTGCCTCTGTGCCATCCTTTTTAAATTAAATTAAAAAATGTCAAAAAACCTACCACTGTGGCTCTGGTGGCTGTGTAGCCCAGGGGACAGAACTGGCCGGAGAGGAGATCCCAAGAGTCGGTGAGTTCACCTTGGCTATCTTGGTTGAGAAGGTCTGCCTCTTGGGTCTGTTTGTTTGTTTGGTACACTCACACAGCTCATAATTACAATCGGCCAGCTATTTCCTTTCACAGCAATTTATAATCATTCTGCTTCAAGCAAAGGGAAACTAGTCTGTAACGCTATATATGTAATAGTAATAGGTAAAATGAGTTTGCTTAACATCTTTCTTAACATCCTTTTCTTACACTGTATTTCCCCCCTTGCACTGGTATTCACTAAATGTGCAGCAACATGTGTTACGTAAATGATAATCCATGGTTATAACTCTGGAAAGTCAATAACTCAAGACTATTTCACAACTGCGTACACCACAAATCATCGTTAGGGAATCGGCTGACACAAATTCTCTCTGTCTTCCTGCCGAATATCTCAACATTTGTATGCAAGGACAGTTTTCCGAACAAATGGCAACTACGCAGTTTGATTTCCTTTAGTTGCATATTTTTAAAAAAGACCAGTTTGGGTGTTCTGCTGTATGTGCAATTTGCATCTTCGCTCAGGTAGAGAGGCTGTCAGATTGCCTGAGAACACAGAATGTGTTGTTTTGGTTTTTTTTAACATGCTGATTAATTTCCTTGGAGTATTCACAGCTGCACAGGGGATATTTCTGAGTTAATGTCTTGTTTTCTTATAAAGTCACACTTCGCTGCAGTGGGTACACCAACAGAGTCTCATCGGGTGACAGTGATCACACAGAATGCCACATACAAATACAATGTTGGACATTAATCAGTTACTTGATTGGCACACTACTTTTCAAGGGTCTGCTTAGCTTCACCCCTGTTATAAAACATGCAGCCAGGATTCAGGAAAAAACTATAATTTAGGTTCTCAACACTGCACAAAAAAATCTGATTTATCTGTCTGTCACTACACTGTTAAATTATCTGAAAATATTCAAACAAGATCCCCGATAATCAGCAATAACCCTAACAAACATTGTAGAGAATGTTGTGAGGTACAGCATTCACCTTGCCATACAGATGAGATAAAATTAGTACTGGGATTCTTTACAATGTAACATGTATGTGCTTGATTAAATACAAACGAGCACTCATTTCAGACTATTATAGCATTTAGGAATATTTCAGAACAGATTTGCACTGTGACCAAAGAGAGCTCTCGTGGTATAAATTTCACTGGTGTTTCCTTCCTAAACACCAGTCAAATACATACCGTATTTTAGAAATATCTCATACGTTTAGGCATTTTACTGTGAAAAGGGTAGATTCAGCCCAAAATATGACCATAAACAAGAAAACCAGAACTGGAGAAGTGACCTAAAGGTGAACTATTGTATCTCAACAAAGAATGGGTATCGAGGAATGGATCCCCATGCACGCTCACACGCCCGCAGGCCCGCACACTTACACACATCTTGGTGAGTTATGCTACATTGTCATTTGTTATATGGTACCTTTAAATGGCTGAATCAATTTAAAAATTCTGTGATGCCATGTCAGTCCCCTGAAAAATGATGTGCATCACTCAAAGGTGTGCATAGTTAGCTACATTACATAATTTTCAGTAACATAAGGCAGAGGCAGAGCTGTATGTCAGAGAGGGGCGGTGTGAGCCAATGTGTCACTATGATAAACTACAGCATGGGGAAGGCTCCAGCCTCGCATCGCTTTCACCACAATGGAAAAGAAAAAAATTTAAAAAGGCAATTTGAGAGAAGAATAGAAAGAGGGGGGAAGTGGACTGGAAAAAAGAACACCAGCAGGAGCTGGAACAAGAAGGGGAGCGAGAGATGGAGGGGGAGAGAAACTGATAGGGAGTAAAATGGAGAAAGCGGTGGAAGGGGAGAGAGGGATTGAGAACGGTGGATGAAGAGGGGTAAGAACGAGATGCAGAGATTAGAGAAGGCTCTGCAGATGGATTTGCAGAGTAAGGTAGCCAGCGTAACTACACTGGTCTCAGTCAGAATCCACCTTTGACCCTGAGGGCCTGTATGTGGTTTGTTACACGAAGAGACTACCATGTAATACAGGTGAACTGTAATGGGGGAAGCTGAAAAATGAATACAATACAATATGACTGCATTATCCCTTGGGGAGGGATGAGGGAAGCTGAGGGACAGAGCAGGAGAATGTCTTCTGTCTTTCCTGATAGTCTTTGTTTCACCCTCTTTTCCAGTCATTAACCGACAGAAATGTAGCTTAAGCACTGCCTCATTGGCCCCAGTGTTTCCCCTTCCTGGGACAGCACCAACAGCTCTGTTTTCAAGAGTGGCCTTTCCATTGTCTGAACTGGATCCAGCCAGAACGAGGAGGCTCTTGTAACGAGTGCTGCTCCGCTGTCTTTTCTGTTGAGTTGGACAAGAACCATACAATGTGGACATAAGTGTCTTCTCAGGCCCAAACTGAAATTGGTATTGGCTAACAAGAACCAGGGCTGTGGGCGGAACCTGTAGCAACACTCATCAGGCACTATCAGAGTGTCAGTGGCATCAAAATTCATTACAAAAAGGCTGAATATCTTACGATAAAAATTTGAAAAGCTAACACCTGTTTCTGGAGAGATACTGGCTCTAAGGCTGATTAAAATGCTCACTGTTTCATATTTCATCATCTCTGATTTATCATCTGATTATCCAGCTCTACTGTGTGCCCATGGCATGTCAGAGCCTTAAAAAAGCCATTCACTCAGAAGCTTACTATGGACACCAATAGTGTCTTGTCCCCACTGCCAGTGTTAAAACTTCTGTCACTCCCCCTAGTGGTAAATAAGTGGTCTCCAATTTCTGACAAGGACCTGTGAGCCTCCCACAAAACAAAATCTGGCCATCCATGGACTGCATCTACACTGAACTAACCATCTGGGCAAGTGATGAGTTTCAACAATAGCGGTGGATGATGCACAAGGCAGTTGGTGATGGCAAGCAGTGAACCCAGTGAATAATCTAGCAAGCTCATGTTTATCAAGTGGAGTGCCCAATGAGCATGTATTTTAGCTAAATGATTTCAGGATAAATCAAAGATAAACATTCCAAGCTGTTCCTAAAGTAATAGCAGACATTTCTTCAGGAATGACCATATATGCTTCTGCTCTCTATACCACCACGTTGTCCATCTTGTTGAAAAAGCTGCTGTCTCTGATTGACTGGGCCTTGGGACGAGCCAGGGCAGCTCCATGAAAGGAAACACAATGGAGATTCTATTGCAAGAAGGAGAGTAACCACACCACTGCCCTTCCTAATCGTGTCTTCTAGTGTCAGAGCTAATGCTAACCCCTTTTGGGAGTAAATACCTCTTCCTTGTCCAGTAAAAGCAGCTGACAGTCAGTAACTACGCAGAACTTGGGGTTCCATACCGTTCGCTCAGCAAAAGGGTGACCACAGGACATCCACTGGGTTGGGGGGCCCCTCATGTCTGAAACATCAGAACACAGGAATGGGAAAGATTTGTTAATATAAAATTTTCTCATGGTAACATCTATTAAACAGAAAAAACAGTTTCTCACAATAACAAAAAGCTGGTGAAAGGCAGAAGTCTCTGAACATGGGAAAAAATGTTCAAAGTGAGGCTAAAATCTATTTGCTTTGTACTTAAAACTGACTTTTTTGGCATCAGGCTATATAAGGGAGAGATACCTAAAGTAAATTGTGCAGCTGTTTTTACTGAAATAATTTAGTTGAAGTACCACAGGCAAAGGAAGAGCCCTCTGGTCAAGAGTCTAATCGGTATTCCACTTTGCTGCTAAGAAAGAGGAGAGTGGAGCCAGAGAGGACGACGGCTGTTCTGAAGCACCACTTGGGGATTTTTGGTAGTGGAAAACTGAGACACTGCCACAAAAACTAGGGGTGTTAAAAAATATCCAGGTATTCATGGTTGTCTGACAAGTAACCTTTCATATTTAATTGTCATTCCTGGGTTTTACTAGCTGAAATCTGGATGGATCCCAAGAGTAATTTAGCAAGGTTCTACATTAGAGGCCAGCGTTTTCTTTTTAGACACTGAAGGAAGAAGGAGGAGGAGTAAGGTAATAGGCTTTCAAGTTCTGTAGCCCACACTCATTAATGAATATTACTGCAGAATATTACTGCTACTCTCTTTCATGCAGTGTTCCAAACGCAGAGCGGTCTGGAATCATGTGCCTATTTCATTCAGTAAAACTGGTCCTCCTTCAGTTGAAATATATTAAGAGTTTGCATCAAATGACCTTTTCTGATTGTTCAGCTGGGACAATTGGAGAGGTCATACTTGGTAGTCAGGGATGGGGAGAACGAAGGTAGAATTTAGGCATGCTACAGACAAATATGGTACCCGTGAGCTGATAGCTTTATTCTTCTGCTATTTTGAGGTGTTGCACAGCCCAGTTTGACAGGTACCTCAAGATAGGAAAATAAATAAGTTCCCAAGCCTGCAGGAAACCTCACTTGTAAGTCGCTTTGGATAAAAGCATCTACCAAATGAATACATGTAAATGTATATTTTTGGTTCCATGTTGCTGATAAAGCAAACTACCTCTGTATTCTCAAAGACAAACTAATGCAAATTATGAGTGAAATGAATTACATTTAAAGTAGCAATTAGCGAACTCAACTTCGATAACATGGGTGAAGATTAGCTAGATAATCCCTGACATTAGAAATGGGTGGACTTTCAACCTGTAATATGCGTTTGCCTGCCCGTTAGCCTTGCCTAATTTGCAAGGCGACCTTGTTACCTAGCATACGCAATGCTTAATGGGGTCTCGGGGGTGCGTATTTATGAACGCGATAAAGCCATAATTAACGAAACCCGCGACGGAATGAAAACAACACGCAGGGGGTGGCAAAAATACCTGTTCTTTGGAAATATTTTTCCTCTATGGCAACCTAATTTTACACCTTTCTCTCCAGCCCTGTGTGGGACCCTTTCAAATAGCTGATGCCTGCTCAATGAAAAATAGGCCATGAAAGTGAGAAGTGCAATGTGCTGGTATAAAGTTACCTTGTGCGCTACTTCACAGTACTGCACATTCCGAAGAATCTTCATAATATTGGGACTATGTGTCACAAGCTTTTAAATGCATCGTGAGGTGTTGCCGTATTTTAAAATTCTCTCTCTCTCTCTCTCACACACACACACACACACACACTCATATTGCACTGAAGTCCCTGACTCCTTCCTCCAAATGGGTGTTTTTTTCCCCTCACATGCAGGAAAGCTGGGTTAAGTCTCTGGCAGAATGTGCTCCTTAATCGTCCCGCCTGTCAATGGCATCTCTTTGATCACGGCGCTCTGGAGGCCAGGTACAGTAGCCCTTCCACAGGGAGCCAGGGAGACTGGCAGATCCATCACTGCGCCGACAGAATTATAAGCCTCTCGTCGGCCGGCCTGAAATGGCACGGTGGAACGAGAGAGGGGCTCCACAATGAGCTTTGGTTCCGGGGCGAGATTCCGCTCCATCAAACGGAATAGAACTCAGAGCTTGTTTGAAAAGCTGTCCGTCACTGGGTCACGTGACCCGTAGGCTTTTCAGAATCCATTACTTTGGAGGGAAAAAAAATAATATATACAAATCAGTCTCTGGGTTATGAATAGCCTCGTAAACAGCTCCGCAGTTTAGCACTGCATTAATTCGAGACAGACTCATAAATCAAGTCTCTGACCTACCTGCTTAGAAAAAATTACATAAAAAAAAACTTAAAATGGAAACAAACAATACCAATATATTATGTACAAAGAGGTTTAAATATGCCAAAATAATTTGAGCTCGGGACGTTACTATGTCCCAATCAATTATAGGACGCACGCTATAGTTACAGTATGTACTTGCTATGACATAGTGGTCTATACCTGTGTGTGAGGGAGTGAGAGTGGGTTTGTTCAACTTGAGACGAACCTGCCAGATCTGTATTCAGGTATTCATCATCAGCTAGCTCCTTTACGACAGAGCTGTGACACAAATGAAGCAGTGGCTTCCATGTTCACTACACGCAGCAGTCATGCTGTGTGTGCAAACTCATTGTCTTATGTTAAAACCTCCAGCAAGTACATCACGTTTTGTTAGCGATACCAGTTAGTTTACTGAGTAACCAGCTAGAATGCTAGCTCTCAGACTGACTTTTGCTATGAAGATATTTCTGACACCACAACCTATGTTTCAGTTATGAGTTCAGATGGTTTTAGTCGATAAGTAACCAGCTCAATACCTCTACTCTCACATAGACCTTTGTGATCCAGAGTTATTCTGAAGTTGCAGCTGATTCCATTTCATTCCAAGTCCGTTTGTTAGAAGCTACATCTGTAAGAACATACTCTCCCAAAATTATCATTCCATTGTGTAGCAAAGCTGAGCTGCCACAAATAATTCTTATTTTGTTATAGCAAGTAGACTTACAAACTGACTTCTCTTCCAGTTTCCTAGCTGGCTGCTCAACTGCACACTTCTTGTCTGCCCCAGATTTAAAGGGTGTTTTTGAATCAGTTTCAGTTCACAGAAACTACAGAGATTTTGACAAGAGCCCTGTTCTGATGTAGTGTACTATTATGGAGACTTTATCTGAGGGAGGAAGTGCCATGGCCAATGAAGCTTGTAGAAAAGAGCCACAGCACGCTTTGCCTTCTTATGGATTGCGACAGCCCCAAATATGGCCACGACTTCACTTTTAGCTCCCAAAACCAGGGGAAAAGCTGAGAGAAGTAAGCAAGGGAATGCAAAATAATGGGCCTAGTCATTATGGCTTCACTATACTTGCCAATGTGCGATACGCTTGTTTACATGCTTGCCTGTGCATTGGACTAGGGCAATGGATAGGGAGTTATACCACTGTATCTTATCTGCTGACTGTTTGCCATCTCATCCTGATCACTCACATACTGA
This sequence comes from Megalops atlanticus, assembly GCA_019176425.1. Lineage (NCBI taxonomy): Eukaryota > Metazoa > Chordata > Actinopteri > Elopiformes > Megalopidae > Megalops > Megalops atlanticus. The sequence goes on along the minus strand of CM032880.1, from coordinate 38,347,006 downwards.
GGTTTCCTGGCATACTGTAAAATACAATTTGGAATCTATTAAGCATCACTCTACCTCTCGCATGCCCCAGCGTGTGCTGTTCCTTACCTTACAGTTTGGCTGGTATGTGTACTGAAAAGCAGAGAACAGATTTCACAGCAGGGAAGTCGCCATTTCCTTCCATGGGAAAGGCACTGTGACCTCATTATATAAAGGTTAAGAAACAACATATTACATTTGAGATGCATTTGAGATTTGGTGCAGTGACCCATTGAAGGTCAATTTCAGAGTTTTCAGAACAGTTTAAAACACTCACTTTAGTTAGTTTACTAGTCTTTATTTAATCTTTATTTAATCTGGCAGATCCATTGAGATAAGGCATCTCTTTTACTGGCCAAGAAAGCAGCTAAAAGGTATACAGCAAATGCAGAGTGCACAAAAATACAACAATCATCATGAAAATCACAATAAAAAATCAGCACCTAACAACAAGACACACAGCACTACTACTTGCATATAACATTACAACAACAGACAATCAATGGCAACACAACATGACAACATGAATCCCACCTTTACACTTCTGTTGGATCATATTCTACAATGTAATTTTAAAATCATCCAGTGCAAGATAACCTGCAGACTGCTCCATGACCATGGGGCAAAGTAATGAAATGAAAAGTACTGAAATTTCCTAAGCTCAATTCTGGCTCTTGAAACAGTTGGAGTTTATAAATACTGACCTTTGCAGAATGCACAGAGGGTTTGCCAATAACTGCTTTGTAAATAAGAACACACCAGTTGTATAGCCTATGAGTTATTAAGGAGGACTAACCAAGCTTCCGGTAAAGCAGACAGTGATGAGTAAGGGCTTTACAATCTGTTATGAGGGTGTGATGTGGGTGTCCAACAGATGGAGGGATTAAGTGGTTCATGCATATAGATTATATCACAATATCATATGTCCCAATATCATGTATTGGAAGGAAAGTCCAGGGAACCCTTTTTCCTGTTGATAAAAACATGATTTGAGGTAGAAGTGAAAACTCTGATTTAAAGCTATACTATGAATTTCATAACAACATATGCATATGCAGTTTAAACTCAGATCAGTATCTAACTACACTCTGTTACTACAAGTGTTTATACTTAAAGCATGTTAAATGGGACTTCCATCAATGACAATAATCTGATGACTGATCACAGATTGTGATCCTGTTTGAAAGAAAGTCATTGGGTTTTTTTTCAGTATTTAAAACAAGTCTCAATGCAAGTAGATTCACCGAACATTGTTAAAAGCTGTTTCCAAAAGCACAGTGATATTAGCACAGAAGTAAACAACATTGTCATCTGCATACAAATGCATAGAAATGGAGACTTGAATCCATCTGACACACTGAGATTAAAGTAATTTACATATACACAGTAGTAAAGAGAACTTGACCAAATATGAGTCTTGAGGAAATTATTTCCAATTTCCAAGATACTGGACTTCAGACTACCAGCCTGGCAATAATATGTGCTGTAATTGTGAATAAATATGGTTATAAGAGATCCAGACCAAGATTTTTTTATGCCATCAATAGATTTAAGGACTTTGAGGGTCTCCCTTTTTGTAGGATCAAAATCATTAATTCCATATTCCATATTATCCCTGATGGATAATCAGTCGACCGCACATGATACTTTACTAATTTTTCTGTTGCCTTTAAATACAGAGCCAGTTTGCAAAAAGGTGAAAAAATTATTTATAATATCAATCTGAGATAACATTACATGGGTGTGTGTGTTCGTGTGTGTGTGTGTGTGTGTGTGTGTGTATGCGTGTGTGTGTCAGAGAAGTGTGGAGGGCTGTCTTGTGATTGGCTAACATGCTCAGATGCACCCCTGGTCTCCCCAGCTACTCATAACAGTTCCGGCTGAGTGCGTGCCCGTGTGTCCATGCCTGTGTGTGTGTGAGGGAGGCACTAACAGGTGCTCAGCATCTGCGACCAGTCTACACCAGTCTGGCCTCAGCTTTGCGGGTTCAGGAACACTTTGTGAGAATGTAATGTGATTTGTTTTGCAAAGGGGCCATATGTCCATCTTTATGTTTCTCTAACAGAAAACATAGGAAGATAATACCAGATATGTTTTCTAACGGTATTGTCTGAATGTTTACTACATTATATTACTGACATTTAACACACTCTTATCCAGAGTCACTAACATAGGTTAAGTACCTGCTCCTTACCACTATGATGCACTACTGCCTTGTGTACAAGCCTACAGAAACACAATTTCCAAAAAAGGTCAAATCATTTTAGTCTAGCATTTTTTTACATTTCTATTGTGACAGTAAAGCAAAAATATTGTTTGTTGTAAATATCTTTGTAGTAAGGTATGTTGTCTGCATATGGCCAGGTACGCCATACACACAGCACACAGGTCAGACTGTGACCTCTGTGGGTTTCTAAACAGTTCCAGCTGATGTTGACTCTGTGAACTTGTGTTCCTTTGAGGTAATGGGGTGTCTGATATCTTCCCAAAAATACTGTGTGTGTGTATGTGTGCGTGTGTGTGTGTCTGGTTTTATCTGATGTGTAAGGTTTGATGAGATGGTAGTTAATAAAGAATTTAGGTTTCCAGAATTTTCTAGGAATATTTAAATTTTAGTAAGCAGTATTAATATTTAATGCAGATTTCAACAAAAGATAAGAGAAGCAAGCTTATTCCTTGCAATTCCGATGTTGACCATTCAAGAGGTAAGTTTGCCCACAGGCTGGTACGCAATGGTTCAAGCAACCACATTATGATCATTATGACACATCAGTTTCAGAATATTTCACTTACAGTGTATTTATGATGCATATTTGCCAGCATTAGGGCAATTAATGATGATTTACTTACATTTTTAGTATTGGGTCGATGGGGCAATTAATTTTGTTAGATTTAAAAAATTGCAAAGGTCTTTAAAGCAGTCCCTGTCAACCAAACCCAATTCATACTGTCAGCAAGTAACATTTCAGAGCTACTCAAACTGGCCAATAATTTCAACAGCCATGTAAGGCCATCAGCATTAACCGAGGGAGAGCTGTAGCAGCGCACCAAGCTCATAAATCTGAATTTTAAAATAATCAAAACCTTGGATACAGGTTTAGAACACTTTGATGCAGTTTCAGATGTTACACAGCAATCTGGCAGAATAGACTTCAACAGAGTGACTTTGATCAGAGGAAGTGTTTGTCTGGCATTATTGCTCTAATAATGTGGACAGACTACATTTCTTGATGATTCAAACTCCTCATCACACGCTAAAATGAAGCCACTGACAAAGCCAGCAGCAGTGGATGAGCAAGCAGCAGTCACAAGCAGGACCCATGAGCTCCAGATGGGTCCTGCACAGGTGCTGCCCAGCAAACTGCGGTCAAACAGCGATTAAACACCAGTCCACATCAAACAGGGGCGCCACTAGGATGGGGAGCCAGCGGATTTAAAATTTTGTTTTTCACCACGGCCGGCAGCTTGAGAGTACCTTGACCACAATGGAGGAGACTTGCTCCCACAGCTGTAGGCGGCTTGCCGGGTTCGTTCAAGCGTTGGTATAATGATTTACTGTTGTTCAATTTTAATGTTTCATTTAAAGATTAGGTAGCTGAGTTATGGTAAGGTACTGTAACTTGATAAAGCTCACTGAATATTTGAATTAAAAAAAAAAAGATTATGAGTACAGTGAGGATTTCTTTAAGATGTGACTCACAGTACATTTCAACTCAACTCACAAACACCATGCTATATATTTGCTGCCCTCTTGGAGAGCTGCCATCTTGCCAAGGGGACTTGATATAGACATGACAGTGGGAAGTGCCACAACCCTACCTGAATTAATTAACTTTTTAATAACCACAATCTCGTAAAAAGGAGACTGTGGGATTGTTCTGTTTAATGGGTGTCTTCTTTCCATCTCCATAAAAGTGTAAACATTACATATCTTGTTTACGGTGTTATCGGCTAACCCCATGGGCACTGAATTTACATTTCCAATCTCAATTTCCTGTGTTATGTTTGGAAAGTAATAAGAAAAATGGGAGCCATGGGAAAGATTAGGAGGGTCATTTAAATGATACAGGTGGCAATACAATTTCCACACAAGAAGGACCTCAAAAGATAATCTGTAATCTGTAATCTGACAGTTTATTATTATACTCAGAATTACTCAATTGCATGTCAACCTTTTAATTCTCTTTCATGGGAGGTAAACAGATAAGTGTGCCTGATTTATGACAACAGGGGCCTTTTTTATTTTAAGGTCTTTATTATATTAGCTTCATTTGTCTAGAAAGAAACTTTTAAAGTTACCAAAAGAGAGAGAAATCAATACGCTGACAGAATGAACAGGACCGACAGTGAAGGGAAAGATCGATATCTTTTTCACAGGTGTTTTTCAAAAGACTTCTGGCTCCTTTCAGCCAATAAGTAACAGAAACAGGGTTTTAGGTGTCTGAAAGTCTCTAACGCTGAACAGAAATCTCATACTTTATCCAGTGTATTTACAATGAACTCTAATGTAGTTCGACCCATTCCAAATGCATCTGTCACATACCACACTACACAGATACCTCAAAAAACATCTCCTACACTCAGAGAATAACAAAACGCTGCTGGGACAGTGCCGCATGAGATTGAAAATAAGAGCAAAAATTCAGATAAACAGGCTCAATTCAATCAATGACAGCACCTTGAATGTCACTTCTGGTCTTTAGATGACAAGCCAAGAGTCATGAAACAGACCTATTCAAATAAATTATTTTTCTTAATAATATGAGTCCAGTCAAAGTCATTTTCAGCTGTATACCCCCATCCCCAACCTGACGACATCAAACAGAAGATTACTTTCTGCAATTGCCACAAGAGACTCCTTATCACTAGACAACCATATGTTGCGGGAAAAGGGTTTGTGTGTGTGCCCCGTTTTCCTCACACAACAGAACCCGCTCTGTTCATACATAAATCTCATGCGAGAAATCACTACTGACCTCCTTTTCAATTTGAGACCATGCGCTGTAGGGGTTAGATTTATGATATTTCTCTCCAAAGGCAATTACGCTTGGTGTCATATTCACGTTTAAAAATATGATGTCTGAATTGAACAGAATTTTATAGGCAGAAACTACAAGAAATGGCAATGTTACCTTCTCCAGGGTAAATCGGATCAACAACATAAAATGGGAGCAAACGACAAGTTTTACATGCTAATTAAATACAGTTGTGCTTTTTACTGAAAGGCCTACCACTCAGCCCACTGGGGTGTGAGTGGTAGGGTAGGTGTGGGGTTTTAACAAGGGATTCCGGTCTAAGCAACATGTGCATGAGGGAGATCACAGTCATTTCAGTAACCTCTCTTCCCCAAAGGTGGACATGCCTCACTCAACATGATTCTGTCCTGTTTGGTAGCACAAAAACAGCACCTTGATGCAACCTCTCCAATCAAGCCACAGGTCTCCTCCTTGCAAGCCTGAGGCCACACGACTTGGGACAAAGACAGCCCCTGCCTCTCACTCACAGATGAAATGATCAGAGCCATTTCGTGGCAAGGCACCTTGTTCTCCGGCACTGTCTGTGACATTCGCTCCCCTGACGGGGATTATTGAGAGACTGATAGAGCAACTTATGCATTTACGCTCTCCACAATGCAGCAGTGACAGGGAGTACAGTTCAGGGTTCAGCAGCATCTATGCATCTTATTGACTAACTCCAAAGGTGACGAGTGACACGGAAGATATCGCCTCATGCAACTCATGTAACAGTGTGTCAGGTTATGAAGAACACATCTGCGTTCACACCGGAGTGCATCTTAGGCTGGAACAGGTGCAGGAACCCATTTTCCCCATATAAAAAGGTAATATACTTCCACAGGATTTACGCCAGGAGAGCGAGCAACAAACCAAACATGTTCTCTCTCCTTCTGATGCTTCAACAAGTCATCAAAACAGAGGAAATGGCCGCAAACAGACTCTGATCAATCTGCCCGCAGGGATGGAATCACTAGCGATGGCTGTAAGCGTGTCAGGTGCTTCACCCGATACACGGCGTTCATCTGACAGGCGAAAAAGGCTTTGTCTAGTTTTTTTGAGTTTGCTACACGGAGACATGTTTGGCTTGTTGAAATTCAAACTCAGGCATATCTTGGGGAGACAGACACTGGAATCTGTGAGGTGTGATATTGAGGGCCGTGCTGCTGGCGGCGCAGGTGTTTACCCTGTATAAACTGTGGGAGAGAGGGAACATTTACTCTGCGGATGCACAGTATTTTTGGGAAGATATCAGACACCCCATTACCTCAAAGGAACACAAGTTCACAGAGTCAACATCAGCTGGAACTGTTTAGAAACCCACAGAGGTCACAGTCTGACCTGTGTGCTGTGTGTATGGCGTACCTGGCCATATGCAGACAACATACCTTACTACAAAGATATTTACAACAAACAATATTTTTGCTTTACTACCACAACAAACACTATGCTGAAATGATTAGATCTCTGTTTTTTTTTGGAAAATGTGTTTCTATAGGCTTGTACACAAGGCAGTAGTGCATCATAGTGGTAAGGAGCAGGACTCGTAACCAAAAGGTTGCTGGTTTGATTCCCTGCTGTGGCGCTGCTGCTGTACCCTTGGGCCAGGTACTTAACTCAGATTTGCCTCCGTAAATAGAAAGCTGCATTTGTGGATAACATGTAAAAATTGTAACCTATGTTAGTGACTCTGGATAAGAGTGTCTGGTAAATGTCAATAATGTAATGTAATAAGCATCCAGACAATACAGTTAGAAAACATACCTGGTATTATCGTCATACGTTTTCTGTTAGAGAAACATAAAGATGGACATATGGCCCCTTTGCAAAACAAATCACGTTACATTCTCACAAAGTGTTCCTGAACCCGCAAAGCTGAGGCCAGGCTGGTGTAGACTGGTCGCAGATGCTGAGCACCTGTTAGTGCCTCCCTCACACACACACAGGCATGGACACACGGGCACGCACTCAGCCAGAACTGTTATGAGTAGCTGGGGAGACCAGGGGTGCGTCTGAGCATGTTAGCCAATCACAAGACAGCCCTCCACATTTCTCCCACACACACACACACACACACACACACACACACACACACACACACACACACCTGGCAGCAAACAGATGGCTTCACACCAAAAGCTAATGCTGCATATATATATATATTTTTTAACACACTCATTTCTCTTTAAGGTACTCTTAATTTAAACTTTCCATGAGCAGAATGGAGAGAGAAGAATGAGGAGCCATGCTGTTTTCCTATCTACACTGGCAGTAGTAAACCTCATGAAAGATAAATACCGCTTCAGATAGTCACCAGTTTATCTTCAGTATTTCTCAAACACAGCCGCTGTTAGAAAACATGAAGAAAAATGTGTGGAAAGTGTCAACACTTGATAGAGATTGCAAGATCCCTAACTCAGACACCATCTTTAGCTTTAAAGTTTCAAGCAAAATAATGTGATACTTAAATTGAACTTGACATGACACGTATCTGTATGTTATATATAAAAACACAACTCAGTTTTTCACATTATCACATTATTTGTATTCAGGGAAGGCAGTGTTTAATCAAAAACAATTAATCATATCATCATCCATTAACACCATGCACGGACCGCGGAAAGCATTTCAAATTGGTCGGGCCCATTAGCCCCCCCCCGGAGCCACTTTTACGATCGTTACGATATTACAGCACTATTATTAAGAGACTAAAGAATAAGTCATATCGTATAGAATTTAAAAAGGAAACGTCAAACTCACCACTGCTCTTTAAATATTGCCGAAGAACTGTCTCCGTCTGTCGTTGTGCTGGGTGAAGTCCCTGGCAATCCCCAAAACAGCCACTGTTGCCAAAAAATCCGTGTGTGTGTGGGCGCACATCAAACTATTTAGTCTTTTTTGGGTCATCGTTGATGTCAGATTTTGTTTTTAAACGACGGATTTACAAGAAATACGAGATACGTGTTTTGTCCGTCATTAATTAAAACGGCCGCATCTGAGGCAGTAAGTGCATCGCATTACGTTATCATCAGCTTACAGATTACAAAGTTTATTGTAGCCATGTGTGCGCTCAGTTTTTCCTGTCCTTGAATACATTTGGCCAAAATCTCGTTATAAAAGATTAAGTGCTATGAACAGGCTATTGAAGACAGTATTGGCTATGACCAGACGGCAAATGCTAGACTAAACTGCACTCTAACCTACCGTGGTTTGCCTGCACTCTTCTCCGCTCCCACGTCTCAGGCCTCAAAGACATAAAACATTAGCCTTTACAGACGTAGTGTTTCTTGAGTAAAGAAAACGCTGTACTTATTCAAACAGCCAGTTCTTTATTTAGCCATGCATTGCAGCTCTTGCATTGCAAACAACCAAAGACTGTCTCCAAACATCTGCCTACTACTGCTGTGTATTCTTCTACAGTAGGCCTATAGCTAGCTTCATTTATCATCGCCGTTTCAACAGTGGACAGAGTTTTAACTGAGTTTTCTAATAAGCATTACTTTCGGTGAAGTAGGGATTGATCTAGCTAGTGAAAGAAAGGCTATGAATAATGTGATCATTTCTTGTCACATCGCTAGCTAGCTACGCCGGTCTCCTCAGCAAACACTTCCATCTATAATCACAATGTTAACAACAGAGCTAAATTTTATAAACAGGTACACTGCATAGTTTTAACTGAGTTTGCAACCTAGGGCTAAGTTGAAAACATTTTATTGTGCTGTTTGCCTCAGACGAAATCGCCTCATCACTGGTTACCTTCAGCTCTGCTTCATTCAAAATGGAGGCGGGGTGGAGCTATGAGGTTTTGCCGACATTTTGAGGATCCCATGGAGTTACGATATTTAATGACAAGCTCTTTTTAATACTTTTCATTGGTTAAATATTTGTAAAACCAACAGACGTAAAGGGTGACCAATAGCATTGATTTATGAAAAAAATGACCAAATATGGAGATACGAGGTTTCCGCCCGACAGCGAGGATATGTGGCTACCGATAGACTGGATTTTTATTACATGTTTGATGTCCAAAAGTAGGTAGGGCCCGGGCCCTACCGGCCCTACCAATTCCGAGGTCCATGCCACCATGTCACATTTTTACCTTTCTCTCATACAAGAAGTTCACTGAAACACTCCTCTGTGACATAAAGCTTAGATAACAACGATCAACACAGTGAAACTGACAGGTCATAGCGAACCAATGCAGCAGCCTAACAATAGCCTTTATTCTGAGGGACGTGTTGGCAGCAGTTATCCACTGTGACATCTTCCCATTCGACACCCAGTGTAAATGAATCCATTCAAAATAAAGGGAATCTATCCATCCAAAGGGAATTTTCCGTCGCCCCGCAGTTCCCAGGCCATTGCTTACAACTTCCCATAAACACCACAGACCGCAAACGGAAATGAAATGACACATCAAGCCAGTCAAGACCTGTGAAAATGTGGCATTCTGTCTGAACCAAGTGTTGCCTTCTGAAATAATAAAACAATAAATAAAAAGGGTTGACATTAATGGTAAGTTTGTGAACACAACTTTTCAAAATCATTACATGGTCTTACACTATGTTACGTTACGCTATGTTGTGCTATGTAAAATTATGCTACATTGTGCTAAATTATGGTTTGGTTCAAAATGAGGTCTTTGGGTGCCTTTGTTCTGTATATTGGTTCACACAGGGTCACACAGGGTTGAATACGCAACTGCTTCAGACCTGCAGCACTGTCAGACTTTGAGAAAATGGGATGCCTTCTCATTGCCTTGGATTTTGACCAGTATGACAGTATAAATCAATACTCTGCCTCAGGTGGACAATACTTAAAGGGTTATCCAAGGATAAGAAATGTTAGCAAAGTAATGAATTGTCAATATGAGATGTTGTTTTTCCAGAAACAAAGGGTTTAGATGAAAACACTATTTACAAATGAATTTTCAATGTGGTGGGACTTTTCAATTTAGATTTTACCACAGACAACAAGCACCTCAATCTCTCTCTGTCTCTCTCTCTCTCAATATGTCAGCAATGTTTATACATCTAATGAGAGATTAACTACACATTCTGAAATTATTCAATATTGACACAGTAAAATTCATACATATCAGAAGTGAGTATACTTTCTTCACAAAGATTAGCAACAGATAGGAACAACCACAAATTGTATGTATACTGTAGAGCTCTAGAGCTGATAGTAACAGGTTGAACTCAAGGTGTTGCACTGCAATGTGAAATAACATCATAGTGTCTCACAGTTACAGTGCTTTGACACTTGATACCTCAATGATTTACTGGCCATACATAGTCAGACATTTGTTGAGCATCCAAAAATGACAGGATGATTGGAGAAGACCTGCCGAGGTATAAGCGGTTGAGAGGTCAAGGTAATAATCACGGGGCTCAACCGTGTGTGTCTTTGCAGGTCAGGAGGAAGGTCTTCAAATCACTGTTACATGACACACTGAGGCAGTACGGTGCCATGGGACGGGAGTGGGAGTAATGTTCTCTGTCCCTGGCATTGGGGCGAACAAAACTGAATTGCACAGGCCCTACAGTGAAGACTTGACCTCCAAGCAGTAAGCAAAGGAAATTACCAGACCCGGAATCCGTAAGACCATAGGCAATGTAGACAATGATTACACAGTCTGCGACAAGCTATATTTCACCACATAGCTTTCAAGGTGAAAATACATGGAAAATACATACAGTGGATAGAATTCAATTCTAGTACTGATGCCTTGAAGATTCCTCATTTTATCTCTATGTTAAGGTCATATCTATTTATTGTAACCACTTGTTCCCAGCTTAATAGGAGAAATACAGTATTTAAAACAAAGAGAACAAGTTTCATGTACATTTTTGTCTTAGTTTTAGTTCCACTTTTAGTATCAACAAGAGAGTTAAAACAGTGAGGCTGGTGTGTGGAATGGCTGTGATATCTCAGATTGTCCACAGAATAAATCCAAAAATGTGTGCCATTTTAGAGCCATGGCTGGAACTGCAGAAATATTACAGCCCGTGCTTTGTAATTGCATGGTTTTTTCCTACTCTAAATTCCTAGCTTTTGTCACAGCAAGTTCCAGCTACAGCCACTCCAGTTACTGCTTTTGCAAAGTGCTGCATGGTATCTGGCACTAAAAATTGTGTATTTTCCCCATACGTAAAATTGCTCTGACCCATCATTGTAAGGAGTTACTGTAAGCACTACTACCAACAATAAACACAGATTCCTGACCATGGCTGTCATGAGTTAGCTCATGTGGGAAAGCTAACTCACATAGCATTTGAAATATATCTCTCTGTGCCTCTATTTGTGTCCTGTGAAGCATTCTGGTGGAAAATGGCTGCTGTGCATCACACAGGTGACTGTTCCACACTGCTGGCAGTTGAGGTGAGACCCCCCCACACCCATCCCCCACTATAAGGAACCATTTTTATTACTGCATTTTTCTTTGGCAGATGCTGTTATCCAGGATAACTTACATCGTTTACAATGTTTACATGTTATCCAACTGGACATTTTCTGAGGGGTATAGCACTTAAGTTACCTTCTCCAAGGGCACAACAGCAGCAGCCCTCTGGGGAATCGAACTGGTTTGGGTCACAAGCCCAGCCTTTGGGTTGCAAGCCCTTCTCGTTATCACTATGCCACACAGCTGCCCTGCCCATGAAAGGCACTATAAATATATAGCCCATTCATTATGAATTTCCAGCCAGTATCCAGAGAGAACAAACAAGCAAACAAACAAAACATTTTTAGGTTCCCTTGCTGTTACATCACTAGTCCCATTCCTTTTCTCTGGACTTCCAAACCAGACTGAAGATGTCAGAGAATTCCCAGCTGCCAGGATTCATCTGAAGTGTCAGAACCTAGTCTAAATACCTCACCTGCTGTCCCTGACCCCACTGCGAAGAACACAACTGACGGTCTGGAGTTGTGGACTTGTATGGCACTCATTAGGTCCAAACTAAAAGAATATCCCTCATGGCACCTTAGAAAACCATTGAAACTACAACTGAAAAAGAGTCAGACTAGATTTGGAGATAAGTTCAGTCTGCAGCAAGTACTGTATTTGTGCTTATGTTCAGTCAAAGAGGAAATTCAAGGACTCATTGTGGAAGAGACATTTTCAAGATGGATGTTGCAGACCAGGCTTGATAATGGCAGATAAATTCTAAACTATGAGCAGAATGTTAACCCTAGCTGGGTTGACTGGCCTGTCCACGTCATTATACTTCTTATGTTCTTATGTGCTTATGTTATTAAGCATAAGCCATGAATTTGACTGACTTTGTTGCTCCTGTGGTTCTGTTTTAGGAGATATTTATTACTATTCAACATTCACAAAAGCTGGAGAATTTAACTTTTACAGCAATTAAATGAAAAACATAATATAGTGTCTACAAATGTTTGCCAAACAATTCCATCTCACACAAGTAAAATTGATGCACCAAAGAAAATTGACTTGTCTGGATGAATTTTGATCAGAATATTATTTGCAATTTGTGACTGAAATATCAGTCATTATACAATTTAGTCAATACACAAAGATGTCCACAAATGATTAAGACCTGTTTTGGTACAGAGCAAAACCCATGATCTGCTGCTGTGCTGGTTAAAACATTTACAGAGATGCACACTGACCATGGGATCATCCTCAGGTTAACACTCCATGAAAATGCTCCACAACGTCCTCAGATGATCAGTGCTACCACAGTCATGAGATAATTACCAATGCATCCATTAAAATTATAATCACTTATCACAAAAAGAAAACACGTTCACGAAAATATTCAGTTGGGCTGCTTCAGAAATGCAGGAAAACTAAAACAAAGGAAACAGCTCCTGCTTTCCACACTGCATTACAACAGAACCAGCAATCCCCTACTATTGCAAACCACAAGTAGATTGTGCCCACATTGGCAGAACACGTTTCAAGGTCCATTTGTCTGTCTGTGTTCAGATGTGGCAGCTCTTTAGAGCACATAATGCCTTGTACGTTTCAGCTGGGATTCAGCTCGACATCTAATAGAATAGCCACAGGCAACCCATAAACCCACTTTCACCAAGCAACGAGAATAGTATTTACTTTTGATTTTTCCCACATTCACTCCCATGTGCTGGTCTCTGCCAAGGCTGTTAAGAGAATGGCCATGACAGCAAATGCTCCTATGTGAAACTTGATGAAGTAGACTAAACACTTTCCATTTCAAGTGGCTACTTGCATATAAAGCAAAGAGGTGAGAAAGGAAGAAAAAGTGATACAAGCAGGTCATAGAAGTAGGTTAGAAGGTAGCTATTTATTTTACTTTAACAGTTCATCTTTCCAGCGGCACAGCAGTCCTTTCACTCACATGTCTGCACAGCTGCGCTCCCTCACCTCCCCCTGACTAGCGAGTAACACACACACACGCACATACACACAAACACAAACACAGACACACACACACACACAACAGAGCAAAGGAAAGAAAGGAAGCCAGAGAGAAAGAGAGATGAAAAGGGGCTGTTTACCTGCTAGAGAATCAGAAGACATGCTCTCGTGGTTGTGCATCTCCTTCCAGGATCCGTGTGTGTACGTGTGTGTGTGCATGTGTGTGTGTTTGTGTTTTAATGAAGGCTCCTGCACAGCAGAGTGAACGTCTTGCCGAAGCTGCGGTGACAGTCAAGTGATGCTGGTTTTGTTGCAGGGGCAGTGTTAGCGTGCGCCCGTACGCGAGGTGCACTGCGCGCAAGCTGTTTAACACATATTAAAAGAAATCAACAGTAGAGCAGCGGGCGGGCGAGCAAGGGAGGGACAGCGAGGGAGGGAGGGAGGCAGGGAGGCAGGGAGGGAGGGAGCAGAGGAGAGGAAGAAAGCAATCACCTTTAGTGCAGTTACACACTCAGGGTTTTGCCATTACTCTTACTTCCCCTCAGTGTAACCTTGCTGTGCCGGCAGAATGCTAAGCCTGTGTGCACGCTCTCACAGTCCTTGATATTCCACTGGTGTGAGTGTGACTGCATGTGTGTTTGACTGTGTGTGTGTGTGTGTGTGTGTGAGACTCTCTCTGTCTCGTCTCCCACACACACTAACTGTAAATATTCAACATCCCCCGCTAAAAATTTCATCATTTTTTTCCCGCTCCGGGACGTCGACTGATAAGACGTGATTCTCACGCTGCCTTGTACGGTGCAGTTCATTTGCTTCCCCGGTGTAGCAAGGGTAGATACGCCAAGAAGGGCCCCAGTCACGTCAGGAGGCGCTGAATTAAATATGTGTATTAAATCACGCCACTGCCCCTCTGACAGCTGCGCGCACATGAGCACGCCTGTCTTTTACTGTGCTGAAGAAAAGCAGATTTAGACACCAGCTGTATCCTTAATACTTTACCCTCTAATCTGTATCCATATACACTTCCGTTTTCAATCAGCTAATATATCAAGGTTAATTTCCACAAAAGTACAAGCAGTCAAACAGCCAATATACAAAGTCAATGCCAGGAAAGGTTCTCTGATTTATACTAGTACAAAGTCACAAATGTCCTAGATGGGAGAACACCAAAAATGACCATCCTAATAAACAGCAACATCAATACATCTTACAATGAAAGAGAGCTGGGGTGATTCATTTAGTGTCTAAGGGCTTTTGCCACGACTTGTAAAATCAAGCAAATTAAATCAAATTCAGAATCAGATTCAGTTATATACCAGATAAACTGACCATCAGGACTGACTGAAAAATATTGGAAAATCACAAGTATCTCAAGAAACTGCAGCGTTAAGCTGGTAAAACTGGTGTCCAAGTCAAGATTGTTGGTCAAACAAACATTAAAAAAAAAACATTTAATTTCCTCTAGCATGACTGAGTCTTAACGATTGCAGTCATCTACAAAGGAAAAGGCTTGTTTATATTCTTTCCCACTTTTTCTACTTAACAGCAACAGATTTTTCATAACTGTCATTAGTTATATAGGCTTATCCTCACCATGAAAGAATGCAAGTAGGAAAACATTTGCCTACCTTGGGCAGAGCAATTGTGATGGAAAAACATGCATGTTCCACTGACACAAAAAAACAACACTATAGAGTGACCTTCTTTAATTTTTCATTAAAGGTGCAAACAATCCTTTTAGCCAGACATTTTTAATCACACAATTTCTAATTATCTCCAAGCCTGCAGTGATGTCTGTACTGGAGTTCAGAATGTTGTAATATCCCTGTCACTTGTCACAGTGTTTGTCGGCAGTGTTTGCTCACCGCTTTTCTGAATGAACTGAGTGACCTCTCCGCACAGACTGATGAGACAGACACAACGAATATGGCAGGCAAAATCAGGATGTTGGTGGCACAGACTACCACACAGACATTTTTTTTCAAACCATTATTTTACCACATGTCAGTTCTGATAGATCCCAGTTGTACAGCAAGCTAGTCTCAAAAGTCGAAAATAAGATAAATGACAATCAATAGCTACAGCTAACATTCGAACAACAATTCAGAATAAGGCTCGTTGCAAATTCACAAAGCAAACACTGACGGAACAAACAAAGGTTTTAAGAATAATATCACTCTGGCTATATTTTGATTATTATCAATGACACATTGTTTCATCAGGCTGTAGGAGTTCAGTGAAATCAATGTTTATAATGAAAATTGATGATAAAAATCTTATCCATTAAGGCTGCAATTACAAGTGAAAATCAGCTCTCTTTCACCTTTCCTCAGGGACCTGCTGGAATTCTTCACTGAAATCCTTCCACTCCCAAGTGGTTCTCAAAATTTAAAAATAAAAACCCCAAACCCATTCGATATGCAGCCCCCATCCCCCGATTTGATATTACAAATCTCATCAATACATCATTCTCAACAGGACACTGAATGTCAGACAAGCTGTAATTAAAGCTTTCCACTGACTCCAAGGGGAACAAGCCTATCCCTGAGGTTCTTTCCAACAGAAGCGAATATATGGGGGCGTCTCAATGGTCAAATATTAAGAAAAAAATGCTAAATGCTTCCATTTGCACACAAGGAGACCCTTGAAGCACAGCACCATTTCTGTTAAACCTGTAGGTGAAAAAAGAAAGCTCCACCCTTCCTCATGCATCAATCACCCCACATGCAACACTTCCATCTATAAATCTCACTTTGTATTCACTTCAACACAGCATCCACTGACAAATCCACAGCAAGCCTCCAAAGCCAGATGCATTAAAGATGACCGATGACAGGCAGTGTAGTCACTGCTGTGTGCCCCATCACGCATGTCCAAATCTGGACTGCGTCACATGATCGGATAGCAATAATGCTGACTTTGTACTGACTTCACACTGACTGACCGTCTCCTGGTTCTCCAGGTACAGCTCGCCTGACAATAAGTCATTAGGTCCACTATGACCACTGCTAAGAGTGCCATTGCTGAGTTCCAGTTTACTGACTGATTCAATTCATACAATTATCCATTCCCAGTCAGAAGCAAAACCTCCAGAAACTCAGTATTGTTCATTCTGAAAACAAATTTGCTACCGCTGCTCCAGGTTTCAGATCTCTGATTGTACACGCATAGAAGGAAAGACAGTCTCTCAAAAATAAACACCTCTCAAGGTTACCAGAGGATATCACTCAAACTATGAATATGTATCATGTAAGTCTGCCAGCTGAAGAGCTGTGGTTACTTCTTATTTATTCGACACTACATTTTACATGAATCCTAGGCATGGCATATAATTCATTGATGTGTGTGAGTGACTATGCTCTTAAAAAAGCTGTGTTGTCATCTGAGGGTTCCCGGCTGAACTCGGACCTCAAGATGGCAGCCTTGAGGTATGGCTAACCAGTGTCATTGCCCTTCCAATGATTTGTAATGTCAGTCCGTGAAAAATGCAAATGGATATTGATAATATTCATATTTGAAGAACAAAGTCTTGGGTATCAGTCAGCTGGAAACTGAATAATGATGCAATGTCACAAAGGACATTAACCAATAAGCAATGGGCTATTGAACTTCTCTGATGATTTCTGACTGGCCATAAATTACACTGCTTCTGGTGATTACTCTGTCTTCACAGGAGACAGCCCTTATACCAATTTTATATGCAGTGCCCGCAGACGTAAAGAGCTACTCACAATGAAGCTGTTAGAGTGAGGTATTTGTGCTGTAGAGGTAAAGAGAGGGTACTTGCAACTGGGCAGCAGCAGGTCTGAATATGGTGAGGGGCTTTTCTGGTACACTTGAGTAAGGCACTCCACTAAATAGCCAGCACTATGAGCAGATATGTACAAAATAAGCTGGAAAAGTTGCAATGGATAAGGGTGTCTGCCAGCCAGGCAAATACTTAAGAAGAACAATGCTTCCATATCTTGGATGTATGAGGCAAGGACCACGATCTAGTGCAGCCCACTGATCTAGAGAGAGACCTGTCATGTGATATTCAGAAACATCCATCCTCCATGCCGCTTTGCCCTTCCACACTCAGAACAGCTGCCTCCGTTCAAGGCAGGGGAAGAGATGGAAGGAAGGTTCTAGCACTGCTGTTTTTTCCACAGTAGTCCACCTGTGTTACTCTGCCCTGGTCTTGAGGGGCTGTGTGTCATGATATTTCCCCTCACCCTTGCCCTGGACCTCCAGATTGGGCCAGTCATCACAGTAATTGAACCTAATTAAGGCTCTCTGACTAACGCAGGAAAAAGTTCAATACCTCACTGAAACAGCTGCATTTTGCCTCATTGCAGCAACTGATGTTCACTACATATTGCTTTGGATTCCGCAAAATTTGGGGTTCCACAACAGGGATTACAATCTGTTCAGACTCTCACGTCAAGAAATTTTAACAAATATAAAATTATGCAGAGATATCTATTAGAATCAATGACTAGCAGTTTCCAATAATACTGAGCTAGAAATGTTTCCCAAAATTCAATATATATTCTCTTCCTCCATCACTAGCCATACCAAATTCTATGACCGCAATATCATTATGAACAGATAAGTTGAATTATATGAAAGTAAACTATTATACAACAATGTATTCCATTATTTCATTGTGATAGTCCCCCATCTGTATGTTTGCCTATTAACACTACTACACTCTATGTAAGATACTTCTGGACATCAAGCTGGTCTGACATCTTTGTGATGGGAATATGCATTTAGAGTTGAGTGAGTGCCAAACAGGCAAAAAGAGAAGGCCATAGGGTAATGAGGCAGTGCTGATTTATGACACAAACGGCTCGCAAACACATTCATCAGGAAGATCTCAAGTCAATGTAACTGATCGGGACATGCTGAGTAAAAACAAAATTCAGTTTACACAATGGGTCCTGAGGACAAGGATGTGGAAATCAATGTCAGATCCAAACAGGCAGGTATGCACACTCACAAGCAGCAATGCATATAAACAGAACTCTGGCATGACTCCCATGTTACCTGGTCTGGTCTTCCTAATTCCAACAGCGATCCAATTTCAATGTTGCGCACCTCTTTATGCAGCACAACAGATTGAGAACATCCTGTACACAGATTGTCTATTTCACAGTCAATGGCACTCCTGGTAAATTATAGCTGTGCAAAAGGCAATTTTGTCAAAAGGCCCTCATTTACAGAAATACTGTTACTACAGCAGCAGAAATGAATTAATCAGTAGATCATGTCTGAACAGCGGGTATGGCCAGGTGTATTTAATGTAACACATTGAGGGCCCAAAACACAGAGGTTTGGTTATCCTGTGCTCTAAGGTCTACCCATTCCCATAGTTGCACATGTGGGGACTGCATAATGAGGGGGATGGATTGGAGGAGGAAGCGATGAAGACCGTGCAGCTGAAAGCTCATGCATCTCTCCCAGCGCTGTTATATGAAAAGCACAGGGACGATTACACTGTTCGCTGTCTGTGATCCTGTCAGAGGGATGATGGATGTGCGATCAATGAGTGCTTTATAAAGTCATCCCGAGGTAAGAGAGGGGCTGGAATGCCTGTCCACTCTCCATTAGACATAAAGGAGGAAAAAAACTGATCCACAGACATGTTTCATCATGGAAATATATTATGGATAAAAATCAGTACCAATGCAGAGATGCTCAAGTAACAAATTCTATCACCACAACATTATCACAACCATGCTAAAATATGAAGTCATCAGAGACATAAGCCTGGCAGAATTTTTTTCCCCAAATTCTACACTTCATAGTGATGTCTACTGTTCTTTTCTCACACCAACACTATTGGACATTTTTTACATGCCACCACATAATAAGGTTCCATTGATTGGGAACAGATTTAAAAGAGGCCCTCTGAGCAGACACCAAGGCTGATAACAGGAGGGGGGAATTAGCTTTGTTCTTCCAGTGATAGGGATGGGTAGGTTGGCTGGAGATACCTTGCCTCACTACTCCCAGGCACCCTGAGCTTCAACAGATGTCTGTGACATGTTCAGATGAACAGAAGCTGAGCTCTACAACCCAGGTTTGATCCTGGCTGTGTCATTAGCCAACAATGATCAGCAGCCCAAAGTGGTGGAACAAACTGGTTTCATTCTGCCAGGGTTAGAAGTAGGTAGGTTGGTCAGAGTTTGCAGACCAGTGACCCCCACTGGTCAATCAGGTGGCCAAAGTCTGCCTGTATAAAGATTCACATAAAATATCTTCCTCTGACTCATGACTGTGCAAGCTTAACTTGTGGACTGCAGCGCTTGACTTTATATGTTCTGGAGGAGAGTATATGTTTGTCTGTGCGCCCCTGCATTGTTAGCAGAAGTTGTAGCAATGAGGAGCATCTCAGGCATTACATATTGGGAGAAAATATACACAACAGCTGTATTCATGCATACATAGACTGAGATCTTTGGAGTGACATTCTGAAAAGCTAATTTCTCATCTGACTCCTCACTCTTAATTTTGACAATATCTGGAATCAAACCAATTGTCTGGCCTTTCTCTCAACATGGCAGGGACATTGTCACCAAATGGTAAGGAATGTCTTGTTGCAAAGCTCTTCCAAGCATACTGTCCAACAGGTGTTATTACTAGGAGTCGACCGGTATGGTTTTTTCAGGGCCGATAGGATGATTGTGACAAAAATCTGTGACAAAAAGAGGACGATAACCAATATTTCAGGCCGATATTTAAATGCTTTTAACATTTTTTTTTCGGTGTGAAAAGAAATAGGCATACATCACCGCCATTAAAGTTAAATAAAGAGCAAAAAGATCAAATGAAATTCTTTCTCAAAGATAAAAAATAAACTAAAAGTTGCAATAACTAAAATGTGCATTGTAATATTGACGTTTTGGGTAAATGTCTCCATGGTTATCTTATTTTGGCTACGCAACACATGCCTATCGCTATTTCACAAGCATTCAATTATCGGACGATGGCAATCATTGCGTTAGAAATAAAGCGAATTGATACATCATTTAGGCTGCATTTTCATCATAAAGTATGAAATATCAAACCTTAAAACTAGCCTGTGCGTCCACGCTTTTTCTGAAGCTGCGGGGAGATTCTGGGAGCCCATATGCTCATAAGCCATTTATGTGAAATATGGACAGCTCATACAAAAGTAAGGTACCGTGTGGAAGGACTGTGATAAAGTTAGCGAAAATACTGTGAAGTGCAAACTATGTGGTGGATTTTTTTATTTTAATAACTCGACTTCCATGATGACGATTCCATGATCAAAGTGGCAAACGGATATTTTCAGCTTTGCTGCGAGGTTCCGACATACAGTGCTGTGCAACCGCAAGCGAGCTGAAGTTTAATTTCGTGAACGGTTGCTTAAATGACGACTGCAATTCAGAAGGGCTGTGCTTTAGGGTAAATTTATTTGAATGTTTCATTTGAAGAATAAATATATATTACTATTTGTTACATGTGCAGTGTCAAACTGTTGCAACTTATAGCATAAGTGCACCAATTAGTCCTTATAACAAGTCCTTATTTCTTTTGTATTCTGCTTGCTTTTTAGCTTAAGCGTAGAGTACTTATACTGATTCAAAAAGGCCCAATTAGCCTAGTGCAATTTGGTTAACGGTATGGTTTGAGCACAACGACCATTTTACTGGATACTTACCTTCCATCCTTGTTTCCAGCAGTTGAAAACGTATGATTTTCAAGGTCAGATAACGTCTGTCTTGGCCAATGACGGAATTTTGCGGAAAGAATGTTAGCAAATAGCTTTTTTTTCTGACAGAGGAGATTCGTCGGGACAGTACACGCATTGCTTTTAAAAGTTTTTTTAATCGGGAATTTCGAAAAAAATATACCGATGACCGATAATCAAACATTTGCAAATATCGGCCCCGATAATCTAACGACCAGATAATCGGTCGACCCTTAGTTATTACCACTATTCCCTTTAACGGAGCACCTCCGTGCACACCTGACTTACTTGGACAGATCCTACCACTAACATCAGTGTGGCAGACAAGGGGGTTTGACACAGCAAGCAGCTCAAATGCCCAAGCTGAGAGCAAATCCTGGTCTCCCACACACTGTAGTAACATTGCTAAAAGCTCTGGGTCCTCATTTACCAAAGATGCATATGAAAAAAATCTATGTGTAAACTGTGCATATGATCATTTCGAAGCAAAGCGTAAGATTTACCAATTTCTATGTTTGCTTCAGATTGTGTGTAAATTTACACACAGCTCCAACCAAGCAGTGTAACATGGGCAAAAATGTGTTGTCCTGTCTTCATGTCCATATTAGTAATGGCCAAGACAGACACAGGTATTAGGTAGCAAGACAGACAGTGTTCCATAGAGCAACATTAATGACACACTTCCTTTCACATCAATACTCACAGTTAAGATAATTTGGCATTCTTTGTACTCTCTCTTCAACATCTCACCTTCTCAGACAGAACAGCCTTGCACATGCACATAGATTTATTCTAAAAGGAGGTTGTTACAATGGTACCAAGTGGTAGAAAAAGAAAACCACAACACAGCAAGTTAACAGACAAGATACAACTTTTAATGCATAAACAATTTCATCCATGTATTTCCTGTATTAATCTGTATGGAATGCTATTTTGCCTAAATAGTAACAGGTGTGCAATTATTCTCAAATCCTACAAAAGGACTTCCAAGCAATATTTGATTATGCCTGTATTAAGTGAACCAAAAAGTATTTTTTTGGACTCAACTGCAGTAACTAAAACACCTGTTTCTGAAAAGTTTCTCTTCATAGATTTTTCTTTCCATTCCATTCCATTCCGTTCCATTACTCCAAAGTTTTGGTGCAATAGTGAATTTCCATGTGGCCTTTAAAGTGATATTTATTTACTATATATGGTTAATTGGGGATGTTTCTACATGAAAATGACTAGAGCATGCACGAGCATGGAGGTTAGGAACAATCCAGATTTATAAACATTGATTACTCTCTGGTGTGCCTACAGCAATCTTCCCCATGTTTGATAAATTATGTTGTAGTGCCTAGGGACATTCTAAATTTCATTTGGAGGACACAGGTTAGAACTTTTTCTACACAACCTGAGAGCTTTTGTTCATAGTCACCCTGCCTTACAGGCCTGATTGTGGAAATATTTTAAAAAATGTTTGCCTTCATAAGCCTTCCATACAACTGTGAAACTGATTTTAGTTACTGGTTTTTACATTTCACATCATTTACCAATTGCTATATTCAGCTAGTTGGAAAACAAGGTGTACTGATATAAACTGAATCCTGCCAAGTTTAGCCAAATAAACATACTTTCACCAGGAATCATGGTGTGATATAGCACATTATTTTTGAGACCTTCACTAAGAAGAATGATTCAGAGCCTTGATGGGGCACTCCTGTTCAGGATACACACTAAACATAAGATAAAATAAGATTGTCAAGGATTTATTTTTATTATTGTATTGAGTCTGTCAGTGCTCCGCCCCTGGCTGTGTGTTTGTGTTCTTCCCTGTCCATGTGCTTTTGTTTTCCTTGTGTTAAGAAGCCCTGCCCCTCTCCGCCCTGTCTCCGCCCACCTGATCATCTTCGCCCGCCTGCCTGCACACCTGCTTCCCATCACCTCATCAGCCCTACCCTATATTTACCCTGCTTTTCTCTGTCTTGTTGCCAGTTCGTCTCAGTATCCTGTTTGTCCTTGCCTTCTGTTACTCGGTTTTTCCACGGTCTTCTGTCTCCCGCCCAGAGTCTCTGTGTTTGCCCGCTGTTCTGTCACGTGAGTTCTGTTAGTCTGTTTTCTGTTTCGTCCTGTCTTTGTGTATCCCTGTTTGTGCGGAGTCTGCTCCCGCCTGCTGTTCTGCCTCCGCTCCCTGTTGCCGGCCTGCCCGGTTCTGCCCCTGTCCAGACCCTGTTTCCCGCCTGCTCAGCCCCGGTCCAGCCTGCCGTTCTGCTTCGGCTGCCTGGGTTGCCGTGGTTCTGCCCCCAGCTCCCTGTTGCCGGTCTCCCTGGTTCTGCCCCTTCCCAGACTTCACTCCCGCTTCTCGTCTGCCCTGCTCCGGACCTGCCTGCCCAGTTTGTGACCCCTGCCTGGCCTTCGGATCTCGTCTCTGCCTGCCGCTCTGTTTTGGTTGCCCGCTGCCTGCCTGCCCGTTGCCGACCCTCGCCTGTCCAGACCACGTGCTTGCTCTGTTTGTTTTTGACTGACTTCCCTGGTTTTGACCCTGCCTGTCTTTTACCCTGTCCTCGTCTGCTCCTGTTTTGGGGCTCTAATAAAGCCACTCTGCCACTCACCTCCGGGTCTGCGTGTGAGTCCTCACCCCGCATCCCTGACAGTACGAACTGGCCAGCCTTGGACTCAGCGGACCCACCCCGCCCGAAAGCCACCATGAATCCTGCGGACACGGAAGACCTCCTTCAGGAGTTGGAGGAGGTTAGGGGCATTTTTTCGGTTTTGTGCTTGGTCGTGGGCAGCACCTCTGACATAGAGCGTAAGCTCACTGCTGTCACACTCATGGAGAGCACGCTGGCATCTAAGCCCGGGCTTAGGGGGTTTCCGGAGATGGCCCGTTTGACAACAGAGACTGCTAAGCTCAAGGAGAGCCTGCAGGCCCTTCAGGTCGTTCACGGTGGTCCCCAATCCGTGTCCAGCCTGGGGCCTGCCAGTCCCCTGCCCGGGCCTGTTTCTTTGTCAGCTAGCGTTGGGACCGCCAGCCGCCGCCCACGCCCAGTATCTGCATCAGCTAGCTGCTATCCTGCTAGCTTCCCGCCTGACCCTGTTCCTGGGCCAGTTAACCACCTGCCTGATCTGGTGACTGAGCCAACCAGTCTCCGGCCTGCTAGCCTCCTGTCCAACCCAGTCCCTGCATCAGCTAGCCGTTGTCATGCTAGCACCCGGCCCGATTCTGTTCCTGATCCCGCTCTCCTGGCCCCAGTTCGCATCACCACGGATCTTTGATGCTGGTGGCTACCAGGGCAGACGCCGTGCTTAACACAGGGTCTCCAGTTCCTGTTCCCAAGCCTGTTCCTGACCCTGACCCCCAGGAGTCACCATTCTGGGGGACTCGTCTGGCGATCAGGCCATCCCCCAGAGGAAAGCGTGGCTCCCGACGACGTCGGGCCTCTCAGCCGCCCAGCGCCCCGGCCTCTCAGCCGCCCAGCGCCCGGCCTCTCAGCCGCCCAGCGCCCGGTCGACGCCTCGCTGCCCAGCGCCCGGTCGATTTCGCTGCCCAGCGCCCCACCGGACCCTGAGTCTGTCCTCTGTCTCCTGTTGCCCTGTCTGTCCTTGAGGCTGCTCCCGAGTCGTCCGACGCCCCGCCAGTTGCTCGGAGCATTGAGTGTGTGCCTGAGTGTGTGCGGTCCCGAGCCTGCTCCTGGACTACTTCCTGTCCCTGAGTCGGTCCCTGTCCCTGAGGGGTTCCTGTTCCGGGAATTGCAGGGGCTGCGCCCGCCTCTCGGCCCCCTGTCCCTGTTCCTGTCGCCGCAGAGGCCGCGCCCGCCTCTGGGCCTCCAGTCCCCGCTCCTGTCGCCGCAGAGGCTGCGCCCGCCTCTGGGCCTCCAGTCCCGCTCCTGTCGCCGCAGAGGCCGCGCCCGCCTCTGGGCCCCCTGTCAGGGTCCCTGTCGCCGCAGAGGCCGCGCCCGCCTCTGGGTCTCCTATACCTGAGCCCGTTCCTGAGCCGGCCCCGGAGCCGCCCGTTCCTGAGCCGGCCCCGAGCCGCCGTTCCTGAGCCGGCCCCGAGCGCCCGTTCCTGAGCGGCCCCGAGCGCCCGTTCTGAGCCGGCCCCGAGCGCCCGTTCCTGAGCCGGCCCGGAGCGCCCGTTCCTGAGCGGCCCCGAGCCGCCCGTTCCTGAGCGGCCCCGGAGCCGCCCGTTCTGAGCCGGCCCGGAGCCGCCCGTTCCTGAGCGGCTTTCGAGCCGCCCGTTCCTGAGCCGCCCGTTGCCACGCCTGTTCCTGTTTCTGCTCCCGGGCCTGTTCCTGTTTCTGCTCCCGGGCCTGTTCCTGTTTCTGCTCCCGGGCCTGTTCCTGTTTCTGCTCCCGGGCCTGTTCCTGTTCCTGGGCGGGTAGCCATGAAGCCTACCCGGCCCCCGGAGGGGTCCGGCCTCCGCCGCAGGCCTCCTGCCCGGCCCCGGAGGGGTCCGGCCTCCGCCGCAGGCCTCCTGCCCGGCCCCCGGAGGGGTCCCGCCTCCGCCGCAGGCCTCCTGCCCGGCCCCGGAGGGGTCCGCCTTGACTGCAGGCTCCCGAGCGGCCCCCTGTCCGCCCTGCCGCCGGGCCGCCCTCCGAGCGGTCCCGCCTGTCCGCCCTGCCGCCGGGCCGCCCTCCCGAGCGGTCCCGCCTGTCCGCCCTGCCGCCGGGCCGCCCTCAAAGGTCCCGCCTGTCCGCCCTGCCGCCGGGCCGCCTCCCGAGCGGCCTCGCCTGTCCGCCCTGCCGCCGGGCCGCCCCCGAGCGGCCTCGCCTGTCCGCCCGGCCTCCGGGCCCCTCCGCCCCCCGGCTTGGGTTTGGTTTTTTTTCGGGCCTTTTGTTTGGGACGGAGAAAATAATCCGTTGGGGGTACTGTCAGTGCTCCGCCCCCTGGCTGTGTGTTTGTGTTCTTCCCCTGTCCATGTGCTTTTGTTTTCCTTGTGTTCCGGCCCTGCCCGCTCTCCGCCCACCTGATCATCTTCGCCCGCCTGCCTGCACACCTGCTTCCCATCACCTCATCAGCCCTACCCTATATTTACCCTGCTTTTCTCTGTCTTGTTGCCAGTTCGTCTCAGTATCCTGTTTCGTCCTTGCCTTCTGTTACTCGGTTTTCCACGGTCTTCTGTCTCCGCCCAGAGTCTCTGTGTTTGCCCGCTGTTCTGTCACGTGAGTTCTGTTAGTCTGTTTTCTGTTTCGTCCTGTCTTTGTGTATCCCTGTTTGTGCGGAGTCTGCTCCCGCCTGCTGTTCTGCCTCCGCTCCCTGTTGCCGGCCTGCCCGGTTCTGCCCCTGTCCAGACCCTGTTTCCCGCCTGCTCAGCCCCGGTCCAGCCTGCCGTTCTGCTTCGCTGCCTGGGTTGCCCGTGGTTCTGCCCCAGCTCCCTGTTGCCGGTCTCCCTGGTTCTGCCCCTTCCCAGACTTCACTCCCGCTTCGTCTGCCCTGCTCCGGACCTGCCTGCCCAGTTTGTGACCCCTGCCTGGCCTTCGGATCTCGTCTCTGCCTGCCGCTCTGTTTTGGTTGCCCCGCTGCCTGCCTGCCCGTTGCCGACCCTCGCCTGTCCAGACCACGTGCTTGCTCTGTTTGTTTTTGGACTGACTTCCCTGGTTTTGACCCTGCCTGTCTTTTACCCTGTCCTCGTCTGCTCCTGTTTTGGGGCTCTAATAAAGCCACTCTGCCACTCACCTCCGGGTCTGCGTGTGAGTCCTCACCCCGCATCCCTGACAGAGTCTATAGTTAAATTCTGGTCAAACTGGGCTACACAATGTTGAAAATGGAGGAGGTGAACCATTACTTTCAATATATTTTGTGTTAAGAAGACATTAACTTGTAGATGCTCAGTCACCAAAGACAGGTGGTTGGCTTAATGTAGAAACCAGCAACATAAATTTATGGTAAAATCAGCACACTAGCATAATCAGAAATGACACCAATGAGTTAACATGTAAAAGGGAAAGTAAGGACTGTTTGTTTGTTTTAGCAGGGCTGCCAACTTTTGAATTAAGCTTGAAGTGAGATTTGTTCCCGTGGGGGGTGGGGGGACTTTAGTAGTACTTATTTTTGTTATACAGTGATGTGCTTAGCCATAAAAAAAACCTTGCATCACAAAAAGTGTACAGTGCTCCCTTACATTTACTGAGAATGTCAAAACATTTGACAACAATTGTATTTCCTTAAATGTATTGACAACATGGGAAGTTCAATTCACATTTCTTTTTGAGGTTGACTGTCCTAAAACCCACTAAAACCCTAAAACCCACAACCAGAAAGTTTAACAAAAACAGGTTCACAAATTCTCATGTGCTCTGTTGTAGAGATGAAACGGTATGGAAATTTAATATCACGATTATAGTGACCAGGGGCGATTCTAGGATCAGACCTTTAGGGGGGCTCAGAATGAGAATGTGACATGCATACAGTGCCTTGCAAAAGTGTTCAACCCCCCCTGCTAAATCACTCATTTCATTGGATAACAATTAATACATTAATATTTTTCTATATATGATATGTTAATTTGCAACAATAATACTTTTAATGAATTACTAGTAAGTAACATAAGTTTTACACAACAAAATTTAGGTGTGCTGAGATGAAATTTAGGTGTGCTTGAGCACCCCTAAAAAGAGTCTAAAATCGCCCATGATAGTGACCAAAATTATCACGGTTATCAGTATTATCACAGTATTGTTAAAATGTGCTGAAAATGTTCAAAAAGTACTGATACACAAACTGAAATCATTTCACCAAGTTTTATATTGAAAACCACAAATAAAATTAGCAGCACTATGCAGTTTTTATTTGCATAAACATTAAAATAATAACATAGCCAATTAATTGTACAATAGTCTACTATGTCTTTTATAGATTACATTACTTTCTCAGGCTACAAAAACACTCTAAAATGAAGTGCAGATACGTGTCTTTAAATGCAAAACTTAAGCTACCTTATCTAGTTGATCTTAAAACTGGAGATAATGTACAAAGCACAAAACAATTTACTTCCTAACTGTATTCAGAGGTTGTTTCAAATTAGAGAGAGACAGTATGAGCTTAGGGGAATATGTATGTTTAAAAAAAAAAACAAAGGTAAGGACAAATATAAAAAACAGATGTATATCTGTCAAAGGGGTAAACTTGTGGAATAGTTGTGACAAGGAATTAAGAATGTGTAGTTCACTTTGCAAATTTAAAAAAATGTTTAAAAATAAGGTGGTAAACACATAACTGAGGTATGATCACTATTGTATATGAAACATTTGGAACTTTTGTTTTTGCTTCTGTTTTTTGTCTTTGTATAGCCTAAACCTAGTACGAAAGGGTTGCCTATTAGAATATGTTACGTAAAAATGGTAGGTATAATAAGCTATAGCTTCAGCCTACACCTTTTTGGTCGATTTTTTTTTTTTAATGATATTTTTTTTAATGATTTTTTATATTTTTTAATGATAATACAAATTTGAAATGGTACTACTAACCGTCGGGAATTTTACCGCGGTTTACCGTCAAACCGTTAACCGTTTCATCCCTACGCTGTTGTAAGTGCTGGTGGCTGATTTTGCAGCCTTGATCATTGATTGGGATGGCTCCCACTTGAAGCATGAAAATTAATATATTATATATAAATCAGATCATTTGAGCTGAGCTGTCGTTGACTACTTTCTAGTCAACGTCAGCTCAGCTGTCGTTGCTCTACAGCTCTACGACTTTACACCGACAGATCCTGAGTTCAATTCATGAAATTAGACAAATGACCATTGCACTTACCTTTGTCATGTATTTGTTCCGCCAGCCTTGCTCCACTCATGCTCAGCGGTTAGTTGCTCGACTACAAAATCATTGTGATTGGCTGCTCCACCGGAACGCGCATTGCAATGATTTGCTGTTGCACGCACTGCTGTTCCTTCGCTTAAAAATCACAAATTTTACATGGGAGGAAGCGAAGACGAAAAGTTAGCGTGAGAAAAGGCATGTGTGGCATGAGAGCGCGAGATCTGAGTCAACTGCGTGAGACTTGGCAGCCCTGGTTTTAGATTCTGGAAATCTTCATAACCTTTCTAGGGCCTTGGGATATCTGACCTCTTTCCATGACTTTTAAGTAGGTCTGTGCGATATGACGATATATATCGTGTGACGACAGAAAAACGTCTACCGTTTCATATTATGCTCTATCGTTTATTTCGTTGTGTCGCAAATCACACACTTCACGGCAATATTTTTCGTCATTTGGACGACGCTTTGCTTCTTCCACAGGACACGGATACAGGCAAGAAATTTGCATGAAGGCAACACAAACAAACATGGAGGAGAGTGAACATGACACAGAACTATAGTTGAAAAGTGTTTTCTATTTACCTTTTGTATTTTTACATTAATGTTTTATATTTTGTTACATGCTTAACCCTGTGTAGCGCGCGGGTTACGTTACATGGTTCATTATGTTTTCATTAGCGTTGTTAAGCTTCTCATAGTTTTCAGTTAGCATTTGCTATAGTTTTTGACGTTAAATCGCTGTTTCCTCAAAGCTAAAATTAGCTAGAATTTTTCCAATCTAGTGTTTTAATCGCACCGTTTTTAGCATAGGCGCTAAACGACTAATTACACCGGTGTGACCGTACGCGCGAAAGAGTTAATTGAAAAATTGCACAAAGGTTCTAAATAAAAGGAGAAAAATAATCAAATATGAGTAATTACGTTTTATTCGTCGAGTATATAATTCAAAATGTAATGAGAAGTAGGCCGTTCCATGTGGTCATTTTATAGAAACAATTTATTCATTGAATTTACAGAAAATGTGCTATATCGTGATATGTATCTTTATCGGGATATGAGATTTTGGTCAGATGGCACAGCCCTACTTGATTTTCCCGAGTTTTCAAAGGCTGTGGGAACCCTGGCTGTATGTTTTTTGAAATTTTGAAAATTTGGCTTCTTTTCAACAAGATGTTTTGCAAGCCACATAATCACTTTAGGGCTCATATCCAGGTTCCTACACAGTCATGCTGTAAATCGTTCAAAAAAAGAAATATTTCTTTTTCCACATAAACCACAATAAAAATCTTGCTTCATTTCTACAGCCACTCAACTAGGATGCATTCCATTAAAAGATGCCTTAGCACATGGGCTCACAGAAACTCCCTATGTTGCTATTAAAAGCCTGTTTCTTGCAATTTAGCTCAAATATGTGACACAACCAGACTACTGTCAGCATGCCTATTCACTCGAACTGTGATAGTTGCAGATAGCTGCAGTGGCAGCAAAAAAGACTAATGAAATGTGATACTTTCAGGAGAAAACCATGTCCCAATGGGTGTTCAGAATGAGAATGTTGAATAATGATTTCATAAAGGTATCTGATTTAATAAAGACATCTATCTATCTATATGATTTATCTACCCAGGCATCCATGCATACTTCATATATCAAAACATCTATTCACCTGCTGGTGGGCATAACCAGCTGGTGTCTGCCATACACTGCCATACTTTGCTTCACATTTTGTTTTTTGCCTCCGACACAGGCAGATTTGATTCTTAATGTAGACCGAGATAAGACTCATGTTGAACATACTGTAGAAAGACAGCTGGAAAACTTTCGCTGGGGTAGAAAGGCTCATATATGGAACACACAGGAGGAGCCAGCAGGACAGATGGCCCATTGATTCCAGTGGCAGTCCAGTCCAACTTGACCCACTATTCAAATAGGTCTCTCTTGCAGTGCCAAGTGAGGGCTTTAGAAACCAAATTCAGGCTGTCCTGAAACTGAACCCAGTACCAGAGGCCTGTCGCTCAGAGGTCTTTATGAGTAGTGAAGTCATTTGCTGTTGCTTCCGACGCTCCTGAGTGTTTACGTGTGAAGCGTTTTCCTCCCACCCCTGACCGCCAATTACATTTTGTCTACACAACATGCTCCTGTGACAGCCTGACGCAATAAATTCTTGAAGACTCTTCCCCCTTTCCTCCAGTCTCTGAAAAGTAGATTAAAGCTGTGGTCCTGGCACACTGGCTGCGTACACGAGGCCTCATTCCTGCACTGCGAACAGATGTCAGACCGAAAGAGTCATCTGACAGAACTCCATACATTCTCTGATTAAAAACCTCTCTGCTGAAAACACTGTCATCGCTAATCCATCATGAAGGCCAAATTAGAGGAGAGAGATCTTGCTGGGATGAAAGTACTGCAAACCTGAATGCTAGTGGGATTTATCTGAACCAACAGGCAATTGTGCTGAGCATTCTCCAATTTCCACCAGAGCATACTGCACCAATTCCCTCTGATGAAGTCACGGCAGAGTTCCCTCGTCCAATACTCCACTCATCTAGGTTATTCTGAAGTAGCATATTATGCACATGACTGACTACCTCACAAGCTAGTCAATACCCATACCCTAGGTCATACATTTTCATTTAATTTGTTTTACAATTTTTTCATACTGGATTCATCCGTCCGAAATAAAAGTCTTCCTTAAAAAACTTGGCTGATTTTACCATTGTAATAACAAATACCTACCAATGCAAGTGAATAGTTATGCCTTGTACATACATGTGATTTTGACACTGATTTGGATCAGGTTTGACTCTGGTACAATTAGTTTGACCCTGCCAAGTGTTTTGCTCACTTACACTATAATTGTTCCAGAGCAGGATTTCACAGGATTTTCCATAGAAATTTTCCATGGGAATTTTGTGTTAGAAACTTTGCAAATTTATCTTTTCATAATAACGCACGTGAGCACATTGTATTCTCTGTTTGGATAAAGCCCACGTTCAAAAATATTAACAAAGGATGATTTCTAATCTAAACAATTCCCTATTTGGTGGATCATAGATTGTTTTCATGAATAATCATGTCCTGAGCTCTATCAGTGTGATTACGTACCCTGTAACAGCAACGGGGCATCAATGTGCAGATCATACTTTCATCACATGCACACCAGGAAAACAAAAGCTTCCAACTATCTACCTATGATTGCTATTCAACTCAGGACACAGTGGTCCCATGGATTAGGTAATTTGTTCATGTGGTCATAACATGTAAATTATCTGAATATGATTATTACATATTAATATGACAGGAATGTCCATCCATGGCCCTTTCCTGTTTGGGCTACTGTAACTCCCTGCTACTGCCCTCCCTGCATGTATGATCCAACCCCTGCAGCTCATTCAGAATGCTGCTGCTCAGTTGGTCCATAACATCCCAAATGTGGTGACCTGAGCTTCCTGTTGCAGTCAGATCAGCTGAATCCCCCCTTTATGTAATTTCTAAGTATTGTAGTTTTGTTGTTTGTAGTTTTTTGTAGTTTTCACTCTCATAATAATAAAAACATTTCATTTTACTTGACATGTTGAATCATGTACATGTCCTTATTTTGGAATAACATTTCATGCTGTTTTATTAAATGCACTTTGTATTTGTACATTCCAAGTCGTTCTGGATAAGAGTGTCTGCTAAATGACATAATGTAAATGTAAATTTGCACAGTATAGACAATGGCTAGTCAGTGTACACTTTGATGTTTGCAATTGCAAACCAAAGAAAGTTCGCTAGTGAACACACTAGACAAACTGTAAACTAAATGATAAACTTGGTACACTGTTTGTATGCATTCCTTCAAAGACTACACACTTTGCTATTTCAGCATGTGCACATGTGCACATAACAAGGAGTTCAAAACTTGATGAAGAAACAACTGATGTTTGCTCAATATGGTTATTGTATCCAAGCAAATGTAAAAGCATACCTTACCTTTACTGTAGGTATTAATAATACACAGTAATTACAGTCATTAATCATTTCAAAATAATAATAATGTCAATCATTTCAATTATCCAAGTGTACCTATGAAATTGCAAGGTGTCACACCTCTGTTTATTTTATCATTCATAACAATCTCCCTTTATTTTTCTCTGTAGAGCAATGCCACATTTACAATCAGATGTGTTGAGGCAGATTACCTCAACCAACAGATATGGAAGATAAAATGTACATTCACAATTCGCCTACTGTGCAAAGCCATATGCAAAGAATGCCACAAAGATGGAGCACCAACTGACCAAATGCAACAGGTTACCTCAAAGCAAGACATTGACCTTTATTTAAATTCGTTCCTAAATTCATTCCTTTTTTGACCTTAATTTGATTTTGAATGTTTTGAATGTTGATTCAGTTATAAGGTTCAATTCTACTCAATTAATATTTAAATCTATAACCTGAAAAGGCTTTTAAGGTCTGTTTGTGTTTGTCCTGAAGAATATATTTCAACTTATGGTAAACAGAACAAAATGCCCATAGGGAAAAAGCAGGAAACCTATTGATTCCCATAAAGTCACCAAAATTCATGTTAAATTCCATGAAATGGAATAATTCCATGAAATAATGAGAAAGGACTGGAACAATGTGATCAAAATTGCAGAAGCCCTGCTGGACGTTGCATAGCAGAAGATACTAACATACATTGAGGGAAAACGTTGGGAATTGTTTTTGGCAGTTACCCGGGACCTGCTGGCCTCAGCACTTATATCAGGAACCACTCTCTCCTGATCATCAAGACTCACATGATGTTTTTTTTTATGTGCATAAAGGAAGAGTATTTCCTTGAAAAGAACAGCACAGAGGAAGTCTAAATCAGAGTAACTTCCCTGAGTAAAAGCCCGTAGCCATGTAATGTCATTGGGACTGTTGCATAACTCATTTTAGGTTCTTGAGAATCCTCCTTTTTCTCTCCCTCACCCAACACCATCCCAAAGCTCATCTAACCAAGCGTTCCATTCCCCGAATCGCAGGAGCTTATCCTAAATCCCTGCTCCTGCTCCTCCTCCATCCCCTAGCCCCCTGCAACTTAAGCACCAAATCTCAATCCTGATTATGTGTCTCTCATAAGAAAAGATGTTAAAAAAGTAAAGTGGCTGAGAAGATTAATCATCAATGCTGCGTACTGTAGCCAAATGATTACACAGTTGCAAACATATAAAACTGTCTTTTAAAAAGAAAATTATTTACTCCCATTTCATGGTTTTGATGCTGCATTTGCTGATCAGATAATACAGGTTTTTTTTTTTTAAAACGTCTGGATTCTGTTGACCCCATACAGCACCAAACCATCCTGTGTACACAAATTTTCTTCCTAAAGAAGTGCTCTAGCACTAACTGCTGCACCCTCTGCAGGCATACACAATGATAATTTCTTCAACACCCTGATCACATGCAATTCATTCTACTCAAGATTCAAGAAATTTTATTGCCATTTGCACAGGTACAGGACAGTACAGGTACATTGGAATTCTTGTGCATAGCTCATTGAGGCAGCTTTTATAACAACAGGCAAAGAAAGGCAATTAAAAGAGCAGCATTAAAAAAGTAATAAATACACACTATATAAAAAATACACACTATGAATAAACACACACTATACACACGATATAAAAATACACACTTTGAATTATTGCACAATAAGCTATTGCACTATTGAATTGGATTATTGCACAAACCAAAACAAACCAATGGACTGGGGAAAACTCTGTATGACAGAGACCTGGAGAGTGAGAGGGGGCGAGGTAGTTGTACACTAAATCCCAGTCCATAAGGTGTGAGAGTGTTGTGAGGTGTTAAGTGGTGTGAATAAGGTGGGGGGTGTGGTATTTCCTTCCCACCTTAATGTCCTTTGCAATCATTCTGACAGTGGCTGGAAAAAAGCTGTTGTGGAAGCGTGCCTTGTGAGTGGTGATGCTCTCTGGCCTGTGGTGTCTCAGGTTGTATCCTGAGTTCTTCCACCTGAACAGAGAGTCAGCTGGGTGGTGTCTATCACTAAGGATGTTCTGTGCTTTTCTCCTATAGCGCTGTGTATTGTGTGTCCATGGAGAGGAGGTCAGAGCCAATGATTCTCTCTGCAGTTTTGATGACTCGTTGAAGAGACTTCCTCTCAGCCTGGGTGAACTTCCAAAACTGTCATGATTCTTCTCCACATCGGTTTCCCACCTGTATCAGCTACAGACCATCTTAAACACTACTGTTATTTTCCCAGTCGATACCAACATTGAAAGTCGATTTGAACTTTTACTGACAAAGATTTTCATAATGCTGCAGTCTTAAAAGCAAGACATGCAGGACATATGCGGATAGGTTGTTTAAGGAGAAGCACAAAACCTGTGGTAGACCGTATGGAGGGCTGCTTCAGGGGTAGCAGTGGATAACTAGTGACAGGCTCTGCTGTCCACTTCACTCCAGACAGAGAGGGAGTGTTAACCACCCCATTAAGGGTGAAAGTGCAGGCTGCCTGGAAAAAGGCCTCACAGAGTGTGTGGAATGAATGTGATTTTCCTCTGTGATAGGGATAATCTACCCGCTCTCAGAGGCCCATTAAACTCAGGGGGGAGTTTCTCCTGAGTCTGTAGTTTGAGGACATCAGGACCTATCTGTAAGACTGTCAAAACTAAAAAAGAAGGAAAAAGGACATCAGGACCTATCTGTAAGACTGTCAAAAGGAAAGGAAGGAAAAAACGACTGATGCAGTAAGCATTCCATGTGTATACCAAAGTGTATTGTTGCTTTCGCTGTAACCAAAAGTTCACAATCTCCTAAACTTATGATGATTATTCCATGACACTGACCTTGACAGTACTGCCCGATAATTTTTTCCACCACTTCATTGCAAATGTAGCCAAAAAAAAAAAAAAAAAAAAACGCTGAAGGAAGATAAGGCAAAACACATTTTACTATGATTAAATTCTAATTGAATCTGAAGATCAGTTTTGGGGAAAAAAGCATGAATAAAATAATAAAAACAAATTCAAAATGCACTACAATTTTTGTTAATTTAAAATGCACGTACATAAATGTACATCTGACCTTAGTAAAAAGGCCTGTATGATGTTTAGAATATTGACCACCCAGGTAGTATATTTTAATGTATTAAAAATGTACTTTAATATCAGCAAGTACATTTTTAGCACATTATTGTTTTGTGTGCTAAATATAAGTGCTATATATATTACAAATGTACTAATTACAACTACATTTCTACCTCAGTAGTACTTAAGTGTACTTAATATAAGTACACTAATTAGCACTAATACTTAAATTGATATTTAGTGTATTCAGATAAAGTATACTACCCCAAAAATATACAGAAATGTTTTCTTAGTACATTACTTGATAGTGTGCTTTGAATGCTTTAAATATAAGTTCAATTTTAGTGGATTTTCATATATGATTATCAAGTGTACTTAATGGCTTACGTTAAATAAATTTACTTTTGTCACACTTTCAAAATATGTTTTCAAGACATTGTTAAACAAAAATACTTTAATGTTCGGGCAGATCAGTCACGTCACTTGACGTTATGTTGTTCTCTGCGTGGGGTAACGTCAGACTCTGACCTGAGTGTGTGGATTATTTCTGGGGGATTCAAACAGGGAAGGTTATCTTCTGTTAATGCTCAATTAGGTTAATGGAAAATAGGAAGCATAGTTTGTTTAAAATCTTCTTAGTTACAAAATCTTGTATTCCAAAAGACAGTTTCTCTCTGACACTGCTGCCCTCTGAAGTTAATGTCAGTGTTACAGGACACTTTTATTTTCTTATTTATTTTTCAAACATTGTTGCCTCCCAGTCATTTATGTTAATTAGGGCTAGACAATGGAGTTCTCAGGGTTTGACACATTTTATTCTGTAAACATCTTACTGGTGTGTCAGTGTTACTTAAATAAATGTTTATTTTGTATCAAACCACATAGCTTGTCATTAATTTTAGTTAAAATATACTGTGGTAAATTTTGACATGGATTTTTCTTATTTTTCATGTATACACAGACGTTTCAGAGAATGTGGTCATGAAAATTTGCCTCAAAGGCATGGAAATTTATTGGTAAAAATGTGTATGAACCCTGCTGTATATCTGTGACCCGATAATTGTTTTAGGCATGTGTTGCTGCACTGAAGGTTGCAGTTGTTTTTAAAAAGGGTATCTTACACTTTGGAGACTGTTCCACTCAGCACCATAGCTGGCATTATGAACCGCTGGGGAGGAATTCAGTGCTGGTAAGTTCTTCAGAACGACACAATTCTGTACAAAGGCACATAAATGCATTTATTACATGCCAAAACGACTGAAATATTTGTGTTATTTGTCAAAATGTTGATGTTGTCCTTTGAATTAACATTTTTCAGATACCTCTGATGCCAGGATCTGCAGTTGGTGTATCTGCTCGCCAGTTGAAGTGTCTAAAGAGCCTGAACTCTTCTGTCTACATTGGAGATCTTGCTGTCCTGCTGTTTGGAAGGGAAACCTTGGCTACATCCAGTCTGACTGGCCGACAATCTGGAGCACACAAAGACCTTGAATCCAAACCAGCCTTGGACCCTGAGAAGATGGATGCCATAATCGTTGCGTAGGACGCATTAATTAGACTTTTTTTTTAGAATTACACAATAAGTAAGAGTTCTGTCTGTACTATTTTGTACTTTGTTAAAGGCACTGTGTGTAGAACTATTTGTTAGTATTTTGTTAATTATTTCGCTGTTCAATCAGTAGTGATGGTGCGCTATGATTTCAGTAAACAAATGAGAACATTCCCTCTGCAAGACTGCCTCTAGAATAGCTCCTATTAGCTATTTTCAGTCTGAAGGCAAAATCCTTAATCTGCTTATGGTTATTTTAAGTGATAGTATGCCTTTTTTATTTTTTTATCTTACAGGACATGCTATGGAAAAATTCAAAGAAGTAACAGTGCAAGATGTCTGGAGGATCATACACAAGAAGTGGAACAACGAATGCTTCAAACAAGTGAAGGCAGAAAAGATGTGAACCAGCATTTCATGTTCAATTTTTTTTTAAAAAGTGAAGCATATTGTTACTTAGAATAATCATGACCCTTGTTCATTTTAACATAGTACAAAATAGTACAACCAGTTTTTTTTTTAAATATACAACCAGTATTCTTACTTATTTTGTTTATTTAAAATCCATCCTACGCATAGATTATGGCATCAGTATTTTCAGCGTTCAAAGCTGGTTCAAGTGCTTATGCTATTGTTTAGCCCCCTTTCGGACCGAAACTAGATAGCTATATTGCATTGCGGTTTGACAATATTGCTTTAAATTCCTTTAAAGATTAATTGGTGTGTCAACTGTTTCACTCGTGCGTCTTCTTTTGGTAATTTGAGTTTCTACCAGGAAGGGTATACAATTAAATTCATAAGCAAATAAGTATAGTTAGTATATGCTATATATATATACAGTATATATATATATATACGCACACAAATTGTATTATCCATACATTTTGATTGAATTATAAATATATTTCTTATATAAGTGTATTAACAGTTATCTGAAAGGTGGATTCAAATATACTCCAAGTTGAAACAAAGTACATTTTTAAAAAGTACAGAAAGATGTACTTAAGTATATTGAAGTGCATCTTAATGGTGTGTCAAAATAGTACAGTCACGTACACTTAGTTGTATTTAAGTATATCTTTAGTAGCACTAATGATATATCATTAGCACACTAAGTACAAAATTAGTACATTGAAAATAGCACACTTTAGTACATTAATCATGAAATGGAAGTATCATGCATGGAAGTATACTAAATATACTTAAATTAAGTATACTTCAGTGTATTTTTTTTCTTGACAGTAGGTAAACATTGTATTATTAATGCTAGCTGTACAACATAAAAGCTGCCACTCACTAAGGTGATAGAGCAAAGCACTGCAATCTACTATTTCAAGCAAAATGATTACAAGACATGTAAGAGCCATTTCATGAGACTGATGGTGTTCAGTATGGGTTTGGTCTTTCTTTGAATTTAGTAATTTGTTAAACATTAATATAAATGTTTGGCGTGATATTTATTTATATTGCTGTTGCAGTTAAGAGTCCCCCCCCCCGCACCAGTGGTTTTACTTGTATAGAATATCCCCGTCTGATATTGTAATGGAACATTCCTTTTAGCGTTCTTGGGATGTGGGTATTGAATTAACAGAAATAAGACGGTCAGGTTGGGAGTAACATAGTTTTCTGACCGAAATTCTAATGAACCAACTATAATTTGTAACTGTCAATATTGAATTAGTAAAGGTTTTTTTTTTTTTGCTTTAAGATTTGTTCTCTGAGAAGTTTTTCGCGTCACGCTTGTTACAAGTAACCTGCTCCGTAAGCGACAAAGGGAAACAGAAGAAGAGCCACTACAAGACAAATAATTTTTGAGCCACTGGGACATAATACAATGCCTGCAATGTCACCACTCCTTTCATAGCGTGCAAGAGCAGGCAAATTGTAACGACTTTGCTGTAACAAAACATAGTAAGACTGACTGAAAAACAGACCATTTCACTGTAAAGTGAAGCCAGCATCAAATCTGAAAAATTGCTGGTAAATTGGCAGCATATACAGCATTTTCTTTGCTTGGGCTACTCAATGTTTCTGTCCAGGAATACAGTATACAACGTGTCCACATTAGCAGGTATCAGGAGAGATTGTGGCTGTGAACCACGCTGAGGCGCTTGTGTTTTTTTAGAGACAAGATTGTCTTCCGATTTTTTTAGATAGTTAGCAACACTATCTGATACATTAATTTGCTGCTTAATATTACACACATTTGTAACCATGGTTTCATTCATTATTTATGTTTTAATTTTTATGCAGCACAAGTCAAAAGAGCTGGTGCCTCAGTACAAAAAATTGTACCGCAGTGCCTTTTCACAACTACTCCTCTTGGCATTAGGGCTGCAACAACGAATCGGTGAAATCGGAGCTGGCTACGTCACTTCAAGAAAAAAACCATTTGAAACATGGCGGAGGCAGAGAAAACTGTTCGACCAAAATCATCTACAGCTGATTCAAATGATCACTTTGTTGTTAAGCAGCTTCAGGAGTTCATAACGAGTTGATCATTTGAATCAGCTGTGTTGGAGCAGGGAGCGATCTAAAACATGCAGGACAAGTGGTACTCCAGGAGAGGTTTGAGAAACGCTGATCTACAGTATGGGAGCACTTCACATTAAATTTGAGTAAAAAGTGTCTTAGCTGCAAACGATGTAAAACCAATCTTGCATGGCACAGGAGCACCACGGTAATGAGAGAACACCTGAAACGAAAACATGTTGGAGCCATAGATGAAGGGGACTCAACAGCAGGGTAAGTTACTACAAAATCTTAATTAAACGAGTTTAGACCCATGGCATGCGTTGCGTTTTGAAGTGAGGAATCGTTTGTCTCACAGGAACATTCTAAAACACTTAACGTGGCTTAATGTACCTAAACGTCATCAAAGAAGACCAAATTTCACACATCTCTTGTCATAAACACTTTCACATATCAAAAAATCAAAACCAAAATCCAAGGAATATGGTCGTTATCTTATGTTAAGCGTTTTCCTCTCCATTTTAACCACTTTATATAGCCTAATGTGTAGGTCGTTGATTATAAAGTTGAATGTAAATTTTCAATCTCAATATTAAATTCATGACGGTCAGTTCCTTATAATGGGGGTCAATGAAGAAGAAGTAAGATAGTTACCCCTTTCATTGGATTTCAGTTTTGCTTTTTGGTTAGTTTATCGCTGTTTGGAAAATGAAGCTACGAAGTGTTTTCCTTATAATAGGCGTCAATGGAGAGTTTTGCTTTTTTGATGGTGAGATGGTGTTTATGACGTGAGATGTCAGACAAATTTGGTGATCATTGATCGCTGTTTTGGGACATCAAGCCACGTTAAGCTTTTTCCTTATAATGGGCGTCAATGGGTGGTCCTCTGTGCGCTGCACTGGCCATACCTTGCGACTCGTGATCAATTCTGCATTGAAGCACCCAAGCATTGAAAAAACTATTGGGGCTGCAAGAGGTCTTGTGGAACATTTAAAAAAAAGCCGGCCTGCAACAAGCTAAGAGAGAAACAGCAACAAATGGCCACACCTGAGCACTGGCTTGTTCAGGACATAAGCACAAGGTGGAACAGCACATTCTACATGATAAGCCAACTGCTTGAGCAAAGGTGGCCTGTAACACCAAAGCTGTCTGACTCCTCTGTCACACAGAGGGGCAAAAGGTACCTGGATTTGAAACCAGACCAGTGGAGCCTACTGGAAGAGCTTTCCACAGCCCTTAAGGCTTTTGAATGTACCACTGTCTTCATGAGTGGGGAGACAGACATAACAATCTCTGCAGTACCTCCACTTGTGAAGGGGCTATTGAAGTCCACCCAGATTGCTGCCTTCGAGTCAGCCCCAATGCAGGCTTTCCAACTCACTGCTACAGAGCAGCTGCAACAGCAATGGAAGAGGGAGACTTCTTTCTCAGACGTGGGAACAAACACAGTGATCCTCTCCACTGCCCTGGACCCGAGGTTCAAAAGACTTAAGTTTCTAACACCTGACGAAGTCCTGAATGTGCAAACCAAAGTGCAAATACTGGCACTCGGTGTGAGAAGGGAGATGGATGAGCAGCAGCATGCCAGTCTCTGTGACCAAACCAGCGCCATCTCCACCATTACTACAGCTGCTGAACCTACAACTCCGGTCTCTTTACTTGACTCACTGCTCGATTCCAAAACCAGCAGTGAATAAGAGAGTAGAGAGCGGGAAGCTGAGGATCTCAACAACCAAGTGAGGAATGAAGTCCTCACATACTTTGGAGAGAAGCCCCTTGCCAATGAAGAAAGTCCATTACATTGGTGGAACGTTAATGAGGCTAGATATCCCACCTTGGCCAGGCTAGTAAAGTCCTACTTATGCATCCCTGGTACCTCAACACCATCTGAGCGGCTGTTCTCTGCAGCAGGCAACATAGCTTCCAAGAAGAGAGCTAGCCTTAGCCAGGAGCATGTGGACATGCTAACATTTTTGCATTGCAATAATGCAAAGTTCCTGTAGAAAGAAAAAGAGAGAGGGTGTGTATGAGTGAGTGAGTGAGAGAGAGTGCGTGTGTGTGAGAGAGTGAGTGTGTGAGAAAGTGTTTCTGCAGTAATAATCTACCTCCATAGTCCGTGGCCTGTTAAAGCTGTTTGATACAGCAAAGCCAGTTAACACTTAGTTTGTGTTTTACATTTTTCTTATTATTTATAATTTATTATTTTAACAGCTCAGGTCCGTTCAAGCAACGTAAAAAATACCTGTTTTTTTGTGCACTTTAGTAAAAAATGAGCTTATATCTTTTGCACATGTTGTATAGCATACATTTAGGTCTGTTATTTGTGTTAATATTGTCAATTTGGAATAACATTTAGTTTTTTGAATAAAATGATGGAAATAAAATTTGTTTTTGTGTTTTTATCTGATTCATCAATTAATCAAAGATATAATTCACAAATTAATCAATTATCAAAATAGTTGTTAGTTGCAGCCCTACTTGGCATTACAGAATACCAGCGCAACCCTAATTTTCACATAATCAAAGACACACTTTTCCTTGTGCCTCAGCCCTCTGTAGAGGTGCGGTATCTCTAGTAGAAACTGCCAGATTTGCTGTGACCTTATTACTTCAGCATTCCAATGCATCGCCAAAGTCAAACATACAATGGCTTACTGTGAGGTTGAAGGATGTCTGTAAAGGGGAATCAGACCAATATTGTGAATCCTGTATACCAACACAAGCTAGTGTACCACCCATAGAAACTGATGATTTTTGTATGTAAAGCACATTCTGATTTG
The DNA here is from genome assembly GCA_019176425.1 of Megalops atlanticus. NCBI lineage: Eukaryota > Metazoa > Chordata > Actinopteri > Elopiformes > Megalopidae > Megalops > Megalops atlanticus. The sequence continues at coordinate 38,304,286 of CM032880.1, read as the reverse complement.
TGTAATCAACAAGGTAGCACAGTGCATTCTGCAAATGCAAAATGTATCAATGGCAGAAGCTTATCCTAAATTTTCAGATAAGAACTGCAAAGCACATACCTGTTACCTGTAATCCTTTTAAAAGTGGGATACGATGTGAACCGCATACAGCTTTTTTCCATTTTTGCCCTCCCCTGTCCTTCACAACAATTGCCAGCTATGACCCAGAAAATCAGCTTTTTGAATATTTTTATTTTTTATATTTTTCATGGAGTCACTGAACTTACTTCCTAATACGAACCAGCTGAGATATGAGAAGATAACCTGAGCTGTTATTGTACCATACACATTCAATTCCAGTCATCCAGATAAATAATTGCACTTAGAGGTCAATCTTAAGTGACTTCAAATGACCTAAATGACAGGCTGCACCTTCAGTAGCAGGAAGGAGCAGCTCCATACAGCCATCCCCTGCCTCATTGATTACAAGGTTGTGCTTTTGTACCTCAGGCATATCAGTACCATTGCCCTCGCAGATGGATGCCTTGATCGATACACCATCTTCAGAGAGAGCTCAGAATTCCTAGATAATGCCTTGTTCTGTACTGAGAAGAGGTTCAGCCTCCCTGCACTCCAAAGCTGACAATGCAGCATAATGATGCGGTAATGGGATCAAAAGGACTAATCCCTTCTCACCCCTCCACCATACTGTTAGCCTGGACACACAATGGAACAGACTGGAAACTGCCATGCTAGCACTCGAAAGACAAACTACATCTGCATTACACATACATCTGCTCTTCAATCTACCAAATGCAAACTCTAGACGTGCACTACAGTTCAACGGTAAAAATGTGTTTACAAGGGAAAACTCAGTAAAAGGTTCATTTCAAATAAATAAAATATGTGCTTCCAGGTTTGAACATGAAAATGATAATACATTAGTATTATCTGTTACATTGCCTCTGCAAAAAATCATTTCCACATTATCAAAAGAATTTTCAGTGAATCACTGTATATGAGGACTGCATTATTTATGCATTGCAACTCATACTCAAAACTGAACAAACAGTCAAAAAGTCATATATGTTATGTAACCACTGATAAATTGAAGCCTTGTGTGCATCTGTACAAAGCGTACGCTCAGCAAAACAAAATTAAAACACAATAAAACAGAAGTCAGATATAGGCGCTGGTGTAGTGGTGGCGCGCCTCCAGTTATGCCTATTTCAGTTACGCGTATTCTCCCCTGCGCGCTCCGATCACGCTCACAGCGCTTAACTTCAGAATGAAGGCGGGCTCATGAAAGAGGCGTGATTTATTTAAAATAGGAGTAGTCACAACCCCGTTAAATTTAGGTGTCGGGAAAACGTGGACTTCCGCATTTACCATGTGAATGTCATTGAAATCCATTCAAACCATAAACCAGACTCTGATTTTGAAAATAAATGCAAAGGGAGAGGCTCTCCCGGAGAGCTGTATTACGAATCGCCTCAAAGGAAAGCATTTGTTTCTATGTATGACATAAACCCAAAAATAAAGTAAATATACCAAACGACACATGTGCTGGGCCTATGTATAAAGACATGTTTGACGTGTGGAGATTCATTAACCCTTTCGCACGTAATTTATTATTATTATTTGCTATGTATTTGTTATGTTACATGGTTCGTTATGTTTTCATTAGCGTTACTAAGCTTTGCATAGTTTTCAGTTATCATTTGCTATATTTTTTAATGGTAAATCGCTGTTTCATCAAAGCTAAATTAGCTAGAATTTTTCCAATCTAGTTTTCTAATCGCACCGGTTTTAGCATACGCGCTAAACGGCTAATCACACGTCCGCGCCAAAGGGTTAATAAAAACACACTATTGAGGAAAACGTGCGACAAAATGCATGTTCCAATGTCAACGCTTGAACTCATGCTGAGTAGCCTTTTATTAAAAATTCACAAGTAATCACCAGAGGTGGAAAACCTAGGCTTCTGAAAGTAAAAGTCATACCATGTATTTGTTCTAGCCATTCACTAAACAAGGTGATTTCACTAATTAGCTCCTCTACCTGGCTGAAGGGTTGTGCTAATTAAATTCAGCTGGTGTAGTGCATGGGTGGAACAAATGGAAGCCCTCAGAAGCGCGTAGCTGAAAAGCGCGCAAGTCAAGGGCAGAATACGCATAAATAGTGTTTACATAAGAAACGCCCAGATTTTGGGGTTGCTCCGCCCAAAGCGCGTAACTGCCATCATGGAGCGCAAGTCATAGACTTAAGTCAAGGGGAGAATACGCGTAAGCAGAAAAGTTCGCAGCTGTGCGCTTTTTTTGACTTACGCGCATGGGAGAATACGACCCTTTATGAATTGATCACAACTGTAAAAGACAGATAGAACACAAAGTATTCTAAGAGGATTAACCAATGCGTGACCATCTGGTTATTTGTTTGCAACAACAGCCATGTTCCTCTGAGTTTGACGGACTGATGTAGGCTACAACTGCAAATTTCATTGCAGAGAAGGGAGAGAACAGTCACCCCACCCGGGTCTACGCTTTGCCAAACTGCAGCTTTGACCGCAACGCCAAAGAGCCAGGCTCGTTGGTATGGCAGTCAGAGCGCATACTCAACCGTAGTGACGGCACTCCGTCACATTCATGTAAACTCAACTGCATTTAAACCTGTGTTACTAACAGACAACTTCTTGATATAGTGTGTTATATTTTTATCTACCTGCTCTATCCCCACTGTTCAGCATGGAGTTTTACAGAATGGCTGTTTTATAGCACTGGCTAAGATAATCCATAGCCTTTTCTTTGCAGTTAATACAAGCTTATGATTCACAGATAAAAAAACTGATCTGTGAACTGGAAAGCACGTGGACTGAGGGTCTCATATGTAACAGCCAAAAAAAAAAAAAAAAAAACAAAATCACCACAGCAGGCAAACCAAATTGTCAGTACTTTGGCCCCCTAGCTTTTGTTTTTGTGCTTCTCCCTGTCTGTCAGTGTCATCCATGTGCTTTTGTTTACAGTTCCCATGTGTTCCTGCCCTGCCCCGCTCTCCGCCCTGTCCCCGCCCACCTGATTTCCTGATCGTCTCCACCTGCCTGCTTGCCCACCTGCATCCAATCTCGTCAGCCCAGCCCTTTATATACCCTACTTGTCTCTGTCTTGCTGCTAGTTTGTCTCAGTTCCTCCTTGATTAACAATAAAACAAATAATTCACAGAATAATCTACACCAATCGCATAATTAGAATAAATGATAATGCTCGCAAAACACCGCAGATTGTCTGTAGTGTTGTCCAACATTGTCCATCGCAATGTTTCACTGCAGACATCGTAGACGGTAGACATTGCCCAACCTTATTAGCTATCCACCTCCCACAGTCCTGACTTTACAGTCATATTGTGGACTGACAAAAGTCCAAGATAATAAACACCCTTGTTTTTCTGTACTGACAGGCAACTAGAAAAAAAAATCAGTCAGGCACCATACTAGAGAGCTGACAGCATCAGCCAGATAAATACAGCAAGGACTGACACACAACTGACACCATGTTGTGCTCTGCCTGCCTCTTTATTGTAACTGACCCTCTATGCAAATGCTGTTGCTCAGTCAGTGCTAAAGCAGGTGTACTCAGGGAGTATATTAAGGGTGCCCATTCACTGGTTCACAGTCACTGGTTGCAAATCATTCCAGTTTGCTGCAGCTGGAGACTGGAACAAACTACAAGAGTCTGAAATTAACTAGACTCTTTTCCATACCCTTGTTAAAGCAAGCAGTCATGAATATCCTATAAGAATCTTGTGCTTGTTGATTTGCTATAGTGTGTATGTGTATGGTGTACTGTATGTATTGTACAATGTACTGGTTATTAGCTTGTTTGTATATGTCTGTGTATTTAAGTACCCTTTTTTATGTACTTTCAGCATTAAGATACTACTGCAACATTATCCCTCTCTGCCAGGAAGACCTCATTACAAATGAGAACTGCTTCTCATCTGACCTATCTGGCTAAAGAATTAAATAAAATAAAAATTGATTAAGTGACATAGAAATAAAAATACTCAGATGGTTGAAATGCAATAATGTTGAAGATGCACAGCCTCTCTATGGGAGTGTAGAGTGCTGGTGTGCTGGACACCTGTCGAGGTTCCAGGCAGCTGTGCATGTGCGTGTGTGTGTGCATGCACACAGACCCAATGCTGAGGGCAAGAGGCTACATCAGCATATTATTATAGTAATCCTTTAATATACTGTTATATTTGTGAGTAACTCTAATTTAACTCTCTCATTTGTGTCATGCTGGATTATGTTGTTTTATTTTACTCCGATTTTAAAGATTATAAATGTCTTACCTTTATGTTAAGACATTCCGCTATGGCGCTTCTCCTTGAATGGACCAAAAGTAAAACACGCTTGCTATATGGTAATTGGGCACATGCCTGTGCTCACCGTGACAACTACTGAACTGTTGCTAAGAGACTAGGCTGGAACGAATACAGAAACAGAGAAGATTGATAAAAATGGAAGAGATGACACACACTCTCTCTGGAAATATGCACACTACTTCAAACTAGCTGGAGAAGACAGCAACAGTACAATGCAATTTGCACCCAGTGCCTGGGGATGGCATTTCTGGCATTTACCAGGAGTTCAACCTCAAATCCTACAAAAAACATCTGAACTTCCATAAAAAACAAAGGTCATAATTACTAAGGTTGCTAAATCTTACCTTTCATAAACTAAGTTATTTGTGTGTTTCAAAGATTCCCATCTATGTGGCTGGTTGTTAAATCCCTGGACTCAGACTTTGGATATTATTGACATTTTTGTAGTTTTTCTATGGCATATGACATACATATAGCATATATCATTAGCAAACTGTTCGCTAATGTGCTAATATAATATTATTGTACCGAATATTACATTTTATATTAACAGTTCCATCTTTCCTTTATTTTTTTCCTTTCCTTTATTTTTTTATATTTTATATACATTTATATAAAAAATGGATTCAGGTGTCTCATCTATGACCAACCTACACTCAGCCACCACTTTATTAGGTACACCTGTACACCTGCTCGTTGACACAAATATCTAGTCTGCCAATCATCTGGCAGCGACTCAATGCATAAAATCACAAAGACATAGTCAAGAGGTTCAGTTGCTGTTCAGACCAAACATCAGAATGGGTAGGAAATCTGATTTAAGTGACCGTGGGATGATTGTTGATGCCAGACGGGGTGGTTTGAATATTTCAGAAACTGCTGATCTGGGATTTTCACGCACAACAGTCTCTAGAATGTATAGAAAATGGTGCAAAAAACAAAAAACATCGAGCGAGCGGCAGTTCTGTGGGCGAAAACACCTTGTTAATGACAGAGGTCAGAGGAGAATGGCCAGACTGGCCCAAGCTGACAGGAAGGCGACAGTAACCCAAATAACCACACTTTACAACAGTGCTATGCAGAAAAGCATTTCTGAACATACAACACATCGAACACGGTGGATGGGCTACAGCAGCAGAAGACCCCTCCAGGTACCGCTCCTGTCAGCTAAGAACAGGAAGCTGAGGCTACAGTGGGCACAGGCTCACCAAAACTGGATGGTAGACAATTGGATAACATCGCCTGGTCTAACAAATCTAAATTTCTGCTGTGACATGCAGATGGTAGGGTCAGAATTTGGCGGAAACAACATGAATCCATCTTGCCTTGTGTCAACGGTTCAGGCTGGAGGTGGTGGTGTAATGGTGTGGGGAACATTTTCTTGGCACACATTAGGCACCTTAATACCAATTGAGCATCGTTTAAATGCCACAGCCTACCTGAGTATTGTTGCTGACCATGCATCCCTGTATGACCACGGTGTACCCATCTTCTAATGGCTACATGCCACAAAGCACCCATCATCTCAAACTGGTTCCAGGAACATGACAATGAGTTCAGTGTACTCCACTGGCCTCCAGTCACCAGATCTCAATCCAATAGAGCACCTTTGGGATGTGGTGGAACAGGACATTCACCGCATGAGTGTGCAGCCGACAAATCTGCAGCAACTGTGTGATGCTATCATGTGAGTATGGAATTTTGAATGAGCAGAGACAAAATAGAGTTACAGAAAACTTTATTCGCTGTCCAGTATCCTTGTGTAAGTGTACAAACAGAAAAATTACACCCTCTGTTCGAGTCCCAAAATAGGAACTAGGCGATCGCCGGCTGTCTTGTTTTATTTCCCATCACCGCGGTATTTAAAAATGGTCTCACGCAATGAGGTGTGCTGAAATAGTACACCTCAGTGTACTCCACATTTCTCTCCCTTCCGCCCTTCCGTCTCCGTAAGTTTCACCTTGGATCTGTCTTGCATCTCCATACAGCCTGTAATAGGCTGTATAAGGGCCCACTACAGGTCCTCAACCCCTCTGCAATGAGCCATCGGCTCTGCCCCTGGAGGTCTACCTAATAAAGTGGTTACTGAGTTTATATACAGATGTGAGAGACCTCACAGTTGTCAACAGTCATGGGTCAGACACAGGCCTGGAGTGGGTAATCGGAAGAATTGGTAGAATTCCCGGTGGGCCGCTTCACTTTCATTTCAATTTTGGGCCGGTCGGAATTTAAAAAAACAAAATGACAATTGTCCCGTTAGTATATCTTCTCTTAAAGTACACGTTCCGCATTCTATGCCTGACACCGCAGCCTCTGCATGGCAATAGATCAGATGGGTTGTACCATCTGAGGGAGCCCTCCCCTCCCAAAATTGTTAAAGTTGGTTGGGTCCATATAGCCTGTCTTTTCCAAATAGTTTTTCTAACCTACCGTAGAGGATAAGAGTCAGTGAGGATGGATGGTAGAAGAGGCAAGGAGGGGCTGAAAAAGCCAGGTTGAGAAAAAGAAGGGCATTGGAGGAAGATGCAGCCAAATGTGCCAAACTGCCTGACATTTTTTCAAGAGGACAGACACAAGTGGCAGCTGGTAAAGAGAGATACAGGCCTAATGATTTAGCAGTGTAATTATTAGGCTAATATCAAAATATTAGCCTATTTGTATCGCCCAATATATGACAAATCACAGAATTTGCCAATGTTATTTGATGAAGAAAACAAACATGATAAAAATCTTGAGCTTGATCAGTGTATGCCATAAAATAACACCTTGATTTTTTTGTAGCCTCTCAGCAGCAGATAACCCAGTCCGCTGCTGAAAATGATGAGCCCGAAATTAGCATTGAGGAAGCCAGGACTGCAGAAGGGACAGGTAGAGAGGTTGACAGAGTAAACAATATGAACTAAATTCATTTCATGTTTAAGCAATATGACACAAGTGGAACTGGTGTTGGTAAAGGATATCACCACGGCTGTAATTAGGCAGTAGGTACAAACATTTAACTAGATGTAAAACGATTGAGTGGGGATGTCCTGAGATATCGCCACTCTTGATGACTCATGGAATACTTCTCGTTCAATCAGAAATTAATAAATAGATCACATTTCATAATTTCACATTTCATAAATAGATCACACACATCTCTGTAAGGAAGAGTGAGATATACATATATTTTTTTATTTCAAATGTTCTATTTCAATTTTAAATAGGCATATTCTTGAAGTGAAAAAGGCTATTTTTTTGTTAACTTAAACATATTCCAGTTCAAGGATAGATTAACTTATCAACCTACGTTACTAATAAAAAATACAAAAAATATTAAGAGCTGAACTGTTGCTTCATTTATCCAATATCCACCATCATAAGTGGGCCGGTCTGGACCCAAAACCGGTGTCCCCACTCCGGCCCTGGTCAGACACTTTGAAAATGCTGAGCATGCAGTAAAATGTGACCTGTGCTTTAATTTTGTTGGCCTCTTGCTTCTCACCTACAGCGGCACAACCCACAGTTTGCGCCCAGTTGGAATCACTGTTCGTTTTCCTTTCGCAGAGTTTTTTTTGCACTCTGAATGGAAGTTTGTTCTTGCAACGTTAAGTATATAAGCCAAGTATTTCAGCACAAAACACAGATCTCTTGTTAAGGCACTCCAAATTCTTGTTAAATTCAAATCTCAGAACTAGGGCTGCCCCCTGAAAATCGACGAGTTGATTCATCTGTCGGAGACCCGTCAGTCGACTGAGATTCTTCAAGTCGAGCAGTCGTTTTTTTTTTTTGTCAGTCAGCGTGCATTACAATAACAGGATAAAACAGAGAGAAGCTTACTAAAATGCACAGGGATAACATTTCAATGAGGAATTATAAATAAGGGGAATCATAAATATATTTTTTATATTCTAGCAGGGCCAGCTGGCACGCTTGCTAAAAAAAATCCACATGACAACATGCGCTGGTCGTTAACTGATGAGAGAAGCTGAAACCTGAGGTGGAGTGGTTGGTAAACTAGGCTAGCCAGGGGCGTCGGACTGCGGGTAATGGTGGACCTGACTAACCAGGGCCCTGCCTGGATGGGGGGCCCTTCAAAAGCCTCGGAAATAAATTGATTTTGGTTTCTAATTTTGATACTTTCTGTTATTATTGAAATAAATAATAACTTCCATGATAAGTTCTTATCTGCCTGTTGTTTCCTTTATCTGCTTATCTGCCTGCGTCTTGCCCCCACGCCCCCTCCCCTGCCTCAAAAGCAAAAGTGGTTTGATCCTCCGGTGCGCAAATCTATCGTGTAAATAACGTGGCTATAGGGAGCTGTCAGTGGCTTTCGCCAAATCTGAAACCGATATCAAAATCAGGCTGTTGCCAACTTAGCAACTTTTTCGCTAGATTTAGCGCCTTTTTTTAAAGCACCTAGTGACAAATCTAGCGACTTTTTGGACAAACCTTAGCTGCTTTCCATAGAAGAGAGTTGCCAGTGCTGCCCCGTGAGTGAGAAGCACACCGCTCTCTGCGTCTACCCTGGTCAGTGAGTGGCAGAGAGGCGGAGCAGCACATTCAGGCCCTGTCCACACGTACACGGGTATTTTTTAAAAACGTAGCTTTTTCTATGCGTTTTGGCCTTTCGTCCACACGCAAACGGCGTTTTATGTCACTGAAAACTTTTGCAAAAAACTTTTGAATCTTTTGCAAAAAGCCTTCCAGGGTGAAGATTTTCAGAAACTCCATTTTCAGTGTTCACGTGTAGACAGTTTTTGGCCTGTGACGTCAGAGAGTGCGCCGTAATAACTTTTTTTTCAGGCTTTTGATTCGCAAACATGGCTTTACGGTTAGGGTTATATCATCGCCTGTTGGTTCAGCATGCACTTGACAGCGTGTGTTTGCGTTTTCGTGTGGACGGAGATTTTTTTAAGAACGAAAGGAGGAAAATCCCCGTTTTCAAAAATACCCGTGTACGTGTGGACATGGCCTCAGTCCGCACGGCAGCTGACATAGACGTGAATGAGCTGCGCGTGTGCAAACAGTGTTGCCAAGGACCAATCACTATATTGTATTGTTTGCACCTCATTTGTTTTAATTTAAACAATTTAATTAGATCGTTTTGACCGTTGTAACTGCCTTATCACTCACTATCACACATAGGTTTAGAGCTGTGCGCTGTGTGGGAGAAAAAATAAGAAAGATATTCTGTCGCTTCTAACGTTCTCTGATCATTTTACATGTAAATATAGCCGAAATCACAGTACAGCCGTTGTCTTTAAATTATGTGTATGGTGATTTTGTCAGACGATGTCGCGGATATAAAATCAGAATTTTAGCAGTGCAGAGCAGCAGCTTGGAAATGGCTTGGAAGTGACTGCTGGTTAACATGTAGTCTTAATGGGCCGCGCTTCAGTCACTATTTCATACTCGTCCCGTTGTCTGACAACAGACACAGAAAAAATATGTAAATGAGAACAGCTTTATTGGGAATTCGGCTGTATTAAATACAGTATATGTGAGCACAGAGTAGGAGAGAAACAACCAGATATAACGGGCTGACATCATCTGACACTAGGCAGAATGCAAATATGACGCGATTACGTCACAAATATGATAATTACTTCATCTAGTTACATTTAGCGACTTTTCGGCAGGCTTACTTTCCATTGAAAGTAGTTGGCAACACTGAGCGCAAGGAGCACAGAGAGCGAGAGAGAAAGCTAAAAGAGAGCAGGCAACTACTGACGAGTTTCTTTCAGACAACAGTTGAGCCTAAAGTGCCAAAAAGTAAATATGTTGCAGTAACGTAAGCTATCTTGCTAACAAGCGATTAGCTAGTTAGCAGTCATTCATAACAAGCACAAGAAGCAGGATTTTATTCAATGCAGCTAGTAAGCATTTTATTAATAGTAACAGACAGTGTTTTTGTGATCATAACCCAGCGAAGTTAGCCTCAGCCCAGCAGCTAACCTGTAAAATACACACTGTTAGTTCCAGGAGCAGCTGCAGAGGGAGAAAGATAGGGATGTAAGATTCACCGGTTCGCATCGGTGCACCAGCATAAAGTTCACGATGCGATTGCCCCGATTAAAAAAGTGTGCACCGGATACAATTTGGGATGAACTCGGGATGCATCGTTTCTGACATCTTTGCATCGGTAAAATCCGATTTATTTATACGTAATTATTAGTAGAGGCCCTATGCCTTTATTATTTAGAAATGTGACCAATAATTTGTGACCACTAATTTTATATTTAGATTGATTCCTCCTCTCTAAACTATTTCTCAAGCGCGCTCTCTCATCTCCACTGCTGTCAGTGGCCAATTCTCGTCAAGTCTCTCGGCCAAGCTGCGCGCGAGTTGGAGACGTGTCCGGGCAAGTCACAGATTATCCTTAGAGGAGGAAGAGCTACACGTTCCACCGAATTGCTACAAATCAAATGTTTGGCGACACTTCGGATTTTTCAAGAGAGACGGACAATTTGACAAGACGCATGCAATTTGCAAAATACGCCGTGCCGCTATAAAGTACACAGGCAACACGGATAAAATCAAACTATCTGTACCAAGTTAAATTGCCTAACATCTTATTTTTTTGCATCGCATCGTGTCGCGTTGAATCGCATCGTGTTGAATCAGATCGTGTCGAATCGCACTGCATTAGAATAGGGGTGAATCGTATCATATCGCATTAGTAGTTGCTTCATATGTATCTTTAATGTATCAGATCGTTGGCAATGCATCGAGGGCACACTACTGTGTCCGGGGCCCAAAATTTGGTGCTACGCCCCTGAGGCTAGCTATAACCATGTGTCAGAAGAAGTCTAAAGTATGGCGGGAATTCGAACTTTTGAAGGACAGCTATGCGGCCGTACATCTCGGCAGATTTACTATACATATAATGCAGGCAGGGGTGTACTGGGAAAGAAATTCAGCCCTGGACTTGCTCAGGAGTTAAAGTATATTTGGCTACGATTCTCAAGTTCTGACTACAACTGAGGCTACCTCTTAATTAGTTAATGTGTATGGACTTTACAAACGATTATATTCTTCTGAATATACGTCACGCAGCAGGTTTTATCAGCGCGTTTAATGCAGCTAGCTAGCTAGCTAGCTAGGTAGGCTACAACTTGGACATCAGCGGACCAGAAGTTCCCTTTAACGCGCTAGGTAGCCAGCTAGCTAGCTAGCTAGCTTGCTTGCCTTGATAACGGCACACAGCTAACATTGAAAACTTGTCTCGTGTTATTTAGCGTTAATTAAAAAAAACAGCAGTGACAATGCAATATTTTACTTAGGTTAGATGAGCGTGTTGTTGGTAAGCTTATGCAACCAAGCTCTGTTTAAACTAATCATGACCTGACTTTGTCAGTGTCAAAGTAAAGGATTAGGCTACATCCAAACGTGTCATTGAAAACTGCTGTGCAACATGCCTTGTTGTATCTTGTTATTGAAATAAAACGTTCATTTCTCAGTCCTCCCAACTGAATTGTTTCATCAGATGATAGGCACACAGAGAGGGCCGGTAAAAACTAGGATTTTTGACGGTCCACTGCCCCACCGATGTGGCGGCCCACTGGGATTTGTCCCCATATGCCTGATGGCCAGTACAGCACTGAATGCAGGCAATAAGTCTATTTACAAGGCTAATTTAACCCTTTCGCACGTAACTTATTTTTATGCTACGTAGCGCCTGTGTTACATTACATGGTTCTTTATGTTTTCATTAGCGATATTAAGCTTTTGAGTTAACATTTGCTATATTTTTAATGTTAAATCGCTGTTTCCTCAAAGCTAAAATTATGTAGAATTTTTCCAATCTAGTTTTCTAATCGCACCGGTTCTAGCATACGTGCTAAACGGCTAATCACACCAGTGTGACCGTACACACGAAAGGGAGATGAAGAAAATATGAAACGAATAGTCGAATCGTTGCATTGAACAGCCAAATCCGATTCGACTGACAAAATTCTGAGTCGGGTACAGCCCTAATCAGAACAATAACACTCAGTGTGAAACACTACACATGCACTCATTTTCTTGTAAAATCAGAAATAGGGGTCGACCAATTATCTGATCGTTAGATAATCAGGGCCAATATATCGGTCATCGGTATATTTTTATCTAAATTCCCAATTTAAAAAAAAAACTTTTAAAAGCAATGCGTGTAGCTACTGTCCCGACGCATCTCTTCTGTCAGAAAAAAATGCTATTGGCTAACATTCTTTCCACAAAATTCTGTCATTGGCCGAGACAGACATTATCTGACCTTTAAAATCATACGTTTCCAGCTGCTGGAAACAAGGACAGAAGGTAAGTATCCAGTAAAATGGTCGTTGTGCTCAAACCATACCGTTAACCAAATTGCACTAGGCTAATTGGACCTTTTTGAATCAGTATAAGTAGGCCTAGTCTACGCTTAAGCTAAAAACAAGCTTGGAATATAAAAGAAATAATGACTTAATAAGGACTAATTGGTGCACTTATGCTATAAGTTGCAACAGTTTGACACTGCACATTTAACAAATAGTATATTTATTCTTCAAATGAAACATTCAAATAAATTTACCCTAAAGCACAGCCCTTCTGAATTACAGTCGTCATTTAAGCAACGGTTCACGAAATTAAACTTCAGCTCGCTTGCGGTTGCACAGCACTGTATGTCGGAACCTCGCGGCAAAGCTGAAAATATCCGTTTGCCGCTTTGATGTTTCTTAATTTGGCCTCATCATCATTATCATCATCGTGGAAGTCGTTATTAAAATAAAAATTTGCAGCACACAGTTTGCACTTCATAGTATTTTCGCTAACTTTATCACAGTCCTTCCACACGGTACCTTACTTTTTCACATAAATGACTTAGGAGCAAATGGGCTCCTAGAATCTCCCCGCAGCTTCAGAAAAAGCGAGGACGCACAGGCTAGTTTTAAGGTTTGATATTTCATATTTTATGATGAAAATGCAGCCTAAATGATATATCAATTCGCTTTAATTCTTACGCAATATTTGCCATCGTTCGTCCGATAATTGAATGCTTTTGAAATAGCGATAGGCATCTGTTGCGTAGCCAAAAAAAGACAACCATAGAGAAATTACCCACAACATCAATATTACAATGCACATTTTAGTTATTGCAATTTGTAGTTTATTTTTTATCTTTGAGAAAGAATTTTCTTTTGATCTTTTTGCTCTTTATTTAACTTTCATAGTGGTGATGTATGCCTGAAAACATATGACTAAGTAGGCTAAAGAGGGTTTGTAATTAAGTCCGTGTTGTCACAGCCTATTTCTTTTCACACCGAAAAAAAAAGAAAAACGTGTTAAAAGCGTTCAAATATCGGTCTGAAATATTGGTTATTGTCCTCTTTTTGTCACAGATAATCGTTATAGTATCGGCCCTGAAAAAACCATATCGGTCGACCCCTAATCAGAAGTAACATAAGGCACTTATTTTCATTTTGGGTTACACCTGTGGATATAACACTAACACACTTAAAGCAGCATATGATATCTTATATATGGCAACACCCTCAATGCTTCATAGACCTCTGGACTAATCATCTACAACCTAGACATGAACACAATAAGGAGTTTTGAAGTATAGACTAGCAATGCCCCTACACGTATGTAAAATTCTAAATTAACTGACTGCGAGTACATGAAACTCACTTAGATTCCACATCCATTGCTTGTTCCCTTAATTCCAATTTGCATATTTGAGTGCACCCTTGATATCCAATTTTAAAAACATGCTGCATTTTTATATTGATAAGCCAGATGTCTAAACTGAATTTTCTGATATTTGAGCAATTTGAAGTCATGCTCAACTGAGAGGCATGGAGGTTCAGAGTGCATAAGTGATAATATACAATTTGCTTCATCTAAATGGCTCTACTCAACCAATCCATACTGTATTGATTGAGCATGTTGCAACTTGAAATGCACATAGGAAACAGGTATGTACTCTTTGTGTAACGTATAATCAAAAGGGTATTTGCAACCACAAATGTTTCAGAAAGCCAACCACCCTTCTGTTGGATATTTTTGACTCAAGTTCAATGAATTCAAGGACAAACATCTTTTCTATTCATTTAGGCATAAAAGGCATTCAAAAATATAGCAGCTAGAAACATAAAAACAGGAATCAAAACTCTACTACATCCAAGCAGATATTCTGTCTCTTCTACACCTGCAGATACTTCCCAAAAGCTTCACCAACTAAAGACTTTATCCAGGGTCATTTTTAAAGTATGTTAATAGAAGTATGTTGTTACTTGATGCAGCTTTGAATAACATGCTTTCCTTGATACCAGCACACATATCTCTGACAGGCTCAGGTGTGTCACATAGGTTCCACATGCACAGAAAGGCAACACACCCAGCTGAAAAATGTTAGCTCAGTTCTCAACTGTGGCTGTTGCTATTTCATATGCTGATGCATCATTTATTATCTCTTATTTGTGTAAGTAATGTCAGATGTTTGTCTCATGGCAATGGCATAGTGAGTGATCACATGACAATGACCAACACTGTAGGCAATCACAGCTGGATTCTCAGGTAACAATTATGCAGGTGCATCTGTAAGAATTCGGCTGGTCCTCAGGGAAATGGAAGATGCCGTGGAGCAATGTTAACACTGCATAATCTACCTTTAGATACCTTACATGGCCATAACACACATGCCCAGAAAAACTGGTAAAGTTGCACTGTTCCTTCCAATAGTAATACAATTCTCTGTAATTTATGGTCTGGAATTAAAACCAGTGACAAAACAGTGAAAAATGAAAGGATATATTTGCTTTGTATAAAAGACTGTTCGCTAAAAGCGAATGCCTTTGCCACTGAGCTACTCAGGAGCCCCTTGTGACCACTTTAACAAAGAGATGATAGATAAAGTCATGCAGTGTCATGTTTGAAAGTTATACATGTATAAATGTTTTTTTTCCACTGGCATTGCATTGCCAATATACATTTATACTTATATGTATAAAAAAATCTAAATGTTGGCAGGTATGGGTAGGGGGGAACCCCGATTGCCACTGGGTATTTTGCACACTGGCTAAATTGCCAGCAAAACTAAAAATAGATTAAGGTATTTGTCCAAGTACAAATTTAGTTTGTGCCAGATAATTAGACAAACTTTAATATCCATCAGTTTTAAGCGTTATTAGTACTACGGCTGCCCCCTAATACAGGGTTCCTACACATTTTCCATTTCAAATTCCATACTTTTCCAGACTCAAATTTCCAGACTTCTTGGTAGATTTTTCATACCATGTTTGACATCTGAGTACAAATAGCTAGATGTTTATTATGTAAATAAGTGGTTTTAAAATCCAACTGTTAACATGTATGTTACATTCTGACTATGTATGCTAGTATGTTGCCAAATAATTGGACGACCTTCCACTGTCAAACATCTCCACCCAAAGAGGAAGTAAACTAACCGATGCTACCTATACTCGTATTATTTTCCTTTAACATACTGAATAATATTTTTTAGTCTCTTTTATAAATAAGAACCGAAAATTAGTTGAAAAAACTTAAATAATTTAATTTTCATGGCGTCTGTGCAGCCTTGTTTATTCACTGTGTCCATGGAAATGACAATGAATGCAGCTGTATGATTTCCTTACACAGAAAAGATAGTCCATTTACTCTTCTCATAACTACATCACTGCATAACTCATAAATGTTCAGACAAGCTTAATATTTGGTTATTTGTGATGCTATGTACTGTATATATGCAATTCAAAGATATTGCTGCATCAAACTAATTTGGTCACAGATGTCCGGATTTGGTACAGTTATAAGGCACTTGGGGCAGAGCTGTTTTGCAGGCTGTGACATACAGGCATGGAGGCCGCTCTGCATAGGAGTGTGCATTCAGTCGCACGCCATACTTCTTGCCTTGCTTTCGACGACCTCAAGCTCGCTCTGGCCCACGCTCTCTCACACAGTGGTAAACGTTTTGGCTGCACTGGCTGCCTGCTCCAGACGCCATGAAAAACACTCTGCTTGTATGATCAATTTATTTTTATGTTTATTTTTAGAAATTCTGAATTTTATGTTTTAGAAAACAGAATAGGGGCAGTAGTCTAGAAACACAAATATTTTTCCATACTCTCTTTTCTTTTTTCCATACTTACCCAGACCTGGAAATTACAGAAATCAAATTCCATACTTTTCCATACTGCGTAGGAACCCTGCTAATAGTCGACCAAACGTTAGTCGATGAGAAGAGTCTTAGTCGACCAAGTTTTCATTGGTCGGTTAGTCGCAGAAGAAAACCCCTCAAACTCCAGCTGCGCCTTGTCGTTAAAAAGTTATTAGACTATGTCGGGCAGGAAATCATCCAAAGTGTGGGATCATTTCGAGCATGTAAAGGACAAAGCCAAGAAGGTGACATGCAAACTCTGCATTCAGATTCATCTATCATTCGTCGACCTCAAACATGACTTATCATCTGAAACGTAGGGGAGAGCCGGTACGAAAGTAACATGGGACGAAAGTAACACGGCCATTTTCTCCGAGCCCATACAAGTCTGATATGCCTGACTGCGTCAGCAGCTTAACAGAACCGCAAAACATCGCGTGGATACATCATACATTCTTGGAGTTATACCCGAGAAGCTGTTTTCGATCACAGAAAGTAAATTCACTCAAGTGGTAAATTTTTTTTTGAATGACAAGTTGTGTCTATTGTTTCATGTGTCATAGTCATGATCATTTGACGTGATCATTTGACTTTAACACATCCTGAAGTTTGCCATGTCAGAGTTCCTAGGTTTAGAAGCAAGTCAGATTTAACTGTCAGGAGTCATTGTCGGGATGAACAGTTGTTTCTTTCGTCCCTCTACAATAAAAACTATACTTATTATACCAAAGTTGTACCACATTTGTACAAAATAGCACCTGGTAGTGATAGAACACACATGTGAGTTGTTGATCACAATGAAAATTAGTTTCTGTCTGTACCGTTATCTTTTATAATGTTTATCTGAAAAGTGTTACTTTCGTCTAGGCTCTCCCTTAAGTAGCCTAATGTTATTATCCCTTTCGCACGTAACTTATGCAATGTAGTGTGCTGCTGCGTTACATGGTTCGTTATGCTTTCATTAGCGTTATTAAGCTTCTCATAGTTTTCAGTTTGCATTTGCCATATTTTTAACGTTAAATCACTGTTTCCTCAAAGTTAAATTTAGCTAGAATTTTTCCAATCTAGGGCCACATGTATCAACGGTGCATACACACTAAAATTGTACTGAGCACTTTTCTACACATAAAACGGTATTTATTAAAAGATACTTCCTGGGAAAACATGTGTACCTCTGCGCATGGTCTCGAGGTGGCGTACGCATAAAATTTGTAATTTGCAGTTTGGCGACACCAAGAGGAACTAATGGTGATGCAAGTAAAGAGGGTCTTGATGAGTGTTATCGCGCCAGGTCCCGGAGCCAGGATGAAGTGACTGAGGAGGCAGTTAAAAATGACAAGGGGCCAAATCTTTTTATGTAATAAAACAGTAAATTATCATCCTGCTATTGCTTATTTCTGCATTTTTTTTTCATCCTGCGGGTGGCAATATAGTGGCGTTTTGACTAGATGCAAACAATTCCCTACCTTACTTTTTCCGTGTGTTTGTGCGTCATGGCCATAATATGAAACAGGAATATTTGGGGCAGATTGCCAGGTCACCACCTAAAATTGGTCTGGTGGTAAGTTTAATGAAATTCCTTGATTTAACCATGCAATAGCCTCTGAAAGGCTAAATAACAACAACACAAGACTACTGTTTCAAAATCAAATAATACATTTATTTCACAGCAGCGGTGAAGCCAGTATTAAAAGAGAGGCCAAAAAAACGATTAAGTGCACACAGGACCAGTGTGTCCGCACCCAGTGCCATGAGGGGGCAAGTTTAAGTTTTATGTACCCTATAGAAAAATAGCACAAACAACAAAAATATTGAAACGTTGGAAAACTCGTTGGAACCGACACAGGGAAGTAAAGTTTCGGTCAATGAGAACTTTGCAATTAACATTAACAAACTGCAAAGTCATATTTAGCTATATGCAGCTAAATAAATATATTGTCATATGCGCTATTAGGCTTATCCAAGTGTTCATGGGGACTGGGGAAGCTAAATTACCTTGCTTACTGCATGTTTAACTTCATGTTCTGTTTTTTATTTACCATTTGTTTTATTTAGTTATTGTGTTGGTGTTACAAGTTCATAAGTTGTATTATGTTAAACTGTGTTGAAATAAATTAACAAAATGTCTCCTTGCTGGTTGTTCCGACACATTCAGAATCATTACCACTTTTGCTGTTAGCATTGCCATTAACAGGCGGCTGGCTTCGTGCCTGCGCTTGTAAAATTTATATTTTAAAGGCTCATTATATGGTTTTGTATTTCTCTGTAACGTAGCACAGTGTTAACAAAGTTACTTATAACATTCTTCCTCAGCCCTGGAACTCAAACCATTTTCTTATGCCCCCTAAAAAAATTATTTAAATAATTAAATTTGTCATAAACGTGCGACGACTAGTCAACTAATGGCTTGAACGAAAGACTACTAGTCGACTAGGAAAATCTGTGGTCGGGGGCAGCCCTAATTAGTACCGAGCTGCTGTAGTGCAACTACCATTTTAAAAAATTCTCTACAATTCTCTGGTTAATATACAAGTGAATGAAGAACAATGAACCACTTTATTGGATTGAGAACCATTCACTCAAAAGTACTTCAGTGATCTTTAAAGAATTCCCATTCTCAGCATGATCCGACTTGGCTCACAGGAAGACAAAACCTTATTTTTCCACAAGGTACATCATCAATATTATTGAAAATTAAAGTCAACATCATTTATAAAAAGGTAAAGCCCGCTCACTAGCCAGCAGATGGTGCAGATACTGATGCTGATATCAATAGGACAAGTGTGTACTTCACCAGTGGAGTTTTCAGAAAAGCCATTTCCTGAAAATGACATTCACTTTAGGTATGTCAATACAGCAGTGAAAACTGTTTTGTGAGCTAGGACAAGATGCAATAGGTGTGATCATGCTGTTGATTTTTAATATGTAAGGTTAAGGAAAATGGTTATTAGTAGGTTTAATTAACCAACAGATCTGAGCCTGCACAGCAAAATATATTGCACATACATTCATTCTCTTTCACAGACATTGAAAATTTATCAACTTGCTAACCAAAAACTAGCACTGTAAAGCACTTCTAGCACAGACCTGAATGTTCTGTCGGGCCGAGTGCATTTATGTTCCTTGAACATTGTGTTGCTGTACAGTAAGTTCTCTTTCACAGTTCTACAAAGAAATCCTGTGAAAATGTCAGCATGCCCTAGTTTAATTCACAATCATCCCACTCTATAAACTCATGAAATCTACAGCAGGTACACCTGTACTCCCAGCTAATAAAAGATGCTGAAATTCTTTCTGTTGAAGTCAGAAGCTAAGCTGTACAAAGGAAGCAAAACGGTACATCTAGATTGGTACGGCACCTAATTTATAAATAGAAAAGGGACACATTAACCTAACTCCTGTGCCACCTTCAGTAGCTGCCTTCAATTGCAGGAATGTCCTTCATTAGAGAAAGAGAAGCGTTTGAGGATATTGCACTCCTACATTGTGTGGGTGTACATCACAGTGAGCCTCAGATAAAGAAGGTGCAGTGCTGAAAACCCTAAGGTTTGTGTATTCATAGCAAGGGAAATGAAATTTCAAGGCAGTACGTAATTTCACAGGTTACTATGTGGGTGTTATTAGATCTTGCTAGGTCCTTGTTCTGGATTTGGTATTTTTGCCTGTTTGTTCTTCCAAACTTCCTCAGAACTATACGGTTTTCACATATTTATATATTTGCATGGAAAAATGTGCAGGGAATCAAATCGGAGTGATGATGTTTATATATTTACTTGTTTGTCTTATTTGCTTGGTAGAACCCAGGGCAACTTACATTTGATTTTCTTTTTCCATACTGATATATCAATGTATAGTGATATATAATATACAAGTATATAGTATATGTAGTGATATACACTGATATTATATGTAATGTTTAGTTAACTTTCTTTAACTTGTGCAAGAAAACTTTAACAAGTTAACACTAAGCACTCCACAGATCCAAATAATCATACGCTACATGGCTAAAATGCAAATTGTCTGATCCTTTCTCAAATAAACAAGATTATGTAACCCCTGTTTACACACGAAATCCTTTTTTTTGCTCTACAATAATGGCATCCAGGCTACTGTTGTATGATACAGTGACGTATACAGTGTTATATACAGGAAACTGCTTGTGATACCTTGTAGCTCATTGTGAGTTATTGATAAGTGATGACATTCTTGAGCTTTGTGGACCAGTAAAACTCAGTAGCTGCAGGCAGATTGTGTATTTGTATGGACATTAAATGCACTGCATTATAAATTCAAAACAACTGTTGTAGGAGGTCATTTCAGCAGACAACTGGCAATAAAGCTTGCAAGACTGGTAGTTTATGTGTCAGCACCAATCCCATTAGTCATACCCATCCAGATTCTCTTTGACTCCCATAGAGTCATTTCATACATGAAAAAAGGTAACTGTTCTTTCAACTTTGATCATTTTAAATGTCAGTATGTGAGCTTGGACTGCATTTAAAAATTTAATTTGCTGTCTGTGTAAAATGACATAGCTACCTATGGTGGAGTCCAAATAAATCAAATTAGCCAAATTCTCAGAACTCAAAGCTTACATCAGTTGCTGTTGTAATGCACCAAAACATAACTGATTCTCAGAAGACCAACATGCTTAGTCAAATCAATAGCAGACAGCTGCCGCAAATTATTTAACCTTCCACACAGACATGCACTACTGAAAATTGATCTCCCTGAAAAAGGCTGCTGTATTCACTTTGTTGTACATACAGTACTTTAACATCTTCTGAAAAATAACAGTATGCTATCTATTGATGGTTATGTTATGATTGCCACTCAATAGCATAAATAACCACCATGTTCCCCTCTGGTTTTCAACCCTTAGCTCAAAACATACTTAGCAAGAATCAAACGCTGATCTGGTTACCCCCAGCTCTTATTGGTGAAGTTAGTATAGTGTAATCCTACAATAAGCATAAGGGCTCTTCTAAGCAATAAAGCAAATCTTTAATCTCTGACAGGTTACTGAAAATCTTTGCCAAGGACATGATGCAATGATTTCTGCTCACACAAATACAAATGAAGCCCATTTTTACTGGTTTCTGGCTTCACATTTCCCCAAATATGAAACCAAGATCATCAGTATGTCTGAAAATTTATGTGGCATTTGTTAAAACTGGGAGTTGGAGGAGATGATTCTTTGCACACTGTTGGAGATGCTCTGATGTGTCAATTTGTAAACATTGAAAAGAACTCAAGAGAGAATGCACAACAGGCAATTTGCAACGCATGAGAAAATAAGCAAGTGTTGAAAAAATAAGCAAGGCAAAACAGTCCGAGGGCAGAAAATTTTACGAAATTACAGACATTTAGAAGTTTCAGTTGGTAGTATTTGTTCATCTCAAGCATTCACATAAAGTCAATGCTAACCTATTTATTTGGAAAATAAAATATTGCAATCTGATGTGTAGGTCACTATAGGCAAGTTCAACTGTTGACCATAGTTTGACCTTTTGACCATAGAAAGATAATCCCATGTTGATACCTATCTTAGATTTCAGCATGTGGTACAGTACTTGGGTTTAAGGTGGCGGTAGATTTAGTGTTTCAGATAATGCTTCAACGTTAGCCACATTACAGCTGAGACATCTGTTGGAGCAACAACACAGATGTAATAAACAGTAATAAAAGAAAGTTATCAGTCTGATCATAAACTTAATGAGCTGCATTCTACCAAAATATCAACTAAAAATAGTTTGCAAAGTCTTTCCTTGCTGCTCCATGTCTGGAAATGAAGTAGCTAACAAATTTAATAGTTAGTTAAATGGAGGAAGGCATCAGGAAGAGAGGCTTTACAAAAAAAGGAGTGATTTGTTTTTACCGTTACAAGTATTGATTCATTGACAACTCCTGCCTTTATTAAAGTACAGCAATGCTTCTTATCTTTGTCAGCCAAA
Source organism: Megalops atlanticus (assembly GCA_019176425.1). Taxonomy (NCBI): domain Eukaryota; kingdom Metazoa; phylum Chordata; class Actinopteri; order Elopiformes; family Megalopidae; genus Megalops; species Megalops atlanticus. Next base: position 38,281,846 of record CM032880.1, on the reverse strand, counting down.
CATCCAATTATAACGTTACCTGGGCATACCCTGTAGCAAGACATGGAAAAGTGTGAGATGGAACACATCAATACAATTGCCTCTGATGATCGTGTGCTCACTAAAAGGTGTTGGTGGCAGACAACTTCAGCAGGGGATGATCTGCTCTCTTCACACTTACAGCTCAGGGGCTGTTGGAAGAATATTATGAGTCATAATAATCTTACAAGCCCCCAACCCCCTCCACCTCCACCCCCAACATGAGCAGTTTCTTTGAGGAGGAGTGAGGGTGATAATTGGGGTCTGACAATAAAAGGATGTATTCATTTGAAATTTAGGAACACTCAACTTCTCTTGTGTTGTAGCATAGTGGTTAAGGAGCAGGACTCGTGACCGAGAGCGAGAGGTTGCCAGTTCGATTCCCCACGGGGGCACTGCTACTGCACCCTTAGGTAAGGTACTTAACCCACAATTGCCTCAGTAAAATATCCAGCTGTATAAATGGATAACATTGTAAGTTGCTCTGGATGAGAGTGTCTGCTAAATGCCAATAATGTAATCTTGTCTTTTATGCTGCCAATATAATATTTAAGTGTGGTTACTAGCTCATGATTTACCTGTGCAATTAAACTAAATTAACTAAATGAAAATGAGAAATGAGTACAGCAAACATTTAAATTTTTTTTCCACTGTGGTCCCCTGCCTGCTTCATTTCTGATGCTGTAAGGGTACTTGCTTATTATTCACATCCTAAGCAAAGACTTTTTATTCAATGCTTAGTTCCTTTCCATACTGGAAAGGGGATGCACAATAATAACTAGTAGTAAAATAATTTATGTTCAAGTCTCTTGAATGATTAATTCACGGTAAGTGTGCTGTCATATTGTAGCTACTGAAATTAAATTGGAACAGATGTGAAATGCTTAACGTACGTATGTAAAGTATGACCTGATATATTGACTGGGGTAGTGTTTCACACAACATCATCATGACAGTTCAGAAGTCAGCCGGAACAGTTCCCTCAGCTTTACTCGGAATCAGTCATGTCAGTTTTGATTGCAAAAAATGTGTACGTCTTCGTATTTTAAAGCAAGTGTTAGGTTTGCGGAGATCATAAACAAATTACTGTACATACAGAGCAAACATAGGCAGTGTCTGAGATGTACCATATTTCCGATGGATATACTGTTTTAAAATGATTCCACAAAATAAAGTCACTATATTACGGCAGTTAAGTAAAATGTTTTGCTAAAGTCTTTGATTAAGACCATGTTCACGGACTACGGCTGCCTTTGAGTTACTGATAGAATTTTAATTCTGGTTGCAGAACTAGTTGACATTAGTTGAAAAAGGGGGGCCCGTTCTAACACACACACACACACCATTAAAGCAGTAACTGTTAAGCGTTTAAACTGATTAAAGTTAAGGACAGCTTTTACTAGCCAAGCCTTAAAAATCCAGGCAAAAGTAAAGCTGCACTCACCGGACACCCTTATCCATCCTTGGTGCTGACATTGAGACAGATATAAGAGCAGGTTGTCCCCTGACTTCTTTGAATCCATAGTCACGTACAGCCAAAAGAGACGATATTCCCAACGAGACGACAGCGCAGAGTGTCTTTTCAAAGCGTCTCGTCCCAGTGCAAGGCGGACAGGTGCAACTGCAGTATCTGCTCTGCATATACGCTGTCAACGTTTTCATAGCATGTACAGCAACTTGGTGTTGCTCGTTCTTCTTTCGAGCAGAGTGAAACCGGGATGAAAGGATCAATTCAAAACGCGACGAGCGCTGTTATGTCGCATTTTAAACGAGGACAAGCTAACTTTTTTGCAGAACCGTGCAATAAATAGCCTACTGGTTGTCTCAAGCAAATTGATGAATGTGGGTGAAATGTTTCCGCTTCTACTTTCTCAATAAATGCATTACAAGACTAATAACATGTGCGTGTCACGAACGTTATTTTTGATGTGGTTGCAAAATATAGCAACATGCGGTTTCATGGAAAATGAATATTAATTTAGTACAAAACGAGACGACCTTTAAAAATGCATACATGGAGAAGATTCGATTCCGTGCACCTGTTGCCTGGGTTATAATTAGCCCTCGCTTATTTATTCATTCTCCCATTTTACCGCACACCGTAACGCCTACTGTTGTCCCGGCTTTCACCAAGGGCAGCTTTTTTTTGAATATCTCCAACAGCGGGGCTGTACCCCCAGCCGCACCTACTAGAGGTTCCTTATTGCATGAGTGACACTCGCATCGGCCAGTCACATTTGCAGCTCTTGCCTAAATAAAAAATGGGACGTTCCGGCTCCCGCTGTGGCGTCCAATAGGGAAAGGGCGCCGAGCCCCTGACCATCACTACGATTAAAATTGCCTGGTCAGCGACATGCTGCCGGAGACAGGAAGCGCGTGCTGCGGATCACTGCTCACACGTCATGCCCAGTTTTTGTTTTTATTTCTTTTGGGTTAAGAATGACGAAAATAATCGTCAGGGATCATAGATGAATCTAGTCCAGATCTTGATTCAACTTTATTTTGTTAATTGCATTTGATACAGGCCTTGCACGAATATAAACCTTAAAAACCCTATGCAAGAGTTTAATTAATTCGTAATACTTTAAGATGACAAATATTTATGTAAAATGTGTGGAATATTGAGAATATTGTCTATATCACAAAAAAATTCATGATAGATATTGTGGCGAGCTGGGTTTTCTCTGGAGTGATGACACTGTTATTACTCTTTTGGCAATAAACCTTTTATTTTGCAACAGTGCAAACCAGGAAGTAACACCCTTAACACTGACACGGTAGAAGGGAAGTAGCCTACATCATTCACGCCATTCAAGACAGTAAGGGTGCTTTCACACCTGCAGCTTTCAGTCCATTTGAATCGAACCGTAGTGCGTTTGACCCCTTGGTTCGGTTCGTTTGCGTAGGTCAGAACGCAGTAATCAGTAAAGTCATGGAAATACCAGGACGCGGGACCATTTTACTTTCAAATTTGGCAAAGGTCGCAACATAACAGTACAATGCAAGCTGTGTTTGCCAGCAACCAAAATGCTATCCAGAAGAGTCAATCTCTAACCTGAAGAAGCATCTTGAAGTAAGTTCTCTTTTTCATTATTTAAGCAAATATTGATCGCTAGCTAGCTATCTTACATAGTTTGGCTGCACTGGATTAGCTATTCAGCTAGCTAGTCGGCTAGTAGGTATAGTATTAAAGCTAGCTAACGAGTAGATACAGTGACAAAACAAGTGAAATTTCACATGTTCAAAACTGCGATTACTCCAACAGTTTTACACTACGCATGTTATACAGATTGTTAATTGTTAAGATACTCATTTCTCACTCACAATGTGTTTAGTCTGGCTCGTTTCTTTTCTAACTCATGTTTTCGTGTAACGTACAGTTTTTGAATTAACATTTACAATTCTGAAGAACCTGCAATGAAATGCCAGTAGACTTAACACGGGGGTGCCAAAATGTTAGCCACAACAATGCTAAGTGAGGCTGTGTTCACACCTAGCATCTGAAGCTGTCAGCGTGTGTTTCACATAATAAACCTATGAAGTAGACGTGTTTTCAAAAACGTCCTGTGCGTTTTTTTTAACGCCACCGCCAGCGTTTTTTTTCCAGTTGAAAAAAGTTCAACTTCTCAGAAAAAACGCCCATGACAGATCAAGCGCTCATCATAAAAATTTTGACATCTGACCAATCACAAGCGGAGTAGTGACACCTGTCGTTTCCCATAACAACCACCAAAAATGGAGAAAGTAGCGGTGGAGAAGTTAATTGTGTTAGTTTCTGAGCACAGTGAACTGTACAACATGACAGATAAACTGTATCATAACGTTCATCATAAAAATGCCGTTTGGAGTCAAATTCGATGAATCCCAGGAGATTCTGGAAAGTGTTTGTGTTTACTGCTTGGTGGACTCCTGAACTGCCATTTGGTATGCCCACAGGACCAGGGGCAGGTGCAGGTCCCAGTCTCACCGTTGGCTGCTGGTCAGGATAGCAAGCTGGGTGGCTAGGGTGCCAATGAAACGTTCAAAAAGCCCTTCACTTTGGGGATGTAGTGGTGGGTGAGCCACAGGGGAGGTGGAGGCTAGCCCTGAGGTCTACGGCATGGTTAGGTCCGCCCACAGAGTCAGCCCGGGGTCTCAGTGGAGATTCTTCTGGCAGGGCTGCACACCTGCGAGGGGATCCCCGCAGCATTCCGGCGTCCGGCTAGTCCAGGCCCGGCCGTCAGGCGGGGGATGCTGGCTCCATCAGGGGCATGGCATAAGACAGTCTCCTAGAGCCTGAAGGAATTTGCTCTTTAAGCCATGCCCCCTCATGCTGTAGCTGGATGATGAGTTCTATTTCCTGCAGTGAAGTCATCTTTTTCCTTCTACTTCTGACACCAATGTGACAAGCTGGGTTTTCTCTGGAGTGATGACACTGTTATTGCTCTTTCAGTAACAAGCCTTTTATTAATATTATTTATTTATTATTATTTATTTATTTATTGTTATTTATTGATGGCAACAGGCCATCATCCCAAGGCATGCTGGGAAGCTCCACCCACCTACCCCCAACATGCTACAATATGTTGTCCAATGCCTGATTGCAGTAGTTATGGCTCTGGCAAAGAAAATGATTTTTTTTTTCATCCTGTTCAGATCAATCTGAACTAAGTTGAGGGTCAAAGATATGTGATTTTCTATGCTGATTTTCTCAAGGTCACATCGAACTATTATGTATCGTATTTAGGCTCCAATACCTTTTAATGACCATAAATGTGCATGTAGACTATATGGGTCAGCAGCACATACTCTAGCATTATTAACCTGTATTTTCAAAAATATAAGGCAATAGAACTCTCAGAAGTGTCTGCTGGTGAAGGCTGTCATTTATGATTATAGCATTATGGTAATTAAACCACATAAGATGACCACAAAGTCTGTTTTTACTACATTAAATGACTAGTGAAACAAAAGAACTGAATGCTTGCTGTGTTGATTCACCAGCATGTTTCCCTTTAAGGCTTCAAGGTGGTGTTACTCAGGCAATATAATGTCTCTCAGCAGAATGGGATTGATTGGAAGGCTGACAAATCCATACATATGAAATACCAGCATATTGATTCATGAATCTATCAGCTGTGGTTTAGGTTGTATTTAAAAAGACAGTAACATTATGTGGAGTTTTTGAATCTATGAGAATTAAATAAAGTAACAATTGCTATATGTGGTGAAGAATAGAGGTGATTATTTTGTGATTACAGTATAATGATTAGTATAATCAGTCTTGTATAATTAGTATAAACAGTATAAGGGTAATTGTGTTGATGTAGCTTTTAGGGTGATCACATCATCAGGTTATGTGACACAGTCCAGGTTACCAATGTGATGCTGCCATGTTGAACTAATCATGCCCACATGCATAATGTGATTGTGTGTGTGTGTGGTGCAGGCCTACTAGCTGAGAGGCCCATGATTTCATACACTCACGTAGCTGTTATTAGTTTGATCACTTCATATTTAACCACTCAAATATGCTGAGACAATTTACAACTGTACTACCTCATACCTTTGGAGCTTCTCATAATGTCCTGGGTGATATAGGTGCATACCATTTGGTGGTACCACTCGGTTGTACCCCATAACCTACTTTCCCACACTGCCTCCCCTGTCAAGGTTTGTGACAAAGAGGAGTCAGGTCAGTGTGTGCTCACTATCAATCCAAAGATACTTTTTGAAGCAATGTTCTTCCAATTAGGCGCCAGACTCCAGGCCGTGCAAGGTCGAGCAAAATTAAATATCCTACAAGGCTTACGTAAACAGCTCTAACTATTTAAGTTGCTGTTGGGTTGCCCTCGAGAGGAGATGGGTTAGGAACGGGACCACGAGAGGGTTGAGGAGTGTGTAAGGTGTGAGACTGTAAGCGCAAGACTTTGTGAGTGTAACATCTGAAACTCTGCTGAGCCAACCATTGCCTGAGAAGCCTTACTGTATCGAAGAATGCAGTGATGCTGTAAATTCAGATAAGTCCAATGGTGATGGCAAGTGCAGGGACACACTCTTGCACTCTTGTTCCTTCGAGGAATCTCCTGTAGCTGTATTAAATTACACCAGGTGACCACAAAGGAAGGCAGGAGACAGACCAAGTTCAGCTGGCATGTTGATCACTATGGACCATCAGTGTCCCTCTTGTCCCTCTCTTGTTGGAAGCTTCACATTTGGCACTGAAAAGAATTATATAACTAAGTGGCACCGACCAATGTTACCCTTTTCAGTCACTCAATCTTACCACTCAATAATCAGTGCTGATGTGTTAGCACTGTCTGTGATATTAATATTGTATGAATAAAGCATTATCCTATGTCCCACCAGTAACTGACTAACCATAAAAGGATTTTTTCTGAAATATAAATTGTATTTTTTAGAATTTTTGAAATGCTAAACCCAATAGAGGTATACTTTCATATGTAGACACAGAAAATAAACCAGTTGAAGCCAGATATTCTATCAAGTATTTTGATTAATTTGAGTCATAATTCCCGACCTGAATATGTTGTATAGATATGGTCAAATATAGTTAATTCTGCAAAAAAAGATTGGTATGGTACAGTATGGTAAATTTCCAAGTGTTGTTTCCCAGTAGAGAAACTTAAATCATCTTCTTCAGAGCAGTGTTTGGGAGTGACTCTCCACATGCTTCCTCTCTCTGCTGTGCACTGCTCATCTGACCTGTCACCAAACATGGGGCAGTCAATAATGCTAGTTACTGGACTTCAGATCAAATCCATTTACACATGAACTAATTATCTTGGATAAAAAGAAAACAATTCATGAATATGCACATATGTAGTTAGTATCAGCAATCTGGTTTGCATTTTCTCACTGCCATCCTGCAGTCAAGTACTTGGCCTACCTGATGTCAACTAGTACTGGCATCAGATATCACGCAAACAGCCTCTTCAGCTATTTTACTTTCACATTGATATTTACAGATTATTTATCTGTATTTTCATTAATTTGACAGTTGTGTCCACTCCATCTGCAAAAAAAAATCACAAAAACACATGGCTACATCATTTAACCAAAAAAAAAGATTTTTGCTCACCCAAAACTTTGCTCAAAAATTGTTATAATTGCAGTGTGTAATTATGTAAAAACACAAAGTGGACATTAAAGATCAGATACAGGCTTGTCAGGTAGGCCTTTGGATGGTATCGGATTAAGTCAGCCACAAAACTGATAAAAACCTGAAGACTTTGGGGTTTTTCTGGCTGTCAGTTCTTTCTGGGAGCACTGTATCAAAAAAAAATCTCCTGACAGCCAAGAAGTTTCCTCCTGTGCCGATCTGTTTGTCTTTTGCGCTGTTAGCTGTTTGTCTACGCATGGCCAGTAATTGATCTGTCTGTTTATTCATCCTCTTTTTATTAAGCGACTCTGTGGGAGCGTGTGGCGGGGACACAGGCGGCGGATCCGTGTTTAATTTCAACGTTCCCCAAAGGTCCTCTCCCATTGAGAATTTAATAACACTTTATTGTGTCCCCTTTCGTCCACCCAAAATAAATAGCAATCAGTTGGGGGCGGTGGGTGGTGGTGGGAGGCGGGGAGTGGCTCCTGGTTTCTATCCCTGTTTGTTTCTGTTGTTAATGTACAGCATATACTATCTACAGCAAGGGTGCAGACAGCCCCCATTTCACAATGATCCAGTACAGGATCATTAAAAAATGACAGCAACTGTTCTTTGATAGGACATATAATATTCCTGGTCTACAACAAGGGAGATGCTGGAGAGTAAGAGTGACAGCCAGAAAACCCAGCACAGGTGGCAGAGGGAAAAAAGGATTCAATTCAAATCAGTCCCATTTCCGACAGGTTTCATGAAAGCAAGGGGCCATCATTATGGCTAATTCTTAATTTACTGTATATGCCGCAAGCTTTTTTTCATAACAGAACATAAACTGGAAGTGGTACAAAAATCACCCACCTTGTAAGTCCATAAAATTCAGTGGCTTAAGATACTTTTCAGACCACTTCACTTTTTGCACACTTTGTTGTGTTATAGGCTTAATCTAAAACAGATTAAATGTGTTTGGCTGTCACTCAACACACAACTATCCATAATAACAAAACAAAAAAAAAGTTGTTAGAATTTTTTTGCAAATTTATTAAAAATCAAAAACTGAAATATTTCATTTGCATAAACATGAACAGGCTTTGCTATGACATTTCAGATTGAGCTCAGGTGCATGCTTTTATTATCCTTAAGATGTCTATAGAACTTGATTGTAGGCCACCTGTGGCAAATTGAATTTATTGGACATAATTTATAAAGGCATACACCTGTGTGGGGATGTGCAGAGAGCCCAGCATTTGTATTTGTATCTGTATCTGTGGAGGCAGCAAAATTATTTGTATTTGTATTTGTATTTGTATTTGTATTTGAGTAAAAGTGGAAATAGGTGTAACAATCCTGTTTTTGTTTTTATTAGACTTCTAATTTTAGGATATTAAAGTGATAATATAAGTGTTCTTCAATAAACTATTATAATAATTATGATCACTTAAATGTAATATTGGTTTATGGTTTTCATAAACCCAGCAATAAACATGTATAACCATAAACACCATTGAAATGGAAGTAACTTAACTAGTAGACAATAGAGCTAACAATGGAGCTAACTATAGATCTTGCTGTCTGCAAAAAGGAGAGTAGCCTAACAGGCTATGCAAATATCTCAATCCTTGTCAAGTGTAGATACATTTCAAAACAATCACACAAAAGGTAGACCTACTTCTACACTGCCAACAATATAGGCTAATTTACAGGGCTAACTGGTGAACGCTAGCCTAATCTCCTCCCGGTCAAACAAGCTCCGCTGTGTCTCCTAAGTTGAAATAGTGGCACAGGAACTTTGCTAGAATGGCTATAAATAGTGCTCTGTTTCTCCAGTGTGATATCTGCAACCGTGTGACACACAAGCTGACTGAGCAGTGAGCACAGCGTGTAGGTGAACTAGCTAGTAACTACACTGCCACAGCTAATGTAGGCTAATCTCGTCCTCCCGGTAAAACAAACTCTGCTTCACAAATTGCAGGTCCAACAGGAAAACGAAAGACAAGCATTATAACATTATAATAAACTACCTCAGCAAACCAGTTAAGGTTAAAAAAACTAATCAAAACAAAATAGTGGCGTAGCAACGTACTACGTTTTGCCTATATTTTAATCAGGCTGCGCTGCTCCTTTTCAGTCTGTGCTCTCCCCTCCACTCTCCTATTGTCTTCCTGTCATGCCAGCACAAGCAGGCGGAGTACAAATACCCACCGTGCTCACAGTTATGAAGAACACCAGCTATTTCACATGTTTTTTTTTTCTTCCTGAAAACAAATAATTTAAAAAATATTTGTACGAAATAAATATTCGGAAAAACCCACTATTTGTGCCTTGCCGAATACCGTATTCGGCTCTACCCCTACACCTGTGTATATAAGGTCTCACAATTCACAATGCACGTCAGATCAAAAACCAAGCCATGAAGTCAAAGGAACTCTCTCTCTAGACCTCTGCAATCAAATTGTATGGAGGCATAGATCTGGGCAAGGGTATAAAACCATTTCTAAAGCTTTGAATGTTCCCAGGAGCACTGTGGGCTCCATTATTGAAGAAATATGGAACCACCAGGACTCTCTCCTAGAGCTGGCTGTCTGGCCAAACTCTGACCTTGCAATATCAAATCTATAACATAACAAAGTGTGCGAAAAGTGAAGGGGTCTGAATACTTTCTGAAACCACTGTATTTAAAAGAAATTTAGAAACAGAGACAGTCTGACCTGCCTGGATGCACAATCTACCTTTTGCACAGAAAAGGCTGTCACTTTGTTTTAACTGAGTGATGGTGATACAAAGAAGACCCTAACATGCAGACCTGTCAGTCCAATGAATGGGTACACGTGGGACTGAAGCTCTGAGATGCAGGGTCACACCGTGTAGCCCTTCAAAGGTTAATGATGAGGATCTTGAGCTTTACTTTGGCCAGAGGAAGCCCATGTAAGGAGACTGGAACTGGGGTGATTTTTGTCCACAAATTTTCTGCTAAGGAGTCAAGCAGCTGCAGTTCCTATCATCTGTAGGCGAAATAATCACAGGAAAAGAGAGCACTGCAAGAGGATGACTTAGAGGAGCTGAAGGTGTGGGTGGCTTCAGCATCATTAACAGATAGACATCTAATCTAAGACATCTAATTCTGGATACATTTCTGATTGGCAGTGACAGGCCTGGGAAATTTTCCCAGTGTTTTTCAAAAGTCCTGTTTGGATAAAGAAGCTTCCCAGTTCTTCACGTCAGGTTATACATGGGAGAGAGGTAAGAGTATGTTGGATTTGATTGATCGATTGATTAGCAGGCAGCAATCAATCAATCAAAAATCAAACAGTAACACTACCAACAACAGATGATGAAATATATTGCGAAATATAATACAATATACTTTAGAGATGCTAGAGGCTAGATTACAAGAATAAACAAATTCCCTGCTTTAATATATTGTACTCGTCAGGAGACGACTTTGGAAGCTACTGAGAGTGGCATGGAGGAAGGACTTCCTTGCTGACAGCTGGCTGGTCGTTGAGGGATGCTTCATCCCTAAGGAAGAGAACTCTACAGGGATCAAACATTTCCGCACCATCTCACTTCTCAACGTTGAAGGCAAGATCTTCCTTGGGATTCTAGCGAAGAGGCTGACCACCTTTATGGTGGACAACGGGTACATGGACACGTCAGTTCAAAAGGGGGGAGTTCCAGGGTAGCGGGCTGTCTTGAGCACACCAGTATAATCACCAAGATCATCAAAGATGCGAAGAGGAACCGCGGAGACCTGGCAGTTCTGTGGCTAGATCTAACAAATGCTTATGGGACGATACCCCACAAGCTAGTGGAGTTGACGTTGAAGACCTACCATGTCCCAGAGCGATTCCAGAAGCTCTTGCAGCACTACTACGACAACTTCAACATGCGCTTCACCTGTGGAGACTTTACCACCGAATGGCAGAGGCTGGAGGTGGGCATTGTAACCGGCTGCACAATTTCCGTGATCTTGTTTTCTGCAGCGATTAACCTTCTCGTCAAGTCAGCAGAGAAGTTGCGTCGAGGCGCAGTGTTGGCAAGCGGCATCCAGCAGGTACCTATAAGAGCATTTATGGACGACCTCACCATCACGGCAAAATCAGTACCTGAAGGGAGATGGATCTTGGAGGATTTGGTAGAGCTCACCGATTGGGCAAGGATGGAGTTCAAACCTGGAAAATCCAGAAACCTGGTACTGAGGAAGGGACGCATCCAGGACCGGTTCCGCTTCAGGATCAAAGATACCATCATCCCAACGGTCCAAGAGAGACCGGTGAAGAGCTTGGGGAAGTGGTACAGGGCAGACCTCAATGATAAGCAGAGCGTGAGGGAGATGATTATGCAAGCAGACACCTGGATGTCAGCCCTAGAGAAGAGCAGCCTACCCGGCAAGTATAAGGCCTGGGATTACCAACATGGGGTACTCCCTAGGCTGCTTTGGCCTCTGCTCGTTTATGAGGTACCTGTCTCTACCGTCGAGGGTTTGGAGAGGACGATTAACACCTACCTGAGGAGATGGCTGGGTGTTCCAAGAAGTTTCTGCTCCTTAAGACTGTACAGCACAGGAAGCAAGCTGCAGCTGCCAGTGACATCAGTGGTCGAGGAGTACAAGGCGACAAAGACACGCCAGGCCATAATGCTGCGTGACAGTAAAGATGAAAGAGTACGCCAGGCAGGTATTGTGGTCAGGACAGGTCGCAAATGGTCAGCCAGCAGAGCACTGGCGGAGGCTGAGGACCGACTGCATCATGCTGACATCGTTGGGACAGTAGCCCAGGGCAGGCTTGGACTAGGTTGCTCCACCAGGACGAGCTGGGACAAAGCCAGCCCAAAGGAGCGTCGCAGCATGGTGCAGAGGGAGGTCCGCAAGACAGAGGAGGAAAACCGACATGTCAAGGCAGTTGGCATGAAAAAACAGGGCAGCTGGACAAGGTGGGACGGCATACGAGAGAGGGCCCTGACCTGGCAGGACATCTGGACCATGGAAGGACACCGGATAAAGTTCCTGATGTGTTCTGTCTATGATGTCCTGCCTACTCCATCAAACCTCCACACATGGGGGATGGCAGAGAGCCCCAGCTTCATGCTCTGTGGAAAGCCAGCCAATCTTGAGCATGTCCTCTCAGCATGCCAGTCAAGCTTGGCAGATGGGAAATTCCAGTGGCGCCATGACAAGATCCTGTCTCAGTTGGCGGATGGTGTGAAACAGGCAAGGAAGAAGGTTAAACAACTTTCCGACGGGCACCACTTTATCCACTTCATCAGGTCAGGAGAGAATGCTGCAGCAGGACGGAGGAGCAGAGGGGTCCTGGCCTCAGCAAATGACTGGGAGATGTGGGCAGACCTGAAGAAGCAGCTCAAATTCCCAGAGGAGATAGCACACACTAGCCTCAGACCAGATATTGTCCTCTGGTCTAGAGGTACCAAGCAGGTGGTGCTCATAGAGCTAACAGTACCCTGGGAAGAGAGGATGGAGGAGGCACATGAGCGTAAGCTCAAAAAATATCAAGCCCTCACCCTCGAGAGCCAACAAAATGGATGGAAGGCCTGGAATCTACCAGTAGAGGTCGGCTGCAGAGGCTTTGCTGGACAGTCACTCTGGAGAACCCTTGGGCTGCTGGGGATTGAAGGGACAGCCAGGAAACGGCTGGTAGGCAATGTCACCAAGCAGGCAGAAACAGCATCCCGTTGGATCTGGTTGCAGCGGGAGGTGCGGTGGCAGAGCCAACCTGTTGAAGGACTAGCAACAGCATAGAGTTGGGTGGTGGTCAGCGGGGGTAGAGCCAGGACGCTGGATCTGCTGTGGAGGCCTCCCGAGGTGTCGTGGGCTTAAATCGACGAAACACCAAGGAAGGGGGGTGCCCACCTGAGGACCAGCTGTAGCCACCCAACTCTTGTCCAGATGAGAGATGTAGCCAAGCCCAGATCGGGCTCAGGGAGAAGGACGGTGCTTGAAGGAAGAGAGAAGGAGAGGAGAGAGCGATGCCACTGGCTCACAGATGGTAGAGGGCAGAGTACCTGCAAAGGTGGGCCAGTTGCGATGATCACATCGTATTTTGCATATATATATATACTGTATTTTATTTTGTGCATGAAGTATATTGTAGAATGCTTAACTTACTTTTTGATTCAATGTAATATGGGAATAGACTTTTATTTAAAAGCAGCAGTAATTCATAAATTTTTCTCATGGCATATAGGCTTTTGTTTTCATTATACTTATTTTGTCTTTTGAGACTATATACAGCTAATTAGAAAAATACGAAGAGCAGTTTTACACAGAAGTGTTTTTTTTAAGTCTATATGCTCTTCTTTAGAAGAACTGACGGCAGCAAGTTTGTGACTATTGGCCTCAGCTCTCAGTCTCTCTCCAACTGCTGGTGTATAAAATGGTAATCACAGGGCTTTCTTTCTTCAGCCACATAAAAATAGAAGTCACTTTCAATCTGAGATGGGGCACGTGCCTGTCTTTCTGAAACCAGCCACAGCTCTGAAGAGTGGCGTTTATACAGGGAAATTGGTCTAATGATTCACCTCTTCTCTCGAGCACTTCTCTAGCAAGCAGGCCATCAAGGCTCACATAAAATCCCATCAATACAAGGAGCAATGAGTGACATTTCATTTCCTCTGTCTTCCATTGGCCCACTGAGCACTGCTGATATCAAAATGTGTTTATGCATTGAATGGGGGATGGAGGGTTTGGAATTAATTTTTTGCCGTTGGCTTGCTCGCAGGAAACATACATGAGTTTTCACCCTCAAATTGCCCCCCTACCTGCTATCTTGTTTTACTAATTAGGCTGCCTTCTTCTGAAAAACAACAGAAGTACATTTACAGAAGTAATTCCTACTTTTTACACTTCAGTTTTTTCTTAAAGATCTCCTGTGTTATGTACAATCTTGTCATTTTTACCAAAGGTTACCCATTTTGTATTGTACTAATTAGGTTTTAAAGTCAGAATGGCTGTAAGCCTGTTGTTCTACTCCTGTCTTTTATTTCTTGTTTTCTTCCTCATGTAACTCTTAAGAGCATTGTCAGATGTTACTCAGGTATTGCGCTCTCATGGGTCAAACGGCCATGCATTGCATTGTGTAAATAATGCTTGTGGTTGGACAAGGTCCAACACCATGCCCAATGAGGTAACCTAATGTATTTTTCACAATAGCTGTAACTTTTTGATGGATTCACTCATTCACTTTATATTCAGCACATTAATCAGGCATAGAGTAAACAAGAGCACTAATTGTTTCTCATGACTCCAACCACCTGGCAAGGGCCAAGCCCAATACAAGAAACACTACTGTTACGATAATGCCGTGATCATGACGGGATGGACCCATCAAGAAGGACTGCTTCCTTGAGAAGAAAGTGATGTCTGTGTTTCCTTGGTAATTGTTATAAAAAGCTAGTTGACAAATGGGGGGTGGGGGGTGGAGGGTGGCATACCAAAGTTATGCTGGCTGAATAAGCATCGCTGTCAAAGCTGATATGTGCTGAGGATTCCAATCCAAAATGGCTGCTGTGCATCTCAGTGGGTGGGTGTTACACATTGATGGTGGTTTAGTTTGGTTGGTTTTTTTCTGTATTTTTGGTTGAGCTGCCAGGTGAATGAAAAGACAGCACCAGACACTTCTCTTCCTATACATGTGCCCTGAAAATTGGGAGACTGTTGGCTATCAAAGCTTTACATTCAATGGATATCCAATCAGATGAAAAGTTGTCTATTCCTTTATACCTTCTGCCAAACATTCAATGTCAAATCACTCAACTCACAAGAACAAAAAAAGAAAGATAAGAAAGATTACAATAGGAGACAAAACAATACAGAAGAAGAGGTCACTAACAAGCAGATGACGCAGTTGATTGTATAGCATTCACCGCCATGATTTGTCAAAACAATATTTTACCAAGGTTATGAAGAATAAACTGAAAAGTCTGCTCAGCAAACAAGTATACGTCAGCTAGGATGCATCTGGTAGAGCTGTCAAGAAAATAAAGCTGTCCAGAAGATCCTCTTGCATTGTCTGGGTGGGATAGGATTGGTACCCTGTAGAACATATGATCTGCCTTCTGTGGAGTAAATCACTCTTTAAAAGCAGGTTTCTAAAGCACATCACAGATTTCAAAAAGCATTAATTAGACATGAAATTATACGTTTAATGTTATGTACAAATCAAATAACTGCACATCATTCTTTTAAAAAGGTACTTTTGCCTAAACGATTTTCATACTGACGTACTGGTGTAACATTTATTTCTAAATATTGCCCTCTAGTGGTTTCTTATACTATGAAATATGCACAGCTTCCAACCGAGCCCGTTTCTGGCGACAGTAAATTGTTTCTGTAAATATTCAAAGAGAGACAGACTATATAAAATGTGTATGTTTAAAAGGCTGGTTGCCTGCTATGGAATGAAATAATATCAATGGTATTGCTACATCAGTATCAGCAACCATAGCCTTGTTACATACTATTGTAACATCCCTGAAACACAGCACTGTATAGGTGTGACAATGTTACAACAGCATTGCAGTATTTGCTATTGAAAGACTGCACCATATTACAAGTGTTCTGAAGTTCTGATGAACAAATAAAACAAACGGACTGTCTGTGATGTGCATTATTTTAGTGAATAATGGTCATGCATCATAGCAGCTGGTCTAATTTGGTGATAACTGAAGTATTGGTATAGATTTACTGTATGTAATCTGTAACTCCCAAATGCACAGCAAAAAAAGGATGTTCACAGGTGACGCTAATATAGCAACGGGAAGTTTGCCTGTTTTATTGAACCAAAGTTCCCTTCCGTTAAGTATGGGAATCCGGTTCACTCATTCACTGGCTGGTTCAGTTCCTTTCGTTCGTTTCGTCCAACAACATGTATATCTTGTTCGTTTCATGTGTCTCTTTCAGTACAAGCAATTTGTTCTTTGTCCACAGGGTGGCTCTTTGAGTTAATGGTAGTTAACCGTTTAGCGTATACAAAAAGCTGCTTCATACAAACAGGAAACGCTTCAACAGAATGAAATACGCAGATTTCGATATGCAATATTGTTATTGCAATAATGTGAAAATGTATCGTTTTATTTTCATCTTGTGGTCGGAGAAAGAAATACATGTGCCGAACAAACGAGATTAACTGACTGAGATGTGACAGTGTAGCGTAGTGGTTAATGAGCAGGACTCGTAACCAACAGGTTCTTGTTTGGTTCCCCACAGCAGGGGCGGCGTCAGAGATTTTCTTTTGCCGGTGCTATGGGGTCGCTTGACTTTTCAGCGAGGGTGCTCTGAAATTTAGGGTTTCCCGTTAACGTGCCGGTCGCCACAGTTTAAATTCTACTGCAACACCCCCGACACACGTATACACGCGCACATACGCAGTACCCGCTCCGCGACAATTACAATGCCATTCTGTGTTAAACACAAGGCTGAATCAGACCACCTGTGTTGGCTTTATGTTTTTTAGTCTAAAAATAATCGGTTTGTTTTATTAATGTATTTATTTATTTTTCAAATTATAAATTATAGTATTCACACATTAAAAATTAAAAATTCTAAATAAACCACATAAATTTCTTGGGGGTGCTATGGCTATCCTAGGGGTAGCTACAGCACCCCCAAGCCCCTCCCTGGCGCCGCCCATGCCCCACAGGGACACTGCTGCTGTACTCTTGGGCACGGTACTTAACCCACAACTGCCTCAGTAAATATCCAGCTGTATAAATTGATTACATTGTTAAAAAAAGATGTAAGTCGCTCTGGATAAGAGCCTCTGCTAAATGCCAATAATGTAATGTAATTAATCACGTACTGAGACAACTAATAAAATTAAAGTACGAAAGGAATTGAACGAATTAGTAAATCCCAGTATTGGATCTTCATAGTCAGAAATGTGACAGAAAACTGTGGTTACGTCCTTGCAATGTAATTTTGTATAATTTCATTTGTAATTGTTCAAAATCACTTGAGAAAAAATATATAGATATTTTATGATGGAAAAAACAGTTAATCAGTTGTATCTAGGCTTTATTTTGTTATACCTTGGAACAATTAAAATGAGACTGCACGTTAGATTGCACGTAAGACTTGGATGTGACATACAAAGTTTGAAAGACCACATTCTCTTAAGACTCTCTTAATCTCTCTTAAGTAACATAGAAACCGTTATAGAAAATTACACAAAACTGGTTAAAAATTACTACATTTGAGCAATATCGTTTTGGAATGGTACTGTTTCATTTGTGGTAATGCGGCCCAAATTGTAACCTGGCTTTATTTTGATATCCATAATTTTAATGGCACACCTTTTCTGTGGCAAATCACAGTAACTTAGTGATTTGCCATCACTTAGTGATTTGTACATTAGCCAAATGTAATGTGCCAAATATAATGAAGGTATGTAGCAAAACATTTCAATAGAGGCAATTAGATACGCCATATATATATATATATATATATATATATATATATATATATATATATATATATATATATATATATATATATATATATATATATATATATATATACCTGATATTAATATTCTATCTGTTCTATTAATATTCTCTCTCGCAGTCCACAAGAAACGCTTGCCCAGTTAAAAATACAGCCCTGTAATTCATTACATAACGCATTATCCAAAAGCTGCTTATCCTTAATGTCATAGGCTACACACAGGCTGCAGTCTGAGGCAGAGCTACGACTTCTCTCTGCGTTGAAGAGTATCCGGAAAAGAAGTCCCAGCCTGGACTGCCCGTACTCAAGTTGCGCAAACAACAGCTTGGTACCGTTAACAAGCCGTGCACCTGCTGTACGTGATTTCACCTCTCAAGATGACGCCGACGTCTCAGTTTAAGTCGGCTACGTGAGTTTCAGGTTCTTTTAAATATCGGTCTATGTTAGTGTGTTGATTCTGCAGCTTGTCTTTTTTTATCGACTTGCAAAGTCATGGACTCCGCTCTGAACTACGGCTGAGTGTACAAGGTGCGCTCAACGTGTTAGAGAAGCGACATTGTGGGCGAGTTGCGCTTAGCAGCACTCGGGATCCTTGCCCAAGTCTGCGAAGACTTCTCCACACAAGACTTCGCCTGTTCCGGAACTGTAAGAAACCCCTGAGAATGACATTCGCAGTGGGAGGAAAAATGGACTGGTTGTGTCAGCGATGTCATAGGGAATCTGTTTCTCAGTCTTTCTTCCGTCCTGGATTTTTAATATGTTTCATGGTAAGTGAAATAAGGTTTTTTTCATTGATTGTATTGGTTGTAGTAATATGATTGGCAAGCCAGCAATAATAGCTTGCATTGCACGTGGATATACAATAGACTGGTAGGCTATCAGTATATTTATGAAAACAGCAGCAAGTAATACGCAAGCTGTCAGCGTGGAGAGTTAAATTACTATGTTGTTGAAACTAGCATGTTATATCCAGTCAGCTGGCATGTGTTCATTGTTACATTAAACCGAAATGTTCGTAACAGGAATTGCTTGGTAATTTACGATTAAATAAGTTTTCTGTATGATAAAACACTTACTGAAGGAACATGTGTAAGAAATGTAGCTAGCTAGTTGATAGTCTCTAACTCCATCTCACGGAACTCGCAGCAATTATTAACCTAATATCTACCCGACCGATTCTAGCACGTTTTGGGGTTGTAATTTCCAGTCACCAATAAACTCTTAGATCATGTTGATTAACAAGGACCCACTCAGCACGCAGGTCATCAACGCAGTTTGTGTTTAATAAGATAATGGGTCGTTCTGTCGTGCTGTATCGCGTGCTCAGCTGTGCTCACGGGGTCAGAGGACGCATGCGGCCAGGGTCATGAATCTGATGACGTAAATGCTTTCTCTGTAATGAGTTAAGGGCCAGAATTACGGCACATCCTCATTTTGATGAAACGCTGCCAAAATTGCAGAGCGGATTATAAATCGGGCAATGTCACGCAACGCCTTTAGTCTAGAAATTTTACAATACATTGGAAATGGCGTTCTTTCTAACACTGGAATTAAACAGTCCAAGCATCACGTGCAGACGCACCCTCATGACCTGCACTTCGACCCGCACTGTTTTGGCGATCCACTACAATCCAGAGAATTTTCTGCAGATCTACTAGGACTAATCAGGTAGTGCCTTTTTCCACGTGTAATGTGCATATATTTTGAATATTTTCCTTAAAATAACATTTAAAATGACTTGTGTTGGGAAACTCAGTACAATATAAAACACTTGCCCAGCAGAGCATGGTATGGCTGTGAAACTGGATGACTAATTTAAGTCTACAGAATTCCTTCTTTGGTTTCTGGATGTTTACACAACAAAAGACACCAGGGGTAGGAGCAGCATGATAAGAGATTTCTGTTGACACATGTCAACAGTCACCTATATTTATTTGTTTGGTTTTTTGCCCCAGTTGCACAAGACATCTTCCTCAGCCTGTTGGAGACATTTGTATAAACCTGCATTCGTCTACATATAACCATGGCATTCTTAAGGGTGACATTACATGCACTTAGCTTCACACATGGCAGGAGTATAATGTTTTTTGATACAATAAGTTCTGTCAATGCATGGCCTTAATCCCCATTTCCTGTGTTGGGTGCTTCCTGTGTTAGGGGATGCTGTTGACTCTGGTGATGTACCCAACTTTGAAGACTCTGGGGATACAGCTACACTCAGCACTAACAGGGAGCTATGTGTCAGGGCACCATTCTGTACTCCTCATCAACTGCCCCAATGAGCAAGCTGCTAAGGACATCGGCAGGTATTTCACACTCCTCCTCCCATAGTCTTTACCCAGGGCTTCCCAGTTAACTGTAGAGCAACCATCTCCAGCCACACCTTCAATAAAACAGACATTTGTTTTCTTCTTAAGCTGGACTTGGGCGGGCATGAAGTGCCAAGCTCCAAGCAATGATCCACCGAACAGGGTTACTAGGAGTTGGAGACTGTGTATAGGCTGTCTGCAGGAGAGTGTTTACCAACTGTTTGAAAGCATGGTGCTTGTCACCAGCTGCAGGACACACCTGACCTAGTATGTAGATGTAATGGTTACATGAAATCCATTAACACTTCCTGATGTTAAAATTCAAAAAGAGCGTAGAACTTATCTGTAAGAAATGTTGAAGTGGCGTCTTTAAAGGAATGAAGCCGTGACCGTTGTCATTTTATATTATTATCATATGTAGATACAGCCTATACAAATCTTATGCAAAAAAATACATTCCCATTCTACCAAAGGCATTACTCACAGTTTTGCTTCATATCATATTTATATGCCATAAGAATTGATGCTGGGTTTACAGCTATGCCTGCTTAAGTTAAAACCCAGTGCTCACAACTGAATATATTCAACTATGGCTATAAATAGATATATTTTCAAAGTTGTAAGATAACAAACCCATTGATTATAACCTACCGTAACACATGGTTGCATCAACATATGTTGAGTGCGTAAAACTTCAGAAATATAGTGTAATGTACTGCACCAGCTGACACCATTATCACCAGCAGTGAGGTGATTTCTGAAACCCCACAGCAGGAGTGTGGCAAAGCTGGCTGACACTTCTCACAAAAATGAACAGAAAGACCAAATGTTCCAAAAAAACAATAATTTATTTTAAAAACCAAGAAACAAATGAACCCAGCCTGGGCACACAGTCAGCTGAAAAAAGTCACAGCCACACATGTATATTTAATATGCCTTTAATTAGGCAGGCAAGGGCGTAGGTTTGCATATGGATGGTAGGGACATGTCCCTACCAATATTTTGGGAGGACAGAATTGCCCCTACCCTACCAATATTTGACCAAACTCATTCACATTATCTTTGGAGTGAAGTCATATTAGATAATTCTGATGTGCCCTCGGTTGTTGTGTCCCTACCAATGTTGATACCAAACCTACGCCCTTGTAGGCAGGTGTGGCTTGTTAACAAATGGCTGGCTCACACATGACAATTATCAATTGAAAATTAAACAATTAACCTGTTTGGAATGAAGCAGATGGTATTAGATCTGACAATTGCAAATATTGTACATTGGAAAAGTAAGGATCCTTAAACAATTACCGGTACAACACATGACTAACACCACATTAATAGTGCTGTCATTCTGGGGACAGGAGAAGGCTCTTCCTCCACAAGGAGTAAACTTTTTCAGTTGACCACACAAACCAGAAGACAGAAAACAGAAGTCTTTCTGCATCTAGCTTTCGTTAATCTTGTATTCTCATTTGTATGTTTTCACATTGCAAACCACAGAGGCACAGGCAACAGATGTATGCTATTTACCCACAGTATGCAAAACGTTTTGCTGAGTGAACAGGAAATGGCTTCATTTTTTAGACACAGCTGTATCTTTATAATATATTACTACTGTTTTACACAGTAAGGAGCTTTATATGCTTTTTAAAGTTTTGTAAACTACAGGAAACTGCCAAAATAAAGGCAACGGCAAATAAATACTTTTGCACCAAAATAAAGGAAACACAGAAGGAAAGTGCCTTAATAGGGTGTTGGGCCACCATGAGCCACCATGACAGCCTCAGTGCACACGGGCATAGATTCCGCAAGTATCTGGAACTCTTTTGGAGGGATGCAACACCACTTTTCCATGAGAAATTCCATCACTTGGTCTTTTGTTTATGGTGGTGGAAAACGCTGTCTCAGGCACTGATCCAGAATCTCCTGTAAGTGCTCGACTGGGTTGACATCTGGTGACTGAGATGGCCATGGCATATGGTTTACATCTTTTTCATGCTTAGCAAACCATTCAGTAACCACTTATGCCCTGTGGATGGGGACATTGTCATCCTGGACGAGACCAGTCGCATCAGAATATAAATGCTTCATTATAGGATGATGGACATCACTCAGAATGGCTTTGTATTTATTGACATTTATCTTGCTCTCTCAAGGGTTGAGTGAACCTAAACCATGCCAGAAGAATACACTCCACACCATATCAGAGCTGACAGAACCCTTCACTGTGGAAACAAGCATTCAGGCCTGTAGATTTATTACATACATTCATCTGCTTGTTGAGAACAGGGTGAGGGATGATTCATCTGACCATGTGACTTTTTTCCATTGTTCAGTAGACCACTGCCTGTGTTCCTTGTGTCACTTTACTTGTAAATATGCATTTGTAAGTGCAATAAGGGCTTTCTACACTGCCCATCAACCACAGTTTCTATCTCTGTGAAGTTCCCGATGGACTGTTCTTGATGAAACTGTCTGCTCATGTCCCAGATTGATATCCGCAGTCAAGTGATGCAAAGTTGTTTGTCTGTTGCATCTTAAATCAATGCATGGGCATCACAGTTGAGGAGTGTGTGCTTTGGACCACAGTTGCCCGTACTTGATGATGTCTTTCCCTAAGACATGGTTATCAGCATCACCTTAGCCACTGTTGCCTGTGAAAAGTCTTTGTCACTGAGGATCTTGTCAAATGTGCCCAAACAAGCATTCCTCTTTTAAAATCACTGAGATCTCATCCAGCCGTGGAAGCCAAAATAATGGGTAATGGGGTTTGCCCAGCATTTTTATGTGTGACCGAAAGCATGGGATGTTAGTTGCTTAATAAACTCACACACCACACCTGTATAGAAGCACCTACTTTCAGTGTAATTTGTATTCCTCATTGCTCATACTCAAGTGTTTCCTTTATTTTGGCAGTTACCTGTATGTTGTGTTGTGAGAACATTATCTTTGAGCTGAAAAACTGTGTAAAATAGAATAGCGTATAATTGTAAGGAGAAAAAAAAAACACATCTTCCTTGAGTGTGGGCATCCATAGCCCCCATGAGCCTTTGCACCACCGCATTGCATTTTTCTGTGTTATTGGGGTGGGTGTGTTGTCAGTGGTGAGTTTGTTGTGTTAGAAATGGCATAGCAAGTGGCATTGGATGTGCATGTCATGTGTGCTGTGCACCATCTGCACATGTTTTCCTATATGTCTCTTCCACTCAAAATTTTAATGGTAAGGTCCCTGTCACTTACCTTGTAGTATCTGTATCTTTCCCTGCACTCCGTAATGTTGTAAAAGGGAACGTCTGAGTGGCAGTTCTTTATTGCGCTAGGTTAACTCCTCTTATGGGTCCTGTTTTTCCATTTTTCATGCCACATCCATGTCAGACAGCTGAAGTGTAATACAACAGTACTCTGTTCACTCATGGTAGATTTCTGGCTGAGTAAACAGAAATATGGTGTGAGAAACCCAATGCCCTGCCATACATGCTGAACAAAAAAACTATTCCTCAGGCTTTTAAAGCTCCATTTGGCCATTTATTGGTATAAATGACATTTTTAGGAGCAGATTGCATTTTGACTGCTTTGACTTTAGTGCGCTTAATGTAGGCTATATGTTAAGTGGGTGCAGCTGAACTGACTTTTCCTGCTCTACATTCCTCCAGGACAAGCATGCCTAGTCAATACACATTCTGTTTGGCACCAGAGGGCTCACTGCACAACCACTGTCTACAACAGTTTTTATCTGATGATTTTAGGATTCTAACATGCCCATTGTTGCTGTAGTTTGCTAGGGAAATACTGTGAGCTGACACATGGCTTTACAGAGAAAGACAGTACCACACAGCAGGCTACCCTACTCCATGCCCAGTGTACAGGTCCTGGATCAGTTTTGGCTTTTTCAAATAATGTTTGGGTTAGGTTTGGTGCTGGGGGAGCTGATCCTGCATCAGAGGTTGTAGAGGGAGCACAGTCAGGACTTTCATGGTTCTGCAATAACATCACTGAATATTTTGAAAATCTCTTGAACCTCCATAAACCTGGAAGACTACTGTTTATCAAATGAATATGCCCCCGCTGGAGCTCTGTGCCTAACCCCGATCAAGAATTCAATCAAAGTGGATTGCAAAGTGCAATCAGGGTTTAAGTCGAGTTTAGCATTAAATCTGAAGAATTTACCATAGCAGAATTTTAAGGAGCCACAGCTGATAACAGGGACTACATGATTAAAATTTTCTACAAATTCCTGCAATGTATCATGTATTCAGACTTTGCGAATATTGTCCAGTTGTATCATCCAGTGTTAGCCTGTCATGGAGAAAGCTTGTGGAATGCTTTCTGTGCTCCGGAAACTAGTAATTTCATTCTAATTCATTTCATTTAATTCAAACAGAAAAAAAAAAACGCAAAGCTTGTGGAATAATGAGCCGTTGATTGTGGGTGCTGGGTTCTTGACGGCTGCAGTGGCTGACAGCTGAATGCAAATAAGTCCCGTTTCTTTTCGCTGTCTGTTAAAGGGCCGTTACATCTGGGGCAACTGTATGCCAACAGCCAGGAGAAGGAAGTCGACCCCATTTCTGTGAGAAACACTGGGATACATATCCACAGCCTCATGAATTCATGTCAAAAAATGTTGTTTTCTTGTGTGTTTCCCTCTCATTTCTAATTTTAATTGAAACACAGTATGCCATATGTCAAATGTGTACACGATTGCCCGCAGCCAGTTCCCCTTAAGAGATGGACATGTGTTATGTCACAACAACTACAGTATTGTGTAACCATCTTGATTCCTCCCCTTCTGTGTAGCCAAAACACAGGGCATGAAGTGGGTTAAGACACCAAGAGCGTTTTCCCATGGAAACACCTGAAAAAAAGATTGACATTGACCCTTGAACCCCTTGACTACTTACAGCTACTCTCAGTTGGCTTGCTTATATTTACAC
This sequence comes from Megalops atlanticus, assembly GCA_019176425.1. Classification (NCBI taxonomy): domain Eukaryota; kingdom Metazoa; phylum Chordata; class Actinopteri; order Elopiformes; family Megalopidae; genus Megalops; species Megalops atlanticus. The sequence continues at coordinate 38,257,042 of CM032880.1, read as the reverse complement.
ACAAAGCTTGGCACTGTCCTGCAAAAGTCAGTAGTGTGTCAGTTATTGAGGTGAACAAATTTCCTCTTGTGTCACACAAATGCACAGCATATCAGTTAGCTCATGTTGTGCAAAAAAAAATCCTTAATCTAAATCCACTATGGCATGTCCTATATGAAAATGAAATATATTGTGGTATATTAGGAAATATGTTGTTCAGCCCATTAATATATTGCAAATACATTTAAAATATATTAGTGCATAGCATAAATATATTGTAACATACAAAAATGGCAAATGCAAAAAATGTATACACTCTCTAAAATATTTTTTGTAAGGGGTAGCATGTCTTACCGTGCGTAGAGTATGGTTTAAAAATGTATCTGCTCACTGTTTGCAGCCATCTCTGTCACTCTTTCCATCTTTAACTTTCCTTGTTTTTCATCACCCCACTGTTAATTAGCTAAAAAAAAAAAAAAAAAAACTGCATCTATGAACACACTCAAAAAGCCAAGGATTAGCAGCACAAAACAGGAGCAAACAGCACTACAGAACATCTTGCATATCATAATTAATATAGCTAAACATGACACAGACTCATAACTTGCAACATAAGGCAGTGCTCACTGTCCTGTGACGTTATTATCACCATATGCAACAGTTACTCTCTGTAAAAACATCAGTACTTTTACAGAGTAACTATTAGTGAACAGCCATGAAAACCGCTCCTGTAAAGAAAAATACACTTGCTGTAGCTTGAAAAATACATCCGCAGGGAAAATGGACAATACCAAATGTAACAGTAAACAGGTATGTCAGAGGGTAAAAAGTTTAATTTTACATGCACATTTACAATTGCAGAGTTGATAAAAATGTAATATAACAGGGGTTGAGAGAGTAAGCTACTATCCCTTTTTCTTCCTTGTTCACCTCTAGAGCCATAATGGAGAGGAGATTGGCCGCTTGTGTCAACATTTTCCCCAAGAGCTTCACCTTGTAAGTGAGGCAAGACCTGTGCCGCCTGAAACACAAATCTGTGAAGTTAAACACACTGAACTTCCTGAGCGCGCCCAGTTTCCTTGGAAACCACCCCTCTGTTCCACTATCAGAATGTTAATGATTTTCCAGTTTCTAAACTGAAACGTTAATATTAATTCAAAATGGGAAAGAGAGTTGTATGAGATTCTTCAAAGAGGAGGTCGATTTTTTCCCTGGTTTTCTCAAAGCTCGATAGTGTGGAAGGAAGGATGTTGGGTATCGTGCCAAAAGTAAATACCTGTTGAAGTGTAGGACACTTCAACACAAAAGGGAAAGAGGTTCTTGCCGTGATTGTTGGTACAGGAAGTGTTTGTACTGCTGCTACCACAGGTGGCTGCTGTAGAACAATCTGTGTGGAGGTCAAACAGGTCACAGAATGCTGTCACAACAGTATTTTCAATCCCAAAACCAGATTAGCCCCTGACCCTGTTTGCTGTGTGCTGTAGGTACTTCTGGAAGGGGGAAATCCAGGACGCCACAGAAATCTTGCTGGTAAGTTTAAATAGCAGCCCCACCCAGACCTGGAGTCTTCAGAACCATATTTCTGTCATCACCAGCCTGGATGGACATCATAACTGAGTCTTCTTTCTTTTACTTGCAGCTGGTGAAGACAAGAACGTCCAAAGTCCAGAAGCTTACAGACTTTGTGAAGTGAGTTGTTCTTGACGTCTTGCCACATTTTAGACATAAAGCAGCTTGTTAAATTTCCCCAAACACTAACTACTGTATGTTCATGCTGTAGAAAAGCCACTGACTGCCAGTTTGTCACAGACTATTTAACACTACCCAGTGAGTTGAGAAAGTCCTCCTTATGGTTGGCTTAATCATCCACATCTGCATTGCATTTCATTGCATGCATTTTTCATTGCATGAATATCCCCTCCTTCAGATCTCTTCACCCATATGATGTTCCTGAGGTGCTGAGCTTCCCCGTAGAAGATGGGAGTCTACCATACATGAAGTGGATGGATGACGCTGTCCCAGATGACTGACCCATGAACAGTCCTCTGACACCATAACCCACTGGATTTGGAGCACAGCGCTTGGGGTGTGACTGCTCCGAGGACCACCAGGGGCCCGTTTCATGAAAGTGGATTATCAGTCAGGGCCTGTCTCAGATTATTGGGTTTGGATTGTGCAGTCAAGGATTGCAGGATAGCCTCGCTTGCTGGTGTGTCCGTTTTGTGAAAGTTTTTTTTTTTCCTCCATGAGCTTTTGACCCTCCATTTATTACCCCTCTACAATGTGCCTCATTTCCACGTGTGAAGCCACCACCGTCTTCCTTTACAGCAAGGGCTGCCAGCAACAAACCATTTAATAAACCTGAAGGCTTTGTTTCCTGATTGAAGTGTGGCAATGTGTAAATTAAAACCATTCAAAGATTAAGACAGTTTTAGGCATTCACAGGTGTGAAATGCTTTCAGGTCTGATCAGCTACACCAACCTTACATTCCTCTTTGCCTGGCATGAAATGTTAGACACATTTACACACATTTACACACATTTTCACCTGAAGCTAAATTTACCATCATGTTGAATAAAGATGTACAGACATGGTGTTAATGTTTCATTAGCTATTTTTAGGGGGTTTCTAAAAATGCCTTTACAATACATTTTGTCAAACCATACAAATGACTTTTTGCAGGGTTGGTGTTGACTCTTTTAGTTTAATTATACTGAAAGCAATATTTCTAAAATGGGACTTTGGCTTTGGATATGCATTGAACCAGTCATGATATCTTTTCCATTTACTTGATTAGTTTTTCATTCATTGTGTGCAAATGACTATTGCAATACAATTACTGGACATTTTTTACTGAATGAGTTGCTCAGTTAGATAACCCCAAAGATAAAAATGGACAGAAAGGGTCACCTTACATGCAGTAGTCAAATTCATTTTTCCTTTCACAACCCTTGAAGCAGTCATATATTACAATTTTCACAGTGACCAATCAAACACATGAAAGTGTTGCAGATATGCAGTCATTTGAATGCGTCACAACAAAGCAACTGTTGCTTAACAAATACTCTTAAATAACAGGGTGCAATGAAAAATAGCAAACTATATTTTGCGTAATACGATAATCCAATGCAATGGAAATTAAGTGATATTACGTTTTTCACAAACACTGCAGTCACTAAAATTATTACAGTTTAGTAGAGATGAGAGCAGAGTGGAGACAGTGCTGTTTTTAATGGCGCTGCTTTTTAACAGCCTGCAGAGACTTACTCTGCTGCAGAGGGGTGGAATCACTGTTTCACATCCTCATTTCAAAACTTTCCTCCCATGCTTCACAGCATCACAGTCCTCTGCTGTATTCAGTTATCAATGCTGGTTATCATATTTATGGATTAAGTAAATCATTACTTTATTGATATGTACATAATAGTATGTGCAATTGAGATATATATGTATAAGAAAGCATTTTTCTTTCCCGAAAGATGACTGAACCATGGTAAACTGCAGTAGAATTAATTTGATTCATTATTAACTAGTACCGCTTTAATGGAGGGGGGCCAAGAACTGGAAATCCAGACCACTTCGAACTCGTCGGCCAACTGCACAGATTGACTTGAGAGCTTCTGGGTCCTAACTGCAGCGCCTGCCAATGCTTCCTGCCCAAGTTCTCCACTCTGAGGCCTCCAAGTTTGCCATATCAGAAGTAACTAAAGCGCTCCCCCTTGCTGTCTGCCCACTGTCATTTAAGGCAAAAAATAATCCACAGGCAGATGGGTGAAGAGGGAGCTCGCATTGCACTAGAGAAACTTTCTGTAATGCTGCACCGAGTTAATGGTGACGCTCTGTGTATTTCTACGTTTATCCTTTTGTTTCTCAATGAAATATGAATGTGTATACATACACCTTTATTAAAGTTATGGATTTAAATTTTAAATAAATTGTAAAGTTATTGAAACCTTTATATTACTACTTGTACCAGTTTGAGTGTTGACACAAACAAGTAGAAAAAAACCTCAATATAAATCATTTTTGTTTTAACCCATGGTATTGTAGACTGGTTAATTTTTGGCTAATAAATGTATGTAAAAGTGAGGAAAATGAGATGTTAATATTAGGGGGTTCCCTTTGGTTGGTGGTGCTGGATCACAGCATGGTTCACCGGTTTGCGTGGCTGGAGAGAACGCCCGCGTGCCGACCACAGCCTCTGTCCCAGGGCTCACTCTCAGTGGCTCTTTGTTACCGGGGAGCATACACGTGGAGCCCGACTGCGCAGGCCCCTGGCTCGGATGAATAAAGCCACACCTGTTCCCAGCACCGACAGACAGGCCTCAGTGAAACCAGACCCAGTAACCAAGGCCAGCAGAAATGCCGGAGGGTCAATATTTACCCTATGCCGACTGACAAACCCTGTCCCAAACACGCTCTGTTCATTCACCACCTGCCTTCAGGGGAGGGAAGCTGCCTTCTGCAAAGGCACAGTCATGCATTCAATTTCTGCAGAGGTAATGGATGATAGATTTGAAATCTCATTGCGAGTGCTTGCAATGTTCTCTAGAGTCAGAGGAGGTTAGCCGTCATGTAGGAATTTATTTCTTATGATGTCAAGAACAAATTGTTTCACTTAGCTTTTCATAAGTTTCATATTCACCACAGTAAATTCAAGAACAGTGCACCCCTCAATGTTAAGTGGTTAAACTTATGTTTTGACCTTTTAACATCACTCTGAGTAATGCTGTACTGGTAAATTATTAAAATCTGATATCTACTTTTTTAGAATATCTGCACGGCTGTACCTGAAACTGCAGTATCTGAACATGTTGTACCTGCAAACGCTCCCTTAAATATTTGTTTACCACACGCAACAGCAGCCCAGTTCCTGGTTAATTCGCTCACAGATTACTGTCATGTGGCCTGATTTACTGGATGAGGAGCTGCTGTTGCAGGATGCAGCATGTCATGGAGACAGACACAGTGATCCTGTATCAGACCAGACAGGGGCAGGAATGCCAAGCATGTTGCTGCTTGTGGTGTAATCAGCTGTATTGTGCAGTGATCTCACAGGTCTGTGATTTCTTCATCCTTACAGGGAGACAGGGTATATTCTTAACAGAGCTTGGCTGAATTACGAATCAGTATTACTGATGAAGGCTTCATTCACAAATTCCATTTCAAGAATTAAACTTGAAATGGACCAGAATGGCAGAAATGGAAACTGAACCGGATGTTTGAAGGGGACTGTGGTGGTGAAGGCCGCCTCTATCGCTCAGTGAGATCTGCCCGACCGTGCAGCCCTGGAGATTAAACTGCCCTGACAACTGGTCAGTTGTGGGAAGCAATTTCCATTCCCTCCGATTTAGGATGCCACAATGGGCCTCACAGAGAAAAGTGCAGACACGGGCAAGAGTGTTTGTTCATGGGAATCTGCAGCAATCCCCTGCCTGGCACCAAACAATGTGGAGGCAGGGCTGCGTTTTTAACCTCTCTCTCGGGAGCACATGAGGGGAGAGAGGCAGGTTCATGCACAAGAACGTCCAGCATTTAGAAATGATGATTTTCTTATTGACAGATATTTTTCCTCAACAGCTTAGACAGTGTGACACATTAAGACACCTGTTAATGTGCTCATCCTTAGAACCATTTGGGTGAATAAAATTGAATAATAAGTTTGACTGCAATTTTAGCACAGCAAAAAATAGAGGCATAGACATAAAAGCAGATTCTTTCCAGAAGAAGTGTGCTACTAATTCTGTCCAAAGAGAACATGGCATGCAGCTGGGAGATACCGTAGCTCTTTCTGCAGTGGTTTAAATCATATCAAGGGTTTTGCTGACATTAAGAAACCATGTTTTAACCATTGAAAACAAACATTAATCAAAAATCTACCATCAGTATTAAACTCTAACTGCGACCACTAAAGATTCTTAGTGATTTGACCACTTCTTGCCTCTCACAACATGCTTTATACCAAACATCTCCTGGTGGGCATGCTTCTTCCCGGTTTTCCTGTTGTGCTGTTTTTTCATTGCCTCCCTTTGCTGCCTTTTAGCGCCTAACACCAGCATTAGTGCCTTTGTTCAGAACTAGATGGGAGATGGGCAAGTCTGCCCTGTTTAATGCACATATTATTGTCCCTTTACCTCTTGAGGTATTGGAGCGATGCATAGCAGTATTCAATGTTGCATTCTGGTGCCCCCTGGTGGCTATATCTACAGTTGACTTCAGGGTTCAGGTGTAGCTCTTAGTGCAGACCCAATTCAGAACAGCGCCCTCAAGAATGAATTATATGCACATTCTTATATAATGTATATATACTGATATATAATGTATTGATACACAATTTATAGGATCCTTTGCAACATAAATAATGTTCTTATTGTATTCTATGTTCTATGGCATGCCTTTGTGCACTATTTCATGGTGCTATAGTTTTTATGCCAGCATACTTACATCAGAATACCATACCGTGCATTTCAAGCAACAACTAAGATCCAGGCAGAAAATAACCAAGAGAGAAATAAAGGAAACCTCTGAATGTGAACTTTATTTGTGACTTGTGATAACAACAAAGGAAGACTACCTGAATAATAAACTAGTGGTTCTGTGATGACTTAAGCATATTTCACTGATCTTTGAGGGAAACCTGCATGAAAGATGACCGGTTATCAACTGCCATGTTGATGTGATAATTGTTAGTATTGAAAAGAGCTGATCAGAAAAATGACATTTTGTGAATGATGCAGTATTAAAAGGCTAACGCAGGCAATTGTCAGAACATGAATAGCTATATCTACTCATTAACTGTCAAAATATCTGTTACAATAACACTGAACAGTATGTAGAGACAGACCTTTGGCAAATATTCAGTGATTACATTAAAATCAAATGTGTGCCAATGTGTTCATTTTTTTGGGAAAAAAAAACAAAAACTAACAATAGTAAGGTTGTTTTTGATGTAAAGGTCCCATTCTTTTTTATTGCCATGACACAGGCAGACTGAGACTCTACACAAGAGAAAACTGACAGATGGAAACAATTGTTTTTTGGCCAGGACAACCATGTAAATAATATTACACACACATAATATTACATGTTAGATCTTAATGGAGATCACTTTTGATTGACAACTATATGAGCTCCAACCCTAAAGAATATTGGTTATAAACAAGAGAATGGTGTAGACAGCTAAATATTTGGTTAATTGTCTATCATAGCTAATGATACACATGTCCATGTCAGCATAACCGCTTCTTTTGATCGATACCCAGGAGATAGCATTTCAGGAAAAACATGCATCAAATAATCATGTGGATTTTCAACGAGTGTTTCACAACGCATGTTTTCAAAAGTAATGGTTCACATCTTTTGAACAGTGCCAAAAAAAAAAAAAAAACTATCAACGATAAAAGAAATGAACATTCTGACTCAAGCCAATCAATAGGTGTAGCATGGTTGCTAGAGGTTTAGCGAAAATGGCAATCTTGTGAAAGCAGATGAGAAGAGTGGCACTCATATCATGGATAAAAAGTGCAAGGCCAGCACTACACTGAACTTTGAACAGAAAGACAATGGGAAGGCAATGAAAGGCAAACATAAGCAAACACTATGTTGCTTGTCAGATGGGTTGTATTTGATTGCATCACTGGGTATGGCTGATAAACAATTAGAACTCTGGCTGCTGTGACCATAATGCAAATGTCTTTATACACAAAGATACGGTGTAAATCATCTCTGATGCACCAGGTTTGTCGCTTTCAATGCTGTACTGGAGAGCGGCATACCCATCCCTGATTGGCTGTTGTAAGAATGCTCATGACTTTAGCTGCTGAAATGAAAATATGGTATGAAAAAACTTCCAGCGTTAACACTCCATATATAGCACTAGCTAATTTATTAAAAAAGATGGATAAAACCCCCAAATGAAATAAAGTAAAAGTAATACCTTTTGATCCTAATTTAAATACAACAAAACAGAGTTGAGTCAATGCTTACTGTGGACCCTGTGGAGTAATTCAAATTCAGGACTTACATCGCAATACTGTATTTGAAGGTTTTTCATCAAACACTGACTGACTGAAATACTGTATATCTGAAGAAACTTCTTAAGATGAACAGAATGAGCTCCTAAGATGTATTTCTACACTCTTTTGCTTTGAACAGTTGTACTGTCTTTTTCTTTTTTTTTGCAAATTAAGTGCTTACAAATTTTCAAAAGGAAAACTGCATCGCCATAGATGCACCATCATCCACCATTTTGAAAAGATATATACTGTATACATTTTTTAATAATGACTTTGAGTCAACGCAGAGCTTATAGTATTTATACACAAAACAGTTTTGGTGCTGATTTAAAAACATACTAACAGCATATAATACTTTGGTCGAATAAGTATCATCAATTTACAAAACGATTACAGATTGCATAGATGAAGGCGTTTTGTTAATAGTGCAACAAAGCAAGAGAGTGGCCTGGCAAGAAAACGCTCTAATAACATAACATTGTTAATAGGAAAAGTAGTATACCTTTAATAACGTATATACATCATATGTAAAATAGAAGCAGATTTCAATCTGGCCATTGTATCAACTCAAAGCTGAGCCATTCATTTTACAAAAACAGCGCCATCTAGGGGATCTGTCCATCTGCGCCAGTCTTCAGGGGGACTCGTCACAGCTAACTTGAGGTCTGGACCATAACTGTTAGTTTGAGGATGAGCAGGAAAGTACACACAGCTTCAGCCTATAACATTATTTCTGCCTGTAAGCCACTGGTGGAATTTCCAGGACAAGGAGAGTCATTCATGAGAAATGTAGGAGGAATGACAACAGGAATCCTTACACATAAAAACAAAGAAAATACTGCTACCATATGAAAATTAAAACATTTCTTTGGAAGTGCTGGATGGGGGAAAGTTCAGATTAAAATGGATCTCTGCTGAATTTGTTCAGGTGGCGTCGTTTCTTCTTTACAAAAGAAAAAAGCATACAACAATTGAAATCAATGAAAGCAGAGAAAGAAACAGAGGACAAGCTACTGTGGCATCTATGTGTCATTTTCGTGAGACACACGACCTGCGCAACACTAAATTATGCTACAAAGTATACACTATAGGTGTACTGTAAATGTCACTCCCCTGCACACACTGTATGAGGGAGGGCAGTCTGTACTCTGGCAGACTGTTTTACTGCTAACCTGACAAATCACTCCGGGAGGCTGGCTGTGGATCGTTTTATTGGCTACTATGTCCTATCACTGCTGACCCTGTCCTGGTGTGAACCAAGGCAAATCGCTGACTAGCAGTAAATAAAAATGCAGATTCAATTCTCAACAAAAGCAGCAATGGGGGTGTGTGGAATTTTTGTTAGGGAATAATCCATTCAGGAAAAAAAGAAAATGAAAGAAACAACGACTGAGAGAGTAACCACTGGTTACCTACACCTAGACTAAAGTGCGATTAAGGAAGAAAGCTACAGTACATTAAGCAGGAAGAATGTGCATGTCAGATTTGTGGTGCAAGAAATTTGTCTCATGAGTGGACAGCAGGTCTGTTATTGTTTGGATTCATTATGGAAGTAGAACAAAGATGGATGAGAAAACATTTTTTCCCCAAAAGTTCAACACTCAACCTTTTCCAAAAACTGGAATGTGCAACCTGGCCCCTAAAAGATATACTTTTCAGAACGGCTGAACCATTTAACTGAAGCAAGAAAATTTTCCTTCCTTTGAAAAGTGCTAGTAACATCCTCATAACATGTTGGTCAAGAGTCTAAGCAAGCTAACAGGAAAATCCAACAAGGTGAAATGTGATTATTCACCCAGTTGCCCCTTTACATACCGCACTGAAGGTATGACTGGGATGCTGTAAGACTCCTCAGAAATGGAGCATCCATGGTTTCTCAGAACACTAATAGTCCTTTTCAGGTTTATGCCGTTGCTGTGAGAGGACCAGAAGAGGACAGGAAGGCATGGAATGGCGTGTTACCAGAGAGCTCTGCAAAGAGGAGGTGCTGAAACTTTTCAAGGACAACCTGCTCATTATCGCTGCGCTGCTCGTTTGCCACTACAGTCTCTGCATTGATCTGAATTCTCTATGTGTAACTAAAGGCAAGCGCTTTCTAAACTTCTGTGCTAGGATTGGGAGGAAATGGCACTATGAGGAGAAAGACAGAGAAAGTGAGAGTGTGTGAGAGGGAGAAAGAGAGAAGTTAAAGACCCTGTCTGGCCCTGAGGACAAGAGTCAAGGAGAGTTTGGAAAGGTGAGAAATGGGACCTGTACCTGCCGCCATGCCCCTTCTCCACCCTTTCCCTGCCCTCACCCAATCCCCCAGTCCTGGTCAGTAGGGGGTGGTGCCCTCCCATTCCACCAGGTACTGGACCTTGCCCTCTGGCGTAACCCTGCGGGCCAGCACCTGGTACTTCTCCCCGCAGGTGAGGCGTCCGGCTGCCCCAAAGTAGCTGGTGATGGAGGACTTGAGGTGCGAGAGGGAGGAGTCGTCCTCGTTGATACTCTCGAAGGTGTGACTGTCGATGCCGTTGTCCAGCGGTTCAGGGGCCTCCTCCGCCTCCAGGCCGCCCTGTGCCAGGTCGCTCTCTGGCGCCACCGTCCTGCTCGCCAATGGCGCGTAGGTGGAAGTCCGCAGCTTCCTCTTCCGGCTGCCCACATTCTTCCTGCAACACAGTTCCATGGACGTCATGCCTCTGCACCTTTCAATGGCACCTAAAGGTGAGCGCATCCTGGTCATCCAAAGACAAGCGCACCTGGTCACCTAAAAACCAGTGAGTTCCAGTCAGCTAGAGGCAATCGTACCCCAGTCACCTAAAGGCTAGCCTACCCCAGTCATCTAACAAGTGCACCCCAGTCACCTAAAGCTGAGTGTCATGGATTTGGCTGCTGCTTCTTGAGGTGACCACCAGATGGCCTCATAACTTCCTGTGTTCCATGTCTCATTTAGTTAATGTCCTCCACCTGTGTTAGTCATTAGTTTCACCTGTGTTTTCTGTTATTTAAGCCCTGCCCTTGGTCCACATATTTGCTCAGTCTCGAGTTGCCATGCCTGTTGTGTGTGAACTCTTATACCAAACCCGTTTTGCCTTTTCTCGAGTCCTCAGTAAGGGAAATGTTATCTTCTTTGAACCAAGCTTATATTGGTGTCCTATTTCTGTACTTGGATTTACCCTGCACCTTGTAACCTAAAGGCTAGCCTTCCCCAGTCACCTAAAGCTAAGTGTGCTCCAGCCACCTAAAGGCGAGCGTACCCCAGTCACCTAAAGATAAGCATACCCCAGCCACCGAAAGGCTAGCCTACCCCAGCCACCTAAAGGCAAGCGTACCCCACTAACCTAAAGGCGAGCGTACCCCAGTCACCTAAAGATAAGCTTACCCCAGCCACCTAAAGGCCACCCTACCCCAGCCACCTAAAGGCAAGCGTACCCCACTAACCTAAAGATGAGCGTACCCCAGTCACCTAAAGGCAAGCGTAGCCCAGACACCAAAAGGCAAGTGTACTGCAGTCACCTAAAGGTGAGTATGACCAAGTCACCAAAAGAAAAGTGGGCACTGGCCACTGTTTTTCAGTAAAAATGCCTCATGTCCAAAGCCTCCATCCCTTCGGGACCCTGGTGCACTGCTCATCAGATACGGTCAATAACAACACATCCATCATCGGCGTGTGCTTGTGTGATCACACCCCCAAGCTCTGGGCAAAAGTCCGCACAGCTGTTAATGGACTCCCACAGCGCAGAGACCTGGTGGGGGCCATCTCCAGTTCAGCCCCTGAGTGTTTCTGCAGCTTCCCAACAGCTCCAGCAAAACAATCCCACCTACCTGCAACAATCAGCAAAGGACCCCCATCCTGCAGAACAGCAGTTCATGCAAATACACAGGCATTATCCATTTCCATCAGCGCGCTTTAGGAAGGCAATCACCCTCTAAAAAACTACAATTTCTCATGCTGGTCCTTCCCTGTGACTCAGCCTGTCATTTCTCTCACGTGGCCGATCGACGGATCGATGCCAGCCCCTCCTCCGCCTATCGAACCACGTCACCTGACACAATGTGCAGCCGGGTCGATGACCAATTACTCTTCAGAACATTATTACACCACACAACACTGCGAGCCTCACTCCTCAGAACGTTCCGTTTGTTATGAGCGCCGGGATGCGCGTCACAGAGCAGAAAGTGGATACTCTGAGAAGAGGCAGAGAGAGCGGCTTCTTAATCAGAGCAAAACACTTCCTCAAAGTATTCATAAGGACCGTCTCTTCTTCACTATGAACCATTTCCCCAGCCTCTGGCTAATCTGTTCTGTAAATTTGCTGAACACCTTGTCTTGCTGGAAGACTTGGAACATAAGAAATTCTGTTAGCCAGACTGTTTGGTGATGGCCCTAGTTGACAAAAGGCAAAACCAGGTCAGTGTGAAGATGAGTTCACTGGTACCTGGACTGGTCTTCAGCATGAGAGAAAGGATATAGCCAATCTTCCCTGCTCTTTGTTCTTCTTTTCCAAGCCTGAAATAACCGCTAGCGGGTACACAAACAGCCACTGGTATCTGAATGTAAGATCTTAGCTGTATTTCTCTGTTAAAAAGGATGACTACTGTGTTATTAACAGACACTAGATGGTGCTGTGGTTTGTCCTACTATTTGAATCATTTCCAATTGTGAGCGCTTCTGGTCAACCAAACTTGAAAAAAATACTCTTAAAAGCTGAAATAAAACACACACTAGAACAAACTAGGGTAACTTTCCCCTCTTTGGTTCCAGAGGAGTGTTTTCCCCCGTGCAGGGCTTTGCAATTCTAATCCTTCAAGCAGTTCCCCCAGGCTGCGACTGCACAGATCAAGCTGCTCGCAGCAGGGGGCGCCATGGGGGCCATAACCACAGAACAAACCAATTTATTTTTTCCAGCGTTGGGAGTCTTCATTTGAGGAGCCATCGGAAATCCCAAATAGACACTTAAGCCACGGCGCTGCGACATGAAAGGCGAGGGAGAAGAAGGCAGGGAGAGGAGTTCAAGTAGCGTGTTTGATCTGCTCCTCGGTGGTGTCGCACAGTGGGGAACGCTCTCTCCCCTCACACAGGGCTGCATCCGCCTCCCTTGGAATTCTTATCCACACAAAAAATATGTACTTATTTCTTCTTTTTTCCCCCCCTTTTACTCCATGCTAGCATACTTTGAGATGGTAATGAGAATACAATGCTAAAAATATAAATATGGAGGCGAACGGAGGGGGGCTGTGAGCGGTGATGGGGAGTTCGGCCGAAGCCGCACACGCCCCCCGGCATCGTGCCGGGCCTTTCTTTCCCTCCAGCGGCCGGTCAGAGGGTCAGTCAGCTGGGTCAGCAGCCCTAATGAAAAGACTTCCCTGGCGGTGATTGCAGTTGATACCCCCGGCGGGTCCCCCTCAAAGGTTAATTAAAGAGCTGTTGCTGGGAGTCTCTATCAATCCCGTGACCTGAACGCTGCGCAGGGAGACAGGGATTGTGGGCAGCATACATCAGCCTGTCCGGGGGAGATCTGTCCACTCACAATAGGGGCCTCGGCTTTACCGCCTTCCCTAGGAGAAGACCCCCGCCCACCCAAAACGTGAAGGGTGCAATTTATCACTCCGTCTACAAGGGAACCTGTGAATAAGGCCTGGGGCTGAAACCAGGGGACTGGAAGAAGGGACTGGGATGCAGGAAAAAAAAATGAAAGGAAAAAATCATTGATCATAAAGTAAACCTCCGCTAATAGGCTTAAATCGAATCATGGTCGATCGGCAAAGCAGTGAGAAGCTGGGCTGTAGATCCACAGCTGCCGAAATGAAAAATCCATAATCTCTCATACTTCCGCAGTGTCAGTGTGACCACAGGCTCTGTTCCCCCCTCGTCCCCCCACCGCTCATGAGTGGCCCTGTCGAAAGGTAGGCATGATGGGAGAAATGGTCTCTGACAGCTACTGCTGCAAAGTTTTCACTCTGCTGGGTTATTGATCATTTGCAACGTAACTCTGGGCGGCCGAGTAAAATGGGAGAGGAGATAGAGGGGGAGAGAGAGACTGATAAGACCTTTCTCACATCTTCATTCCTGGCTTCATTCCTGGAGTTAACACCTCTGAACTGCGGGGAATTGGTCAATTCTCAGATTCCAAACCCCCCACCCCCACCCAATCACACACACACACACACACACACACACACACACACACATCCACACTCTCTCACATGCTCACACACCACAAGATTGCTGACATTTTAACACCTGCACTGCAATGTCACAAAAGCTCTTCGTCTCTCCAGCCTCTGTGGCTGGTGTGCATTTGTGTGTGAGTGTGTGTGTGTGTGTGTGTGTGTGTGTGTGTGTGTGTGTGAGCGTGAAAGAGCGTGGATGTATGTGAGTGAGTGAGTGAGTGAGTGAGTGGGTGAGTGTGTGTGTGTCTGTGTGCATGTTTGTGTGTGTGTGTGTGTGTGTGTGTGTGTGTGTGTGTGTGTGTGTGTGTGTGTGTGTGTGTGTGTGTGTGTGTGTGTGTGTGTGTGTGTGTGTGTACATGTTCGTGCCTGCCTGCACGTGTGTCCTGTGTGTCCCTTGTCTGTGTGGTTGAGTGCAATGTTGGAACCCTCGTGCTGGATCATACCGGAAGTCGTAGGACACGCTGGTGGTGGCAGACCCGGAGGTGCTGGCTGCATCTGTCGAGTCCTGGTCCAAGCTGAAGGTTCGACCCGAGCTGGTGCTGTGGAGAGAGGGAGCTCGGATCAGCCTGGGACACACGGACCCCGGAGCGCTGCTGCACAGATGGTCCCCCTTTCTAAACCTGCAGAGTGCTACACGGCCACATCAGCTGTTCTCACAAATCCACTTTAGCCCTCCTTCTGGCTCCGACATCAAACACCATGTCCACCAAAACCATGCTAATCAGAGTCTATAAAATCTAAAGTAGTGTTAATCAGTCGTTGTGAGCCCTCTAGCACAACATGTGGTCAGGTTGAGCCCTGAGAAGAGCCCCAGCTGTGGGGGGGAGATACTCAGGGCAGGGCCTCAGTGAAACATGCCATAAGCTCTTGTAAACACTGAACTGGCATTGCGCCCTTAACTTTTCTTATAATTGGCCATCAACATTGATTTCAACAAAGTCAGGATTCCCCCTCTCTAACTATCATTTGCCGCTGGAAATGCGCTGTTAGCTCTGGGTACGGAACTCAAGGACAGGGGGGTTAAGGATCTGAGCTGGCTGTGAGCGCTGTAACCGAAATGACTGTGCCAGAAGACGCACCGCTCATCACCCTGAGCCCACCCGAGGCACCGGGCATGTCCCTTTCCATAAAACATCACCCCAAGACTACCTCACTTTATATAAAAGCCTTTTTCTGGTTTTAATTGTCCCCAAAGTGGCACGTTTGGCATTCATTTATTATTCAAACGGAGCTGTTTAGGGGCTGATAACCTTTCTGTGGTGTATAATTAAAACACTTCACCTTCCTCTTTGAATGAAAATAACTTTAGAGGGGGTGAAAAAAACAGGAATCGCTGCAGGGCCTTGCGTAAAGTTTTTTTTCAAAGGGAAATCAATGCAAATGTGTGTGTATGTTCTACGGCCAGCAACAAGAACATCGCCCGCAGAGAAAGCAGGCGTCAAAACGGACAAGACAGAGAAAGACAGAGCCAAAGCTTGGACCGAGATACAGGGAGAGCTGGCATTAAGACACAACTAGCACCAGCATCTGTGATTATCACGTACTCTAAACAGTTAAAGTTGTGCCGGCGAATAGCTTACAAAGCTCCTATCAGATGTGTAATCTGTAATAAGTAGATCTGGCAAACATTAAATTATGTAAAGATACACAGGTATGATGATTATTTAATCCAATTTTAACTGCACCGTCGTGAAATACTGTACAAATAAATTTGCTGGACTGTAACTATGTTTAAGCACAAGATCTTAATACAAATGGAGCAAAACACACAAGCTGGGGGGTGTGGGGGGTGTGGGAACATCAAAAAAGATCAAAAGATTTATTTCCATTGTTACGGGATATAGTGCTCATTTCTATGCTATTTTCTCTCAGCCATCCGGGAATTGTGCTCCAGATTCCGATATCCTTTGTATTTGTTTTTTACTCCTGCCCTTTTGAAATATTTATCGAAAGAGGGTCCCCTCAGCTTGGTGGAGTATTGTCTTGAAAGACAGCGCGACGTGAGACACTAACTGCATCATAAATAAACAATGGGAATCAAGAGGGCAACTGGAACATTTAGGATGGTGTTTTTCTGAGCGATCCTCTTCAGGGGGCTTGGACGTGTCTAATGGCCTTCCCTTCTAGATTTCAAAGGCTTGACCCAAGAGAACCACATTCAGACAGGGGCCTGTAGCTCTCTGTATCAACCAGACCGGCCTTCCCTTTCAAGCTGAACAGGCCCCTCTGCTTCCAGTAAGCAGTGAAATAAGTGCTTTACGAGCTTTTAGACTATTACTGGCACCGCTGTTTTTCTAAGCTAGCTGACTCACCGGAGGAAATGCCAAGATGTTTGAAAAGCGGGGGGAGTGTTGCCTCGCCAGGAAAGTCAGAATCCAGAAATGAAAGTGGAAAAAGAAGATGAGGAAACGGGACCGTGCAGAGAGGGTTAAGCCTCAGAGTTAATGACCGCATCCTTTCTAGCAAACTGACTGCGCAGGCTGCCTTTCCCATTAACACTGAGCCAAGCACAACATGGTTTGACCAGAGCGAGGTGGATTTGAGGTTCGAATTTGTTGACTTTAGTAAAACCAAATGGTGACAAAGTAAGATGTGTGCAGGCAGATGGAGCCAAAGGAACTGTTCTGGTTACAAGGAAAAAAAATATAGTCCAGAAATAAAGAGGCTTACCTTTTTAAGCTCTGTAACTCATCCAGGGTGAAGTCGAATATACTGGCCATGTGGTGGTTTGTGCTCCAGGAAGTAGTCAGGTCGTTCTGCAGTGACAGCACCTATCGTTACTTTTCCTGCCTCTCACAATAATCGCATGTAAAAAAATGACACATAAAAAAGGGCACTGCCGTCTTCATAACTCATTCTGACATCATTACTGTAACATTTGCGTATTGGGCAGATGCCTCTTTCTGGGGCCCAACAGTTGCACTTCCTCATTCTGAAATGTGTCAGAGGTATGTTGTTGTGAAATCTGATAAGGTCTGGGGACCTGACTGCTGTGAGGGATCTGTCAGTTAAAGGCCTTCGTGGCAGAACAGAAGAAAAGAAGGCAAAAAGCAATCCCTTTGAGTGGAAGCAGAGAGCAGAGAGCGGAGAGCGGACCAGGGAGTGGTGATGCACGAGGGCAAGCTGCACTTACAGGCTGACATGCTGCCTGATGTCCCTGGCAAAGAGCACACAGACAGACTGACGCGGAGGACAGACAGCAGGGAGCGGAGCGCAGGACAAGGGACGCATGGTGGGGAAACTCAGACATGGGGACAGACAGGAGCATGTAAAGATGCAGGAACAGGCATGAATGGTGAGACTATGGTGGGGGGGAGGGGGCAGGCTGACAGGTCTCACTGTCAAGAATGAGAGAGGAGTTTGGAGATGAGCGCTATGTGCAGTGACTGGTGAGCAGACACCAGGGAGATATGGACATGAGGAGGTGGTTCTCAATAATGGGGGCAGCCGGGGGTGGGGGTGGGGGTGGTAATGCCTGCTGAGAGACGACCTTGCAATTAAGGTGTGTTGTCAGCAACTGCTACGTTATCCAAACATTTCTGTGAAAGGAGACGGATGTCTTTGGATGCTGAGGAGGCGGGGCTTACGTTGGGAATGGCATCCTCCAGCAGCCACTTGGACCTCTTCTTTTTCAGCCTCTTCTGGGGCAGGAACTCTGGGGGGAGAGAGCTGTGCCAGAGAGCAGGACACCAGGTCAGACAGGACAGCTTCATCAGGGAGAGGCAGTCGGTAATGACTGCACTGTGACACAACATCCAAAGCCACCGATTCATACAAACGTTACACCTGATACAAACTATATATTCATACAAACTACTACATTAACAGATATGCGTAGTTACCACAGAGACACGACACACACTTTTACTGCACAATGCAAACTGATGATGCACGTTTTTCTGATGAGAGGTAATTCTTTTTATAATCATCTGTAAGAGGATAATGACAGAGAGGCATCCTTTTCCCTGAGATGGGGTACATGTGTTTGCTGATGATATACCAGGGCACCTTAAATCTCTGCATCCCGGCTGCTATTTCTATCCTAGAAAGATCAGCCTCAACTTTAACTATTTACTCAAAGGTTAAACTAACACCACAACGGAGAATCGCAGTCTAGTTAAATTTGCAGTAAATTCCCTGTAAATTAACTATGATATCGCATTGGATTACTCTGGCCAATACCAGCCGGGATTTAATTTACCCATCCAACGTTTGGCAAACAAACACCCACGAGGACACAAATCATCCCTCCTGAGAATGCACTACTTATGTACGCTCAGCGTGAAATGAAAAATGAAATGCATGCCAGACGTTCAACACACTCAACTCAACACACAAATACTGCACTCAGTGCTGTAAGCAGCCACAGACACACAATTACTGCACTCAAAGCTGTAGGCAGCCACAGACACACAAATACTGCACTCAAAGCTGTAGGCAGCCACAGACACACAAATACTGCACTCAAAGCTGTAGGCAGCCACAGACACACAAATACTGCACTCAAAGCTGTAGGCAGCCACAGACACAAATACTGCACTCAAAGCTGTAAGCAGTCACAGACACAAATACTGCACTCAAAGCTGTAAGCAGTCACAGACACACAAATACTGCACTCAAAACTGTAGGCAGTCACAGACACACAAATAATGCACTCAAAGCTGTACGCAGTCACAGACACACAAATACTGCACTCAACACACAAATGCTGCACTCACAGCACTGCAACCTTCCACAGACACACAAATACTGAGCATGCATTGTCAAAGGTTTTCTCTCACACGATCTCTGCCAAGAGGACTCAAAGCCAAAGATGCTAATAAGTGATGAACTTGAAAGCTTTCTCCAGTGCTGGGTGCTGTCTGTAAGTCACGAACAATGATGAATGTGAGTCTGTCTTACACACTCGATGCCCTCACAGCAGAGTGAGCCTGTGGCAATGTATCCATAATGTTGCAATTCGAAATTTTCTTTTCAATGACATTGATATCATCCAAGTGAGTTATTTAAAAAATAAAATTTCCATATTCAATAAGATTGGGACTGTCGATATACATATCTATTTTTGGTTGCAGAAGAGATTGCAAATAATCTGTTAATCATGTCTTTAATCTACTGCTAAAGAAGGACGCTTGGCTTTATGTCTGCGTTATCAGTAGGAACTGCATGGTCCACGTACTTTTTATCCTGATACACTCTGTACTGTGACCTTGTGATCCCTGTATGGTGACTCATGTAGAACTGAGTAACATGCTGATACGCGGGGGTGAGGGTGTGGGGGTGGGGGGTAGGGTCATGTCGTCAGTGAAGGCGTGAGAATGATGCCCAGACAGTGCGCAGACCTGTTCCTGCCCCTGCCCCTCTTGCGCCCGTCCCGTCCCTCGCAGTTCTGCGCCCTCTCGGGGAAGAGCTTGGACGGGGGGTTGGGGGGAACCCTCGACCTCAGCCGAAAGATGCATTTCCTCTTTTTGATCTCCTTCCCGCAGAGAAACCTGAACGGATTTAACAAGAGCCCAAATGAAAACGCATCTGAATGCTGGGAAGAACAGAGCTCTCTTCATTTATCATTCACCACGGCGCTGTTCTGCAGTCAAGCCGGCAGGATTACCGAATGCAGAGAAATCGGAGAAACGTCAATTACTTTGCAACACCTATTTAAGTTCCAGACAGTCCTTAAAATACCCCTCTTGCAGGAACATTCTCCAGGGGAAACACTAGCAGCAGTACATATATATATATACACACACACACACACACACACACATATTGCAGGATATCTACTGAAAGTGGAGCAATCCATTAGGGCAACAGCTCTTTAGGCAGAGACTGCACCTGAATAGGCTCTCCCCATTACTGCCCTCAATATCTCGTCTAAAATCTGGGAGGAGAGAATTTGTCTTACTTGCTTTTGTAGTTGTTGAGAGCATCCAGGAGGTACTGGCTCCTCTCTTGAAGGGGTGTATTGAAGAGCTGTGTGGAAGAAGAAAGAAAACTTCAGCGGGAGGATAACAAGCTACAAATGAGGGAGAGCCTTTGTTCTCGGCATCGTGCAAATTGGCCTCCTTCGATTGGCCGGACCCCCGGACCGTCTCCGCTGAATGAAGATGAATGAGGTTGGGCGCTGGTCCCACTCTCCGCGGGTTTGGAGCTTTTTCTGCAGGAATGCCCGTTTAAATGTAGCCATCAACCACAATATTTCGCCGGCGCTTTTCGGGACATGAGGACAAATGAGGAGTACGGATGAGCATCTTCACTGTGCAGGACAGCCACAACAGAAGCTGACTGTTTATCTGCCCTGACAACCCGCCGTTGCTAAGGCAGATATTAAAAACCCAAGGGCCGAGCGCTTTGGCTCTGCAAACCAGTCACCTGTAACCACACCATATGGGGGTATTTCCCAAACAAACACAATTTTACAGCTGGATTTCTAACAGACAGTTAAGTCAATGTTCACTGGACAAGGTTACAACACAGGGACGCAATATGCAATCCATTAGTCCTCATGTACAATAATGCTTATAGTGCAGTTCTGGATCACAGATGTCTATGCACTTAAATACACATCAATACCCTGCATTTTCAAAGTGGGTCGACCTGACACAGAGAACCCATACAGAATGTTTAAACTGTGTAATACTGTGCCAGCACATTCACGATCAGACTATCAGTATAACATCTGCAAGCTGCCATTTGCTGTAACAGAGTGCAGCCTTTGAGCTCGAGGATTGACTCAAACTAATTATTGAGATAGCAATTTCCTAATGTACATGTAAATAGCTGCTGCATAAACAACACACCAGCTCATTAGTCCGAGAGGTGGCTGAGCTCAGGTGATGAAGGTGCTGTAACCAGCTGAACGTCGAGCCTGGTGAGGATGCCAAGTGTTCTAATAACCAATGAACTAGAAAGCATTTTCCAGTGTTAAGATTTGTTATTGGGCTTTTACTGACTGGTCTGTCATGGATGATGATGGGTGTAGGTACAGCCAGACAGTGGAGTGTGGCTGTCACAGTTTTGCCATGGATGCAGACTGAAGCACACCGCTGCAGTCTAGACGCAGCATGCTGACAGTTCAATCTGCAATGCATTGCTGGCAGGAAGGTGTCGCTCCCTTGATAAGCGGGGTGCGCTGCTTCCTTTCAGTCACGCTGACATCGAACACCTCATCCACTGAGCCCAATTACCTCTGACTAATGAGCTGATGTAAGGCTCAGGCAATAACCAAAGTCACTTTCCCCCATTACCATCAATAAATCATACAGATCAATAAATCAAATGGATGACAAACACGGGGGACCAGCGCACAAACTCCATTCACTGTCTGACAAAACACACGTACGAATGGAGTGATACATTTCCTTTGAGGTTCAGTATAAATGTTATCTGTCTGCTTTTTAAAACAGGCCTTTAGTTAGTTTAGTTCTTTACTCTGATGGGTACTGCTTTACAGTGTGACACAGGGAGTCTGACTAGCTGGCATTTCTAGCATTGATTTCTCCCACATCCTCAAGGCCAAATGGAAGTGTTCTAATTTGCAGCTGTGGTTCACGTGCCAGATGCAGTGGCAGACAGTGCATGCGGTTTGGAATTGCACGTGTCTGCTCTACAGGAGTGAAATTCTGTGGAGAGAATGTGGGAGCCAATTCACGTGGTGCAAAGCTATGCTGGAGGAAAGCAAATATAGAAATTCTATAGTTAGTTTTATAGATGAAGCAGAGCTTCCACTGAACCTTGAATCAGCTGTCCACCTGTTTACAAAATAACATTTCTGAATCATTTTCAGTGATTACAGCACTAAATAAATATGAAAGTAAAATAAACCATCATACAACTGTAATCTTGGACCTCATAATGTATGTGTGTGTGTGTATGTACACACACACACACACACACACACACACACACACACACACACACACACATACATGGAATATAAGTCTATGGAATATCAATACATTCGTACCTTACCTTACCTGTTTTTGGAACTTTATCTTATTTACAGTCAAGAAATGGTTTGAAGGACTAGGCAGAGCTAAGTAAGAACATTTAGACTAAACACAAGGCTCCTTGATGCACATGTTGCACAGAAATCCTTCATCTAATTTTAATGCCGAGGTTACTCAGCACTGGTCATTTGTCACTATATGATGTGACAAGAACATGCATTCACCCTGCTTGAAGGATAAACTATTTCCTGACCTTGCCCAGCTGGAAGTGCTCCCAGTTGTTGCTGACGAAGCTGAGGATCTCCTCCAGCTCGAAGTACTTCTTCTTACTCTGAACCCCCAGGTTGTAGAGGGCAAGGTGCACCACATCCACCCTGCAGAGAAGCAAAAATGTTACAGGTGTACAGGTGTCGACAGAAGCTATGCGAACTTGCCCCAAAGACGCACAGTAAAACAACACCCCAAAATTAACTGACAAAACAGCCAGGTGTTCAGCCAGGTTTACATGTGAATTCATGTAAATGTAAATGTGACTCTCTTTGGATGCTTTTCATGGATTAGGCCTGATCTACAGCAAAATCACAAGCTTAATTCGCAACAAATGAGAAGTCACTTTAATTCAACCTTTCAAGGTTTAACTAGGGGTTTAATTAACATTGCATTCCTGTACATTGTGAAATAAATAAGTGAATAACCCTTACCCAGGACCAAATTACACATTTAGTAATACATACACAAAAAGGTGCTATCTGGTGAGTGAACAGGCTAAAACTTCACTTTTCCCCAATGAAATCTTGTCTTCACCAAGAAAGGAGTGTTGGCCTACATTAATCGTTCTGTTTCCAACAAGAAAAATGAACAAGATTTTTATGCAAACAAGGGTCAGCAAAGTGTGACCGTATTCAGAGGCGCAGGAAGATGTCGTCTGTTCAGGCTGATCTCACTGAAGCCTGTCATACAGGGTTCAGTTTTACACAGTCACTTGCATTTCAGCACAGAGGCTGCCCTTCTGAATTACGATCAATACTGGCTCCATTCTCTCATTCAGCTCCTGCCCATTCCTATATTAAAATGGATAAACTCCAAATCAAACATCATAGAAAACTGCACATTCATTTTAATAACAAAAACCATCTAATCGATGTGTTTCCTTCGACAACAATCTATAACTGAGCTTTAATGAGGTCCTTTGCTGATGAGGTGGAGGTCTAATAATCTTTTACTTTTGTGCCAGTTAAGCAGTTGCTAGTGTCAAACTGGGCTCTGAATAAGAAAAAAAGACAATGACAATCTAAACACCACAATCACACATACACACAGAATTTCCAATCCATAATGAACAGAGATTACCAGTAAACATATTCATTAAGCCAACACATGAATCATTTGACAAAATTTGGCCACGTGTCAGCTTTCAAAGATGGAGGCAGATGGCAGAGGCTTATTGTCTTTTTAAATGAATTCTAACCCTGTAGAGCCCACCATGTAAATGGCATCTTAAAAGCTTCACTGTGTGCTGTTGGAACATACATATGACTCATTATTGTTGATTTGATAGAATAATGAACTGTACACGCATAATCCCATCAGATAACCAGGCCGTAATCCTTTCACACATTTGTATACAGGCAGTGTCTTATTGTTGGCCAGCCTGCCAGAGAATGAAAACCACTTAAGAGTTGGGAGATTATATGCAGATGTAATCTTTTTTCCACTTGGTTTTACTATTTGTAGCCTTTTTTTCACACAGTGATGTAATGTCTCCTACCGAACTTGAAACTGGGCAAGACAGTACTGTTGCTGAGCAGTAAGTCTTTTTGGTAATAAACACATTTTCTATGGAATTTTACAAGTTTCTTTATGCAGGTGCCAAAGACTATGTTTCAGTAATCATTAACACCTCGTTCTTCAAATAAACGTACCTGGTTATTTAGTGTGTTCTTCAGTCTGATCTGTGAGGCTTTTTGCATATTGTTTGCTGTAAGCCAAGTGCCAGTCATTGTTGGCCCAATTAAAGCATTTTGCTAATACCACTGGCTGCACAGATACTGTACAACAGACAGTATCATCAGCATGACCCTCAGTCTCATCAGCCAGACCCTTGATAAAATCAGAAACAGTACTAGCCATGATATCAACCTTTGAGGGATCCAGTTTTTTCTCAGAGGAGAAACTGATTGGACTCTGTTCTCCCCCACTCTGAGATACTGCCAAACAAATACAATTTAAAGAAGGCTAATGATTGCTCATTAACCCCATACAGAGGAAGCTCTTCAGTGAGGAGGGAATGATCAACTGAGTCAAAGGTAATCCATGAAACACCACCCCACCCATCCAGCTCTTGTCAATACTCTCCAACCTATCATGTGACTGAATGAGAGCAGAGAGAGTAGAGTGCATGGCTCCAACAGCAGGCTTACACACTGGCATGGGATATGCATATGCCTACCTTAACAGAGAGCATTTGATGTTATCTACCATATATTAGATTTAATTAAAAAATTGGGCCTCAATAACTCAAAAATGTGACAGCACCTATAAATCAGAACATGGAAATAAGGTCTGAACACATTAGCTAGAAAAAAAAATTCTGGGGGATGGAGGGTATAGGAAAACTATGAATGTATTTCACCCATCATTGGTAATCCACACAAAAGTGATCTGCAATCATTCATTCAATAAGAAGATGATCAGAATCATTCCCTCCTGCTTCCAGACCTGTCAATATGCACCTAGTGAGCCGAGCTGCCTGCAAATGTATTAAAATAAACAGAAGACAAGGCTCACCTGGGCCACAGTCAAGTGTTTGAGGTGTCAAAGGAAGAAATTTTCCAACCCCAACGCAAAACGCTGTTTCAGTGTTTAAAGAGGGACATTTTTTTTAAAGTGACTTCCGGAATCTTTTTACCTCTAAATAAAAAAGCACTATTCACCAGCTGAGCCAGCCCTACTCAAAAATGGACCTGCATTAAAGTTCAGCACCCTTCTGTCATTTCCTCTCTTTTTTTTCCTACCTGTATTGAATACCACATCAACCTGTCAGACTGTGCATGTGAGAATTATGCCCTGGGCTCCCATTACACCACAGCAATCAATGTCCCGTCTAGACGCGCCACACTGGTATAGGTGCAATTGGGGGACTGGAATTATGGGGGCTAATGGGAGAGAAGAGGGAGGCTGTTATTTACCATCTGAGGGCCAGGCGCTTGATGTATTCCACCCCTTTATTGCACACAGCGCAGATGAACAAATAAAACCTGAAAGACAAAAAAAAAAAAAAAACAACAAAAATAGGAATGACAATCTCATTCAACAGGCATGAGAGGTTTGGCATACCTGGCTTAATGCCTCCCTTATTGACATCAGGCATTTCAACAGGTGGCTAATGTTGCAGCGTTACCAATTATGTTCTGGCTCTGTCACAAAGCATTCATTCAATCAAACTTGTATAGCCTTAGCTTGACCTTTGCAGCAATCCATGACCTTACAAGACCAGTGCCAGCCCCCGGGAACTCAAAACAATTAATCAAAGGATCTAATTATGTTTTGTTCTCTCAGCGACACTTAAAAGTCAATCTGACTCTGGAGAATGCAGCTGTGTTTACCCTCATTAAGCAGAAAAAAAAAAAATCAGTGTCTTTACCCAGTTGTTTCCTGCGGGTTGTCAGAAGTACATCTTTAACCTCAGTTATATCCCAGTAAACAAAATTAATAAGTGATGTGAACGGAAACTCACAGCACCCCCAAAACATACTTTCTTTGATTGCTGCTATGCTCAGTTAAAACAAACTCTACCAATGACTATCGTATCACATGCACACAAGTATGTTTTTTCATCATGTAGCCAGAGGCTTTCATAGGGGTAGCATACTGTAGGTGTGGAGCCCCTGGCCAAACAAGTTTGACATTAAACTAACATTTTCACAAAAAAAAAAAAAAAAAAAAAAAAAAAAAAAAAGACCTTCCTCTTTCATTAACATAAAGGTATTTATAAGCTAAATGTACTGTTGCAGAAGAAATTAATGTATTAATGAACAATTCACTTTTCCCCAATAAACCACAAAGGCGCACACCTGATTAGCACACTGCAAACAGACTCACTACAAGAGGTGAGCTGATATTACTGGCATGAAAAACAACTAGCCTGGTGCAGCATAAAAATACTTTTATTTGGTATGGGAGTAATGATTTCCTCCTGCTGATAACATGGGCTAGTGGATGCTAATAGAGAATGCAGTTACTGTGCTGGAACCCCATGAAGTAATGACAAGGGAAGCCTGCTCCTCATCTTTTTCAGACACTAATGTGCTTCTGTCAGTTATCGTACAATTCTCAAAGGTCTCCTTAGCAAAGAAAATGAGTCCAATCATAGAAAACAAACAAACAATCAAAACCCCCCAACAACTGCTATTTCAGGAGAAAAAAACAAGTCTTTCACTCAAACATTGCTAGTCTAGGTTTCATTTTCATGCACATTTATTACCACCTACACAGAAGAATTGTGTATATTTTAGATACCTGTCTTGTCGGCTGCTTGTTCCTGAAGGAAAAAAGCTATGTGCTCATTTCCCTTGTTTTTGTTTGTTTGACTTGCGCTGACAGAAAATAAGATCATAGAGGAGATCTCTGCTTACAAACTCAATTTACTAGCTAATTGCAAAATAATTAACTATACACCCGATCCTGGAGCTGTAGCTACCAAAGTGAGAAGGGAATATAAATTTTAAAGTAAAATTCAGATTTTTCAGGCATAAGTACAATAGAGATACAAGGGGTAAGTACCTCCAGCAATGATCACTAGTCAACACTGGCACCAGTGTCCATAACTGGCCAGAGTATGAGAAAAATGGCTGTGAACCTCTATTCACGACAAGGAAAAAAGTTTCTGTCCTCTCTCTGCTTGCGTTGTGTGTACCTGTCTCCAAACATCATAGACTCCTGCAAACACTGGATGCAGGCCTCATGAAACCACTGCCGGCACCGAAAGCACTGGAGCATCTTCAGGTACCACCTGGGTGGGAGAGGGGAGGAACCAATGAGAACACAGAAGTAGAGCCACCTCAAAGCCTGATGCTGCAGTTTAAGGCCAAGTCATTTAGTGTAATGAGATGCAAGATGCTTGCAACATCACAACCTATCCAGTGCTCTGTAAAAAGAGCTTGCATCTGTACAGTGAGCATGCACAGTGGCTTCAAAAATACACACTGTTCACATATATCAAACAGTGAATATGTATGGTACACCACAGTTCAAACAGAACTATTATTTCATCTTAGCAGTGCCTGAGGAAAACAGCTATAGGTTCTTTTTCCCTATATTGGCTTAGGTCTTTGCATCAGTTTCCTAGAATCTTTTTGAGTGTGGTTTATTTCAAAGCAGAGTTCAAAGCACTTCCCTGCTTTGCAGTGCTTGCATTAAATTCTGGTGCAGGTGCACACTTCTGTTTGCAGGACAGCACATTGTCTACTTGGTGCCTTTTTTCTGCTCAGTGGTTTGATAGTATGTGGTTTGGGTAATGATGGCAAGCCAGTCCCAAAGGGGAGACTGCAAACCATGGTCTACTTTTACATCTATTCAAACACTCTAACAAAACTGACCCACAAGGTAAGCAAGGTACATACAATAAGTACAGATAATAAGGCTACACCCCCATCCAAAAAAAAAAAAAAAACACATCAGACCACATTTTAAAAAACCACCATAACAAATAGTGCCACAATAAGAAAACTGACAATAATCAAACGTTAATAACATCAAGGCTATAGTATCACTAAATTGCTATTCAAAAAGCAAGATTTCAGTTCTACAAGTAGATTAGGGAACCAGGAAGCAATCTGAATAGGTGTCTCTGTGACTGCTGAGGCACTGAGGCATTGTCAGTGCTATTTCTCTTAACACTACTGCAATGAAGATTTTCATGACATTTGGGTAGTTACGTAACACAGTCATACAAGTCACAAGATGAAAATTAGATGTGAGTAAAGATATTATAAATAAATAATTGTGGCTCTTGTATCTTCAACAGAATATTCTTTTATAATTAACAGACTCAAAATTAAACTGCCTGAAATAATTGAATCCATGATCTTATTAAGTTGGCCTATTTCTTGGTGAAGTTTGAGGAGTTACTGAAGTGGAATACTCTAGATTAATTTATGATGCAAAAGAAAACTAACCATTCAGCATCCATACTTAATTAAGCATAGTGTAACTAGCATAGTTTATCAGAAAGTGTAGTGTACATCTAACTAGCTTGTGGGAAACTCCCAGCTAATACTACCAGACCAATATTAAGACATTACTAGAGTGATTTATTGCCATAAATGTTAATCTTAAAATTTGACACCCATATTAAAATAATGGGTACTACAGTAAATAATACTGCTAAGTGCATCAAGCTAGCTATCTATTAACACTAATGAAGACACTAATAAAGTAAATATCTGACTGGCCATCTACGAGAAAAGGATATTAATGCTTCTAAACCAAAACATTTAAGATTTTCATAAGGCTTTTCTCCCCTTGGCTGTATTTATCTCAGACCTTGCTGCTCCAAAGAACAGTAGTGAATGCACATATTAATGATGCTTATCTGCATATTTAAATGAGGTTTTTGGCTAATCTCTAACTTGCGTGTTTGCATGTTACAAAGGTTAATGTACCCATTCCTCTAAAAATAAAATTTCACTGGAAGACAGGCTTATTTCTGTCCACACTTACTCAGCTCTTACAAAAGATACTATGGAAAATTTCTTGTAAAATGAAAAGGTACAATTTGACAATTGGTGTAGCATTCTTACTTGTGAAAATTTACTTTTTCACTGAGCTTTAATGCTGGGTCCATTAAAAAAAAAAATCAATGTTTATTGTTTGTGTGTCGATCAATAAAATCCAATGCATTGATGGACTTTTTCCAGCTCTAAAGACCATATTGATCTAACAGTCTAAACAAACTAAAATGCTCTTTTCTAAGTAAGTCCCAAGAAACAAGCCTGCTCAGTTTTTATGGAAATGGAAACTTTTCAGATAATCACAGGGTTTACACTGAACTGATTAAAATACTGCACAACATCGCTCCTCATATCTCAGTAATAACGCTCTGGAATCTACTGAGAGCCCTCCTGCTTTGTTTGATTGTAACGGAATAAAAAATGTAACCACAATCACATTCCAACAGGAAAGAGGAAACAAGTGATAGATATGAGGAGAAGAAAAGGAGAGGAGGGGTACGAGGGGTAGGGAGTGAGGCGGTTAATATTGCCTAAGGAAGGGGTGCAGCACTGAGCACACTCACTCTCCAGGCCCACCACAGTAGCAGTAGCACTGCTGGTGGTTGGTTCGGTGCAGGGAGTCCCACTCCAGCTCATCTGGGTTGTAGGTCAGCACCTGCTTCATGGCCTGTAGAGCCTTGGCAATGGGGCCCTTCTTCAGAGCACCCCCTTTCTGCAATCATAGAAAAAACAAGGAAGCATCCCACAAAGATAAATTCTCCTTATCAAAAGTGGGAGCCAATCAAGCAATGAACCAATCAATCAATCAGTCATTTATCAGACAAAGCAAATGTCTGCATCACAGAGTATGTTTTAGACTGAAAATGCTCTGTATTACAGTGGTTGTAACAATGGATGTAAATGTTACAGTGGATGTAGCTTGGAAGGCACAACACCGAAGCTCTGGCAACAGAATACAAATCTACTGGAGTAACAGCGATAGAAGCAATGAGATATGATCATTTATGCTACTTGATCTAAGAAGGATAGTGTCTTAAGGGGACACCTTACACACAGGCAGGTATAATATAGCTAAATGATGTGCTCTTCAGAAGATGAAAATACAGCAAATCTCACACATCAATGATGAAAAGAAGAAAATTTCCCCTCAGTCCACTAATGGCCACCAAAGACAAACTTAAAAACCACCTTTACCTAAGCAGCACTCAACTGAAGCAGAGGTTTCTGATCCAAAGTTTCTCATACCTCATAATCAAAAATTACAAACTGAACAGTCAGCGGTTTAAGCTTTTGACAGCCTTTTTTAACTCCTAAAATATAAAACAAGTGCTAATTGCAGCAGGTTTATTTTCAGTCATTAGTGGATGATTGCATTTCTAATCAATTCCAGCAAATTGGCCACACACCGACTGCCAGTTTCCACTCCAAATTCTACTCTCAATGACTAAGGCTCTCTAGATTAATTACTGAATTAGAT
This sequence comes from Megalops atlanticus, assembly GCA_019176425.1. Taxonomy (NCBI): domain Eukaryota; kingdom Metazoa; phylum Chordata; class Actinopteri; order Elopiformes; family Megalopidae; genus Megalops; species Megalops atlanticus. Next base: position 38,226,740 of record CM032880.1, on the reverse strand, counting down.
CCACAGAGGAGTAACATTTCAGGCCTGTATACTTTTACATCTGATTTTATATTTGCCCATAATTAAAGATATAGACATCAAAACATGTCCACTGCCAAATATAACCGCAGCAGAACATGTTGAACCAGGCAGAGCCTGCCAAAACCTCTGTAGTCAGATGAACTAGGGTGGCGATGTAGCTTCTGGAATGTAGCTATATTTGAAATGCATTCTTAGACCCATCCTAAAATTGAATACATGATAAAAATAAGCTTAAAAAGAATGACAATGCATCTGCACCTGTCTCATAAACAAACCATTACATAGTTTCACATAATGCAATGCAATGGGAAGTATTTTACGCTATCAAGGTGGCACTGGTAACTAATTAGTCATGCTAATTCAGGGCTCCATTTTTATTATTGCGTGGGGAAAAGTTTCCAAAGTTTTGGTGACGAACAGTTAAAACAAATATGCAGTAGAAAAATGGTGAAAGAGGGTTATGGTGTGTGAATATTTAACTGCTCCACACATACTTACCTTCAATACAGTCATTATGTATACACTATGTAGAAATTACACAGAATGTCACACAGTAATTCAACTTTGCATTAATTAACCTCTAAACAAACTCTATCAGTTGTAATTTTTTTGACAAATTAACAAGTGAAAGGGAAAGTGAAAGCTGCCCCAAACATCATCTCACCTTTAGCGTGCAACCACAACTGAAGGAACATTGCCAAATGTTAAATGCATTTGAAACAGACACAGAAGCAGCTTCCTACATCAGGGTCTTGGCCTTGTTTAATCACTACTGGCAGTCCGTTTTGTATTTGTTTGCACTCTGTAGTTGCTTTGCTAAAATGAGTTTTCTTTGTAAGGCTGAGGTTTGGCAATGACCAACAAATCTGCCATGATTTGACTGTTAAGGGAATTTCTAAATTGAAACATGTCTCTGTTCTAGTTCACAGGTAATTTTAGGATTTGTACTGCCAGTAACTCCACTGGAGTACCTAAATGTCAAGGGCATTTTGTAGGATTGACTAGTAAACTTCACAGTCATACCGCATCTCTTTAGCGCCGTTAATGCATCCTAACGTTAGCCAGCCTGACCAGAACTCATCATTGACCCTTACCCTCTGTGCTGTCGCTCCTACCCCCAGGCAGAGCCACTCAGCCTGACTCACTTCTGGGCATGCTCGTCTCAAAAAGGGAACCACCTGCCTGCTCTCTGATGAGTCTTCAGGGTCTGATTAACAAGTGGTGAATTTCTTTCTAGTTTTGTACACAGAAAGCTCCCTTTGCATATGTTTGTGCATGTGGTTGTGGTGTTGATCAGGTCCTCTCAGCTTTCAGACATGATCTTAAGGGAGTAAGGTGTAGCTGCATTTTAGTTATGGAGTCTAAAAATATTGTGACAGAACAGAATGTAATCTACGACATCTGTGTATGTGCAGGACATTCTCACACAGCTGTGTTCTAACACGATCATCACAAACCCACACTGAATTGCCTTTAAACATGTATTAGCTGACAGCTGATTTCAATATTAGTTTCTTTTATTAGAAAACAACTAAGCATACTAAGCATCAGTAAGTCTCACGTACACAAACATAATGCAGCTCGCACAGCCAGCACTTTTTTTCCTTTAAAATGAACACTTACTAAATGGATGAATGTGACGAGTTGGTTGTTCATGCTTTTGTATAGGTTATTAATGTATTCTCCATGCGTATCTGTGATATGCAATTATTTTGTTTTGTCAAGACATCCCCCTCAGACTCATAGAGCTCAGCTGGCCCCTTTGGCAGCAGGTCTGCAGCAACTGTGAACATTGTGAGCAAAATGGCTCCGATTCAAAGGCTCTCTTGCTCAATTAGGAATTTTTAAAAAATAAAAATCTCAAATGCCATTTGGACTGTCTTCAGCAGTTGTTACGCTTAATGTGAGATCATTATGAAGTCATGAGGTGAAAATTGGCAGATTACCGCATTCTTCTTGGAAGGCAGGTGAAAATCTACTGTTGGCTGGACTGGTTCCAGCGATTTCGCTGATCACCAGCTGAAAATGAACTTCCTGTGAGTGTGTATTAAATCTCTCCATCTAATTACATAGTTAATGTAGTTATTAACGGGGTGGGTTACTCTAAATGAAATTGATTGGAAGGGAAACTGACTCTCCAGGTCTCCAGGATCTCAGTCAGAGTGCTATGCTCCCTACCAGGCTGAACACAGCAGTGTGGGAGAGCTGGGAAGTGTCAATCTACTTCCATTCTGGCTCCCAATTAAGGAATTGAGTTGCTGTTTTTATTAGGAAAGTTAAATCCTTGTCCTTACTCTTCAGAAGGTGAAGATATAAAAAACCTGCCAGATTCTAGCTCTCCAGGACCAGATTTGTGCACAGCTGTGGCAGACCCTCAGTATCATTTGTCCTGGTGTTCAGACATTATCTTCCTCTAATTAATGAACTATACATGATGGTATCTTTACAGAGGCCTACAACATGTGCACCCTTTGCATCTAATTTCAAACATATTGGTTATGTGGCTCATTACAAAAAGATTAGATGAATAAAACTTTACAGACACTGTCTACAGTTATGAGCAAGTTTTAAACCTAAATCCTTAAGGATTATATGGTAAGCAAAATATATTGAGTTCAGTCATGTTCATGAATCTTCTACTAGGGCCATCTAATACATTTGATTCTAATGTCTAGTGACTAACATTTAGAATTGTTTCCACGCACAGAATGAACACAATGCATGTGTCAATTGCCACCCGTTCTAAAACATGCAAGTTCTCAGAAGAGAAAGATCAAATTCTTCTTCTGAATGCATTAGAGTCGTTTGTGAATTTCAGGGGGAGAAATTCTGTACCAGCATGACTCGAACCGCTACAACACTGAATGCAATTACAGCATGAAAAAGGCAGCTAGAGATGCAGTATGGGAATTCAGTGGAGGAAAATAACTTGAGTTTGTTTAACCCCCAGCAGTACAGAAAGGAAGAGGACACACATGGAAAGCCTCCTTCACCTACAACATCCTATCCTTGCACTATTTCATACTAAGGAATGGACTGGCAAAAAAAAGAAACGTGTCAAACATCAAACAAAGACCTTTCCCCTATCTAGGGCTGTACAATATGATGATATATATCGTGTGACGATAGAAAAACGTCTACCGTTTCATGTTATGCTCTAACGTTTATTTTGTTGTGTCGCAAATCACACACTTTACAGCAATATTTTTTGTCATTTGGACGACGCTTTGCGTTCTTCCACATGGCACGGATGCAGGCAGGAAATTTGCATGAAGACAACACAAACAAACATGGAGGAGAGTGAATGTGACACAGAACTATAGTTGAAAAGTGTTTTATATTTACCTTTTTATATTTTATACATTAATATTTTATATTCTGTTACATGCTTACCTAGTGAACCGTGGATTAATTGCAAAGTTTAACCATAACAGTGTAAAATAGTTTTACTGCCGCTGTTACTTTTTAAAGTAATAACCTTAACTTAGCAGAAGCGTTGTGAAGACGACAGCTGCCTCCGAAATTGCTCACTCGTTCACTCACTTCTGGATATAGTTTTATGTTTGCAAGTTTATTCGAACATTTGTATGACCATCTTTGTGTCTAACTCTGCCAGCTAGCTAGCTGAGTGACTAGCTAGTTGCAACTGACATTAACCTGCTAGCTAGATAATACTGCTACCTATCTAGCTATCACTAGCTAACTTAATGAAATAACTAGCACCCAGCTTCATCTGTTCAAATACGTTGAAACTAACATTAGCTAGCTAGCTGGCAGTTAAGTCCAATGATCAAGTGTAAAATGTGTATATATGCACTATATAGTGAATAGGGAGCGATTTCGGACACAGCCGAGGAACAGCAGAACAAGCGCTATTGCACTTAAATTTAACAATTGAGTATTGAATATTTTAAGATTTTATTTAAACATTGGACATCTTGAATGTTGTTTTCATGTTGTTGTTTTCAAGACCATGGGCAAAAGTTCCTTGATTTAAGTGTTGTGTTCTTTAAGTAATAAATGGAAAGTAAAGTTATATTTGTCTCCCTTTTTTTTTCGCTGATCCGAAAAATGATCCAATCTGTGACTCAAAAACCGTGATACGATCTGAATTGTGAGTTTTGTGATCCCTTGCACCCCTATGCTTAACCCTTTCGCACAAAACTTATTGTTATGCTACGTAGCAGGCGTGATACATTACATGGTTCCTTATGTTTTCATTAGTGTTATTAAGCTTCTCATAGTTTTCAGTTAGCATTTGCTACATTTTTTAATGTGAAGTTGCTGTTTCCTCAGAGCCAAAATTAGCTAGAATTTTTCCAATCTAGTGTTTTAATTGCACCGGTTTTATCATACCCGCTAAACGGCTAATCACACTGGTGTGACTATGCGTGAAAGGGTTAATTGAAAATTTGCACAAAGGTTCTAAATAAAAGGAGAAATATAATCAAATATGAGTAAATACCTTTTATTTGTGGAGTATATACTTCAAAATGTTCTAAGAAATAGGCCTTTCCATGTGGTAAACTATTTATTCATTGAATTTACAGAAAATGTGCTATATCATGATATGTACCGTTATCAGGATATGAAATGACCTATATCGGGATATGAGATTTTGGTCATATCGCAGAGCCCTACCCCTATCTTTTCATTTCACATGAAATCTGATCTGAATGACATCTGCTCAAATAATTTATGGATATGTAATTATTTACATGACACACACAGGCACTGCTTTGCAACTTTGGCAAAAAAAGAACTGAATGCCAAAAAAAAAGCTTCTGTCGTCACACTCATATTTACTGCTTTTTTCTGATTCCTCTGTTGCTTTATCTGCCATCTCTGCTGTCTTTGTTCTGTTCCATTAGATTACAAATCCATCCAGATTTTGAATAATGGTGAGCACTAATACTTTGAATGGAAAACCAGAAATTTAGTTGGAGAAGCACACAAAAAACCCAAGAAAAGCATGTGTCACCTTTGTAAATATAATGCAAAGCTTTAGCATTCAAATAATTTCATGTACGCATATTACAAACACCAATGTACGGTCTGAAAGAAGTAATTGTGGCAACCATGTTTTCTGTTAAATGTTGAATTGAATTACCTTAAAATGCACAAGAGCTGTCAATCAGGGTAGTCAAGCATTACGTACAGGGACTGACACTTGATTATGGCCAAATACAATGCTGCGCATTCAGTAAGAATTTAATGTGCACATATTAAAGAATGTTCAATCAGATTTGCTGATTGTAATGTCTTATTCCATTAAAAAAATGTATAACTGAACTAAGAACCACAATGTTAATCTGAGGCTGTTGTGCAAAAAAGTTCAAGAACCAGTATTTACAACATTTTGAAATGTATCGTTTTTTTCTCAAAATTTAAGGACAAGGCACACTGGATTCAGACTGTATGTGAGCTTCATAAACAATAAAATACATACTCTTAATATAACCTTTCTCTGACTGGACAAACACAAGACAGTCAGCTACCTTTCCTCAAGGCAATTACACTGGCCAAGAAAAAAAAAAAAAATACTGCAAGTAAAAGCGGGAATAAACCCGTGTTTATTTCACTGAATGGTTGCTTCTTTGGCTTATTAATTAGAGATTCTGCCTGAAGCCGAATTAACATGAATAATTAATGTTCAAGATGCCAATTTACTTCTAATATACTCAATACTCATTGATTTTTGTAATTGCTTAAAAAAAAGGTCATGTCCATCACTGATTCCCATATTAGTCCAGGACTCCACACTGTGCTTGTGCTAATTAAGCCTACACTTAAATAGATCACTTTCACGCGCACTGCGCAGAGCGGAATCGCTGTACAGGTGAGCAATGCACTATGGGGGTTGTAATACTTCAGGTGTGAGAAATACAAGGTTCTGGAAGGTCAGAGGTGTGGGATGGAGGGTAGCTGCAAGCTGAACTCACCCGCACAGCTAGAGCGAAGATGCACCTCCTGCAGAACCATGGCGACGAGTCCAGCGTGCTCTCCACCTGGGGCAGATGGCACTGCTGGTGGTAACCTGGTGGGGGCAGAGAGAAGCCACAAACATGGGTTTAGGCAAACCGCAACACCCCCGGACCTGGGCGGAAACCATGCGCCTGACTCTCCGTGGCTGCTGACTAATTTAAACTCGGGGGGATCAGAGCGCATCCTTCACGTCCCCCACTCAATCACTCTGCTGCTGCTGCCTCATGAAAATTAATTACAACCATCAAAGAGTCATCTCAGCCCATTTTTCTTAATTTACTGGCGCGTCTGCTGGGAGCACACAGCGCTGTAAACTGCTAACTCCCCAGGCATCCAGCCTTGCACACATAAACACAGGAGAGGGAGACAAATGTTACCACTGCCTGACAGGTGCTACCAAAAACATGCACTAATGCGGAGTCTAATTTTGTGTTCCGAGTCAATTATCCGCTCTCATCTGAAACCTGTTCTTTGTTTTGATCTGGAATTAGGGATTTGATCAAAGCAGTGGGCTCGGTGTTCTTTTGCTGGAGAGTTGTGGACTGTTAATGGAAAACAAAGTAGAAATGCAATCTTCTTTTTCCATTCTTAAACCTGGGAAGTCTCTAGTCCCCCCATCTTGTTCCACCGGTAATCCTAAATGTGCTATGGATGGAGTTATCCAAAGAACATAAAGGCAAACTCCCTGCAGAAATGATAACAGATAAGATGTAGGATAAAACGGGAAAAGGGCAGGAATTTACATCTCCTACCTTTTTTAATAACGTGTCTTTCTTTACAATGGTACAAATATAGCAGCATTTACAAGATTGATATAAAGCCACCTCTGTCATTTTCTTTTCCCACACTATGGTGATGTGCTCCTGCAAGACTCAGTATTCTCAATTCAAGGGTAATCTCTATTTATTAAACTGCACAACAGCGCCTGCGCCAGGGTGCAGGTTGAATCAGTCGGTATCACTCTTCAGGAATGCATTACTCTGTTCCCTTGCATCATGAAATATCAGAGGCTGCTGTGCATGTAACATCGATGGAGTCAATGTGAATGTTAAACAGACTGGTTAGATCAGTGGAATTGCTAGAACAGGTGAGGCAGCCAACAACACTGCCATTCTCCATTTCCCTACCCAGTGTAAAGAATGTGCACCAAAGAATGCGTTGAGATGTGGAAGAGACATTAGTATGTACTGTAAACAAAGAAAGATGTCTTCATCGTCCCTGCAATTCCTCTTACCGAGTTTGAAAACGAGGGAGTTGGTTCCAGCAGGACGAAACCAAACGGCAATGGCTGTCAGTTTACAATTTCTGCACAATGTGGGAATGAGTGCCAACTTATGAAATCTGCAGTGAAGTTCCAGCCACATTTTTAGGTGTTATTCCCAGAGCACTAGTAGTGTGTTATGTTTCGAATACACCTTAAAAGGCACAGTTTTTGTACAATCCATGTAATGATAAACTGAAATGGCTGTACCCATGGTCATCTACAGTAAAGTGCAAAATAGCACCAGGTTTACCAGCATAGTGGCTTGCACAAAAACTTTCCATAATGGGATAATGGGATAATCCTCACCATATGCAGTGATAAAGTGATATATAGCTACCCTTACACAGAGATAAAATGACATTTCAGGAAGGTGCTGATATCGTCTCACAGCATCCTGATAGCTACATTTTCACAGATCTTACCAACTGGCAAGTTAGAATGTGAATGACAATATAAAATAAAGTAATTCATGATACAGTTCAGCATTCAGTCTTTAATTCTGAAAATATGATGCTAATGAATTTAAAATTTTGGCATACTGCCTTCATCTGTGCATTGATAAATAGAAATACCATAGGTGATTAAGTTAACTGAGAGGAACGGCCAAACAGGTGTGCCTCTATGTTTGCAGAACTTGCAGGATGTTAAAACAAGTTCTCATGGCAGTAAATACAAAAACTTTGTATCTCACTAAAGCTTATAAAATAAATAATATCAAAAGAACCACCAAGCCACACTATTCTGCCAAAACTTCCACAACTCTTTAATTCTTGGGAAAACGAAAGAATGCACAGGTTTCTCCACACATCTCCATGGTTTTCTCATGTGTAACACTGAATCATATCAGTCGCTGTAACTGCATCTGAATTGGTTTCCTAATTTGAGCGTGTTTTGGTACGACCATGACATCAAATTTTCCTAGCATATGTCAACTCACCTATCCCACACTTGCCGCAGATAAGAATCTCATTGTCCGGCAGCAGTGAAATCCCAGAACACACAGCACATTTGGGCTCTTCCCCAGGGACTCCAGCTGCAGACAAAGTAGGAGGTCAAGGAGTCAAAAGATTTGGGAGGCCTTCAAGGACTACCTCAGAATGGCCGATGGCCAAACTGTCAACAGTAACCATAAATGTAAATCAATGTACAAGGCTGGAAGACTGACCAGTGTTCTCAGTGTGTCTACCAGGCTGAAGCACTGACCAGTGAAAAGGAGCACATCCCACAAATAGCATCCAGGCCATGGCAGTTACCTATCTCCATGAAGATGCTCAACACTCACCATGCTGGATGTCTTTAAAGAGGACCCAGAACTTGGAGTTGTCCTCAAAGGTGACGAAGCAGCTCTGCTTAGAGGGGCTTACCTGCTCAGAGGAAGTCAAACATAATAAAGTGGAGCAAGAGATAAACAGCAGATAGGCTAAAGGCAAAGTCCTGTCACTTCACAGATACCATCTATGGTTTAACCCGTGGTCATGCATAAAGCTGCCCTTCCTGGCTAAAATCACATTCATTTAAAATACTTCAGAGGTAGACACAAGCAATTCCACCTGCTTTCCATTTTTCCATGAACACATTCTTATACCTGAGTCAAAATACATACAGCTATACAGAGACCATCTTGACCACACAATATGTTAATTAGATGGACACTGCTGTAACTAAAATGTCTGGACAATGATGTTCTCAGCTTGGTTGCAGTTTATTGTGTAGGGTGCATTTCTTGAACAAGACAGAATAAGCTATTTCCCAATTCCCCTAGTTCCAGGCAACATTTACAGATTTTTTTCATGTATGCTGTATAAAATGTATGAACTATCAGCTGCTTCTTCATTCATTCACAAATTATAAAAAATTAAGGATACCCCACGGAAAGGGTACATAAATATATTTTATATAAATTATATGAAATAGTTTTATAATGCTCTGTGAGGATCTGCAATAATTCCCGAAGCACAGCTGTAAAATGCACAGAATCAGGCAGATTTTTGTTCTTTTCTCATTCTACTCACTTACAGCTGACTTAATATTTCAATCTGTCCTCAGGAACAGATTTTAATTGGCCACAGGACACAAAACTGAATAACACATTGGATAACTACCACAATAGGTTGTAAGTGGCAGGCCCAATTCCTAGAAGAGTAGTGGTCTAACCTTTATACTTTAGTTACTTAATTAGCCCAACCATTTACTGAATGTCACATTAAAAAAATACTCAAAACAGCAAACCATTACTGAATACTGTATTTTAGCCCCCTGCCCAATAAATATTTTACTGGAGTGCTTTGGGAAAGGCCTTTCTGTAATTCACTAGGAGTACAATTAAGCCCGAGAGTCAATGCTCTTTAACCTTTCAATTTCATCTGAAATGTTTATATTTCATTAAAACCACAAACAAGTTGCCAGGGAATTCTTATTTCATATTTGAGCCGGAAGGCACTTCCAAGTAAATGCAGGTTTGAAACTGATATTTGGTGAAAATGTGTAAGACCTCCTCCTCAGACTGTTCAAGACAACATTTCGCTTTTAACTTCCTTTGAAAGCTCTGTATTTCAACTTTAGATTTTACTGTCTACATTGTGTGACAGACAGACATATTTTTAAGTAAGTAAAATATTTCATTTTAATACATTTAATACCTTTTAAACAGCAACTAAGGGGGGCTTCAACAGAACCTGCAATAATAAGACTAGCATACAGTACAGTATTCACTGTAATTTAATTTTGACTTACCTGACAAATATGAGGTCATTTTCATTGAATTTTGTGAGACAGCCATAATGACTACACAGAGATAAACATCAGGTGATGATTCCAACTGACTGGAGAGGAGCAGATGACTTACTCTCTGTATCTTTCCCAGGTAGTACAGCCCGTCTGACCAGCGGCAAAGGACATACTGTCCCTCCGTCAGGTTTGTCTCCATGTCGACAGAGCTTCTCCCCCGTTTCTGTGGAGACCGTTTGGGATCCAGCTGCTCATGACCCCCAGAGCAGTAGATATCCCTATACGATGACTCCAACATGATGTCTGCTCACTCTTACACTTCCTGGTGGAGAGAATAACCAAATTTTACAGGGAAAAAGGACAGATGAAATGAAAAGCCTATTAATGAGAAATGGAAAGTTGTGGTCTATTCCAGTGTTGCACAACCTTTTTCTTTAGTGATGAAACTAGTTGCCTAGTCTCATTGCAATCCATCCCAGCTAAGATCATGATAGTTTCATAATTATGCATAATCAAAATACTACCACGTGCATTTTGACCACCTATAAATACTGAAGTATTTCAACGCTTTAATTTCTTTCACAGTAGTTTGCCTTTTCTAGAAAAGCATTCCTTTAATCGATTAATGCAGGCACACACATCCTACTGCTATCTACGGATGCTGCTTGATACTCCAAAAAATAAGGGAAGAAATGGTGTCGGGGTCCACTGTTAGTGCACCAGCGGCCACCAGTGTTCTGATTCACGTGCAAAGTTCAGCCGACTGGAAAGCTGTTGTTGCACGACATGCTGGAACTGGAAAAAAAAAACCCAGCCAATTCTGATGATTGTGGCAGGTGAATCAATATGGAGATTAAGTGCCGTCTCTGCTAAAAAGTAGAACTGAAACCTGAGCAATAATTTACTTACAAAGTCTACTCTTGCACATGCATCAAGAAAAGCTCATTTGTGCTGACACTTTAATATCAGGGTTTTTCTTTTATATGTACTATGGTAATATAATGGTCTAAATACCAAACAGCTTACAGTGTAACAGCCACAGACGTGGGCTCCTGAGTGGCTCAGTCAGTAAGGCACTTGTCTTAAGAGCAGGCTTAATACCAGGAACCAAGCTCAAAACCGGCCATATCATCTGTTGATGTGACCAAGAACCCACAAGCGAACAAACTGGATTTTACTGGTGATAAGGATGGATATGTCACCTGTGGTTTTATGATCAAATGTGCAATGAATTAAAGCTAAATACTGCCCTGAACTGTAACTGTATGTAAGAGGATGATGCTATCCATCAACTGGCTACTAACACGCAATGAACACAGGTGAATAAACTCCCGGTTAAGTTTTCTATGATACACAACAAATTTTAATTATATATGCTAAACATCCCCAGAAATCATATTTTGTCATTTGTCTGGCTGTACCATTATTGTTTTCACAAAATAACATAACTATGACCTATCATGAAAATTACAAAGAATACAATTTGAAATCCCACACTCACAACTAATCACCACATCTGTGTGTCTAGCCAGACCTGGTATGTTTACTTTTCTTTGTTTCGCAAAGCACTATCTGCAGTATGAGACCACTGTACCATGCCATGCAAACACACAGGAAAAACAAGCACCTGACACTGTAGCTTGAATGCCATGATGATAAGTGCTGAAAGCTTGACCAAAGTGTGCTAGTAATGCATTCATTTTGTAAGAAAGGCAATACAGTGTGCTCTTTTAAAATATTATTCTGACCTTGTCATACATGATCCACACGCAACAGTTAATGATCACAACAACATTAAATGTGTAGCTCCCATATGGGAGATGCTCAGCAGCCTTTTCAAACCCCAACACTAACCGCACATCAGCTGAGATAGAGAGGGATGGATTTCCTTTGCCAATTAGACAAGGAGAGATTGGAGGGAGAATTTGGCAGGAACCACCACAGGTTTTCTGTAATCACCACAGCAGATTGGGACATTAGCTTGACAACTCATCCAAAAAGATGGCGTCAGCTACAGGACAGCACCTGGGTACTGGGGCATTCGTTCTGCTGTTTGGTCCAAAGGGAAGGCTGCTCCCAGTTGGCAAACTGACGCTATTTCCAACAGCAGCAAGTTATTCCCTGGAAGTCTCCCTTCAAACTACTAACCAAGTCCAGCCCCACTTATCTTCAGCCAGCAGGCAGGATAAAACTTTAAGGGGGTACTGCTGCTGCCTTAAGATTGTCCACAGAATAACAACCTTCCCCTTTCCCTGATGGAGGAAGTGTGTGTGTGTGTGTGTGTGTGTGTGTGTGTGTGTGTGTGTGTGTGTGTGTCTATGTATATATATGCATGCATGCACGCACACACAGAGACATACATATGTGGCAGAGCTGAAATGAATAGCTCGTGTGAGCCCTGCGTAAAGCCTTAGGTAGCGGGTAGCAGGTAGCTGAGTGGTTGCAGCGGTTACGTCACTCCCTAAGACCTGGTTAATTAGCGTTGTTGCCGATAGGCTATGGGCAATTTGCCTTTAGCTCAACTGGCAATGATGCTGGCCGTAATGGGCTGGCAGTGAGAACCCAGGTTCGAAACATGCTCGCTCGCTGACCCTACACCCCTCACACACACACTATATATATATATATATATATATATATATATATATATACACTATATGTGTTATATATACACACACACACACATATATATATATATATACATACACACACATACATACGTATCTATTATATACATATATATATAAAATATACACATATATACACATACATATATGTGTGTGTGTATATTATATATACATACACACACATATATGAACACATATAGTATTTAAAGGCTGGAAACATTACTTTTTAAATGTGGTTTCTGTTTACTTTTTTGATCTACACACCTGTATTTTCCCTCTGAGTCCGGATAAAAACACAAAACATTTGTGCTCAAAATGTATGTTACTTTTTGGATTTGCTGGCAAGATTCATGAACTCACTGACAGTTACTGAAAATAGAGACACTAATATACAGTTCCTCTATAATGAGCTTTAACACCTGTAGTGAGCAGTGTGGTGATTTTGATGTCTGATCCACACCTGTGTTTTCAAGTGATTTGCTAAAATAAGAACATAATACAATGACACTTTAACCAAAGTGCAGTTCATTGAAATTTGGTCAAATATCTAAGGAGGCACTGCTGTTTTACCCTTGACCAAGGTAAATAACCTACGTTTTCATATGTACAATATAAGATACTATATCATTCTATAAGCCATAAGCTATCAGTCATTCTGTGAAGAAAAAAGAAAAAAGTGCCACTTTTCACATCAGTAGTGAAAGTGTGGAGTGACAACTATAGAGTCACCAAATACAATAATTTCTGATTTCTTGAATTCACTCTGATTCACTGCTGAGAAAATACCTCCATATATATTCACAGGATCAAAGAGAGTATTCCTTTGTTCATTCGTTTTATGAGGAACATGTGATACTATGTAATGTTTTGACCACAATGAAATAAAGTAGCATCTTATTTTTAAATGGCAGGCAGACTGTGGTGGAAATCACAATCAAGACAAACCCATATGTCTTGTATGACAAATGCAAACTGATACTGTTTGTCGGTTAACTTCGTTCAAGTAACAAAAACATTTTAAAAAGCATTAATACAACGCGTATATTATACAGAAATCGACAAAGAAAACGGACGTTAAAACTGAATCAGAAAACAGGACCCACCCATCGTAGCCTACGCCACAAAATAAAAAAAAGAAAAAGAGTCCACAATTTAACTGCACGGAAGGCCTGCCTCGCCTCAATAACGGTAAATTACTCATTTAGAAACCTTGCCTTCTTAGTCAGTGTTTGCAGAAAACCCCCAAGGCTTCATGAAATAGCCAGTCACTGTTGCTAAAATGTTAACACACTGGGTAGTTGTGCGCGCACACCGCTCTTACTTTTCTAACGTTACACTTGTTACCAGTTGTATGTCAGCAAGTAAAGGTATTTGAACGTATATCCTGTAAATTAGTGGCCACAGTTTGCGGGAACCCCGCCCCTCCGCAGCTCCATCCAGAGGGGCTCTGGAAGTGTCAATCACGGCTGCACAGAGGGAGCAAGAATCGCCGCGTCGCACACTTGTCAACCCTCACATTCTAGAAACGGTGTGAAATACCTGTCCTTACAACGTGCCAAAACTACACTTCAAAACCTTTTCTTGAAAACAGAATTAAGTCGGGTGTGCTTAGCCCACTACATAGCTAGCTAGTTGCTACATTCACGAGTTTGTGCGGTTCATTCTATGCATCCACAAAACCCCCAAGAGATTTTTCTTTCATGCTATGTTAGCAATCAGCGAAAACTTTAGTACACATTGGTGACAGTATGTTTTGTAGGCAGCTAACTAGCTACTCTAGTCAGTTAGGCTACTGCACGCACATTTCTCTGAACCTCTGGCTAGCAAACTTAGCAAGCTACTTAGTTGCTGCTATCGTACAGTGTGAACGCCACGTTGCAGGCTAACTTCCAACCGAATAATGCATAAACATACAATAACACAAATTCAACCGATGTGACACATGCTTAAGTTAATACGATAGAGAAACCGTTTCCCTCCGATAAATGCAAACTCTTTCTGCGCGGTAGCTAGCTGGCTAACGTTGCATCACTTGCTTGCTCGCAGACTAAAGTTTGCAACTTTGCGGCTCACTCTTGCATCCGCTTTGGCTACCTTGCTAGCAAAGTGGTCAGCAACTGATTGCTAGCGAGTTTGCTAGCTATTTAGCTACTCACTAACTGTCAGATATCATGCACGGTGGTGAGGCAAATTAGCTAGCAATGGAAGACGGGTTTTCATTACCCTGACTTTCTCTGTTTGCTGTCATTATCTGTGCACGAGGAAGCTGTTAGTTTGCTTGCAAGATATAAGTCAGTTTGTTAGCTGCAGAAACCGTGAGGGAAAAAAACAGCTTCAGCAGATGAGCTAACGTAGCTAAATGGCTAGCACTTGTTGCTAACTGGACTAAGTAATAGCTTCACTTACCGTTCAGATTGGCCTCCAATGCGGGACAAGGAAACAAACAACAAAAAGTTTTACTGTAATTTTAGTGTGGTTGCATTTGTTTAATCGCTCGTGTTCCGACTTAATACGGAGTAAAACGGCTACAGCTGTTAAGCTCTCCAAGTTTTAGGATGTGCATTTCGCCATTTTTTTGCCTTTTCCCGCGAAGCATTTACGTTTTTGCCCCGTCATAATTCAGGAAGTTAGCTAAATAGGTACGTCTGTACAGTACCGCTAGCAGAGACTGGGCTTAAGAAACTTAGTGTGTGCAGTGCGTTCTACAATTTCCAGAGTTTTGCAAAACAAACCATTCCAGATAACATTCTAATTTTACACAGACATTCTTGCGCAAGAAATTTATCTGTAACCACTGGAGCGGTTAGTAGATACTTGAATTTTCCTCATGAAGGTGATGAGATTAAAGAATACGGGTGACTATTAATATGAAATATTATCGTTGCAGTGGAAGTGTTTTTGTTTTATTTATTTCATTTTAATTATAGATAGAGGCCTGTTGTAAACAGTAGTAGTGGTGGTATTGCCAACATCATAGAGCACTTCTACAAAAATGATAATGTCCTGCTACCAAGGCAATCACGAAAACATATGCCTTGGGTACGATCAAAACGTCTGAATCATGAATAGTCTAATATCAGCTATTATTTTTATTACATTTTCTTGGTATTGTTATTTTGCTTCCAATTAAAATGTTAGTCTTTGTAATCCTAAAACATTTCCTAATGCGTCAAACAAGCCCTTTGTAAACCTTATCTATACCTTATGTATGCTCGTAGGCCAAAATTAAGCCTGGCTAATGTGATTGTTGTCCTTTCGAATAAGCAGTTTTACATTGGTTTCTTTTATATACGAGACTGCAACCTTTGTTTCATTTTCTGGAGTATGCTTTTTAATTGCATGGGAATTATGTTCTCTTATTATTACTATTATTATTATTATTGTTTTGTTGTTGTTGTTTTGTTGTTGTTATTGGGCTCTTTATGGTGTTAAATATGTGTAATCACTACTTGTCACTTAGCCAACTCCTTTACGGAGCACAGAATATTCTAACTGATGATGTAATTGCTGTTTTAAGACTACACGCTAGACAGGCTAACAGGCTAACTAGGTTAAGCTTACTGAGAGAGGCACACAGAATATTGTATATTGTTTTATGCCATGTACAGTTATCCCTTTATTCATCTACTTCACAAGTAATTTAATAGAAAATGTAAACATTTTTCTCTAATTGAAAAGTAGAACAAATACCCCATGCTTGTGATTGATAGAGCAACATAGACATTACAGCAATAGCTGTTACCAATGAAATATCTAGTATTGTTATAGTTCCATTTGTCCTAGTAGAAACCATTGTTTTCTCTGGTCTCAGGTGTAATTACATTTCTGATTAAATGATGGCTATTAATGAAACAAACATCTGGCTTTGGGAGTGTTTGACGTTTGGTAATAAGGGTGCTAATTTATTAACATAATTTAGTAACTGATACATAAGATACGAATAGCTTAAATCTAAATATTTCTTCATTATGCTTGTTTCTTGTTCCTTTATACAGCCCAGTTAATCGGGTGGTCTCCAGCTGTGAACACACCCGTTATTAGATTTCTTGGTTTTCATATGAAACTGTCAAGAGAGGCCTAGGCTTTTTTTATTCTGCTGACATCAGTTAAGACAGTTTTATTTCAGTTTATGATTTTCACAAATATAAACCATGTACATATCCCTACAGTAAGCCTTACCATTTATTTTATCAAGTGGCTCTACATTTATAAGTAATATCTAAGGTCAACTATATAATTTGGCAAACGCGATTGAAGGGGAGAATAGAAAGTTTTCCTTGTTCGTGGAGAGTGCCATGATTATGGAGGTGGATGGTGAAAATGCCACATCACAGACATTTGGCCTTAAAAAGCCACAAACTGTCTTAGTGTTCTTGTTGAAAATAACAGCGGTAGAGACAAGCCTTCTCTCAAAGGTTGTTTAAGAATATAACTGAACACTCTGCTGTTGAGTCTTCTATATGAAGCTGCCCAATGTCAAATAAGTTATGTAGAAAATTTGCAGGAAGATCACTGACATGGGTAGTTAGAAAGCTTTTATCTTGATTATACAGGCACGAATGAATCCTCAGTAAAGTGATTGAATGTTTACAGAAATGGAAGTGATTATTTTTAGCTCAGAATGAGGAGAAACACCTGAAATTATTGGTGATTCTTTACTTCTCTCTCATGTTCACTCATTTGCAAATATATCATTAATAAATATCATTAAAACATATCTTCATAGTTCAAATAAAATGTGACTTCTGTGTCTAATCGCAAATGCAAACAAACTTCATTTTCAATCGTGTCATCATGACTGAGCCTTTTGTTAATGCTGAATCAAGTTCCAACATACTCTAGTCTGTTCAGACAGACCCAGGCAGGAACCAGCCCTAGGGTGCACACCATGGCTGCTGTCAAGATTTAAGTCAGTTTCTGTCATGGGTTTTCAAACTTTCAAACCAAAACTACATTTACTCATTAAGGTCTCATTCACTGTCCAAATCTGGAAAAGGAAGCTCATTACCCCAGACATAAAGCCTTACTGACCACCATTCATGCCAGAACATTTGAAGGGATTCTTAATGCTTGCTAACTAGTTAGTATTGCATGTGTATAAACAATATATAGTATGTACAAATATATAGTATGCCTATCAAAAATTATGTAACAAAATGCTTGAATCCATAATACCTAACAGCCTAGATCCAGCTATATTTCTTTATTATATCAGATACATGGAACACTATTATAGGTAACATTGAAAAGAGGATAGAGCAACACAAGTAAACATATTGTAGGCACAGTAGCTACTGTCATTAAGCTTTGGTAACAGTCCACAGAACATTTTCACATTTAAGTCTATACTGTCAGGCACAGATGGCTAAACACGACAAGAGAAAACATATCACTTTACCAGCATAACAACAATGCATCAGAGGCATATGCCTCTTATACAATCCTATGACCACTCCACATCATCTTCACTTACAGTATGTACTGTATGCTGGAGGTGTATGTACACTTCTGCTGTATCAAAGCAAGTTCTGGCTTTGGTTCTGGTTATTTTCCAACTGAAAAAAAAAAACCTTTTAGGCCGGGTGCTTAATCATTTTAAATGCCACACAATTGGTCATTTAAATTGAGTATTCATATAAGGAAATGCTATTTTTTTTCTCACATAGCATTTGTCATTAGTTCTTTGAGAAATTAAGGAACAGTAGATGCAAAAAATTGTTTCCCAAAAAAATCACATTGTGTTTAGACTGAGTAGACACTTTTAATTCATATTTGCTCGACTTAGGAAATTCAGATTCCTTATTCACATTTGTCATTCTAAACAGAACTCAGTTACACAAAATATGAAATCCTTCCACAGATGTGTCAATACATATCTTCAGCTGCATCTGAATGGAGCTTAACTTGAAATTTCAAACACTGTAAACAAATGGGGGTGCAATACCACTCGGCAAGAGAGTGAACATATCAATAATGTGTTCAAAGCACTTAGTTTCCTCTGAAAATCTAATTTACTAGTTGCAGGTGACAGGGTGAGAGTTCAGCTGTCAATGACTGAGAGGAGCTGTAGTTAATAATCTGTAGGATAAGCAGTTATTATTATTTTAACACAGAGCCATGTTTATTTTTATCTATCATCATTAAGGCTCCAACAGTCTTAGTCACAGGGGAGAGATATATGTAGTGAAGCATGATGGGTAGTGCTGAACACCAATTAAGGAGCAGAACCCATATGCAAATGAAAATATTGAAATATATTGAGAAATATGTTGTTTAGTCAATTCAATTAATTTGTATTAGTGGAAATTGATACTGATTATCAGCTCAACATTGATTGAGCTAAAAATATATTCTCTAAAATATATTCTTAATATCTGTTTGGTAAGTATGGCTGAGAAATCATTTTGGTATTACTGAGAAATCATCATTGCAAGAATTACTGAGAAATCAATTTGGTAAGCTTCAGTGGGAAGTCGGTTTCTGAGCATAGGTAAGAAATTAACTTGGAACGTATTACTGAGAAGCCGGTTTTGTAGGCATTAATGAGGAATCAGTTTGGGATGTTTCACTGAGAAATCAGTCAGAAATTGACTGCGGAGAGGAAAAAAACCATCTGGTCTCTTCTGTTTCATTTTGTGCAACATAAAAAGTTTAGCCCTAGAGAAATCATTTTGCACCATGAATGTAAATTTAGTTTCTTATTTTAAAACATTACAACCAGCTTAACTAAGGGTTTGGACTCTAGCAGTTTTCTTTAATCAATGGGTTCTTTAGATGATGGACACATACCTTAATTTTGTGCAGCTGTAGCTCAATCTACAGTATCACTTTAGATAAACATTTGTCTTGCTCCAATATTACCTGCAGCATTCTAAGTCAGACCCTCTAAATTTATGACAGCCGGATAACATCCTAAGTGTTATCTGGCAGCTGTTGTATTTGCAGTATTTGGCTTAATGTTGTGATGGTAATGAATTCCTTAATTTATTTAAACAGGTCTTCTACTTGTTTGCAGTTGACTTCAGGTTCTCCTGTCTGTCTTTGAAATCACAGATTCACTGATTGGCATTTGTTGTTGTTGTTTGCTGTGGGCAGACCATGTAATTTTGAATTATTTATCATCAAGTGATATCTGCTTTGTTTATCATAAAAATGTGCTGTCTTCCTTTGTTATTGATAACACTGTTCATCTATTTTTCAGCTAAGACAAATAGTTTTACATATTAGTTGTAGGTTAGAGATGGTGTAGTATTCTCACTATGTGCCAATTCATTTCTCCCTAATGTTACAGAGTTGCCTCTGCTTTATCTTTATCTTTTTTATAGACATACCAAGAACTTTTAAACATTTTTAATAATTAGTAGTCTTGTTTTGGATATTAAACTTAAATGTACACATGGCTTGTTCTCTGTGTTGTGTCATTTAGCCAGTTCCTGACTGTATGCTGCATGCACATAACTACTAACCAGTGCTGGTCGTCTTTATTCCAGTGAAGGTCTGTCTGTGCCTGAACATTCATCCCCTCTACTCTTTCAGAAAATACACAATATGAACTGTATTAAGATCATTATTTCCACTGGGAACAGTGGGATTATGAGCAACTCACTTAATTCCAATTACCATTCTGAATGTTCTCTTTGCTATTGTCCATCAAAAGCCCCAGATTTCAGCTACATAAATAAAATGTTGATGTGCATCCTGTCATCTTGAATTTTTGTGGCCCTGATTTCTCAAAAGGACTGTGCCGCTTTCCTTCGACCTTAGTTTTAAATATGCCAGGTGTCTCTGTAATTGACAGCTGATAACTGAAGAAGGTAATGAGCTGTGATTATGTGATAATTAATTACATAAACTGATCGTTTTGATATGATCCTTTATATCATTTTGTAAACAGCTGGGTTAACGAGAGGATTTGACATCACTTAACAAGTGTCATGCTGTTAGCACTTTGTCACAGATGTATTGCTGGAATATTGGAAGTGTGTTTGTTCAGGAGGACACAAGTAAAGGACACAAGTGATTCTGTAAGTTACTTCCAGTCATTTGGGACCCTTAAAGAAAGTAATAGCCTGGAAAAATATTCAGCTTTATTAAGACTAATTGTTTGATCCATGGAGTCCAGAAAAATTAACTGAACAACCAATTAACCTTGATTGAATCAGATGCCTCAGATTTGTTCTAGGGATGCATAACAAAATAAGTCAAATTACTTTATATTTTTTGTAAGCACAAACACACCTTCAACAGTACATTTCACAAAGAATGTATATCGATTTAAATGTAGAGATGTTGAATGAGAAATCAATGTTTAGTTAAGTACTAAATCAAACCTAATTGACATAGAACACAGATGGAATGAAAACTAGAGTACTGCACACAATGTGATACTTGGCATGCCCCGTGGACCAGGGTTGGGAAAAACTGCGCTATACCTATCAACGGTTAATATGAAATACTGATGAATGAAATTCAGTCTTTAGTCACTATCACTCATTTCACAGGCATGCAAGTATGCAATGAGTGGTAATTAAATGACTAATTGAGGTCATTAAGTTATCCCAACTGTGTCCAATTTGGTTTTATGAGGAAACTATATCAGCACCTTAGTGCAGGAGGGCTACATTGTAGGAGTCAGAAGTCACAGGATAGGATATGACTGTAGTAAGTATTTCCTAATATCAGATCCATAAATCAATGAATCAATCACTTTTAACTGAGAGAGCGAGTAAGAGACAGCTGCAAACCAAAGATACACATACTATTGCCTGATAGGGCACCACTACAATAAGCCTTTACTGAGGTGTACTTTTGAGCACAACAGCATAATTTGATAGGTTTTTCTTATCTGCTTTTCTGTTGGGAAAGAAAAAATGCTGGAAGGCATACAAGCACACATGCTTATGCCTGATAGGACACCACTATAGTAAGTATTTACTGTGATTTACTTTCTGAACACAATAGGATAGATAGATGTTTTTTCCTTACATGGGGGATTCAGTAGGGAAAAAATCTCACTCTTTCAATCACATGCGAACACACTCATGCTCACTCACTCACCCACACAGATGCGAACGCATACCACACAGAGAGGGAAGCAAGATAGCTGCAAAGCAAATTCTTTTTCCAGGCCTTATCAAATTCCATATTCATGGAGCGGCTACACTCTGGGCATAACTCATTCTAGGAAGAGGGCTGTATACCCTGCTGCGTTTCTTCTTGGCTTAGTTCTGTTTTGTTTCTGACATTGTTTTTGCTGGCATGTCCAATTGAAAGTAATCTGCCTGAATCTCTTCTGGTTGTAATAGTGTTTTCTCACAGATATATGGCCTGTGATTCAGAGAAGCAGAGCAGAGATGTGAAGCCCTTCTGTCCATCCTGGAAGATCAGGCACTGGTCTTGTTCACAGCCTTACCAAATTACATTTGAGTATCTCTCTTTGCACCCAAATCCTGTCAATGTGCCGATTACCAGGCCAGAACAAATATCATAGATGGCAGCAGCTGAGGGGCAAATATACTGGAAGTAATGATATGAGAGATGACAATAAATATTTACGCTGTCGGCTTATGTTGGCAGTACCCATGTTTCCTATGGGTGGCATACCAACAATGTCTGCAGAATCCACACGGATGATACAGGACCTCTGGGGCAACATGACTTAAACTTCCATGTCCTCACAGAAGACTCCCTAGGCTGCCACTTTTTCCAAAATTTAAGAATTTCAAGACAAATACAACCATTTAAATTAGCAAAGATGGGAAATGACGTGCTTCTCAAGCAATGGAAATAGTTTAGATTTTAATCATCCGCTCTGATGAATTAATACTGCCAAAATCCACTCACAAGATTGAGCCAATGAGAATTACTCCGCAAGGCAATTTAAATCATCTGGACTTACTTATAATACTGAGTTTTCATCTGTAAACATGTTTTGAGGTGGATTTTGGCAATTAAGAAAACTATTCTCTTTTGGAAACTCCAAGGCTCATTTAAGTAGCTGTTCATAATAACACAAAAGGAAAGAAATGTTGAGATACCCTTTAATTTCATGCTTGCAACTTGTCGAGCTGAATCATAACTAGCTTTAAATTACCCAATTTCAAAAGTGGAAGCTTTCCAGCAAAGAGATTACAACAGGTGCTTAGAATTGAAGCAGCTGCACAAGCACGAGGCCAGTTCTGAGCGACATACACAACCTTAGACACAAAGTTCAAAACAAAACACTTCAGTTATGCATTTTATATGAATAAAATTATGTTAATAAAATGTATGTTTCTGTAATCCTAAACTGAGCATTTAAACATAGAGAAAAGCCATGGTACTACTTAAGAAACCAAAATTATTTTGGCAACCATTCTAGTTATGCAGCTTGAGTGAAACCACATGGTATTTATGAAAGCTGCATTTTGAATAATGTCTTCTGTTATGTGGCTGATGCTGGCTCTGCAAAAAATGTGTCATAATTAATGTCCTGGGGTACATTTTGTGCCATAGTGTCACATTTTCTTTTGTCTCCTAAAAAGAAATAGTGGTTGAAATGTTAAAGAATATTTATTTATTTATGATTGATGAAAAAGAAAATTTAAACATCCCCACAGGATGGCAATGTCTGCTATGTTCAGTTTTTTTCCTCTTGAGAAACCATTTTCCAAAATCTCATTGTGAGCTAAAAAGAGATCCAACAGAAATCTAATTTTATCTCAACCGCAACGTTTCAAGCATGCCTCAAAATGAGATGGCTGGGAGATCTCAGGAGCTGATCTTTGAAACCAGGAAATTCTCAGTTAAAGTCCGATAAGTTAAATTCCTAGTTTTTCCTTAAGAATTATGATGAAGCAAATTACTCACTGGCTTCTTATTTTAATTTATTCCAATCTGATGCAGAGTGATTTCCGTGACCGAGCCCTTTCACCACTGAACAATCTGACAAATTAGAAAACAATGTATGAGGAGTGATTCTTGCTGGCTCAGCCTTGTTTTTAATCATAGATACATTAATTTACAGGGTGGAAATTCCACCTCTGGTAAATATTACAAACACTTACAGTAGAAAGTGGCTTGTAGTAGCTGTGTTTTTCTGCTAGTACTCTGTGTTTTTCTGCTAGCAGAATGTCTGGCATTATAGCACCCAGATGCATATCAAATTCAATGACAAGCAGGGTGTATATTGGAAGCCTCAAAATACCAATACAGATATACAGATACAGCATATACAGATACAGATACAGCATATTTTGTTGCCATTTTCTACACCTGGAAGTAGTTTGTGAGTGATTTGATGTCTGGACCTAAAATTGTCACATGTGTACCTATTGGTGTAGACTGTATCAAGTGTCTGAATCCAGGTTTGGGGATACCTCCATATGACTTTCAGGTCTAATATTTCTCTCGGCTTGAAATCTAAAGCAAGCTCTTCTCAGATTGTCAATTTTTATCTATTTAAGAATTATCTTAAAGCATACCTTCATGTGCTTGACACTTTGCTGAGCAACTAATCTGTTTCCATATCATTGAGCTGTTGCCTTCAAACTACTCTATAACAATTGAGAGGCACATTATGCTCAGCAGTCCTGAACAAAGTTTGTGTTTTCACCCTTTATAAGGAAACAAATCAGTGCCATTAACACTTTTTTAAAGGGATCAAAACTACCTACTACAAGAGTATGGGTTTGAGTGAGCGTTCACAGCTTGAACAGTGTAACACTGCATGTTTAACACGCATCCCATGCGGGTCTTCATGCCTTCTCATTTCAGCACAGGTAGCTTTCCCCGTACGCTGTAATTTGTTTGACTGGAAACTGACATAATTTCCTGTTGCGTGTGCCTCCTGTTGCCCATCCAGACATTATCCTTACAATATTTTCTTTGGGTTGGCACCGTGTCAACCCTCCACTACAGTTGCCCATTTCTTTACAAACTATTACACACCTGCATATTTACTGAGGTGGTTCATGTTGAAGTCACAACAGTGGTACTCAACCTGGGAATTGAACCTATAACCTTTCCATTAATGATATTATAATAGCATAAATATTATTATTAATGAATCATTAATGAAATAGAAGAAAAAAATCATAAGCCCGTTTTATATGTTGAAGTTAAATGGATACTTTTGACACTCCAGTATGGCCCTATAAATAATGAATAGATTTTCAGATACAGCAAACAAAAGCTCCATTCATAATTCAGTCCATCCTTTTTTCAAAAAGGAATACTGCCAACCATTCCTGCCTGAGTCTTGTTCACTGAAGCAACCTGTTGCAGAAACAATTGCTTAGAAAGAGCACAGTTTAAAGAGACTGATAAATTTGTATTGTTTGTGATATGCTGGCTACCTTACCCAGAGCAACTGAAGACCATTATCCCAAGTAAGTGCTTTTATGACAGCTGGAGCACCTTTCACACTATTTCACACTGTCTATTGTGACAAGCAAGATTCATTGTCCAATTATTCTTCTGCAGATGTAATGTGCCTCCTAAATTACCAACTCTATGGTGCTACTAAAATGTAGAGCATGCTAATAGGTAGTGATTAATATAGCTGTGGGCTACATTAAATCTTTAGGTCCGTGGCTCGATGTCTTTGATTCAGCTGCTAAGCTGTGAGTATAGATTCGATTTAAATTGCAGCTGGAGAAATGGTTCATTGTATTCATGCCTAGCACATACATGCTGTAATAGCAAGCTGTGTATGTGAACAGTGTGATAGCAAGCTGTGCACATGACCAGTGTGATAGCAAGCTGTGTACATGACCAGTGTGATAGCAAGCTGTGCACGTGACCAGTGTGATAGCAAGCTGTGTACGTGACCAGTGTGACAGCAAGCTGTGTACATGACCAGTGTGATAGCAAGCTGTGCACGTGACCAGTGTGATAGCAAGCTGTGTACATGACCAGTGTAATCAGAAGCTGTGTACATGACTAGTGTGATCAAGCTGTGTACATGAACAGTGTGATAGCAGATGTGTCTGATGATGACATTTGGTTTTTGCAAACGCTGCACTGAAACCTTTAGTTGTATGCATTATTCTGAAGAGCATGTTGCCAGCTAACTACATTACAGAAAAGCTAAATAGCTACTTTTCAATGATGGGACAAGTGCCTAGTATGCTGTTGACTAGTTTCATATTGACACAGTGACCAGTTGAGAGAGATACTGATTCGAAAATGTCATGAACTGGTCCTCTGTCTCTGTTGGTGACTGCTTGTTGTGTAGAACAGACACACACACACACACACACACACACACACACACACACACACACACACACACACACACACACACACACACACACACACACACAAACAAACACTCACACTGCGCTCTCACCAGAAAAAAAGGAACAGCAAACAAATTGCTGTAATGGTTAACTCCAGTAATATAATAATATATTTTACATTATATAATTACTTAATAATATGAGAAGAGTAGGGCTGCGCTGTGCGTCACAGTTATTCTGTATGAACTGGACCTCAGTCATCTATTCTTTTCACAGTTGCAAACTGAGCAGTGAATCTTGTGAAAAATCACAAGATTTGATCTTTGTGTCTAAAAGCCGCTGTCCACAGATGACAAACCCAGAGTTTGGTTGGAAGGACCTCACAGGGTTAAGAGTAGGTCTGTGCAGGAGGTGAGTCATCTGCTGCTAGAGTAAACCTCACAGTGTAGAAACCGGGTGGCCGTCCATCAAGCGCCTGTCACTCTTTCAGCCTGTTTTCAGGCTGCTGCAATGAAGTGAAATTCTCAAATCCGTAATATGAATGGCTACAGACGGCACATGATATCAAAAGGGTAAACCGAGGATTGATACATGCGCTGCTGTTGTAATGTAGCTTAGCATTTACATGTCCTTATTAAACAAACAAAAAAAATCCTGTCATATGCATCATAAACGCTCACGGCAGCTTCATGTTTGGTCTTTGATTGTGAGCCCTGCTGTCTAATGATCACCTTGGTGTGAAACAAAGTGCGAGGAGCTCGTCTGGCTTCACGTTGGTTTAAAAGTGGTTTGTTTTGTGCTGCTGTTGTGAACAGAAGAACATATAGTCCTTCTAAACATCCTGCCACATACGGTATGTGTGTCGCAGACGCAAACATCACTTTCACAATTGGCATTGATCGCCTGTCGGTTGCCTTGTGATGTATTGACTTGGTCTGAAATGAGGTGTGAGGCGCTCATTTGGTTTCACATGGGTTAAAGGTGATTCATTTGGGGACACAGAACTGTTGAGCAGTGTATTGACCTGCTCTTCCCAACACATAAATACGTTGCTCAGAGCCACATCAGTCCTGTACGGCCTAACTCTTCACTTTCAGACTGAGGAAATCATCCTACTGAAGACTGATTATTTTGTTGAAAATAACAATCACCCCACAAAGGCCCCAATTAATAGAGGAAAAGCAGTCAAAATCATGTTGTGTGCATGCTCCACACCATATGTCTGGGAAACTAAATGTCAGGAACTGTAATTCAAAAATAAGTAATTGCACATCAGATTTAGAGTTCTGCATTTTCCGCTAGCCAGTGGTATAACAATCTGCATAGATAACATGTGTTAGCATGCTAACAACAGGTAGCTTTCTGGATGCTAGTTACATTTTTTCAGTGTTCAGTTATAATGTTGGCTATATCAGCTAACTTGCAAGATGTAGCAAAACACTTTAATTAAAAAGCAGCTCAGATTACATCAACCAGGCATTCAACACGGACACATAAAGCGGATCTCTCCAGATCACAGTTTTATGTCCTCTCCATGGTCTCCACAATGTTTGTGCTGAATACTACCTTATTGACTGTACTTGTTTTCATTCACTGACATTGCAATGCATTTTAAACACACTGCACTTGACTGAATTCAATCTATGTTCTGTCCTTGCACAGGTATAGTGGCATCCTCCCCTCATAGGTAGTCAATCTCAGCTGGCTGTCCCTAATTTGCACACTATTTCTACATTTAGATTTCTTCACCTTAATAATTCACTCAAAGGCATAGCCCCCAAATCTCCCCTTACATCTTTGCTGTTAAACAAGTGTCTGAAATGTGCTCTCTTCTCCTCTCAGATTCTAATGCTGACTCCATATCTCCAAGAAATGAATGCAGTTTACTCACTGTTAGCAAAGAAGATGACGACTTCTTGACAAAGGTTGGAATGCTGAGAGCTGTGGAGTACTGAAGCAGCTTGAGGCTATGACGTGGATTGGTGTGTATTTCTGAGATTCCTCTTGAGCCAGGATTCACTCCTTGCACTCACTGGTGATCCCCTGCATTGTTTGTGATATACCGTTTCTCTAAAATGATGAGCATGTTCTTTTCATTGCCAACTTCCTCTGCTTTTCTCTGACCTCCCAGTGGAAACATATATCTCAGAGGTTTAAGAGAGTCCCCAGGGAGGTTAAGCACTGGGTGGAAGAGTAGGATAGAGCTTAGAAGTTGGTGGGTACGACTTTGAGTCCAAGGGGGCGGCTGTCGAATTATATCCTAGAATTATTCCTGCACTGCACTGGGTTTTAGAATAATAACCAATTTAATTTATACTGAAATCTAATGTCATTGTGTGGTTTTCCAGCTTTTTAAGGCTACTTCAAAGAAGCCACCACTTCCCTCTCATCCATTTTCATGTATTTGGACCCCTTCTGGGAAGCTTTTGGAAAGTTATTTTCTTTGATTGCAGGCAAGAAACTGTCCATAAAGTGAAAAATACTGTAAATTGGCCAGATTGTCCAATGAGACATTGTATCACATTCTTTATATTACTTGAGAAAGTTCCAGTTTCCCTTTTCATTTCTTTCACTGGTCTGAACAAAATGATCAGGAAAAAACAGCATAACATATCTCCTTTCTGCTGTCTATTCTCTCTTCTCAACTTTTTTCCTGGGATTACATCACTGCTGGCCAGCTCTGCCAAAGTCAAAACAGCCCTCATCCCAGTCTTACATTATTGCGAGTGCTATTCAGAGAACTCCAAGAAAAAAAAATCAGTACAAAACAAGGATTATTCTATAACCATTTGAGCAGGTTGTGAAGGATATAGTTTGACCGAATGGATTTGATCTCTTTGGACTTGTGGAATGGAGAAGAAAGCTGAAAAATAAAATGTAAACATTGTGCAATCACTTTCCCAGAAAGCAGCAGGAGCACAGCATTACTCACTTCTTCCCTGAAATGGAAGAAACCCTGATCAGGATCATAATACTGTGTCTAATTTTAGATATGGTAATAATTGCTCTTCACAGTCATTTTGTTTCATTTTTTTCAAGGTGAAGAACAATATGCTCTCAGAAACTAGTGAAATGGGAGGCTTTCTGAAGTGATCAAGGTATCAAGGATGTGTGGCACCATCTCTGTGTGTCAGTGCTTATTATTTCCACAAATAATCAAATTGCCACTTTCTCCTGTTATGCAGAACCTATTGCAGTCATTGTCCATGAGAATGGTGCTTGGGGTCAACAGCTAAAACACTGTGTCTCTGCAGGGTACGTGCAACTGACTCTTTAGACCATTGCAGCTCACAGGGGGAATAAAAGGGGAACAGTAAGACTTATTCATATCAATATAAATCTGTCTGTGCTGATCAAGCTGTGTCCTGAGCATTTGGATAACAGCTAGAACCATTTTAGATTAGGTTACAGTAGTGGCTGTATTCAAGATCTGATTTGGAACAGGGGCATCTGTGAGAGACAGGATATGGACCGTTGTCAAGCAGACAGGCCAGTGAACATAAACTTTGCTCTTACTAAGACGTCTACCCCCTTATGTGCCTCCCTAACTCTGGGGGTGTTTTGTCATGACACTGATTTCTCTGGCTTGCTCACTGTGAGTGTTTGCAAATTTGTCTCTGAATGTCTAACATACCTGTATTGTGCTATTTCAAATTGTCTGAGCTAATTTAACCAATCTGAATTATTGTTTGGTATTTTTCCCCACAAAACTCATATTATTGCAAATGCTACTGTGCTGCACCCTTGGCTATTTTAAAGTTGTGACATGGCAAAGCTGTTTTATCAACTGCAAAACTGATTTGCTGGGTTACCTACAAGTTGCCACATGAAGTTCCAGTCTCTTTTGCAGCATGACTTATGCTTCAGACTTAATTAAAGTTTTCTAAGGCCAAGGACATCTTGCATTTCTCTGCAACCTCATGGATCTCAAGAAAATTCTGGAACACCTGTTGTGCTATTGCAGAATGCTTTTGCCTTCCACTTTTTGTCCTCTAAGATCACCAAGCATTTTCAACCAGTGCACAAAATTGTGACTGAAAACCAAGACAGTGATTCCTTTTTTTTTTACTTTCATTAGCCACTTTCTTTTTCTTGTCGGTCACTAACTATCAGGGCTGGGGAGTAACGGAATACATGTAACAGTGTTACGCATTTAAAATACAAAATATGATAGTAATCAAATTACAGTTACATTTTAAAAATATTTAGATCACTGAAGGGTTTACATTGGATTTTTTCATTTAAAGTTTATTCAGTTGGAAAATCTATCCGATGATAGGCAACTCCAGGGTGTATCTCCCATATGCCCCTCACGAAAAAAAAGAAGAAAAAAGTGCGCAGCCTGCCTGACTCACAAGACAGTAGAATGCAGAGTGAGACAGAAAGCAACCAGTGCAATGTGTTTATGTCATGGAAATACCGGGACCATTTTACTTTCAAATTTGGCAAAGGTCGCAACATAACAGTACAATGCAAGCTGTGTTTGCCAGCAACCAAACTGCTATCCTCTTCAAAGAGTCAACCTCTAACCTGAAGAAGCATGTTGAAGTAAGTTCTCTTTTTCATTATTTAAGCTAATATTGATCGCTAGCTAGCTATCTTACATAGTTTGGCTGCACTGGATTAGCTATTCAGCTAGCTAGTAGGCTAGTAGGTATAGTATTAAAGCTAACTAGCTAACGAGTAGATACAGTGACAAAACAAATGAAATTTCACATGTTCAAAACTGCAATTACTCCAACAATTTTACACTATGTATATTATACATTAAATTGTTAAGCTACTCCTTTCTCACTCACAATGTATTTAGGGTGGCTCGTGCCTTTTCTAACTCATGTTTTCGTGTAATGTACAGTTTTTGAATTAACATTTACAATTCTGAAGAAACTGTGATGAAATGCCCATAGACTTAACATGGGGGTGCCAAAATGTTAGCCACAACAATGCTAAGTGAACACTCCGTAACCGTTCAGAACCTTAGTCAGATGAATTATACTGGTGCACGTCCTTATAAAACTTTCATAAAATGCTTTAAATGTTTTTTTTTTCATGTGAAATGTTATCATAACTAAAAAAATATAGACTATTTTATGTATTGCAGTAAAAAAAATCACTCAAGTTTAGTTATTTAGATTTTGACATCACTTGGACATAGTTTGTGAGAATCACCCAACCAGTATATGCCACATTCACACTTTTACTTACATAGGCTACTTTTAAAAATTAAAAACACAGTATTAAGAATGTAATCCAAAGTATTTATCTTACGTTACTTACCTTGAGTAATCTAACAGAATACATTACAAATTACATTTTAGGGCAAGTATTCTGTAATCTGTAGTGGAATACATATTAAAAGTAACCCTCCCAACCCCGCTAACTATGAAGTGTGTGTGTCTTTCGTTGCTGTGTTTTTTTATAACCCAGTAAACATGTAGTGGTTGGGCCAATGTTGACTAATGGTCATTATGGTTGGCGACAGGCACCGTCTGCTGCCAATGTTGGCACACTGTTGGGATGCCACTTTAGTCCAACGGTCACGTAATCATCATGAGCCAACATTGGTACAATGTTGGACTACCAATCTACCCCAATCATTGCATAACCATCATGAACCAACATTGGCACTCCGTTGGCATTGTGAATTTTACCCAACCGTCGCATTTTCGCAACTAATGTTCCTAACTGGCTTCTGAGCCAGTTCGGACAGTAGCTCAGGACGATCGCGAGGACATTTTTGAAGTTCAACTGAAAGTGTGCAAGACAGTCTCTCAGTCTCACTCTGAAGAGAGAAGTAAAGCCGCATCTGGGTAAGTACTTATAACAATTGTCCTATATTTTGTAAAATAAATAAACGTATCATGTCTAATTATGTAGTTTGAATTGGAAAGGTTGCTTTAATATAGGCCTATCGAATTTATATATTTATTTGTTGTTGTATGTTGGTAGTTTTTGCCAATTTTAGTGAGATGGATTTACATAACGTTAACTGATTCTGAGGTAAATTAGCTAGCGTAGGTAGCTACGTATTTAGCTCTTTTAACTAATCCCACACTGCTTGGTTAGCTAAGGCTACATTTTTTATTTCATACAAATGGATGATAGGCTATAACTTTAATTTTGATTTTTGTTACCACCCATGATACTGAGTCAATCCAGTCATCAACCGTAGCCACACTTCTCACTTGCAGTTACCTTAAGGTAGCCTCCCACAGTAGTGTGAGTTAAAGATAGGCACATTTATACACCATTTTAACATAAAAGTAACAGAAAACAGTATAGAAAACTCATACAGTAAACATAGTTGCATTCATTACTCTTAAGCTAGCTTAATGACCTAGCTAGCTAACTAGTAAAGAAAGAGCAACTGCAGTTACACACACACACACACACACACACACACACACACACACACATTAACCACCGGTGCAATAGCCTATTTAGCCAGTATTTTGCAACGCTGGACAAAAACAAGAGACCGGATGTGGGGGAAAGTTGTAATGATTTACTTTAGACTGGACGAACTTTAAAATATGATAATACTATTGTACGTTTTTGTTTTTATTATTATTACTATTATTATTATTGTTGTTGTTGTTGTTTTTACGTTGTGCCTGTTTTAGGGTTAAAGGTGGATAGCTTGATCCACCTTCACTGTTAAAATAGCGTTTAGAAACCCTAAAGCGGGGTTGCGGGGTTAACTGACACAAAACATTACTGAGTCATTATTTTGTTTTTGTCTTTGAGGAGCTGTGTGGGCAAACGTCACAGATGCCACAGATGCCAACATCTGTACATCAGCGAAAAATTGGCTGCGGTATGCTAAAGACCGTGAGGGAGGAAGGCGAGGAACGCAAGTTTTAATTAAGTTTCTAAAAGTAGCCTACTGTATTTTAAATTCAGTTGTAAACACTTCTCCAACCTTAAATTCTGAATGGAAATTTCTTCTGTGTAGCGCAGCATATTTCTGCAAATGTGATATGTTGGATATAAAGGGCATACAATTGTTTCTGCCGACTTCAGAAGACCAAAACGTTGTATTTATGCTAGTACCATATCTACTAACAAATGCCTCTTTGCTGTAGAAAAAAAATGACATTGAAACCAAATGGTAGCCTATAGGCTAATCAGTAACGGTTGGCTGGCGACTTTGGACCACCGATGTTAGCGTAACGTTCTAGAACCAAATACTGTTCTGTGCAGAATATCATATGGATTATAGTTGGCTGTAGATGCTAGGCCAACCGTGCAGAAAAATGACAATGGGCCAACGTTGGGCCAAAGCAAATTGTTTACCAGGAAATAAATATCCTATTGGAGGACAGGAGAAATACATGGATTGCAGTGATAATGGAGATACCAGTGATGAATGAGCCAAAATATAAGAAAGCAAGACTGGATTATTAATTTATTGGATGTTTGTGGGGCTTGGTGAAGACAGTTTGAGCCACCAAACCGATTACGACTTGTTACACCCGTCATTGACTTGGTAAGTCAAACCATAGATAGCTAGCAAGCTAGCAAATAGGAAACAGGTAGCTGACTGATGCTGGTTGGTTAGTTTGCAATTATTGATCAGCTAATAATATCCCTAAGCTTAACTGGTGGTTACAGTTTTTCTCAGGTTTACATTGTTTGTCTTTGTCTAAGAGGTCATGAGCTACCTCAGATCAAAGCATTGATCAATGTCCCTATGAAATATTGTTTAAATCTTTTTATCTTGGGTGTCAGGGACATGGCTGCTGCTTCCTGGGCTGGCCACCAGATGGCCACGTAACTTCCTTTGTTCTATTTCTCATTTCGCCTGTGTTAATTACTAATTGTTTATGCCTGCGATCTTTATTTAAGCCCAGCCCTGTCTGTTTCTCTGTTCAGTCTTGAGTTGCCATGCTTAGTGTATGTTAACTCTTGTACCAAGCCTATTTTGTTTCTCCTGAGTCTTCAGTAATGGTAACTTCCTTTTCTTTGAACCAAAGTGTCCTGAGTCATCTCTGCATTTGGATTCTCCCTGCCTTTGTCACATTGGGTTTTGTTTTCAACTGTATTTGCCAGGTTCTGTGACACCAGGACAGCTGCATACCAATGGCAAGTTATTCAGTCTGTCTATACACAAGTACCCTGTTGAGCCAGCAATATGCAGCTACCCTGACCCCACACGGTGACCTATCTTGTATCACACAAAATTCAAATAGGCTGTCTACTACCAAGCAATAAAAAGGGAAATCTCTCTGAATTCTGAACGACCCTACATATCCACTTAATCCTTCGTTTCAGCTATTGCCATCAGTTAATTTGTTCTAAGTGCCTCTTGCACGAAAACACTGCTTCAATGAGGTCTTTTTCACTGCAGTATCCACCCTTAACAAGGAAATGAGAGAATGAACCTGTCTGGCCAGGAGTAATTGGTAGATGTCCTGGTGGTTGATTAATGTTGACATTAAACATGATCTGCTATTTATTGTTATGGGAACACATTGTTATGTTTTCCATACTGAGCTGCAATATGAGCCAAAGACAAATTTCCATTGTGTGTGCTTTTTATGTTCTCTGAATTTGAATTTCTAAGAATCTCACACAATAAAGTGTCACAGATGGGGCACTGGTTTTCTTCCAGGCCCAAAGGGAAGACTGCCCATTGGATCATCCCCTCATGGACCCCACCCATAAGTCAACCCTCATCACTTCTAGCAGCAGCATGGCTTTCCCAGCCCAGCTCTGCTTAGATTTAGTCTTTTGATAAGGGAAGGCTGCAGGTTGGTACCTGTATGGCCACTGGGCGATTTAGATGGACCTATACGCGGGTCAGTGCTGTAGTAGTAAAGATTTATTTCTCCCATAAAACACTATGAGTGGAGATGAATGCATTATAAAGGTGTTGGTCATTCTGGAATAGGTTGTCTGCAGATAATGTAAAACAACATTTCTAGAGCACAGCACATTTTTGCAGCAGTGGGGCAAAATCTGAGACACACAGGAAGGACTCACAGGAAGTGTTAGAGGATAAAACAGGAAGATAATCCTCTTTTGATCAACCGGGAAAAAAAAATGAATTCACGCCACTTTCATCTGGAAGACAAAAAAGGCCGGATACAGGGGGGTGCTGGGTCGGGCTACGCCCCCCCAGATTCTTGCCACGCCCCCCCAGTCCTCTCTCTACACATGCCTTCAGCCAAAAACTGGTGTGATTTGCTGTTTAGCACGTATGCTAAACCTGGTGCGATTAGAACACTAGATTGGAAAAATTGTAGCCAATTTTAGATTTTAGAAAACATCGATTTAACATTAAAAAATACACCACATGCTAAGTGAAAACTAAGAGAAGCTTAATAAAGCTAATGAAAACATAACAAGCCATGTAACATAACATGTGTGCTATATAGAATAAAAAATAAGTTAGGTGCGAAAGGGTTAATTCCATTCTTCAAATTGTTTTCCCACTAGTTTCTGATTGGTTGGTTGGGCAGCATAAAACTCAGAAACAAGGCAATTGCCTTTGTCACTCGCACTGTGGTCACGAACTTGTCACTTGTCAAGTGCTTCTGAAGTAGCTAGCTCCATTACGCAAGGAGAAGGCTAGTTAAATCTAGTCTGATTTTGTGATAATCCATCTTTTGGTTCATTGATTTTATTTGAACCATTTCAGTTTAGATTTTTCTAATCTAGACATAGATGAATTTGTAAGAGTTTTTGCCCAAAAAATAGAAAACTGATGCTGTGATATGAAAATGTGACAGAATCACAAACGTTATAGGGATAAAAGGTAAATAACAAAAGAGAAAGCTAAAATGATAAAAAAGAGGGAAAAAAGTTCAGAGATGTCCAAAAATTTGTTAAGAAAAGAAAATTTAAGCTGTCCTATTAGGAGTGGATGTGTGTTTGGAAATAAGAAGTTAATTACTAATGGTCTAGACATGGATGAGTTTTTGCAAAAAGAAATAGAAAACTGATACCATGATTTGACATAAAATATGAATGCAAAAATATGACTGAATCACATAAGTTGTGGGTGAAAAAGTTAGGTATGCCTATATAAAAAAGGAAAAAAAGTATAGTTAATAAAGATAATTTCTTCCTTAGATGGGGGGTGGTGTTGGGAATATGTAACTCAATAAGATGTAAAATATGCATGAAAATCACAAAAGATTTCAAAAGAGTATCACAAAAGAGTAACAGAATCACAAAAGTTATGAGGGGAAAAACGAAGAAAAAAAGAAAAGAAATGAAAAAAAAACAATTAAAGTATAGAACGGGGGTAAACAAGCCAAAAAAGTACATTAAAGTTAATAAAGATATCCTCCAAAGATTGGGGGTAAACGTGACTATGACTATATGACTGCAATTTAAATGATGCCCCCCAGAAATTTTCACTGCGCCCCCAGTCAAAGCAGGCTACATCCGGCCCTGAAGACAAAAGTTATTTCTGTCAAATATCCATTTTTTCCATGTGAATGTAATATTTGGGTCAAATATTTTGCTGTGTGTTTTCTTTTTCCATTTTCCCTGCAGCCTGCACATCCCGCTTTGGCCAAACTAGCACAATTGTTTTCCATCACTGTGCCGTTGTGCCAGTGACAGAAAGTGAATACTGCCATTTCTCCAGCTGCAGCAAATTCTTCATCACAGGAGAATCTGCAGCGTATTTCTGCTGCTTGCACTGCACTCCACACAAACGTTCACCACAGGGCTTACTGCTTTTGTCAGCGCACGGTTTGTGCTTCGCGTTTGTTGTGAACTGCATCCCTGTTTGTGCCAGTGCCTCAGCTAACAATCATTTAAGATAGCAGTGTGTGTTTGTGGACAAACAGCTGACTCCATAGTCTTGGGCAAAATGTAGTTACTCTCCAGTGGGGCTATCCAATAAAAACTGCAATGAGGTTGGGTCACGGTGAGATGGGAATCGCAGCTTATCACTTTAGGAGATATATATTCTTGCCATGGCATGAGCCTGCATGAAGCAACACCGCAGGGATTTCTGGCAGCCTGAGATTAGCTTCTGCAGTTATTGCTTGAGTCAATTGAAGACAAAAGGTCACATTGTAGATTTAACATTGGTTGAACAATACCAAACCCTAAAATATATATAAACATTGGGGTAGCCCTTTGGAAAAATAACATTAGTCTTATTAGGCAGCACTGTTAAAGTTGAATTCTGGTTGTTGCTGAATATTCCTGTAACCTGAGACTTTTGACATTTTGAAGAAAAGGGAAGTATCTGAATAGTTAACTAGTGCACAGAGCTCCTCTCATCAATCTGAATATCTGATAATATACCATAGTTTAAATTCACTCCTGAAAAACACACCACTGTCAAACCACTGTGATAACTTACGCTAACATGTTTCACTCATGCTAACTCGAATATGCTTAACCATGTTGCCTAACTGTTTGCAGCTCCACCTGCTGGCTTATCTACCTGCAGTGCTCCACCTCTGGTTTGAGGATAATAGCAGAGCTTCCATATTTGTCCCTAGTGGACATGCAGTAGACTGCAGTCAGTGCAAAGTTCTTGATGTACTCCTCCACCCTATACATTTGTCTTCAGTTCTCCCTGTCCACCACCACTATGCTCTGCAGCAGATCTGTCAGATTCAGGGACAGCTGGTCATGTGTGGCTTTTTAACTCTGTCAGTTGCCGTCAGAAAGGAGTCATGAACATCAATGGGACCTTGGGAGAGCAGCTGGAGGTGGCCCATGTAAGAGTGTGGGGCTCTTGGTATCTCTCAACCTTCTGTTTCCCTGAGGCAGACTGCTCACAATAATTTTAACACACCAGAAAAAAAAAAAAAAACTTGATTAGTACTGAGTGCTATGTGCTAGTGCTATGAGGTCAGCTGAGGTGCTGCATATATACAATAGTGGTGCAACAGTGGTGAAATTATTTTTTTCTTCAAATGCCTGTTATATGTTTTAACACAAAATACATTCACAAGGATGCTTTCAAACTGTGAGAAGAACACCAGAATACCTTGAATACACAAGCAATTTCAGAAGAGAAATAAATGTGTGTATTCACAGAGATCGAAGGCTGATGAATCCATGAAAGCAAGGACATTGGCTCAATGGCAGTATTCATGTTCCTTTAGAAAAGAACAAAAACGAAAAACGATTTCATAACCAAATGTTCCATAAAGCATAACTGGGACTAAATAGTAAAAATCATTACCGTGACAATAAAACTGAAAACAGCATGAAAATGTGCATTACTGAATTTCAAGGTTCAACAAAAGTTACAGACTGAATATAAGGTTATGTGCTGTACATTCTCCCTTGTCTCTACTTTCCTTGGCTGAAATGACTGAGTGTACTTCTATAGGGGAAAATCACACTGCTGCAGTATTATGCATGATACATTTTAACAGAGAAAGGAAAGGGAACTGCTTCTGTGGATGGGGACAAACCATCATTTTCAAAACATGATATGATGGAAAACGATAGAGGCATAAATGTGTCATTTACGCTGAGAAAAAAGAGGAAATACAAATGCAGACATTCACTCGTCCAAAGTTTCTGAACAGAGCCATTCTGTCCTTCAACACAATATCAGTGATGATCAGCGTTGCTGGAGGAATACGGAGAGAGGCAGATTTACAGCCATGATTAGACAGAAAATTGGAAAACTGACCAGAAATCCCCTGGAACATAAAGAGCAAGGAACACGAGCGCAGTATGGAGCTGGTCAAATGAGTTTAGCCATGGCAATACCTGACAAAAGATTTCATTTAAGACATCTCTGCCTTTTGTCTTGAAGGGGGAACTCTGGTCATGTAGTTAAAGAATTGAGATACTTCCAAGTTTTTGCTGATTGGCCGCAGATGGAGGTGGGCATCATATATATCCATCATATATATCATCATACACAGAAACCTTTTGCAGATTTTAATTGTTTTCCCTTTAAACTGCAATTTTTGTCATAACTTTCTTCTGTCATAACCGGAACAGTAGTAATGGATGACCACTTGCATGTCTGACTTCTGGCTTTTCTAAATGGATGATGTGCAAACAAATTTACTTAGCATAGGAGTCTGCTAAGTTAATAATAATAATATATTATACAGGAGGTGTCACTCTAAAGTATGTGTACCCTGTGAGAAATGCATTGTGTTATATATGGGCCTTTTTTGAACACCTGAGGGAACTTTGGCACTGATGTTTAGCAGCAGGGCAAGGGACATTGACATGCACACCTTGCCATCAAGATTGAGACGTACAGGAAAATCACAACAATGATGTAACCAATGAAGTGCACTGGAGCTGATACTTGCTGTTGGAAGGATGATAAAGCAACAAATCAATGGAATAGACTGGTTTCCCTCTGTCTCATTTCCTCCACACAGGGCTGGGTCCCGGCATACAAAGAGTATGTGACTACGTAGCACCTCCCCGCTGCAAGGGGGAAGGGTGAAAAGTGAAAGGGGGAAGGGTGAAGGGTGCCCACTGCCCCCCCACCTTTAGAGAGTGGACAAAGAAGGGCAGAGATCAAGCTGAATAATCAATTCCTCTTTTCCAAAGGTATCTCATAAGTAGCGTATAATTAAACTATAATATGAAATATAACTATAGGCAGTAATGCCTTTTTATTTGCCATGAACAATCAGTGCAGCCACAACATGTTCTTAAAGTAAGATTGGTCGATACATTAAAGAAGGCTTCCACATTACAAGTATTCAACCAACTTTAAAGTGTTGAGAAGAGTGCACAGCCTTCAGGGCCACTGTAGCTGCTTTGCTCTTGCATTACTGGTCATCAGATGCAGAGGTCTTCTGCTCATACATGCATTCCCCCCTCCCCACTTCCCTCACTCCTTCCACCTTCCCCCGGGCTGTTGTGCTTTTGCATTCCATATAGGGGTTTATGGTGATGTAACCTACCAATGCCATGCCTCAATTATTCATCTGGTCTCAATCAAATAATTACAGGGGCATAATTAAATAAAATTAAATCAAATACTAACAAGGTGAGGAAGGGGGTTTCTCACACCCATTGCATTTATAGCTAGATTTTAGGACATTCAATGTTCAAAGAATTTCCTGTGTTGGAAAAATATGTTTAAAAAAATGAAACTCATTGGCTTAGTCACCAGACTTTCCTGCTTGCTGCTGTAGATGTACCAATGCAAGATGTGTCATAAAGTAAAAGATTTAAGGGGGAGAGTTGGTTCTGGTGCTGTGGATGTAAGTTTTAATACATGCACAAATTACATGCCTGAACCGGAACTCCACCAATGTCACTTTAATAAAAAGGACTGGCAGAGCACTAATAATGTCAATGGGAGCTGGAAAATGTTAGGAATCCCAATTATGTCAACTTTTTGTAATCTCTTCTTTGATGTCCCTGGAACATAAATTATCCAGATAATGCCTAATCTTCAGTGACTCCATTTAAGATTAGACAGCGACCATTTCTGACTGTGAGGGCGAAATGACATTTCTTTGAATTAAATCGTGACAGACGTAAACAGGAAGGTAGCCACAGAACAAAAGTGATGAAAAAAATACTTTTGTCACTTCAGGCAAAGCAAACATCGAGGGCTGCTAAGTGTAAAAAAAATATGCACATGTAAACCTCTAGAAAATGTGCTAAGGGCAACATTGCCATCTTTGTCCACTCTCAGCACAATAAGGCATGTTTCAAAATCCATTTGAACATAAATCTGGAGTCATTACACATCAAAGTACTTTAAGTGCCTTCATATCTTACCTTTTTGACCAGTGCACTCCATGGTTATGCTGTGAATGGTCCCCAGCTTGGGGGGGGGGGTGGCCATCGCTGAGCCAGGAGGAAAATCACCAGTGGTGTACTGACAGCTGTTTTCCCAAGTTCCAGAGGAAGAAATACACAGTGACATGAAATGACTACATGAAAGCACAACAACAGTGAGCACAAAAATAACCAACAGGTGAGCTGCTCACAAATGCCCTGCCTGTCTAGCACTCATGTCCTGTAAGTGGTCTAAACAGAGACAGCATGCCCACAGCAGTACACACAAATACATTCATGGCTTTTAGAGACTCCAACAAGGCCTTAAATAGCTGTAGCCCTTACCACTGAAGACTTTATCAACTTTATCTTTTACACAGAATCATTAATTTACAGACACAGCAAAATACCCCAAAATACTCCAAAAAAAATTATTTCAACACAAGCCGATTGTATAACTGGTACTTATATCTTAAAATTGCTTTTTAATGCATTAAATTTCTATTCCCCCCCTATTAGATGTGTTGGTAAATGTCCCAAATACCAAAATGTGTTTTATTCCGATAAAGAAGCAGATCCGATGTTCGTAGTTAAAGTCAGGAAGGTTTATTTACACTGCTGGCTGTGGGAACAACAGCATGGAGCCGAAGTTCGACAGGTGTAGGATTTAGTTCCTTTTTTTGTACAGTTACAGTAGGTACATTTACATATGAGTTACAATGACCAAAGGAGGTGCTGTTTTTGATTGGTTTGGTGGAGTTGTGCATTGCTAAACAGCTCTAATTGGGTCTCTCCTGAACCTCGTTACCTGATTGGCTCCGTAGGGTTCAAACTTTGGAAGTGAGGTCCATATATGGTCATGGGGAACCCCGTGTTCCGGAGACTGTTATAATCAAGAGGTGCCTTTTGGCTCCAGCTGAATGTAGTGGCATCCCTTTGTATTCTAATGCACATCGTTTGATTCGGATCAAACGCCATGCTAATACACATCGCTTGTCTCCGAATCAAATGCCGTGCCACTCCACAGAACTGTCTCCTAACAGATGAATCACAACAGTTTGCTCAATTAGGCCTTGGGCCTTTCAAAATGGCTGAACCTCAAACAGTTGGCAAAAGGCCAAGTGTGTTTGATTTCCTTCACTGGGAAATTGTGCAATAAAAGTATATAAATGCTCAATACAATTCTAAAATCTGAATCAACCATACATTTCTTACAA
Organism: Megalops atlanticus; assembly: GCA_019176425.1. NCBI lineage: Eukaryota > Metazoa > Chordata > Actinopteri > Elopiformes > Megalopidae > Megalops > Megalops atlanticus. The sequence goes on along the minus strand of CM032880.1, from coordinate 38,184,982 downwards.
ATTAAAACACAGGTAGGTCTCCAACAGCAGTCTAAATACAACTTATTCACAATATAAATGGCATGTAGAAATCCATGATATTGCATCTCACTTTTTGTTTACCACACTCCAGGCTGCCTCAGCACACATTGGTAAGCTTACCTGTTGTCATTCCCTAAACAATGTCAGACCAGCTGTCAGTAATTATAAGGGGAACACACATGTTTAGATGTCCTTTGACATTGCTCGAGGCATCACAATTGTGAGTCGGTACAACATTTTGGTCAGTGACATACCTTGTCCGATTAAACCATTAAAATGGCCTCACCTATTAGACAGCTCAGCAGGGATCTGATGCCTGTGAATAGATTTCACAGAGAGACACAGGTTTTGAGGTGATAGACAAGTGTATCCCTCATAAGGTAATTATAATAAATAAAACCTTGGATTTGAACCCACAATTATGGTGTTCTCTCAACTGAATAAGATTCCAGTAGCAGTGTGCTATTGACATACCAGTCAATGGGCTGTGTATTGGAACAAAATTACATGAATTGCTTTGTTTATGCCTCATTTCATATTTCACACACATATTCAGATGTGTTTGAAAAGTGTTTACTTTTTTCCATTGTGTTCTCCATGTGTTGAAATGTAAGCATGGTTAGTGAAGCTGATGGATGTTTCTAGGTCTCGGAGGTAGGGGGAGAACCTTGTGGTTTCTCGGTTCACTCTTCCTGTTTCAGCCTTACAGCACAGTGCTTGTGTAGCTCCATGGCCTCAGTGAGGTTGGTTGCAGCTCTGAAAAACTGTGATACTGAGGTGGAAAATTCTAAGAATTTTCCTCATGCCTCTGACTGTGGCCCACATCACAGTCCAAAAAGAATGCCCAGACCAGGTTATATTTATGAATTTTGCACTCTGCTCCAGCGTCCTGTAAACTCACACAGCTGAACAAATGATCTTATTCCACCAAATGAGAGCAAAGCTAAAACTCTCTCAAGGACATCTCAGTGCACTAGTACATCTATCCAATAGAAGCAGCATCACTAGATGCAAGTCTAAATTTGACCCAGAGGCTTCATTCACTGCTTTTTTGTTGTTTGCTGATTTTTGTTCTCATTCTCCTTCACTTGATTCTAACAGCTGCCCTAAAAAGCCCTAAACTGCCACTGGGCTCACTGTCAGAGTGTCTCCTGAAGGGAGGGGTGAAGGTCTGTCGAACCAATATGTCCAAGGCTGATAGAAAGTATGTTCATTTTGAGTATTTTATTTTTGACTATGCTGTCAGTATAGCTGTACACATGCAAGATGCTGTTTGGTCTCATGTTGATGGGAAGCACACACTCTCTCACACTGCTCTCATGCTTTGAGTCACGTGAATTCCTTGACTGGTGCAAACTGCATTTCAGCACTGGTGACAGGAGAATGTGTCAGATCGCCTTGATGGCTCTGAAGGCACAGTTTACAGGCCTGTGACAGTACAATATTGCTTAAGCAAGAAGAGTGTGAAGCAGGAACTTGTAGAAAGATTGATGAGATGAGGTTGTGTTATTACACTATTGAGTGCAACAGGCAGGAGTGGGGCTCCACTTTAATGGTGCTGCTTTTTATGTTTAGGTTTTAATTGCAAAGAGTTTTCACATAGAAATTATAACTGATGTTAACACCTTTGGATTTGGTGAAACTCTTTTAAAAACTATTATTATCAGTTTTCCCATTCACAACAACAAAACAGTACATATTTTAAAGACTGAAAGTGACAGATAAAAAATGTACTGTGAGACAGTGTTTTTCCATTGCAGTATTCAAAACTTGTGAAGTACCTGGCTGTTGATGGTTGCTTCAGAGTGTTCAGCTCCACAGTTTGTCTCAGGTGAACGTGAGATGAAACTGCACTTGATGACGACAAAGCTAAACTTATACATTTACTTTTCATGGTGCATCAGTGGAAAGTAAGTGTATGTTCAAATGCGACTTTCACATCTTACCTCAAACACAAAAATGTACTCTATATTGTAATTCAAATCCATAACAATTATTGAAATTCAAACACAATGAATCTGGGAATATTTTCAGTGGGATCATCTCTGGTGGAGTGTCATTTACACAAGAAAATGTCCTTCTGTATACTCTGAAAACAATGTATACACACAGACTATCAATACAGTATGTGCAGATGTTACGGAGAGCTCAGAATTCCACCTAAAATGAGCTCTATTCATGCATGACAATGTAGGGAGGAATTTTTGCTTATCAGAAATGTGTGGTGATGGTAAAAAATTTTACAAACAACATAAAGTTGATTTCACTGGTTGTGTGAGATTGTTGTGAGGGGTATGTTTTTAATTTTGATCTTTATGCTAATCTTACTGTAAAGTTGGATTTTCCATGAACAATGGACCAGCATGTAAAATAGGACATTGACCTTTTGCTAAAACACAGCTGCAGTATCAAAATCAAACTTCTCATTCAGCATATTCATGACGCTTTCCAAAATCAGCTGTTCCTGCCCAGATATGTCTTTACAACAGTTTTGTAACCTTTTAATCTCCTAACAACACTCTAATTTAGAGTGTATCTTCTTACCAATGCAATGCAGGGATCCACGTGAACTAAACTGCAGTTCCAGTTGAATTCTAACCAAATTTTGATAGTCATTTTACATACAACTTGGTTATACAGAATGCACACAGACAACAGAGGGAATATTTCAGAATTTTTTAATGTTTATCAATCATTTGGGTGCATGCTTACAAGCAATTATTCCAGGCTGTCTTATTTAGAGCTATTGTGCCTTCAAATCAAAATAATAACACCATATTGTGCAGGTAGTACATCCTAACGGCTTCAGACCCTCAATGACAATTGCTTAGCCACTTTACTGACAATTGCCAACCAAGGCCTATGACATCAGTATGAACTCCCACTTATATTATTTAGTTTTTTTTTCCATTAAAAAAAAAAACCTCACAGCTACCTGGAGATAGCTGGCTTTTTAGGACATAACTCATCCCACATGTTATAAATGAACCAACAGAAAATGCTCTGCAATCTACAGATAATGAAGGGTACCAGTTTCATAGATGGCAAGTTCTCTAATATTATTAACTCTATATCTCACCTTTTATAGATCTCTGAACCACCAATCAAGGACTGAGGCCCGCTCTCTGCCAGTTTTGTCCATATATGGATCTTGAAGGGGCTTCCATCCTTTTGGCACTGGTTTACTCTTTGCACATTGAATCATTTTCACACATTCCATAACACAAATAGCTACTCCGCAGTTACACCAAATTTTTTATTCCAAAATGCCATTGAGTCTCATCTCCTTGCAAAGTGTTACCTCTGTTTTTCCTCAGACCTTCAAGCTTGACCTAATGTGAGCTTTGTGAGATACTTCAAGAGGTTATTTCAGGCAGCACATCAAATTAATTAGAAACACGTGCACTTTCTTCTTAGAGTAGCCACAACTGAACAGAGCTATGTATAGAAACAAGAGCATGAACACAACTCAATAAAAAAGTAGGGAGTTCAACCCTAGATACCCTGTTCTTCTACAGCCATGTGAAAATAAGGTTAAAGGATAAAACAAGTGAAAGTATGACTTTGCAAGTCTGTCAAGGACATCTCTTTAATCATGTTTAATCATATGATTAAAAAAACAAAAACAAAACAAAACTAAAACTACTTTTGGAATAGATGACCAATATTTGACCAATGTAATACAGGGTCAGTTTGTGGTTATTTGGTCAGGTTTATAAACAGCTGAGAGAAATAGGATCAGCTCTTAGACTTTAAGAGATGTGCCAAGACTGCTATTTACAGCAAAGGGTGGAAGGTTACTGTTGCTGTGACAATGAGCCAGCATGACAGAGAACTCTCTCAGTTGGCCACGGTACAGTAAACAGTGTTATCCGTGTAAACCGATCTGAGACTGATGATGAAGAAGATGAAAAAGTTAATAACAACTAGGGCTGTACCCGACTCAATTTTGTCAGTCAAATCGGATTTGGCTGTTCAATACGAAGATTCGACTATTCATTCCTTTTTTTTCATATAGACTATCTGGCAACCAGAAAATCCATTGGCATGAGTTTCAGTGATGACCACATTAACATAGTCAAATGCAACAGAGTCATGGGAACATATTTTTGAGCATTTAACCCTTTCGCGCATACGGTCACACCAGTGTGTTTAGCCATTTAGCGCGTATGCTAAAACCGGTGCGATTAGAAAACTATATTGGAAAAATTCTAGCTAATTTTAGCTTTGAGGAAACAGCGATTTAACATTAAAAAATATAACAAACGCTAACTGAAAACTATGAGAAGCTTAATAACGCTAATGAAAACGTAACAAACCATGTATGCACGCTACATAGCATAAAAAATAAGTTACGTGCAAAAGGGTTACTTTAGCCTTGTAAATAGGCTTATTGCCTGCATTATATGTACAGTGGTCCCCCCTTATCCGCGGTTTCACTTTCCACAGTTTTAGTTACCCCCGGTCCGAAAATATTAAATGGAAAATTCCAGAAATAAACAATTCATAAGTTTTAAATTGAGTAGAGTGATGAAATCTGGCGCCGTCCCGCCCGGGACGTGAATCATCCCTTTGTCCAGCGTATCCATGCTGTATACGCTACCTGCTACCCGGATGTATGTATAGGAAAAAACATAGTATATATAGGGCTCGGTACTATCCGTGGTTTCAGGCATCTGCTGGGGGTCTTGGAACATATCCTCCGCGGATAAGGGTGGGACTACTGTATAGTAAATCTTCCCAGATAATTGCAGAATGGCTGCCTTGCTATGCAACTTACCCGTTTCAAGTGGTTTGCCATGTTCAATGTTGTTGAATGATAAGCGAATTCTTGCATACAGACTTTGCATTTAACTTTGTTAAGGGTGTCCTTCAAACGTTCGAAATCCCGCCATACTTTAGACTTCTTTTGAGACATGGTTATAGCTATCCTAGTTTACAAACCACTCCACCTCAGGTTTCAGCTTCTCTCATCAGTTTACCACCAGTGCATATTGTCAAGTGGATTTTTTTTTTTGCAAGCGTGCCAGCTAGCCCTGCTAGAATATAAAATACATTTATGATTCCCCTTATTTATAATTGTTATCCCTGTGCATTTTTGTAAGGTTTTGTTTTATCCTGTTATTGTAATGCACACTGACTGAAAAAAAAAAAAAATGCTGCTCGACTTGAAGAATCTCGGTCTACTGACGGGTCTCCGACAGATGATTCGACTCGTCGACTTTCAGGGGGCAGCCCTAATCACAACAGCAGCCCTGAGACTGCAAGCCCAGCAAGAGCAAAAGGAAAATTACATTTGATCAGAATGGGTTGCATTACACAGATGTGTTGGCCTGCAAATTAACTGTATGCTGATTGTCTGAGTGAGAACAGTATGTGCTATCTGTGAGTCTGTGTGTGTCACAGTTGTGATTTATGATGCCTTTCTGATCAGCTTAGTCTTTTTTTATTGCACTGTGAAATGTGATGTGTTTTTTCTTTTACGTTCATGTCATCTTTGAGGGATATCTACACAGCTGCAATATAAGCAAGTGTCTTTTGACACTTTGAGAGTCAGGAATAAGGTCTTTGGAGACCAGTTGTTGAAAATGCATGAAAATAAATGGCAACTGCTGTGCAAGCTGGATTTACACTCCCCACAAGATGGAGCAGGGACAGATATTTTGAGTCCTGCCGGGACTTGTTCCTGTTCGGTAATGTGGTTTGCTTTGTTCCCTGTGTCAGTGCAGATGTGACGAGTGTGGGCTGTTTAGTGTGTACTGGATCCGTTGTGGTGATGTCACCTCCCGGTGTGAGAGGGGTGCTGCGCCCGGTGCCAGGGACTCAGGTCTTTTGGCACAGTGGGCTGAACTCTGTGGCAAGGGAGTGTGCTCCTAGGCAGCACCACAATATCCAGACATTAAAAATGAAATATCCTCTTTTTTCATGTAGATGCTTTACTTCAAACACACACATATGGTGCGTCTGTGTGCCACATGACAACAGCCCTTCCAAAAATATCAGAGTTTGATTAAACAAGGTGCCTGATTAAACACTGAGCAATGTCTTTGAGTCTTGTAAGGAAATGCTCATGACAGACACAGAGAGAAAGAGGGAGAATAGTCCAAAGGCTGTGTGCTGTTTACTCCCGTGGCTGAAAAACGACGGTGGGAATGAGGCTGTTGACAGCGTTTAGTTTTCTGCGCTTGATGACGGCTTAATTGATTGCCAGCCCTTCTGTTCACATGAGGCCGTCTGTGATGAAACGGAGCGCGGTGCGAGCCACCGGTGACCGCATCACCGTGAGTCACCGTAAGTCACCGCGTTTGCGTCCTGCCCGACAGCGTGAGTTGCACGGAGCTGTCCGACACCTACCAGCAGCCAGACGTTGATGAAAACGGCAGCCCTGTCGAGGATGAGTAATAGGGAGTGTGCTCGAAGAGGGAGGGAGGGACGCTTGCAAGAGCCCACATCCATCTGGTTTGCTTTGAAAACAGTACATGATGTGTCTTGCTTCAGAGTATGAAAGTGCACCTCAACAAAAAAAGAAAAAGAAAAAAGAAATCAATCACAAAAAACATTTGGGCCCAGAAAAAGAAACATTTTACACCAAAATTATACTCAGTCTTGAACCTGTTTCTTTTTGCAGCTTTCAAAGCTGATGGTGATTTGTCTGTTTTTTAGGTAGATGTATTGAAAACTTCTAAAAATTGGTAAGTCATGAGAATGTGAGAATCTGATTTGTTGCTGTAGAGTAGTTAATGACCTATGATGCCTACATTTAATTAGTTGTGAAGTCTTCATAGATTCAAAGCTTCTGTTGTAACAGCCCAATTCAGGAAGGTGATAGTGATAAAGTGGTTGCAGACAGCACTGTAAGAAGTAGCTCTGTCATTAAAAGGTGGAAGATGGGCTTCTGAGTCAGTAAATGCTCTCGTTCAGAGCACAGGCTGAGCTCCACTGCCCAGACATCGTCAGTCTGAGTCCTGGCCATGTCATTAGCTGGCTATGACTGGTAGTCCACAGCGCTGAAACCTAATTGGCTCTGTCCTGCCAGAGTAGGGTAAGCTGGGGCTCCTCAGCTCACCCCTGCCTCAGTAGTGGATCAAAAAGTACCAAAAATCTCAGATTTTCTTGTGGCATCTAATGTACAATTTACAGTAACTTTGATAAGCTGAAATGAATTCAAATATCAATTTATCAAAGTATTACTGAGAAAAGTCCAGCTACTAGATGATGTGTGGAAACACTGTAGTGACACTGTTCATTACACCAGATATCACAACCCAAAGGTCTGCTGCTTTTATGACCAAACTATACGAACAGAGGGCATTTTTCTTATCACATGTCACAACTGTCATTGATTTAATTGATTTAATCTGAACAATTTTAGGTCATGCCTGTGGTGTATTTCACCACTTTTGTGTTTTATATTTTTTGAATAGCTACATCATCTTGCCATAAATACATTATACACTATATTTCTAGATATTGACAAAGAGAATAGATGAAATCTACAACACTACCAGGGACTTTATAAAGCTGTAATGAAACCAATCTGATTCAGCTAACTCACATAGCATGTATAAGATCTTGGTCTATCCATTTCAAATGGAAATTCATAAATACAAAACAAAAGCATAAGTACTCAACAAATAATCATTTACTTTCAACAGTAAATGCCAAGAATAAGCATTGCAAGCATGCCAGAGGTAGCCAGCCAGAGTTAACTAGTAGCACCAATAGCCAGGCAATGCAAATGAACCTGTGGCAAATGTCAAAATAATTAGCTATTTAGCAAGAAACATTTTCATGTAACTCCAGATGAAACACTGGCAGCAGGTTCATTAAGCCACCCAGCAAAGCCATTTTAAAGTGCAGTCATGTGATGGAGATGTCTGAATATCTGTGCAGCATCAGTTACCTGTAAGATAAATGCCTTCCTTAAAAGTCAAGGCTGGATCACTGGGCTCATTCAAGCTGCCACCGCGCACCAATAGGCAGAGAGAAAATGAGAAACGGCAGACATCCTTTAGGTCTCCCGTAATTTTATCCCTTGCGTATATCAATTAAATTGTGTACATATTCAAGAGTGGATACATTTCAGTTACAGGTACATGTATTTATCTGGGAAGAAAATTTTTGAAGGATGTTTCCATTCTTTTCATTTCCATCTTTTCCCCATGCGAGGCGTCTCGGATGGAGTGGTGTGTAATTTGATATGACCTCTCTGAGCTGCCTCAGCCTCATGCATTTTACATTATCCCCCTGGTTGGGAAATATGTAGACTTGGTGTTTTGCCATGGCATTCTGAAGCCTGAACGAAGACCATAGCCCATGGTGAAACACGCTAAAAAAAGCAGCCATTGGACCCAGCGTCCGTTTTTCAAAGGTTAAAATATGAACGGCATATGAAAGAAAGACAAAGGGGAAATCAGGATAACCTCATTAGTCATGTATTCTGTTATGTCCTCAGATCAGTGCCATTCAACAGATCTAATTGAATGTTTTCCAAAACAAATATTTTGATGATGCATATCAAGTTACCGCTAATTTATAAACAGGGGCTTTTGATGCACTTCAAGTCAAACAGACTGTGACATTTCAATGGAAGAAAGAAAATAACCAGTGGAAACTAGAGTTAAAAAGTCTTTTTCCCTAAGGTCACCCTTACATCTGTGATATTTCAGACAGAACATTATATATGTTTTCTGTTCTACAATCTAAAGTGGACGAATAAGCTGCAGATCTTTTGCTGTGGGCAGAACTGCACAAACAAGATGTCTGATCCAAGGCACCTGGCTGAGGGAGAGAGGGAAACAACAGACAGATGACTCCATCCTGAGTCACTTCCATATAGCCATAAGTCATCACCTTATATTATGTCACAAAGCAAACACTTTCTGTGATGTCACAGAGCGATTACTTCATGAAATGTCACATCCCAATCACTTTATGTGACATCACGGAGTGGTTGCTGTAGGTGATGTAGCTTAGAAAACAAAGGGAAGCTACAGAAAATGTTAGCACCAATACAAACTTTGTGACCTTCTGTCTACACTCGTATATAGAAAAATGGTGCAATGCATAGGGATTGTTTACAAAAAAAAGTTGAAAGCAAGAAATTAAAAATGCGCTGTGAACTCAATGACATTTAAAGTGATTGTATTTAACACTAAATTATTACCTAAGTGTAATACTTACTTTTCACTTTTACTTTCAGATAATTACCAAGTGGGATAAGACTAAAAAAATTAATTATGGGAGAAGCTTAGAGATTGTTTGCTTGATTGTTACATTTGTATTAATTTTCTTATCTAAATGTTCCCATTTCCTGTGATTTCTGGGTATAAACGTGTTCATCGTTCATAATTTTTTATTGGTGTGTTAAAATTGCCTTACTGTGACTCTCTCCCAATGGTTTTCAAAGGCCCTGTGGTGGCAGCCATGTCACTTGAGCAGGGAAATGATTTGGAATGCAGACAGTAAGTACAAGGTGAAAAGATGTCCTCTGACCTTTTCGTAAATAACAGCAAACATAGATTTCCTCTCACCTCATTTAAAATGAAGGGAAGTCAATAGTATGTTTCAGAAGCTTGCATCTTGTGTGTGTGGGGAGTAGCAAAGTAGCAGTGATGTGGCTGTTTTGTCAAAGATGTTTTGTCCCTTGAGGAAAGTCTTTTAAAAAGGTCTTTAATATCAATGGGACCATCTTGTACCGTAGTATTTTTGACCATTAATGTTGTTGATTGATGGCAAATGTAGCTACATAATCAGGCAGCAGGGAGATCTATGACTGGGCAATTAATTCCTTTCAAAAATACTAATGAAAAGAAGGCAGTTTAATTTTTTAATTAATTGAATAAATTAACATATCCAAATGTATAACTGCTTTTGAAATGCCCAAAAACGGTATTCCATTCAGTCACAAAAATGTGAATAGGTGGCTTCAAACTTTGCCTAAAGTAAAGGAAGAAACAGAGAGGTAATGGGATAATGTATAGCTGAATTCCTGGGACGCGGTGTGGTAATTACGTAGGTTTGCATAATTAAGAAATTTTGTAGTACTGTTGTCTTGTAAACAGTTGTTCAATCAGGAGCTGCAGTGTGCTCTCAGCCCCCCGCTGGGCCAATTGAAGCTGGTGGTGCCTAATGAAGCTCAGCACTGCTTTCAGGCATGTACGCAGTTTACTTGATGCTTTCTGGTGCTTGGTGGAGGATGAGCCTTTTACCTGGTTGATTTCTTTTTGGAAAAAAAGCAGGAGGAAGCCACTGCTCCAGGCTGCACTGAACCCACTGTTCCCTCTAAAAAGAGGTTTTAGGATAATGTTTTAGTGATTACACATCTTGGGTTGGTGGTTGTAGGGTCTGGATTGGTAGTTAGCGTGGCCTGGATCAGCAGCAAAGTTGGCAGGCTCCGGTCTCCAGCTCAAGCGTCTCTTGTTTTGCATCCTTTATTCATGTATGCATTTGCCTTATTTTCTTATTGATGAAGTGACTGGTAGGAATCAGCTTTGAAGAAAATTCACAAAAGCAGGTTGAGCGCCGCGCTACTCACCAGTAATCAGGATGCCATGCAATGGCACAATTATGGATTCCAAAAGCCATTTTTCCATCAGGTCACGGAAGCTGGCGAATATGCAGCGTGACGGCGGTTATCTATCACACTTGGCCAGTGGAGCATGGTCTCCTTTCCACATCCATAAACAAGCGGCTGTGCAGTGGACTCGAAATTACAGAGGTATTGAATTATGTCCTCCATAATCTGACTTTATTGTTGTCATCATGCAGCGCGCGGTCCGCAGGTTCGTGACCCAGATGGCGGCACCTCCACGGGGTGGTGGCGTGCCTCTGTTCCTCGCTCTGCTGTCTCCTGCTAAACTGGCAAAGTGGGGAGCTCAATGATGAATCAGCGGGGGGAAGGGTGCTAATTCAATCTGCAGTTCTTGGTCAGGATAAGGCTGTGTTTAATATGTAGCAGTTTGCTGAGCCATCACGGAAATGGCAGAATATTAAGGCCTAGAAAATGGAGAAAACTTAGTTTTTAGAGCTGCTTATGCAGCTGTAATACAATAAAGCAAAATTAAACTGTTTAAAAGCAACAAACAAAAAAGAGTGGTTTTTCAGTTGTGGAGAGAACAATATAGGGTTTAAAAGGTAAATAGCCCCAGTGTTGCAATCTGCTGATGGACACGCAATGCTGTGTGGAGATGTGGAAGAATGTTTCTTTCTGTCATGAAGGTGGGTATATAGGGGGGCATGTGATATGACTTGTGTTGGCATGTAGGGGCTGAGCTGGGTGCACGATGGTGGGAGGGGGGGCTCCCACAGCATGCCGAAACCTCGCCCGTCTGCTGGTGGACGAGGTTGACCCTCCTGTGAACCCTACCCCCAACAGCAACCGCCGCCACGGCTTAGCAGCAGGTGCCTCTCCCAGTTCCTCAAAGAGTGTCTCGGCCTCCCAGAGGAATTAGCTTGTCCTTGTGATTATTTAACACCATGTTAGGCGTTGTGCCATTGTCCCTGCCAGTCCCCTCACTAAACTGAGCAAGGATGCGTCCAACATGATCATCAAAACCCCTGCATTTGGACTGTTTCTGTGCCTGTTTGTAAATACAGTAGTGGCTGTGTATTATACACCCACAGTGAGCAGTTCACACTTCTGTGACATTTTGACAGTCTGTACAGAGTGAAGCTGACAAACAAAGGGCCCTGGCACAGCTGTGTGATGTTAGAACAATGTCTTAAAACCTTCCCCTACGTTAAAAGCCTCAAAACTCCTTGATGCTCAAGTGGGAGTTGAGTTGAAGAGGGCCTTGATATCCATGAAATTTGTAGCATTAATATATGCTTTAAATATATATTCTTTCCCTTTGCTGTAATGGAGAGCCCGTTTGTGGAAGGCTCTATTTATTATCAAATCTCACACTATTTTGAAGCCCCATTGACCTCACACCTCCTGATAGGTTTGCTATACCTACCAAATTGCTAGTAATTACTGGGAGTCTGACAAATGTTTTACCCAAGCCAAGGGCAGCCTAGCCCTCAAAAACTCATGTTTTCATTGTTCTGTGCTTATTTATGGACATTCCAAACAAAGATGTGGGTATATATTCACAACAAGTACTTGAATATTAGAGGGAGCGTAGCATAATTACACTTTTTTGCTACACTGTAACCTATATTTGCACTATTAATTACCCATAGATGCTGTAACTTCTATCAAACAGCATGCGAAATGTGTTATATTGGGAATCTGAACAGTTGTAAAGTTCATTCCACCAAACCATATCTGTCCTGTGGTGCAGCTCAGTAACACATGTATTTGAATTACTTATTGTCATAAAATACTTGTGTTCATAGGATATGAAATTAATGTTTGCTGTTATGCTACGTATGTACACATTAGGTACATTATGTACACATTATGTACACTAACCTGATCCACCAGCACAGATTCCACTGAAAGCTGTAGGGTGTAGGGCATAGAGTGCTTAAGAAGATGCAAATGGAAATTCTAGCATTACCAGCATCCTGCATAACTGCTACATTATGCTCGGGGTTGGGGAGTATTGGAATACATGTAACGGCGTTACGTATTTAAAAAAAAAATATGAGTAACTGCATTCCGTTACAGTTACCATTTAAATTGATGGTAATCAAATTACAGTTACATTTTAAAAATATTTAGATCACTGAAGGGATTACATCGAAATTTTTTCATTTAATTTCTTTTTTTTTTTCATTTAATGTTTATTCAGTTAGAAAATCTATCCAATGATAGGCAACTCCGGGGCGTATCTCCCACATGCCCCTCACGAAAAAAAAAAAACGCGCAGCTTACCTGACTCACAAGACAGTAGAATGGGGAGTGAGACAGAAAGCAATCAGCGCAACGTGTTTATGTCATGGAAATACCGGGACACGGGACCATTTTACTTTCAAATTTGGCAAAGGTTGTAACATAACAGTACAATACAAGCTGTGTTTGCCAGCAACCAAAATGCTATCCACTTCAGAAGAGTCGACCTCTCAACTAGGCACTCTCAACTAGGGTTGCCACCCGTCTGGTTTTAACTCGGACAGTCTGGTTTCCAGGCTATATGTCCGGGTGTCCGGTTATGACTGTCATTTGTCCGGTTTTTGCAGTGTTCTCTCTGGGGGGAAAACAAGCAATAAAATCAATGGAGTGGAATTTTGACTTTGACTTTAAGTGTGTTATTGCATAGGGGTGTCCGGTTTTGTCTTGTTGAAAAGGTGGCAACCCTACTCTCAACTGCATTTTGGAACAAACGCTGCCAGCGTTTTTTTACTTGAAAAAATGCTCAGGCCAGCGTTTTTCATCAAAAAAGACACTAACGGCTGTGTCCCAATTCAGGGGCTGCATCCTCTGAAGGCTGCATTTGAAGACCGATTGCGTCACAGTCGGCGCGACAAGGCTGTCCCATTTCGAAGGCTCCTTCAAATGCAGCCGAGAAATGCGCCCTTCTTTTCCCAGGCAACGAAGGATGCACCGGGTGTATCCTTCGCTGGCCAACCTATCCCAGAATTCACTGCGTGCCAGTGATGAATCACTTTTCAAAAAGAAAATGGCAGGCACAACAAACACATTGGCCGAGGAGTACACTTTTAAATCTAAGTATTGGGTTTCAACTTAATCGAATAGCTAACGATACAAATGTTAAAAAACCAAGGGGCCTTAAAATCTCAAATTTTCGTTAAAATAGTTACGTGTTAAGTTATGTGACGTTAATGATGTTAGCTAGCTAGCTTACTGCAGCTTACTGCAGCTTGGCTTCCCGCATCCGACCTATGTTTCAGCCTTAAAAAATAAAATTAAAAATTCTGGCTCCATCTTTTAGCTAGCTAGCTGTGTCCCGATTTTTAACTGCTGCTGTCAAGGTTGCTAAGCGACAGGAGCGGCGCTTGGTGAAGCAACGGTAAGGGCTGGAACAGCTGGTGACGCAAATAGGAAATCCTCACATAGACCAGACCATCTCATTTCGGTTCGGCCTTCGCGGTCTACGACCGTGTCCTTCGAAGGATGCGGCCCCTGGATTGGGACACAGCCTACGTGTGAACACAGCCTGAACATTCTAAAACTAACAGTTCAGAACCTTAGTCGGATGAACATTCTTTAAAAAAAGTAATCCAAAGTATTTAGATTACGTTACTTACCTTGAGTGATCTAACGGAATACGTTACAAATTACATTTTAGCGCAAGTATTCTGTAATCTGTAGTGGAATACATATTAAAAGTAACCCTCCCAACCCTGATTATGCTCTATTGATTATAGAGTACAGGTTACATGAGATTATTTTTGATATGTCAACTATTGTTGCATGCAGCACATTATTTAGTGAATTAATCTGTCAATGGGTTATGAAAGTATATCCTCACAATAATTCATCGCATGATGATTTTTATTTACAAGTTAAATCTTTTTAACATGGGAAGGTTCTCCTCACGACCCTCCAACTACAGAGCCAATGGAATTGCTCTCAAGATGACATCAGTTTTTCCAGAATGGAGAAGACCTGATTTGATTGGTGGGGAGGACAAGAATTTATCTGCCACATCCTGTTTACAGAAAACCCCATAATGCTGGCTGCGTGAAACAGTCACCAGTATAGCAGCTGTCTACAACAACCCTCCCTGTCCTTCAGTGTGAATGTTTGTGTTCCAAAGGCCGAAAATATGTATCAGTGCAACACTATCCACTACTCTTCTTTTACTTGGTATCTTGAAACAACTTAAAAACTGTAAAAAGCACCTCTGAGTTCAAATCCAGTGCAGTCTTTACCTGTCAAAATTTCCTATTCAGTACATACAGTACATTCCACATCTTAAACCACATCCCTTCACTGTTGAATAATTTCAGTGGAGATTTTAACATAATTTCTCAATACCGGGAAATATGACCATGCACTCAGAACTACTGATGTATTATTTAGAATTTATGTTGGAGATGTGGGCTGTGTGGAGAGCTGCTGCACAAAAGCATGTGCTTCTCCTTACCTGACATTACTGTTGGGTATAAGTGACAGAATTTAAACCAGCACTCCAGGTTATGTTTTTTCCCTTCCTATTCCACACAGTGCAGTCTTTTCTGAATAGTCCCAAACCTAATTATACTCTGTGCATGAAGCATTCATTTTGACCTGACTCTAGCAGGGCCACGCGTTGTTTTAGAGAATCGCAAATTGCCGCACATAATCTTCTCTCTCCGACTGCGAGACTGCTTGGGATGGCACCCAAAGAAACAACAAAATGCAGCACCCTCCCACAGCACGGAGTAGATAGTCCTCCGAGTGGTTGAGTCTCCTTCTTGCATCCTGTCTTTTGATGTGCTGTTGTTATATATTTGTTTGTTGTCACTTACAATAAGGGGGTCCGTTGCGTTCACCTGTGTGTCTTGTCAGGGGTAATAACACAAACATGCAGCTGTTCAACGGCGTGCTGTTTATCAGGGCCATTGGAGTTACACTAGTGCTGCAATCAATTAGCTTCTTAATACAAGAGGCAGCTGATTGTGCTGGCTTGGAGAAGCCTCGGCGATGCATGAAATTCCATCTCCATTGCCTCTTTATGAACAAATTTAATCAGACATCCACTCTAAACTACGGCTGCCAGATTAGCAATCACACACCAGTCAATTAGCTCCATAAGGCCAGTGACTTTGCGGCGCTTGACACACGCATATGATAACATGCCAAGCACCAAACCCTATGAGGATTAGTTAGTGCCAAATATGACACCAGAACCAGTGGAGAGTATTCAGCAAGGACAGAAAACACTGGGCTAAGTTATATTATTTGTCGCCATATCCCATATTATTCAAAGTCCTTCTGCTAATTAAGGTTTAACTGCACAAGAGCAGGCTGCTGACTTTGGCAAGGATAATGTATGACACAATGGTGATAAAAATCGCTGCAATTTTCTCTGACATTTTCTTTTTACGACTCTCTCGAGACTGTTGCAGGAAGGTACAAGCAAAGCAGCTATAAAATAACTTAGTTCAACACTCGGACCAGAGCTAAGCCAGTGCTGGCTTAAAGGTGATCCAGTTTGTGTCCTGACTTTTTTATTTTTCAGTTTGCTTTTGAAAACACACACACACACACACACACACACACACACACACACACACACACACACACACACACACACACACACACACACACACACACACACACACAGACATACACACACACATAAATGAATGGTTATCTCATTGTTTATTATTTTTCTTAGTATAATATTAATAATATTATTCACAATACAGCAATTGCATTATTATTATTATTAATTTACTTTTTTTGCAGGTGGGTATGTAGGAATGCATAAGCTGGAGTATGTTTATTAAAGAATCTGAGATGCTAGATGCAGGGCACAGAGGTCTTCTGTTATACCACAACCATGTGGCTTAAGAGCTAGCCTAGTGAAAATGTAATGTATGAGTATCTATTCATGTGACACACTACAAATACATATATCTGCACACTTCCTTGTGCTTATACATAAATACATAAACATGCAATATATGCATGTATCTAAACTTTATATTTGTATATAAACTCAGCCTGATGAGTCTGGGGCCTGATCTGTCACATTGACAACTGCTTACAGATGCCAGTCAATGCTAAAGCTGTCAGCATCAATTTGGTTTCTTTGTGAACCTGCGCCCTGTATATTCAGAACCTCAAAGCTCATGACAAACACATAAAATACACAAATCCCTCCCCTTTCTTATATGCTTGAGGAATTTCTCCTGCATCAGCCGTGATCTTCTGATGTGACAGTCATCTGTCAGTGAAGGCAATCAAAGTACACGCTCAAAGCTGCCAAATACAGTCTGCCAAATTCTGTCTGTGTCAAGATCCAAAATTAATTCCTGCTGGAAAGCAGCTAATGGTGTAAACAGTATGTTCTGCAGAGAATTTATCATCTTCTTTTACAGATCACATGTAAGGGTGTGCAAGATTAAATACGCCAAGAAATGAGCTATTTTGGGCCAAGCGTGGACCTGTCTTGCCCAACACAGGGTTTTGTTGCCACCTCAGCTGGAAACCCAGAGCTGATTAAAACCCCATTTAACAGTTTCTTGTGCGACTCTGTTTCTAATCAGAGATAATATTTAGTCACTGACATTGCTCTTCTGTTATGTTACGTCCTGTTGCCTGACCTTATGTTTGATGGATGATTGCCATGCTTTGACATGCCTGACACTGGAAGTCTCATTCTCTGGAAATGAGAATTAAAAAGAGAATACATAATCTTTTTCAGTGTCATTTGTTCATTTTCCTGGTGATGGGCAAAGCCGTGTTACCCTGAAATTCCCTGCCTGATGCTGAGATTACTGTGCAATGATCTGGGCATTTGTTGTGTTTGAACTGAGTCATTCACTAACTCACTCACACACACGCTCACACTCACACTCACACACACACACACACACACACACACACACACACACACACACACACACACACACACACACACACACACACACACACACACACACACACACACAGGGAGGGAGGCTCACTTATAAAATGTGAATGTTTATTAAATGTCCACAAGAACATTAAAACACAGTATCAAGATCCAGCAAAACAACCTATAATACTTGACTGAGGAAAATAAAAATTGAGTCAAGAAAGGAATCCATTAATGATCCAAAAATGTATGATGGAGAGAACTGTAGCTGTGAATATTCAAAAGGTTATTTTTTCCTCTTTTTTGTTTTTGTATTTTTAGTCACAGTAACTCTAAAACAAACAAAAGGAAGGAAATGCTCTTCAAAGCATTTGTGGAGAAAGAGGGAGATATAATGACTGTCATTCTTAGTCCCGGGGGGTTGTTATATTGAAGGACGTGCACAATTTCACGCTTAAGTAGGTTTTACATAGAGGACAGCAGAGAGCCTACAGGATATGTCCACAGTTCAAGGCATTGCCAGTAGGGGATGCTAAGTTCTTTAAAATTCATTTTTGTCTTTTTTGTGATTACAAATATGAAGGAACCAATTCCAGGAACTCAGGAAATTAAATTTTATTTCTTTCCTTTTAAACGACACAATGTATCTCTCTCTTTTGATTTCTCTCTCTCAAATTTGATTTTCTCACTCCTGAACACACACACACACACACACACACACACACACACACACACACACAAAACCTTTATTTGAGTAAAACCTATATACTACACTTCAACAATCCAGAGAGTACTTCTCAAAGATATGACCCTGATTTATTCCGACAATATTGACTTTTTTAAAAATGTGAACATGTAGATGTTTATTTACACAATTTATAGCATCCATTTATGTCACATATTTCCATCTCACATCAAACATTTCAAATAATTTTTTAGATTTCTTTTAAAGATCAGACAGATGCCAGACCAATGTATGTACACTGGCATGTTGAATAAAGAAAACTGTGCTGATATTAACTTTTTTCCCGCCTCAATCTTTATGAATAAAACACTCCTCACATTACTGTACTCCTTATTTTTTTCAGGTTGAGAATGCTGTCACACATACAGAAAGGCAGAACTGGCACTGAGACTGTGTGCTTAAATATAGGAGGAGAGAGGAATTGAAAACACCCAGAACTTTCCCAGTAGAGTGTACTTGAACTGCATCCCTCTTTTTTTCAGTCTGTTTACTCATGAAGACCAGAATCTCTCTTGACGTGACATTACTCTCCTGCCTGCTTGTCCAGCGGACCTTAGCCTCCTCCATCTGCCTACTCTATAGTGCTCTGGTCATGTGGCCTTTCTGTATCACAATGAAAGGACGTTTCTTCCTGTTTTTACTCTCACCATCCTCAAAGGAGAGTCAGACACTCCACCCAGTATCCAATTGGGTATACGAGTAAAAAAACATAAAAACAAACGGCATAACAATTCAAAACTTCAATGCACACCACAGTTCTGGTTTTTTAAGGTTGGTGTGCTTACACTCTAGTTGTATAATCTTTCAGCATAGTATGAAAACAGCTCCACATGCTCTAAAACTCTCTAAAATGTACACACTGTACAATGAATCTACACTTATTTTTTTTAAAGCTTTCAGAACATCAAAAGTAAATCGATGAAGAAATAGATACATTAATACATACATAATCTGAAAAAAGTATGTATAATTGCACAAGTCCATCCCCACAATAAGTTTTTAAATACTGTACAGTAACACACAAGGACTGAATTTTCCTTTTTAACGCACAGGTGACACGTTTTTGAGTTCCTATTCAGAATTAGATGAGGTACAGGTTCGGTTTTCGGGTCTTCGCTGCAGCTTGTAGAAAAACTGGATGGTTAAGAACTACGATGAGGAAAACACAACTGTGCGCCACAATGCACACTAATAAGGGAGAGACAGAAAGGAGTAAGAAAACAAAAAAAAATGACATGACACATCATTGCAGTACATGTGAAAGATTTCTACGCTAGCGGTCTCTTAAGCTCTCAGGCCATGTGGAATCAACATCAGTTCTCGAGATTTCACAGAGGTGGTACATGGAATCAGAAAGCAGGAGAAATAAATGTTGCATACAGTGGGATTCTCACTGCTGTGTGGTGATCTGGGAGGTTTGAGAAGGTGTGGTTTGGCATACAAAAAAACCTGTAGAAAAAAACAACAGAAACCCAAGCAGAATGTTCAGAAATGATAAAACTAAGGGACAACGGTGGCCTACCCTAAATGCCTGCAGAATGCCGCGATCCCAGGGTCATGTGACCTCTCCTGCCCGCCTCCCACTGGTTTCTCAATGTCACCCAGAAAATGTGTGGTGCAGGAAAGGCTTTAACACATCAGGAAGTGGCCAATTGGCATGGGCGGGGCTTAATAATGCTGAGCAACTGGAAGACTGCAGTTTCATTACCGCCAGGGCCAGGACTAGCTGCCAGGAGACCATGCAGATACGAGTCAGTGGCAGCCTGCCTGCTTGAAATGCCTTGACTGCTGTGAGCTCGGTGCGCCGTGTAACTGTAAATGAGGGGGAGAGCCACGCAGCCCACTCCCACCACTTAAATTATGTATACTCCTGGAGCATGAGTGGAACTACAAGATTGCTATTCCCAATCCAAGGTAATCATCAGATGGGCTACAGCAAAACTAATACCACCCCTCTTCCCAGAGTATATTCCTACCTGCACCCCTGGATCTTCTGCTCCCCCAGATAGGGTCTCCATCACGGGTAATATATCACTTTAATATACTATAATCACTTAAGCTGTCACCTACTTGCTGGCATATGGACTGTTACTCAGGTGGATAGCGTGTGTCCATTCCGCTACGGGGACCCGTGCCGCAGCTGTGAGGAGTTGTGCCTCTAGATTTAGGGTTGGATTTGGCGCGACTGGATCGCTGGTGTTCAGCAGACAGAGTGGGAAGCATTACCTCCCGCCCCCTGTCGCTTGCCTCGTGACCTAGGCAGCCCAAATTGATTGCGTCCTGTGCCCCGCAGCAGCGTGCAGATGAAGAAGTGTGGGAGGAGTGGCCGTGTCGGCCCTGCCCCAGTACCCCAGTGGTGGAGAGAGAGAGAGGGAGAGAACGAGAGAGAGTGAGAGGGAGGGAGGGAAGAGAGAGAGAGAGAGGGGGAGGGAGGGTGGGAGGGAGAGAGAGAGACAGGCAAACTGCAGTGCCATCTGCAGCTGCTGCAGAGCCTGGCCGGTGATCAGCTGGCACAGCTGCTCAGACAAAGTGCCCAATATGCTCATTAATGGCCAGTGTCAAATGAATGCGATCTGAGTGCTTTGATTCCTGACATCTTGTTCGCCACTCCTGTTGATTCATCCTGCTCATCTCTGTGAGAGCTCGCCGCCCGCCCTGCCACCCAACGTGAAAACACACCGCTGCACGGGTAGGTGTGGGATCAATGGCTTATCCACTCACCCGCCCCCACCCCCCAAAAAAAACCTTCTCAGAGCAGAGCTCCACTGCAGTCATGCATGAGGAGCTATACGTTAAGCTGGTTCCTCTGTGGGTCCCTGGTGCATGGTGCCAAAATGATTCCTCTCAGCTCTACTATCCTCTTGTGACTCTCTCTGCCATGCAAGCTTCCATAGCAATTCATTTTGCTCGTCACTGGTGTGCCCCCAAGGATGTGAATGAGAGTGCTAGTCTCTCTCCAAGCGATCCTCCCTTCTGTCGAGGCATAACACACGCACTGAAGTGGGTCACCATCACGCAGCCAGCATTCTACTCGGCCTTGCAGGTTGAGCGGGGTGGGCAAAGGCAGACAAAAAACACAGGTGCAGCTGCAGGCAGCAGGCTACCAGGTCACATGACACCACGAAGAGATGAACAAATGAAGAAATTGACAAATCTCGAGGGAAGGAGGGCCTGACCCAGTGAGGAGCAACATCTGACAACCGTGCGCAGTGTGCGGAGAGAGACAGTTTTTTCACTCAAGGTTCAAACGCTTCCTCGATCGTCATAAGAACCACTCAGAAAACAATGTGGAGAAAGGTCATATGGACAGTTCCAATAACTGGGGATGATGTCTGGAGATCTAATCAGGAGAGAAAGAGTAACACTGACTGACACACCGCCCCAGGGGGCTTCATTGCAACATTACTGGGTGATCGGAGAACATCGGGGGGGAGGGTTTGCACAGGAAGTAAGGGACAGGGGAGGAGAAAGGACAAGGGTTCATCAGGAAAGAGAGAGAATACGAAAACGAATTGGAAAGTCCTAAATATTCAGAAAACGGTATCTTCGACAACTACGGCCTAGTTGTCAACGTTTTGACCAGGAGGCGAGGGCAGTCACTTGTTCTCCTCCCTGGTGGGCCGGATCTTCATCTCGGTGAACTTGAGCGAGTACTGCCAGCCCGTCCAGGAGGACCACTCGATGCCGTCGGCGTACGAGGTGTGCTGGCCCCGCAGGTACTGTCCATTCAGGTTGGATGTGTGGCAGTTGCGGTACCACCAGGCACCGTGGTAGAAGGATGCACAGTTGTTCTCCGAGTGGTCGTTGTCCTGGTCCTTGGTGGTGAACTTCATGCCGTTGTGCTTGAGCAGGGAGTCGCCTGCAGGGGTGAGCAGATGGGCCGACACACACGTGCACACACACACGTACACACACATACAAACACACAGGCACACACGCACGCACACAAACACACATACAGGGGGAGCGAAAGAGAGAAAGAGAGAGAGAGGGATATGGAGGAAATAATTAAATGCAGCTCATAACAAAATAAGCAGACAAAGGTAATATTCACACCCTGCGCTAATCTGTTTTGGGGGTTGGGCTTGTTGAGCGGAATCATTTTAAGCTTATGACAAAAACAAGGCTCGGGAAAAAGAAAGACAATTAGGCATACCCTAGCTGAACCCTATCTCTGCATGGGGAGGGACTGCCTTCCTCTGGAGATGCCTGCGTTTCAGCCCCCTAAGACGCCATCGCAACTCCATCTCCTCCCTCGCAGCTGAGCATCCCGTGTCCCAAAATCACTCATCTCTCCCCTCAGTGCTCCTCCGAGACCGGCTGTGTGTTCTGCCGTCTCTTTTCTCCACAAACAGAGAGGGATGAGGAGGAGGAGGAGTGAAAAAGCCCCAGCGCTCGAGCTGGGTTATAGGACGGGGAAATGCAATTTTATCCAGGGTGTTACTCAAGTGTATCAGGGAGATAAAAAAAAGAACGGTAAAGTGGGAGAAATGTGATTTATTGCATTTTGAAATGAAATAACGGTGGCGAGGGCCGAAGAAAACAGAGACAGTGAGAGAGGGAGGCGCCCCGTTCCTGGAAGGGGAAAGGAGGGTGGGAGAACATGTGGGCTTGCCACTAATATGCCCTTATTAAGCTCTGTGATGTATGTTTCATGGACATAATGTTGCAGCAAGAGGCCATGCTAATTTAATCTCATCTCTTTGCTACACGGGTTCACTCTGGGGGGAAGTGGTTTTTTGTGGAGGTTTTCATCATTCGCAGAGATGTGCTTTTATTGGACACATGGTAGTTTGTGTTTGCAGCTGTTTTCCAACTGCTAAGTCAATTTTCATACAACAAACCATAAAATAAAGGAAGAAAATCTTATTGTATGAAAGAAAACAGACAAATGTGCTGAAAGGAACAAAAGATACTGTCATAATGCTGTATTTTCCTTGTTGTTAATTCTCGTAGAGGTTTCTTAGTTACTGCAAAAGATGGCTATGATATCTGACAGTCAAAATTGATTTTTAATGATATTGATATTTAATGATGTTGCCAATGACAGTATTCCCATTTGGGCACTATTATAAAAACAAGACAACATCAAATGCACGAGTTCCAAATGACGATGTCAAATAATGTCTAAATGCAAGTGAAGTTTAACATCCTATCAAAAATCACAGTTTACGAGCAAACTGCAATGTCTAAGTATGTGCAGCAGTAGGTGGCAGCTGTACAAACAGACGGAAGGGCCATTCCAGATCACACTGGCTGAATATAGTTACATACCCAGAGATAGAGGATTCACTGTGAGAGCTAACACTGCTTTATTAGTTAGAATCTAAACTGAAAATATGTATTATGGAGAACTGTCACATTTAAAAGACAGCCATATTAGGAGCACTGCACTCCAAACATCACTTCACAGGATGAAGTTTTGCTTTGTAATTCTGAGTAGTGGTTTGCAAAGGTCCTAATCTCTTGCCACTGCTGCCAGTACCTCCAGGGGAACATTTATAAAATGTAAATAAACTACATAGTTGTTTGGTTCCATAACAGATGGTTTAACATAAATTATTTCATGCACAAGGTATATTCTGAAATTCCTTAGAAACAAAAACAACTGTGTTAAAATAACGCCATAGAATATACTGCCCCATGGTACTGACACATCATCAATGGCAAACAAATATAATTACATGTTACAACAATATTTAAATATTGACTGTATGGATACTTAAATATAATAAATGCTTTTTGTTTGTGCTTTGTTTATGCCCATCATTGATAGTACATGGTAGTACTGTACATAGGGCCAGGTACTGGATGCTATATTGCATTATAGCACACATTGTACTCAGTATTGATTTGAATGAATAAATACTGTAACATATAGGGACTCCCAAGACTTGGTGCCTCTGGAGATTTTCACAAACTAGGCAAAATGTGTTGCTCTAGCAGAAAATCAAGCTAGCAGTTAAAGTTTTATTGAGAAATCACTGTCTGTTTTTTTTGTATTTTCCCAGTGAAATACAGAATTTAAAACCACTAAAATTAAGGTAAAGGTAAATAAAGTTAAAGGTAAAAGGTAATTACTTAATTTTTTATTGAATATTCTGCATTCTGAAACTGCACATTATCTACAGTATTAGCCCCTTTCTCATAAGGGTTGAATCTAAATAGATATTTTACTTTCTGTAAGAAGGTAAGACTTGAGACCTTTGAAAGAAATTGTCTTGGGAAAGAACTTGCCATGATAGTCGTGTGCAGTTAAAAGTCTGAATATAAATAGTAAAGCTCATTAATAATTAAAATATTCCAAGATCAGAGAGAAATTATGTGGCCCCCCACTTGGTGTAACAGCGTTCATTAATACATTCTGTGGGTTGTGAAGCTTTGTTGTGAATTTATCAAAGACTCAAGTATAATCTTTTTTCCTTTTTAACCTCCCTAATGATACGATTAAAACATTTCTGTTAGGTAACAAACTGTCATTTAATACCTGCTTTGAAGTTCTGAGAGCAATCACGCAAGGTGTTTACTCAGCACGGGACACCACCGCGATGCACCTTATCACTGAAAGAAGGTTTATCCTTTCCCAGAATCCACTGCACACACCTCTATTATTACAGAAAAGGGAGACACACGCACACACAAAAGCTGCACTGACGGATCACGCACAGGACACCCATCTGCTGCATCCCTCAAGGACAATCTGACGGACCTGAGCCCCTCAAATTCCTGATCATGTTGTTTGCTGTTGTGCGTTATGTTAATACTTTGTATCTCATTAATTTGGAGCACTCACCAGACTACGTTTATCGCAACTGCAAAGTCTTAATTGATAAGATTGGGAATCAATGGCGCACACAACGACTCGCCGTGGAAATATTTAAAAACCAAGCTAATTAGACAAGAGTGAGGAGAGCTTGTATTTTCTCATCCTGAGAATAAGTGTGTGACAGGGATAATAGGGTTGTTTGTTTACATCTTCAAACCAGACCAAATTATCTGGTTTGTTGGAAAAGACAAACATTTGACGTGCTTTGCAAATATATGCTCTTTAAGTCTCAGATGCTAAAAGCCAATATGATCTCTTACGATTTTTGAGAGTTGCCTCTCATAACTAGAAGGTAAGGAGGATAAAAACATAATTTCTCTTTGTAAATTATTCGTTAATTGTTCATTATTATTGCATTTTTTCAGCTGGTAAAATGGTTAACCAAGATTCACATAAAACTGGGAAGGGCTGACATTGGGTGAAGCCGCACATACACTTTGTAACTCCCTGGTAAAAACAGATATGTGTCTCCACGCTGCTACAGGGAAAATTGTTTCATGTTAGAGGCAGAGTCTCCGGTGTGGTAAAACTGATTGTTAACAGGCTGAAAGCCCATGTGGTCTACCCTGTGTGGGTAAAAGTAAATACAAGTTTTAAACTAGGGTAGGCACTCACAGGCGAGCAGCAAGGCTCTGGGACACAAATATGGATACAAATAGCTATGAGCCTTGTTCCTGGTACGCATAGGGATGTATACATTTTTATCTCTGTTTTTTTGCATAAAATCATCTGCATTCACTCATTTTTCACAATGTAGTAATCTGTGTCACTGCACTTGCAGGCTAGATTTAAATATCCAACTTAGAAATATACCAACTAAGCAAGATCACACTTCAAGCAAGTGGACTTTGTACCTGCATTCTGTAGTTCCCAATAATATCCAGAGTAATATCAATATGTATTTGTGAATTTTACACATAGTAATATTTTCAAACTCAATACAAATAAAGATACTGATAATTATGAGTTTTGGAATGTAACTTTGATGTTTGATTTTTGCTTTGTTATATTACAATCAGGTCAAGGAATTAAGCGCATATTGTTTAAGGTACAGTACATATGTATTAAACAGTCAAAACACACAGTGAAATACGCTATTATGAAAACAAGCTATTTAAAAGTTCTTGCATTTTAGAAAATATATTTGAGTTGTACAATATTCAATTGATGCAGGAAAACTGCATATTGATAAAAATGCATATGTCCAACTGTACTTATTGCACTTTGGTATGACTCTAAAATGTAGATGCAGTAGTAGAAAAATACTTAGCACTTAGCACTACCATGCCACTGAGGTGGTAAACAACTATGAGAGACAGGATTAAATATTTTTTAAAAAGGTAGGAAAAAGGGAAACCTTCCCTAATAAGGTTTTTGTTAACATCAATATAAACACATCAATTACATTTCTTTCCCGAGCTCCCACAAATGGATTTAACATAAAATAGGATTAAAATGAAATGTATAAAAACATCAAAAATGCATAGATCCACTGGCATTATCTAATAACGTCAGGGATGGAAATTTCCATTTCCAAGCATTTCAAAGTGATCTTGTCTCCTTCTGTTTGGGTTATAAAAATGATGCCACTGTTAATATCAAGTGAAAATGGTTGTGGGAAATAAATGAAAAGAAGATTAATGTACTGCATTGGTGCTACTCTTATGATGGTCTGTTGTGACTAATTGTGCTGTAGTCCCTGTGTGTTGCCCTGTTGTGAATGTGTCCCTGTTATTGATTGGTCTGCTGCTTCTGACATAAACTGAAGTGTGTGAATGCTGAGACATGTCAGAGTTTGCCTGTAGACTTAAAGTCTGAAAACAGGAAACCTGCCTAAAGACTTGACTGACTGCTGTCTACTGTTTGCCAATCCTGCTTTGTTCTAAAGATGCAAAGTTAAGACTCCAGCTCTTCACTTCCCGTAAAGGGGAAGGTTAGGACGTAGATGAGCCTAGGAGCAATTGTATGCAGTGACCTGAGCGATATCTTCGGGTCGCAGGAGAGGTGAGCCATGGAGAATTACGGCACACATTCTTTCAGCAGTGAAGACATTGTAGAGCTGTTTAAAATTCAGGGCATACAGCTAACAGAAAAAAAATGAACTAGAAAAACCTCAACTACAAAGGCAAGATTCCAGAATGAGGGCAGCCATGGATGATCTGGAATTATGGGCTGACAACCTTCAAATGTATAACAATCAAACACTGCCTTGTGGTATTCTCAGTTCAATTCACAACCAATGTAATGCATCGATTGCTTTCCATTCAGGGAAACTGAAAACCAGGCTGGTTTCAAAAGCTCTGAAGGGTGAAGGGCCTGGCTTCGATCCTTGGATGGAGGCAAACATTGCTGACCTTTTGGAAAAGCCGCCACCAGTGGAAGGGCACTGTCGGAACTGACCGAGAGGCACAGCTGCCTATTGTGACATCACAGCTGTCCATTAATCTCATGGGGTGGGGCCTAAGATTTTCTTTCCTTTGTTTCCATGGTGACTTCAAGAGCTGGGGTTTAAGGTTGAGGGACTCCCAAGGCCAGACAATAAAACAAACAGCGTGGCGTTGATGACCCGGACACGGCTTAAGACCCCATTTTAAGACCTCATTTTAATCAAACTCTGTGTCACCTTGGTGGTGGAAACCCGGGCTTCCGCCGAACAGATTAAATTCCACCACACTGGGAGAAATGAGCACCTTTTTAGCAAAGTAGCTGTACAGGAAAATGAGACACAGGAGTAATCATAACAATCACAGCAGAGCTGGGGTGACACCGGCGAGTGGACATGCCACTCCAAGGGCAAAGCGACCTCGTCGAGACGTGATTAAACCACCTTGTCATCAGAGACTCCACAAGCTCGGCCTTTGTCCCCCCTCCCGCTCTATCTCGTGCATCTACTGTGCTCTCCGAACTGCTCTACCCCCCTAAGCTTATTCAAATTGCTTCTTTGTCAAGAAGAGAATTTGTTTATGCTCCAGGTCAATGGAGTAATTAATTGGAGTAATTTAATCATCATGGCAGGAGCCACTGTGATGTATGGCTATGAAAGTGTTGGTAATTTCTTTCCAGTAATCTCAATGAACAACAAAACGGACATTTTGCACTGATCTGAATACTGTTATTGTCCTGGGGGTGTTTTTTTAAACACTGGGTGCACTGCACCACCTACTCTATTAGCAATTACTCAGGAGCTCTAACTGTTATCTATTACCGTTATTGGTCTGTTGTCAGACATAAGGAAACATTCTCAAGATAGGTTGTCCAGTAATTATTTTTAAGTGTTCCCATTATTTATAAAGACCGTTACCATAATGGTATTTAATATTGGTGGAAATGGTTGTGCATTCATTATGACTATCACTCAATGTAATCATAATAGGAAAAAAACACTGCAAAAGGTATAGTCTTGTGCTCTACATGGCAAAAGGTTGCATTTAGTCTATAGCACTTTTTTCGAGATCACAGATGTAGCAGAAGTAATTGAGAAAAAATGCATTTTTACTTGTGCCGTCTCCCTCTGTCAGCACAAGAGTGTAACATTTGTTTTTGCTTTTATGGACTTTTTTATTGGGATGATCATGTATGTTTAAGAAATATGAATGTAGAAAGAAACAGCAGTAGTCTACAGAAGATTTTTCTCCATCAGTTAGCTTTAAATAATGCAGGGTAGAATGCTTTTGGTTTCAGTATTTTTCAGTATTTCAGTGTTTTTCACATGCTAGCAAAATGCCTTGAAAGCTATGCTATGTCTGACGTGCATAGCAATAATGACGCCAGCACAAACGACATATTAGGGGAACGATAAGCAATTTTTCCAGACCTGCAGTGCCGGAATAGTCTCCAATGGTCAGCGGGTATCCGTCGTCATCCGGGTTAACTGAGAACAGGCCCACGCCGAAGGTCCCATACTGTGCGAAGGCTGTGCTGTTCTCAAAGTCTTCCAGGTCAATGCGTAGCTCATAGTTGGCCTGGATGGTCAGGGCGTGGATGTGCTTCATACCTGAGGCACAGAGAGGTGGACAGGGAGTCAGACAGAGCTCAGCAGGCAGGAGGGAATTCACAGAATGTTTGGAGAGTTCATGCTAAGCAACGTGTGGGCCTGCGTGTTCAGAAAGCTGGTGGATATTTAATGGATTGCAACTTGCCAAGTCCAAGCAGGAAAAACCCACTTCATTAAACGACTGACTTTTCTATGGTGTTTCTTACTAAAGCCCTGCAACCTGACCCGAACCCGGTGAAATGTGGTTTGGGTCTGTTGGGCTCAACAGTTCTGGATATCCAGTTTTGAATGCACTGTTGTCCAAAATCTAGGCTAAAATATTATTTTGCACGACTGAATAAGGGAATTAACATTTTTAAAGCTACCGCACAGCAGAGTGAACAGAAGATTAATTCATTTACTTACTTATTTAGACAGGAAGGACTTCGCCTAAGTGCCCTTTATTTTCTCGAAATGGAATGTTTGTATTGTTGAACAGCTGAACTGAATTTTTCAGTTTTATTTGTTTACTTCAGTAAAGACTTTATTCACTGTATTGGACTGATCGTCCAACAATGACGGACTGTACTGTGTTCATTTGTTAAGCTGCTGAACATTACCTACTATGTATTTTTTGTACAGACCTTTATTCATAGAGTACACTGTGTGTTTTACCAAAAAGGGAGACATTATGGTAAGATAATGTTGATATATGCAAGCTGATGAACATAATTTGGATTTGATTTGATTATTACCAGTAGCTGGTTTGGTAATCGGTAGTGTTTTTGTGTAAGCCCCCCTGGCCTCCACCCCACAGCCCAGGCTGGATATGGGCCAGGTCAGGTAAACTCTGTTACCATTTTTTGGCTGGGTTTTGTCTGAGAGTTAAAGTGCCCGGGTCTCATCCATTAATATAGCTGGATGTTTTGCTGCAGCACTGAAGTGCCTTGCCTATGATGCCATATCTGAATTTCAAACCTGCAACCTCCTGGATTCATAACCCTAATCAGATTGCCACACTGCTGCTCAGAGACACAAATTGAAACTATGGCACAATAATTTTAATAACTGCTTGAATTCCTTTCTCGAAGTTATGGGGAAACCTTTATGGGAGTTATTGGTAGAGCCACTCTGAGACCCAGCTGTGTTCTTTCTTGCATGCCCTGTCCTTGAATCTGCTTCTTCAAAGCAGTGCCTCGTTTAGTACTGTATGTATTATATTTTCCCTGAAACTGAACCCTGATCCTACTCCTCCAGTTGTATTTGTTCTGCGTTCCCCTTTGTTGATGGTACACTATTCAAACGTGTAAGTCTTTCAAATCTGACTGACAATAGCACCCTTTATTAAGGCATTGTCAAAGATGATTTTATGGAGCTGAAAACAGTGAATACAGTGAAGTGATTGAGATTGTATAAATATTCATACAAGATAACAGGTAACTAGGTGTTACCAAAGTTGACAACAAATTAAGTTGACACAGATTTGGTGTGATGAAGAACAGACTGAAGGTGATTGGCACAAGGTCACAGTAACACAAAACATTCCAGTTTAAATTTCCCATCTGAATGTAATAACTTTGTTACTGTATTGCAAAAGATGAAATCTAGTGATGGAAATATTCAGTTAGTGCTAAATAAAGCACAAATGACAAAATGAGCATACCATAATACTTTAATCCAATGAAATCAGTTAGGCCGTCAGTCACTCCAGTCTGTTGTAAAGATAATACAGCAAATACATTGTATGTAGATTTTCACATGCACACATTCCACAGGAGTTGTGTTTTCTGTGCATTGTCTGGTGTGTACAAGTGCAGCGAGATAGCAAAGTGCTATTGCCTGTGTCGCTTCACTCTGACAAAAAAATTGGACTAAAAAAGGTTTGTGGCTGCTAATCCGAGAGCGTTGCTGCTCTGTGGGTGTTGGCCGGTTGTGGGTATTTCGAGAGCAGTCTGCAAGGGCGCGCACTGTAGCACGTTAGCAGCCCACTGTGCCTCATTGAATTCCTTTGGCTCGGGAGGGGAAAAAGCCTGCTGTGAATAGCAGATGCTTAAAGACCATTAGGAAATGCACTGGAACAAAAACAAGACGATATGATTCACATCAGCCCCAGCGTGTGTAAGACTTGACGTTATCGTGTATATTCAGATTAAAAGGGACAGGTAAGGATTCTGTTGCTGAGTCTCGAAATCTCTATGGTGATTACTGTCTGAGCGAGAGGAGTCTCTGGATTGATTTAAAATAAAAGGCAGGTTCCGAGGGATCAGAGCTGGAAAATGACCTTGCTATCAGATTCTAACAGGACACGAAGCGAAACAGGCTGTTATCCCTGTCCACCCCACGATGGTAAAAGAGAGACATTTGTTCTGGTGCTGTATAGGGTAATTAAAAGGACATTTAAGATAACCCTTATCAAGGGGGGATCGGTGTGATGTGGTGCACCACATCAGAACGTGCTTCCAAAGTCCGTCAGGCATAAACATCAGTTTAACTGGATTATCCCGGAGCCCAGCGAGGGCTGATCTACTGCAAGCAGTGATTGCTCCTTCAGGCCTAACAATTAAACAGGTTACTAATAAAACCTACCAGTATGGCCAAAAGTTTTGCACAAAGTTGTCTCTGAAATGCACTAAGACTTAACACAGTTGCCTAGTTGTTTGAATCAGCAGCTGCATACCCACTATGATTGCTAGAGAGAGTCATACTAAATGCATTCCACTACATTAATACTTTTATATATGCATGCTTCAGGACTTGGGCACTTATGTAATATATTCAGAAACATGTTTCTACATCATAAATATTTAGCAGAGAGCCCAATTATGACCAATTTTACTCCAATAATATTAGTGAACCTGCTTCAGGATAAATATATTGGATTTTTTTCCCCCAGATGTACCGCAACACTCTTCAGTCACATTATCTGAGAGGAAAAAGTTCAGTAACATTATGAAGTTCAGTATAGTGAAACAATGTACTACAGAAGGCTGCCTGTGCATGTGTCCTGAATAGAACAAGAAAATACACAGACAAACATACATACATCTATATCTATATATATATATATATATATATATATATATATATATATATATATATATATATATAGGGGCCAAATAGGAAATATATAAATATAAAGCTGAATATATGAGGGCCAAACAGGAAATATATAAATATTCTGAATATATAAAAATTTGTAACTCTGAATATATAAATGTAATAAATGTTACATTTATATATTCAGAGTTACTTTTATATATTTCCTGTTTTATATATTTCCTATTTATATATATATATATATATATATATATATATATATAATATTTGTGATATATACCTGTTCACTGTCACCTATCAAATGTTACAGCAAACCTAGCTAGCTGTTGAAAGGTGCAAAGTGTTTCATGAAGAGCGTCTATTCCCTTGCTAAACATGGAGGGTACCTTAAATCAGATGTAAACCATTTAGTTTAAAGCAGCTAAGACAACAGAGAGAGAGCTCAAGCTGTTTTCTTACTGTTTTATTAATTGCTGCATCATCATGATGGATACACAGTACAGAGAATGAAACTCCTGTGATTATACCTTAAAAGGACTCTCACAATGATCTGTGTTTTTTGTTTGAAACTCTGATGCATGATGGGAACACATTGTACTGCAATTGCTTATGAAGACCATTTTTGTGATGAGACTGCAAAAAAAAAAACTGCCTTGATTGCATGCAACTACTCTCAACAGGCGTCAAAGCTAGCTCCTCTGTGTTGCTGCTTCCAAGTAATCCATCCAGGATTTTCTCCTCTTAGATATTCTAAAGTTAGAGTTGCAATAAAAGCTATGCATGAATCTGAATGCTTTTGGCATTTGCTGTTTTAGTTGTTTTGCTACAGTTGCAGAATGAAGTTTTGATTCAAGGGCAGCCAAAGAAACTTCAGATCAGGCAATTGTCCTTGCAAAGACAGGACTCAAGTTCCCTTTAACCAGGTAAAGAAGGTGGTTAAACCCTTGTCTCAGCAAGTTGGGCTATGTATATTGTGGCAAACTGCAAATTGTCAAACTGGGATTCAAGATATTTTTGGCTTTGTATAAGTCTGCTCTGTTTTGAGTTTAATCTGTCTGCCAGTGATCGTGTGCACTCTGTTTTGTGGGTTAGTGGACTCTTGGGACAATCCAGAGCATTGGACTTCCAAGCTGCTGTTAGTACTTTGCCATTGTTTTTACCTGACCATTGCTGTCATGGTCAGGTAAGTTAAATACCAGTTATTAACTAAAATTAGCCTTATGAGACCAGGTTGACTAGATTTGTCCTACTTGTGATTAGAACTAACAATAATCACAAATAATTGATGATTAATTATGTAACAGCACTGCGACTCTTTTGACATTTAGTTAGACATTGCTGAAAATACAGAATATAAATGTTAGCTAGCTACCTGAATAATTAGTAACCTGTTCACATGGTAGTGATTGTCTTCACCAATAGTGTTGTTAGGGGCATGAGAATTTGCACTGATACAAGGGCAGGAAAATGAAGAAGAAGAAGAATGTGCAATTGTTTTGACTAAAGTTGTTTATGAATTTTGTGTGCAGAAATGAGATGGTACAAAAATTAATTTGACCAGGACCTCAGTGAAACTTTGGTGCTCTTTAGGTATGAGGTATATCAAGCCAACCTGTAACAACCTGTAACCTGATGAGAAACCATGCCATGCCGAGAGGAACTTTGCTGAGAGATGTTTTTCCATTTGATATTTTTTTTCCATGTTAAATCCATAAACTCTATGCGCAAAATCACTTTTTTGGTCTTTAAGTTAACCTATTTAACATCTGTAGTAAACCTGATTACAAAATACTGGAAGTGTTACTTTGAGCACTTAAGGCTCCAATTTTTTCTTTACAGTGAAAATTGAAAAAGGAAATTGCATTCTGACAGTTGAAAAACAACAGTTCAGTTAACATTTCATTCTTTAAAGTTGTTTGTGTGTGTTTCTTGCTTTTTAGACAACAAAATATTTGGTATTTACCAAATCAGTTTTGAATTTTGGAGAGTGCAAATTTATCAATTAAAACATTTTCACAGAGCTGATATGAAATTGTTTAAAGGATTTATTTATGAACAATATTGCAATTATGAGGAAAATACTTTATTAAATGGTCATGAATTATACAACTAACACCACTTTATTTTAAGGGCCTTAAATTTCAACTCTTTTTCCTGTTATGTTATGTATTGTGCTGTTATTTACAGAATGACAAATTCACATTTAACAGTGGATTATGCCTTAATGATACTGTTATAAATGGAACAATAACTTCACTTTAGAAAATACTTCATAAAACTGTCATGAAAATTTGAGTTTATGTATTTTTTACAACCTTATCACAAAGAACTTAGACTTCATGATAGGCTTTATGGATGCTACTAACAAAGGCACTTAGTTAAAGGACTTCAAAATCCTTAATAAAGCTGTCACAAATGGAATATCAGAGTTTCTGCATGCCACAACCCCTCATCACCAGGGAATACAGCTTCACTGTTGGGTTATAAATGGCACAAACAAAGCCATTTTAGTTTTAGGGCTTCAAAATCCTTAATAAAGGTGCCATGAATGCAATATCAGAATTAATGTATGGTCTATAACCTTGTAACAAGGACATATGGCTTCATTATATTTTTATGAATGGTACACACAATATCACTTTGAGATGCTCTCAAACTGCACCACAGAACTGTCATAAATGTGTTTTACTCATTACTGTTCAACTGTCAAATATATTCTTGAATATATTGTCAATAGTGAAAACATACATGTTCATGTACATGCTCATGTTGTACTGTACATGTTGAGACAGCATACCCTATCTCAGTCTGTCTCAGTTCATGTATTTAATCATTTTTAACTATCATAATTCTATCAAGAAGGATGGGAGCAAGTTCTGAGCAACCAAATCAAGTTGTGACTAAGTCATACAATACCAGTCAAAAGTTTCAACAAACCTGATTACAATAATAGGAAACATGCATTCAAAGACATTTTGACCTGAAGACGTATGCTCAAATGCTTGAAATTTGTTTCTTAGATAAATATAAATAGTGAAGTTGATGCTTTCCTTCCAAATTTTTTTCTTTTTCATTTAAAAAAAATATTTTTTGGCTACTTTGAAGAATCTAAAATATAAGATTTTGATTTTGTTTTGTTTAACACTTTGTGATCACTGCATAATTCCATTATTGTTATTTCATAGTTTTGGTGTATTTACTATTATTTTAAAATGTGGAAAGTAGTAAAAATAAAGAAAAACCCTTCTATGAGAAGGTGTGTCCAAATGTTTGACAATATAACTAGAATTGGTTCAGAATTCCAACATATTGATAGCAAAGAGTGTCTAGTCAATAGCAGCAGTGAACTAGCCCCACCTTAGAAATACTAAATCATAAATGCTAGTTGGGACTTTCCAGCTACATAGATAACTTGATTAGGTGTGTCTGGCTCATCCTCTAGTCTTCTAATTAGTCTGCTAAAATTTTAATTGAAAATTCAATGAAAGCAAACTGGTTTATAAGCAAAGTTTCATATATAATGCTAGTAGGCTTATGTTACACTTCCTCTCCAGTGAGGTAAAAAGGGCCTCTGTAGTTTCACCCTTTCTCTTGTTCCTGCCTGATGGTTGCTCACACTGTTGGTGATTTAAAATCGCTCAGCAGTGCTGCAATCAGCCTGGAAAGAGCAATGCTGAGCACTCCATTAAATACCCGAGTGACTCTGATGAGCTATGAGGTGCTCAGGTACTTAATGCGCCCCAAATGTCCATATCCATGACTCCCAGCGCTTTGCATTAGCAGTATTGCTCTTAACTATCAGTCTGAATTGGTTATAGCAGCAATAATTCCTGTGGAGTTACTGTGGTGATTGTGTTGCTCCTGCACATAAGTAATTTTACTGTAAGTCAAAGATACTGTATTGTAGCATTTAGCCTGTCACTCATCCGAGTGTGCAAAAGGACCTCATAAGTGATCATACAGGACATACTTCAAAATGCATCTATCTAAGGATCTCAAAATTCCCCCTTCTGTGTTAGTTTACCTTGACAGGCACACACATAGTTAAACAACTGAGTCTATTTCTTCAGTTCAAATCTGCAATGTCACACAATTCCTAATTAGCTCCTAATTAAGAGCTCTGAAAAAATGGGTGGATGGCAATCTTGACACAAAACCCTTTGTTTTTTATGCCTCCTGGAAATCATTACCATAGGTTGATCCTTCTGCAAGGAACTCTGCCTAGAGTCTGCCATTGTGTTCAGATCAAAGATACAGACAGACAGATCTGAAAGACTTTTTCAATTTAAGGCAAACAGTTTTGCATTCTCTTCATGAAATCATCCTTGGGCTTTGGTGTCAAACCTGTCTTATTCTGCTTGTCTGTCTCAGACAGTAAAGCAGAGTTTATCAATGTTTCTGTGAGCATAACCACCTTATGGAAAAATTGGTGGAACAGGAACAACCTTCAGGCAAAACATACTGTCTGAAACTGTCAATTGGCATGAGATATTGAAAATGCTGAATGCAAGCATAAAAGGAGAGCTGATATATAACAAAATCATTTAATCATTTAAAACTGGCAGCACCCCACAGGCTAGCAATTCACTCCTCATCCAATAAGAGCACTTGTAAATGTTATATTATGAGGAGACAAGGCCAGTGGACTGTGCTAAGAAAGCCCTGCATAAACCTGAAGTCCAAATGAAACGTATATGTGACTTTATTGGAACACTTTGGAAAGCTTGTCTGAAGTCTTTTGAACTTATTAGCCCGTACATCATCCTTACAGTATTTATTTACTTTGATAACGTGTATTTTGCTTTAAAACCAAAAACACATCCGAGTTATTATGAATTTTTCAAACTGATTTCAGCCAAATTTAGAAATCATGAATAAGTTTAAAGAACATGTTTGATAAGAGAAAAAATAAAAGCAGAGGAATACTAACCCTACTTAAGTGCACTCTCTATCTTATTGTATCAACTGTGTGTATTTCCATGACTTATTGCTAATTGCCTCTATCCTGCCCAAGACATTTCTATCTAAAGACTTATGCTTAAATGCTTGAAATTTGTTTCTTAGACAAATATAAACTGTGAAATTGATGCCTATGTATGACTTTATATCCAAAAATGATTTTAATAAAAAAAATGGTTACTTTGAAGAATCTAAAATATAAGACAGTTTTCATTTGTTTAACACTTTTTTAATCACTGTATAATTCCATTTATGTTATTTCATAGTTTTATGTCTATACTTTCTAGCATGTGGTAAATAGTAAAAATAGACAGAAAGGTGTCTCCAAACTGGTACTGTACATTACCCATATATAATGTTTTTGGAAAGAAATTCATACATGGGAATCAATTTCACTGTATAAATTTCAAGCATCTAAGCACAAGTTTTTGGATCGAAATTTGTTTGAATACATGTTTCCCACTATCTTAACCATTTATCTCCAAACCTTTCATTGGTACTGTATATGCAAAAAATTGTAATAATGGACAGAATGATAAACTCTGTACAATACCATGCTACCCTTACTATAACATTATTGTCACCTACAGGGGATTTTCTGAAGACCTTCTTTATATCATTTTGGGAGGTCTTGGGGAGCTCACTGGACCTTTGACTGAAAGGCTGTGACATGTTCTGAAGGTTTTAAATGGGTGAAAATAATGAGGTCAGATAGAACTGTTGGAAAGTTGTTCAAGGTGGAGTAACCCAAATCAGGCTTGGTACCAGGAGAAAATACAGAGGGGTGCAATTGCAATCCATGGGGGTGCACAAAAGGTCATAAATATTATGGAGACATCGGGATATAAGTAGACAACTGGGGGTGCACTGAGGTCTGTCTGGGGGTGCCTGATCCAAATGCTCCTCTTTTATGCTAAAAATGTTGATTTTTGGTCTGTACTGTAGCAGTACATTTTTTTAGCCAGCAGAGTGGTTTCAGCTTTTTTCACCAGCACATTAACATATTTCTCAATCTGTTTCTTCCACATTAACAACATATATTTCCACCATATTGGTTTTTTCGGGCTGTTCCTTGCAGCTGTTGCAATGGCAATTTTATACATCTCTGGGATAACTACTTAACTTTGTGAACATCAAAAGAAGATTTGGGGGAAATAAAGCACCCCATGTGCCTACTACTTGATGTTAAATGGCGGTTTCCCTCTGAATTTACATAACTTTAATTCAAGCTTTAATTAAACCCCGGGAGAATTTCCTAGAGGCTCTGATTTAGAATAATTTATTGCTAAGACACTTTTTAGACAACAAGAGTGCTTTGCCTAACTTAAACTTAAATGTTCAGGTATAGTCTGCAGTTAATTAAACATTATTGCCAAGCTATTTAAACCCCACATCTATGCAAATTAAGATATGAGGTGTTTTCATTAAAATGATCATGCTGATGTGTTTATCTTCAGTGATCATATGAGGAACGCATGAATTTCAAAGTAGTTTGCCTTTCTTGGATAGGTATATGACTGTAGCACATGGCAAAAGCATGGAGGTAGCTTTTTATGCAATACTACTGTGAAAATTAATATGTTATCCATTAGCTACTAACACTTGCAGGTAGGTGGTCGCTAATGTAAGGAACCTGGTATATTGTGTCATTCTTCCATCACTCCTTCAAAGTAATATGCAAACTGCCCGAACTTCTTTCCAGTCATATTTACCTAAGGGATTGGCTGGCAAAAATGCAAACATAAGTCCTCCATCGTGCACTTTCTGGTCAGATTTGTCACTTTATATTAACATTTTCTACTTTTTCTCCATCACTCTCTCCTCGCCCACTCCTATATTTCTCCTCCTTTCTAATCTCTGCTTCCTCTTTCTCCCTACCTTTAGCTAAAAATCTCACCACTTTGCCTGATTTTTGTCATTTTCTCTTCTTTTTTTTAACATTAGTTTACATTCATTTTACATTTTACAAGGCCATTCAACTGTGCTAGGAAACTGCAAAGCAAGGTCTGATTAAAGGTCTTTAACCCTGTATGGAGATGAGATCAATAATTAAGCAATATGCATTCCAAACAAAATGAAACAAAACAATAAAGATTAAATTATTTATACAAGGAACGAAACATGATTTTGTAGTTTCACGTATGTTGCTGTTTGTTACGGTACATTTGTATGTCACATACCCCAATGTTCAAGGAGTTCAAGGAGTTCAAGGACATCTAGCTTGTCCAATATCCTGAACTCTAGCCTCAGTTTCACTGTATTATAAAGGTGGATATGTGAGTGGAGGGCTGTGTATGTTACACGGAAATGTTCCTGACATGCTTTTGTTTAGGAGTTTAGTCATCTGCAGTGGTCCTGATTGAAGTTTGCTTTAGATGGCATGGATGAGGGTATACGCATGGGGCTGAGCATTGTAAGAATCAAGAAGAATCAATGTGAGGCAACTTTCAAAGTCTTCCAGTATTCAAATGGCATGTCACTGTTCATCATTTTAGCATTGTGTATTTGCTATGAGACTTGTTTTAACCCTGCATGTATTTGAATAATAAACCATCAATTTTCAATCCCTGGTTAGTGTTCTTGCATAGACGGTAAAACTGCTCATATTCTGAATGCTAACATTCTTGCTTTCTACAAAGTTGCACATGCAATAAGGTGAATAATAAAGAGTACAATAGACAAATATCTTTTGAAATGATGTGCCAGTAGATACATTTTTAGAAACACATACACGTGACTCAGTGGAGAAAGAATGAAAGATTATCTGCTAAAAATGAATAATTGAGCAATTACCTTATTAAAATTGGGACTCTGTAATCCATAACTCATTTCAAAGCCTGGGACTTTCACAAGCACGAGACAAATTTCATACTTTAGGATTGTAAAGTATGCAATTTGTCAGTTTTTGAATAGGCAAGCTATATCTGAATGAATCATGTTCAGAGACAAAACTTTCACGGTTGACATTGATTAAATCATTAGCGCAACATATTTGTATTTTTTTTCTCGAGATTTTATTTAACGACTAATGAGACTGAAATCAATGTCTCTGTGATTAAAAATTTAAAATCTCAGTTGGAAGTTTGCTGTGCTACTAAAAGGTTCAAATATTAATGATTTATCTGCTTTGATTCAGAGAGTATGTGGGGAAATCTATTTGATGCTTTTAAGGCAGCGGTTAAGATCCCATCCCCACTGTCTTGCATTGTGCCTTTGGGCCAGAGTGGGAAAAAACACACACACACAGATCTCTAAACTCGGCAGAGAAATGATTACACTTCTTTTTTCACTGGTGACATTTCTCCAAGTTAATTATTTATAATGCTTTTCTCTCTCTGCATTGCTGCGGGGCTTCACTTGTCTGCGGTTGTTCTTGGTAACCAAACTCACGCCACAACCTTTCCTCTGCAGCGTCTGAGTGAAAGGATTACAGAAGGAGGAGTAAAAAGAGGGGGAGGGTGGGAGGAAAGAGGGGAAAACCTGAGAGTGGAGTGACTGCACCACCATTGTGATCCCTTGCCCTAGGCAGCAGGTGGCTTTGAAAACCTGCCCGGTGGGTAAAAATCAGTAATCGAATGCCCCCCACTCCTCTCCTGGTCTGCAACAAAGATGGGGTTCAGGGGTGCATCTGCCAGATGCACTCATCCCAAAGACCTGTCTGAGCCCTTCTAAAATGTGGCTCCTCCAAATATGCTGAAGATCCAAAGAAACGTATCACTCTTATGCATGTATGTTTTCAGTAAGATAAAGTGTGCATTTCTAAATGTTTTCCCTTTCATTATTCCTGACTCACCACAATATGCTGGAGTGACTTTGTTGCATAAGCATTAGACCCCCTTAATACGCAGAGAGGCCATTTGGAGCAGCTGATGAGGTGATTTAACCTGTTGAATGTCAAGCCTGGTGTAAATCAATAAAGAAAACATACGCAGGGAAAAAAATATACTGCGCTTATTGAGAAGACAACACCTTGTGCTGTCGGTGTGCTGTCACATCACCACTCTGCTGTGACAGCACACCTGGCCACAGTGACGGTGGGGCCACCTCCTCACAGCTGAACTGCGGACTGTTTCTGAGCTTTGGAACTGGCAGTGGGGAAAGGGCTCCCCAAGACGGATCGCAACGTCACCACGATCTTCAAAGGTGTTGAGTTAGGAAATCATCGGTAGGATTTCACCCAGACACACTTCCCACGTGCATGCATCACCTGTGCCTCACAGGTATCATCTGTGGAACATCTGTGTGGTAAGCACAGAGCAACTGGTCATCACAGTACCAGCAGGAATGAAGGGAACGATGGTACCTAGTTACAGTGACTGAACTGAACCGTTTACAGCACAAATGGTGATTACCACCTGAAGATTTTGTTCTCCTTACCACTACGCAGCAGTGTGGTACAGTGATAAGGAGATTGGCTCATGACTGGAAGGTTGCTGGTTTGATCCTCTGCTGGGGCACAGCTGCAGTGCCCTTAGGTAAGGTACTTAACCCAGAATTGCCTCAGTAAATATATCAAAGACATAAAATTGTAACCTATGTAAATTGCTCTGGATAAATAACAATGTAGTGTAATATTTGTTTATAAGACATCTGTTGCTTTTTGAAACCTGACAGAAATGCCCTCTTGGTGGCAATGCTATTTGGTCCATTTTTCCCCTCATTTTTGTACATAACACCAGTAAGAATGTTCTGGACATCTTTTTAGAATTAATATGTTTTCTATTGTGCCACAATATCTCTTAGTAGAGTGACTTGGTTTTGCATCCTCAGTTCTCCTTCCTTTGTTTCTTTTTTTCCTCCTTTAGCATTTCCCGTCATTACTTCCCAAATTGCCACACATACAGTGCTTAAACTGAACTGAAAACTGAGGGAGCTGTTCTGCAGTGATCTACCTGCTAAAAGCACCACATACACAGAGCTGGCCCTGCCTGAAGAGAACAACCTCGGCCTGACAAGTCCTCTCCTCATCATTTGCTCCCTAGGTTTAAGGGGTCTGGTTGTGTAACAGTCTCCTGAAAACGCACTGCTTTGTTTAGCTTCGTTTAGATACACAAGTAGGTCTCAGCCTTCCCTTCAGCTAGCCAGGGGCCTTGACTACAAAGACTGTCTGTGTGGACCATTGGGTTGGCTCTTAACAGCTGTTCTCTTCACAAGCAGGGTAAACTGCCTCCTTTCTATGTTTTTCTTCCCTGATTTTCACCAGGCTCAACATTTGAAGGGTTAAATCACCTCAACACCTGTGCCCAATAATCACACATGACTAATGAGGCAGTGCTGTTTCAACAAGTAAAGTCAAAGTCAATTTACAAGATCACAATATCAGTCATGAATGGTCAATTAATCAAACTTGACATCAAAAATGATTATTCAATATCCAGATTCTGTATTTTAATCTTTTAAAAATCATGCATAAATGTGTTGAATTTCTTTTGATGTTCAGCATGTTTTGAAAGTAGGGCACCTGACAGTTCTGTATTTTAGTCTAAGGTGAGTCTCCGTTCAGGATTTGTGAAGACATTGCCACCCTCCTGCTTGGCAATGTGCAAGACAGCTACAGAGAAGGGGGACTGAATTAGGCGAGAAGTGTTTTTATTGCTTTTTTTCTTCTTCTTTTTTTTTTTTTTTTTACTATTTGCTAAGTGAAAATAGCTCCACTGAAATCAACGATTCAAAGGGATAATCCTTGGGGGTGTTTACTCAACGTTTATCCAACCCCTTCTCCTTCCCCTCATCCCTCAGGCCCCTCTCTATGTGGGAGCGGAACTTTCCAATTAAAAAGTGAGAGAGGATTTTTGGGGCTGCGAGCAGACAGGGCTGGAGACATCACCCCCAACCTCCCGCCCCCGCCCCTCACGCTTCATCCCGAGAAGCTTCACAGCCCCCGGGACGGCGTGCATGTGGGAGGAAAGGTTGCCACGATGCAGACGTTGAAAGCCGCTGGAGGAGAGAAGTGGGGGCTGATGCAAATCTCTGGTGTGCTTTACACTGAAGCGTGGCAGCGGCAGCGAGTGGAACACAGGACCTACTGTCTGATCAGACCGTTATCGGGACGAGAGCCTGACCCTGGCACGCGCCTCATCTCGCTTTGTGCTCCTGCTATTTTGTTTACTCGTTTTTTTGTCTTTGCTTTTCTGTGTGTGCGTGATGCAGACGATGATAAACGATGATAAACGTGATAAACGGCTATTGTCTCTCAGCGAGCCAGTCCGCAGGTCACAGGTGCACCTGGCCCAGCGGCGATTACACCGACGTGATGCTCCCTCCCAAATCCCCCCACTAGAGCCCCCCCCACAGCATGCCGCTCTGCAAACCATTAAATTACTATCTTTATTAACTTGTTGACATACCCTCGGCTCGTTCGCTTATTAACTCCCACACTGTACATATCTTTCATTCCAGTCATCTTACGGTGAGAGATTACACAACAAGGACTGTCCACAGAGTGCGCAGCCTTAAATCATTAGAACAAATATACATAATGCATAATGCATAATAAGAGCAGTGGCATTTCACACTGTCAACAGCATATTCATATTGCAGGAGGTGAGTAGAGGGCATTTTTATCTCTGATTCACATCTGAACCCACTGGTGAAAACACTTCCCCCCCCTCCAAAGTAGAGCCCGGGTTGAGTTTCTGCAGGATTCAAAGATGACCTTCTGTCTGTGGCCCAGCCGATATCCGGGAAAGAAAAAGAGAAAATGATGATACAAATTCCCATCCCTGTAATGGCTTCATTTAAGAAATAAAGGCCTGAGGTTGAGTGACAGCTGAGGAGCCTTCCTGCCCTCTGTCACAGCAGCCCAAGGCATTGAAGCACAGAGCAGAGGTAGCAGAGGAAGAAACAGGAAGTCTGCTCTCAACAGGCTTATGCGCTACGAGCTGCGTAGCTGTCATCTCTCCGTCGAGCTGGAGTTTCTCTCATTGCAGCTGTATTTGGTCTCTGCAGAGCACAGTTGCTGCACTACACCGAGAACAAGACTCCTTTATTCATCTGAGGTTACATCCAAAAGCACAAGAGAAATATCTGACCGGTCTGACAGCATAAACCACTGAGGTTCATGCTGAGGGAATTCTCCCACCTCCAAAATCCCATGTTGACCTTTACTTTTGACCTGCCTCTAATGATACCCAGCAAGAGACAGAAACAGCTCTCTCAGTGATACAGATAGACTCATCAATATCATCTGTCCTGCCATTACTTTGCTTTGAATGTCTTCTGCCCAAAATGTAAATATTAATAGATTTTTTTTCAGAGAAATTATTTCACTGTGTTACTTCATTACGGCCAGTTGCCAACGATAGGAAAACTGAAGCAGTGCCGTTTCAACAAGAAAAACCTGCCAAGATTAAAAAATGAAGCATGGACAAATTTGTAAAAAGGGGCTTGTTTGAGAGTGATACGAGTATATTGCTGATCCAGAAATTAAGCACAAGCAAAGCAGCAGGGCTGAAATGTGGGGTACTGTTACATGCAAAAATGACCTGATTTTTATACCACCAGTCTCTCCGTCTCTGTGTCAATCGGCTGCTTAATCTGTCCTCCTGGTTCATATGTCTGATTGAGTAAGATAGCCAGATGAGATCTCATGTTTGCTCACATACGTTGTGAAAAACAAGCTGTCTGTTGTGTTCTGGGTTGACATTAAAAGGATGAGATGAAAGGGTGTGTTTGATAGCATCAAAATGATACAATCAAATTAGATGCTCACAGATAGGACATCAACAGATTGCCTTGTAAAAGATCATCAGGATTTAACCCCTCACAGAGTTAAAGAAAGAAGGAGAGAAAGACCGAGAATGTGAGAGAGAGAGACAGAGAGATTGAGGTGGCACA
Organism: Megalops atlanticus; assembly: GCA_019176425.1. Lineage (NCBI taxonomy): Eukaryota > Metazoa > Chordata > Actinopteri > Elopiformes > Megalopidae > Megalops > Megalops atlanticus. Next base: position 38,140,145 of record CM032880.1, on the reverse strand, counting down.
CTTATCTACTGCAGTTCACGCAACGCAAAACACACATTAACATTCAGGACTGCTCTCAGGTGAAACAAAATGAACACGCAGTGCATGAGGCAGATGATTGGGAAAAGACTGCAGATACGAATTTAGAAGGCCATGGGGAGGCAGTGGATATGGATCCTGCACGCACAAGCCAAGGTGCGAGAGATTCACACACACACATAAAAACACTACTTCACAGGACACACCAGCAGGCTGTCGATAGACTGACATTATTTTACAGGACTGACAAACACTGTTCCACAACACTTCGAAATCTTCCACAGGGGTGCATTAATCAAGTCTAACTGACACCATTCCACAGCACTGATCGAAATATTTCACAGAGCTACATTAAATGGGTCTAACTGACACTACTTCACAGGACTGATCGAAATATTTCACAGGACTACATTACACGGGTCTAACTGAAACTTTTCCACAGGACTGATCAAAATATATCATAGGGCTATATTAAATAGGACTAACTGATACCATTCTACAGGACTGATCTAAATATGTCACAGGTCTACATTAAATAGAACTAACTGACACTGTTACACAGGAGCTACTAACATATTCTATAAGATTGTATAAAATACTTTACAGGTCTGACCATGACAGATTTCACAGGATGGATGGATTTCACATGGCTGGCACTGTTTCATAGTAATGACTGTGGTGCATGTGGGTGGCAATCATATTACTCAAACAGACAAAATCAACAGAATCATTTATGACCGAATTTCTTTTTTTTTTCCTCTAATAAGCATGCGAAATGCGCTAATGGTTTGGACACTAGTCATGGACAGGGTTTTGATTGAATTTCTCAATACAGATTCTGCACATTTCTTTTATGTAACATACTTCAAGCAATCTGACTCCATTCCACCACAAAGCACTCATTCAACAATATCTCCAGGACATGATGTGCCTTATTGAAACCAGCAGAAATAATCCAATGAAATAAATATAGGACATAATAACTGTAACTTCATAAAGCCTTCATAAAGCATGAGTAACACCTACGCTAGCACTGCCTGGCTATGTTATGAAGCGTTTATGAGAAAAGCACTCCTTAATGGCACAGTCATTTAGTTCGTCCTCTGTAAAAATGACATTTGACCGCAGATGTGAAAACATGGTAAATCACTGTCAGTCAGAATAAAGCACAGCAGGAATGCAGAGCAATAAGAACAAATACAGCACAGAGTGATTTTTTTTCTTAAATGCTTTCCTGCTAAAGGTAAAGAGCCCCTAAACAGCTCAGAGGCTTGATAATACCAAAGGGCCGATAAAATCTCAATCCAGCGGGCCAATGTGCATATACACGGGGGGAGTAATAGGGACTCCAATATGTTCCGGCTCTTCCACAGAAAGATTTGTCTTTGCTCACGGAACGGCCATGGAGCTATCTGTTAGCAGAAGATAAACAGTAATTCTCCTGCAAAGACAATCACGGCAGCGATTAATGAAATGCATTCCTAGCACTGGTGCACAGCGATGTTTTATTCAACACCGCAGAAGCATGTTGCTGGGAGATAAATCTGCCCCGCAGAAAGAATTGGCCATAGATTTACAGTACTGCGGCCCATGGCACGTCTGGCGTCCAGCCCCAGAGATCACCAGGAGATGCAGGGAAATTAGGCGGTGGGGCCGGCACGTTCATTTGCTCGCTGCAGCTGGTCATTCCAGGAATTCGAATGGTGTGTAAACTTGCAGACGGGATTACGCAGAAACCTGCCTCACCCCAGCTGTGTACCGCATTGTTTAAAGAATGAGGCACAATGCTGTGAATCAAAGCACATGGGAAGGGGGACTGTATTTACACAGAGTGCCTAATTAGGGTTCCTTAAGTCACAGGATGATTGATCACTATTTTTATCACCATAACTATAACTCATTATGTTAGAGTAAACATATAAGGCAGTGTTGATAGGCAATTCATTAACAAATGAATTATACCCTTACAAGATGGTACTTAATATTAATTCACTGTTTACGTTCTTGCCTTATTCACTGATTATATTATAGAGGATATAGTATGTTTCTGCAGGGTGTTTCTGTAGTAACCTCATTGCAATAAGGATGGATAAGAGATATGTTAGGGAAAAACATTGTGCTTCAAAGAAAAAGCTTCACCAGTTCTTAGCAGTTCTAATAAGCACATTGTCCACATAATAGATCAGCACAGTAGTACATTTGGAATTCTGCAGAGGAATATTGGAATATATAATTTTCTCCTCTAACAAATGGAACAAATACAAAGCCATTCATTAAATCAATACATGCATTATAACAATCAACAACAAAAATAAGTATGCATTCCAAGCAAAAAAACTGAGTCTTCAAAGCTGTGAAATTAACAAAAGGTAAAATGGCAGTAATGCCTCTAAATGTACACCACCACAGAGGGAATCTGGCCTCACTGCAATTTAAACGGACCCATGAGGACTGCAACATGCTGAAATAACCTTCAAAATTCAAATGGAGCAAATTACCCCTTTTAGTATATATAGAGGAGAGACCTACTTTTTCCCTTTACAAGTAAATCTGATACAATTAAGATGAAAATTTTACCATAAATAAATTACTCATTGTTACCTTTTGCAGTTCAACTCTCCCTTCAAGGGCATCAGTGGAAAATAAGAGCTTGGGGCATGCAGACACACACACATGCACACACACACGCTTGCACACACACAAGCACGCACACACATGCATACATGCATGCACGCACAAAGAAAAAAATAGGAAAACAGGAAGAAAGACAGGAAAATCAGATGTATCATTATCCATTTCAACAAATGAAAGAAATAAAGCCAACAAAACAATATTAAACAAACTGACCAGTCTTCATGACAGAATGCCTGCTTTTTTATTCCTGTTGTATGCATTTATTTCATGGTACTCATGACCCAGTTATAAAACTGGATGTGACCTGGTCACGATCCTTAGCATGCTTCAAATAATACGATGCATTACTGATACTTGCGAGCTCACCTGATAATCAGAGTCAGGGGCAGGGGCTACAGGTTGGTGTAAAAGTTTTGGAAATATAAGCAGAACATCTGAAATGCAGTGAAGCAAATACACAACCTGTACCTCTGTCCATGGAGTAGATATCATGCCAAGAAACTCTGACTATAGAGAACTGAGTGAGGATTATATATCCTGACTGAGGATAATATTATTTGATGTCCAAAGCCTGAAGCGTGATGGTCTTCAGCAGTACGGTAGATACATTGCCCCAGTTCATAGGTTCCCTTGGACCATAACATATGTGTACCAAGGTAACGATCACACAACACACAATGTTAGAATATAATAGAATAGAATAGTAAGAATATAGAATCTAAAATAGAATAGAATCTTACAACATAATGGCAACAAATTTATCAGTGTTGTCATCTTAAAATCTTAGTCATTTATAAAATGATCCTAAATTTAACTGTCACATAAACGGAAGGCAACATCAGAATTGGAAACAAAGTTTAATATGTAGTATGTGTGGTAGAATGGATTTCAAGAGACATCCCAGTTGATAAATCTTCTGTAGTTGGAATAGTGTTTCCCATATGTCGCTTGTCTCATGCTTACAGAATGTATTTTATATCAATGTGCTGTAGAGCATGCTCAGATTTGTTTATGTCTTTCCACTAATGCGTTTATATTGCAGGCATTTTTACGAACCCCAATGTTTGATATAGAGAGTTTGTAGTCAAGTTACCAATATGATGCATGGTATACTCAAAAAGGCACCTGCAAATTGGCATTTCAGTATAAAATAACTTGCCAGTTGGCAACCTCAAGTAAAAAATAAAAATAAAATAAATAATCAAAAATACTGCATTTCTTCCTCTCAGAATTGGTGTTGAATTGCAGCAATTCCCGTACGTGTCAAAATGACTTCTGATTACTTGAAATTACATCAATTTTTTCCCCACCCCAGCCTCCCTTTTTGCCAAAAGCACATCTATAATAAAATGAGGGTGTGTGCTGCTGGCTCTGGTGCTCAAATCTCCATCACTGCTCTACACTGCATCTGGCTCCTTCTATAGCAGCAGTCAGGTCAGTCTGACTGCAAGTGTTAGGAATCATGGAGGGTACTTTTGAACGCTTAATAATTCATTTCAAATTTTATTATTTTTTTTCTGGCATGCCCCAACTGAAAACATGTCTGCCTCCTGTAAATAATTAATATCCAACTTGTATTTTTATTTTGTGATGATTTATGTATTTCTTTGTCTCTTTGCCATCTTAGGTACTGTTGCGGGTTCTTGGGTTTGGACGCTGAATTCATTTCAATTGACTTGTTCATCTGTGAAATATTAATGTCAGTTCTGTCTTTTAGTAACTAATAAAAACAAAATAAAATACATTTTAAATATATATGCAGACACATATGCACACATTGTCACATTAACACATACATAGACACAGCCAGATACACACAAACACATACACAGACAGACAGACACACACATACACATATAAACACACAAACACGTACAGACCCACACACAAAGGCCCCAATTTAGCTCTAATCTTGAATTTAATTGCGCATTTGGACAATGTGATTGGCCAGCTGTGTGCGTTATGCTTAATGTCCGTGAAATACTCCTTATGAGTCTTAAACAACCTGAGCGGGAGAGGCGAGGCAGTGCATGCAGAGGAGCAGAGGGAATGTATTTGTCAGCACTATTTTTTTATTTCAAATCTCTAAGAAACATCAATTGAATCCAGAAACAGACGCAGGGGATTCGGAGTGAGAAGACAGAATGTGTTTAAGACAGGAGGGAGAGAGGAGCAGAGCGGGAGATATATTGCCATCAGCACGCTGGGCAATAGCTGTACAATAATTATAATTCTGTGTCCTGGAGGACTGCAGGGAGTTGGTCACAAATCTCGAAAGGTTCCCAGTGTTTTGGAGGAAAAATTGGGGAGGAGCGAGTCAGGGTTTTTCTTTCGTTATTTATTTGAGAAAGGAGCATATTTATGGCTGTCTGAGGGGGGCCTTTTCATTCGTGGATAGGGCCCTGCACAATACGCAGCCATCATAACTCATGCCCACGACCAATTCCAAGGGAAAGAAAGCCACAAAAAATTCCATTGTTTGTGTGTCTCAGGACAACGCCTCAGTGCAGCAAGAAGCAATGTGCTTCTGAATGGACAAGCAAGGTGTTTCAACATCCACTGACAGAAAGAATACCAACTACTAGTATTGTCCTAAAGTATTGCGCCCTGTGTATCCTTTGGCATAATTTGTATTAGAGGTGCACATTACTGTCCTTCATGTACTTCAGATACACAGAGATACACACACATACATACACACACTCGCATATACATAGACACACGCAAATAAAAACACACACATACACAGACACACGCATGCAGACACAGCCACATGCACATAAACACACAGCCACACACACACACACACACACACACACACAGAAGTAGGCATACACACAAACTGTTATCAACAGTAATTAGTGCATTCTTTTTTCAAGACGACATGGCAACTGACAAACATATGATAACACCTTTTGAAACCATAAGGGGGAACACAGTACTCTAGGCTCTACATCTTGTTGCACATTCCTGGGCCAAGGTCACAGTATAGTACTGCTCTACGATTAATGCTCTTTGAACCAAAGACCATAAAGCTCACACCATATAATGAGGACATGAAAGGTTTCCTCTTCCTCTGCCACTGCTTTCTGGTGTGACTGCATCAATGGTCCCTGTAAGGGCTGTAACTGCACGTACAGGTGGCTTCACTTCATTCAAACACAAGTGTTTGGTGGGCTGCGGAATTCAAACAAGCACCCAGCACCTGCATTTATCTGGACTGTAAGGGCAACTCCACAGGGTAAGATGGTCACCTCCTTGTCCCAAATGCTCTCACTTTGGATTTGAGAAACACCACCGAACACCCTCCACGCTATCTGGTGCACCTTTTAAGATCCAAATGGGCAGCCACCGTGTAGCATACATCAGGAGCAAAACTGCTTATCTAAGCTTATGGAAATCAACAGGGCTCGAAATCTGAATGTAAAACAAAAAGCAGGAATGATAGCATGGATGTGTGTGTGCATCTTTGTGTGTGCTTATGTGTGTGTGTGTCTGTGTGTGTGTGTGTGTGTCTGTTTGTGTGAGAAAGAGATAGAGAGAGAAAGGAACAGAAAGTGTAGAAGACTAGTTTGCAGTTTCACACTACTATGTCAAGCCTTTGCTCCTTCCCATGGTCTCATTTTGAGAAAAGACATCTGTCCATCACCCTCCTTAGTATTAAACATCCCCTATGGAATAAGACTGCTCCCCATTTCCTCTCTGAAGGGCACCTGTGGCTGCCTACCAGTAGTTTATACCAAAAGCGTTATATAAAATGCATTTTCAAGAAGGTCAGTTTGTGTTTTCTAAAGGAGCAAAACAAAATAAATCAATGATTGTTTTTCAAAATGACCCCCAGGGAAAGTATTCTGTTTTGTGAATCAGGCACAAGGCAAGCTAGTGGGTCTTCCAAGGAAGATTCACAAACGTTTGGCACATCCACCCGAGCACTTTACAGCTCTGGGTTTCGTTTTCTAACAGAGCAGCTGTAGATGGATTCCAATACCCGATGCTGTCAGCCTGGAGGAGTCAATACTGCCGTGGCTTCTTTTCTCAGTTGCTGCCACTCAGCTGTGACTGCTCATTCATTAATATGCAATTAAAGGGGAAGGAATCAGAAAGACAGAGGATGGAAACACTTGACCTCACATCGCCGACTCGTCACTCCTTTAACGCGTCCCTCGTGCCATCAGCACCTTCTCTAAATGAATTATGCAAGGGAGGTGTGTACGTGGGGTGGGGTTGTGGGGGGGAAGCTCTGTACCATGACAACAACAAAGAGAGCTTTTGCAAAGCGTTCCACATCAGAAAGCTTTTTTTCACTGTGTGACCTTCCTTTCCGAAAAAGCCTTAAAGGCACAAATCCTTATCATCGGCCCCAGTTAAAACATCGACCCCACGGGTGCAACGCTTTTTCAAACCACATTTTGTGAGACATCAGCAAAGAACTTTGCAAGTCGACCATTTTCCACAGCCTGGAAAGAGATGCAGAACACCCCTCTCAATGTCTTCTGATCCTGGCGTGGCGATAGGCTGAAGGTCTTATATAGTTTGTGTTTATATGAGTGCTGCCATTGGGCTTGCATTGGAAGTGTTACCTTCTTCTGTAAAATGGACCTTTGTGGCCTGTGGGAATCTCTGCCTGTTAACGAGTCAGGGCCCTCGCATCTCAAATGCAGATCAATACCCTATAAGACTTGGACAGGCACGCTTCAAGTCATGAATTAATTAGTGTGTGAGAATTTCATACGTGCGGATGGGGCCTTCCTGTCAGAGAGCGATTATTAGTGATTTCTCCTATGACAGTGCTCTCTGTTCTGAGCGGGATGGTGCTGGCATGTGGGGTGCTGCTCCGTCCGAAACCTCACTGTGTCCTGCTAATGAGGTGACGATACCGCCTGTCCATTAAATACCAAGAAAAAAAATGCAGCAGCGAATTGATTTGTTAAACCCACCACACTGTGATTGGTGTGAGCCGCTGACCTCTGACCTTGGTTTGTAGGCTCCAGGGATGATGCAGAGCTGGTGGTCGGTTCGATAACATAGCATAGATAACATATCACATGACAGTGAAGGTTTTCTGTGGGGCTGTTCCACACGGATGAGCTCAGGATAACGCCCCTAGGAGGGGTAGAATGGATTTCAGCCTTCAATTTTTAAAGCACTATGACTGGTAAAAAATGTTTTGTTTTCCAAGAAATTACCAATCTTTATAGATCGTAATTACGGGTCTGTAAACTGTATATCTTCTGTCCACCCTCACAGTGATCCTCTAAATTCTCCAAAATTTCTGCATTGTGATAAAAAGCAATTTTTGGAAAAGAAAATTAACTGCACCTCAAATGATGACACCATTATTTGGTTTAAGTTGGGGGGGCAGTTTGGAGGCTGGAGAGGGGTCACAGTCTCTCGCTTGACTCAGTGGGGACAAAATAAAGTGCAATAAAATCAATGATTATAGATATGATAAATTGGCATTACATCACTCAAAACTTAATGGAGGAGCAAAGTAACTGGGATTTTACTGTTCATGTTTATTCAGAAGCCTGTTTCAGTCTACCTGTGTATTGGCAGCCTTCTGTACATCATTTAGGTTATCTTAACAAGCAAGGACAGAACAAGGGCCCTAATCCTTCATGTTTTGTAAGAGATCATGTTTTTGGCAAAGAGCTGAGGCTTCTGACCCCTCTATCTCTACCAATAGGCTGTAGGACTTTTTGCTAGTCGAGCATATCTGTGCTGAACCTGACAGAGCAGGAAGAGGGCCCACAATACATCCCAATCATCTCTTAATATTATCTCTTAATAACATATTTGGAAAATTGTTGCTGTTTTCCCAAAAACTGGAGTTATGAGGAAATAACGAATGCTCTGAGAGTATTAGTATATCAATACCTGTGCATATTGAAAGTTCCATTATCATTTATACCAATGTGCTTTATGCATATAGTAAAAAATAAATCAATCAATCCATTATGCACACATTTAATATCCAATTGTTGGGATGACTAAAACCGATTTCATCCAAAAGTATACAGCACTTTATTGCATCTAACCTTATCCATCCATGCTTTGCATTTGTGACAATACAGAGATGATGTCCATGAAAAAAATCTTTTCTTTGTTACAAGAAAAAGAATGCAGTCTCTTTCACTGAGCTCATCACAAACTCAGGCCTTTCCAGATCCCCATCTGAGCTGAGTGAGTGGAATCAGCGAGTGCTTTCAAAGCTCCCTCACGCAGGGCTGGAGGTAAGGGGAGCGTGGGTGTGTGGGAGAGTGTGTGGGGGGCTGAGTAGCTACGGTGAGTTAGAGGCCTGGGGTGCGTGCACAAGTACTGGGGAAGTGTTGGGGAAAAGGTACTTTTTCCCAGCAGTTGAGGTAAATCATTTTACAATTGACGTTCAAAAGATGGCTTATTTACAGCGCTGCAATACCCTGGCTTTCTATGAAGTAAATGAAATTCACTCATATAAATTACAGCGTAAAAAAAATCTCTACTGAAGACAAAGGACACTCACCTTTCACAAGTCCCCTAGTCATTAACTTGATGGTAAACATTTTACTATAACACTTTAATACCTCACGGTAACACATTACAGCAACACTTTACGCTGCCATTTTACGTTAAGATTTTGCATTGACATTTTGCACTTAGGTTTGGACTGGAATGTTTCAGAGATATACCTTCTGCAGTGCATAGCTGCAATGTGCATTTCTCCATCTATTGCATTTGCCGCAGCTACAGGCTCTACTGTTAAACACACAGCGTTGCAGAAATCATGTCTGGCGGGGCTGCTGGGCGCATGTTAGATGTGAGATACGTCTCTCAGGCCCTGAAGTTAATTGCCACAGATTCTGGGGTGTCTCCCATCGATTCAGAGTGTGGGCAGAAGCAGCTCGCTGGTAGCGGAGCCACACAGAGACAGCAAGACAGTCATCTGCTATCTCTCTCACATGCAAGCATTAGGGTTTACTCGAGAGCTCCCCGGATGCCAGGTCTGCCCCAGGGGTGAAGGGAGCGGGGTGAGTTGTCTTTAACACAAAGGAGCCCTCCGCATTAATAGTTTATCTTAAGGCTGGAGGTGTTACACGGGTCCCTCTGTGTCAGTGAGCACCACACCCCTCATCTCCTCATCCTCACCAGAACTTCTCAATCCCGGTGCTCTGACACCAAGTGACAGGCCTGTCGTTGCAAATCATGCAGCGCCGAATTACACTGCGCCCCCCATTCCTGTTCTGCAGGTGACTTCAGCACTCACCCTCGCTGTAATCATATACATTTATACCACCCAGGGGAATAAGAGCTCAATTACAGCCCCCAAAATGTCGCCGGTTGTCAAAGGGGAACAGCGTGTAACATGGTAACTACAATTTGCTATATGTTTTCGTTTCTATTTCTGATGCTCTGCAGTGTGGGGAAGTGATAGTGAAAAGTGCCACTTTTGGTTTTGGCGGCTGTTAGCTACGCTTGTGGCCCGCGGATAATGGCTGCAGGAATCAGCCCGAGTAGAGTGCGGGGACAGTTAGATGAGGAATTCTTCAGTTATGCAAAATGTGCCTGCGTGCAAACATTTTTACACCCTTTACATCTTCATAGACTCTGCTCTGTGCCGGAGCTCTGATACAGAGATAGAGGGGAAAGCAGAGAGCAGGGAGGACAGGCTATGGATCTGCTTCCTGGCCTGTGCATCTGAGGAAGCGAGAAGCAACAGCTTTGAAAACAACAGGCATGGTTCAAAGGGATCTGCCTTTTCGCTTCTTTTTCAAAGCCTCTGTCCCCGCTCCCCTCCACTCAGCAGGGGGTGCACCTGCATGCCGTCATTAGAGAGCCACCTCAATTCCTACTTCCTGTCCCCTGTTTTCTCCACTAGTTGCCATTCACAATCTGAATGCGTGATTATGTGCTGAGCGTCACTGGCTTGATTCAACCACCTCACAATCCCAGGGCCTCTGTGACTGCAACGCAACCCATTTGCTACCATCATCATATGTCCCGTAGGCCTTCTACACTCTCTGACCACCCAAGAGGATCAACAGCACAGTATGTGATTCAATACATACTGACTCCATTGTTTTAAACAGCGGCACACGCTCAAGATGCATGTTTCTACATCTTCTCTGTACCTGGGTCTAAATCCAGGTTCTAACCATAGGTCATCAAGATTTTGATGAAAATCCGGGCACTGTCACACTGTAAAGCTTGCAGAACACAATGGGGCTGTTTTTCAAATCTCTTATTCCAATGATTCCCTGGTAAGACGGCATCCGTGACCTACCCAGCCAGTGTTCCCCGGTGATCTTCCCGAAGCCTTCGCGGTATGACTCCCAGCCGCGGAAGAAGTTGACCGAGCCGTCCTCTCTGCGCTGAATCACCTGCAAGGAAAAAACAAGAGCATGAGAACAACAAGTACCGGCCGGGCCTGAAACGGCCAGGCTCCTGTCCCAGAGAGGGTTTACACTCAACCCCTCAGAGAGGCGAATTTAAAGAGGCACAACTGGCAACATTTCTTCCTAATGACATCGAGTGTATGATGTTACGGGGACATATTACTTTGCTAAACGAATCGGACATGTTGCCAGGGCTGTCGCGCAGAAGCAGCCCCAGAGGCCAGCAGTTACCTTTTTCACCAACAACCACGCTTTTTTAGCCGCCCATAAATGTTGTACTAACAGAAAACATTCTCCTCTGTGTAAAATAAAGCACGCTCTCCCCCCCAGGTGCCGAGCACAGTCTGCTCAGCCTCCTATACATAAATATTGTATATTGATGGTGTTACTGTGTCTGTAATAATGCAACTACAAATAAAGCTAAAGAGATTCAAAGGTTGGGGATTTGGGGCTGACTGGCTGGGTACACCGCAGCACCAGCACTGAGTCTCTCTCAGTGTTCCAGCCACGTAGGGCATTGTGGGAATAGAAAGTCAGACACTAATTGAGTCCCGATCTCATCATGGGAGATTAATCAGGAGGCAGAGGATCAATGAGGGCTGAGGATACCGCCAGGACCCGCCGCCAATGTAAATTAGAGGTGCGCGTTGGGCTTTGCCCCGCTCCAGCGCCCCAGGGGGCGGCGCACACTGATGCTCACCTTTCCCAGATGGACATGACCACGTGTGAAACCGTGCTCAGCAGCGCTGAGTGGACTGCATCTTGCCTGTTGTTTTTCCCTCCATGAGGGCCTATGTATTTGCCATTTGTCCTGGAACCCTTAATGGCAGACCTCTGGCACACGATCTTTGAAAACCATCGCTCTTCCCATAAAACACGCCAACGCTCCAAGCAGCTCTGGACATCATTCAAAGTTAATTGCCCCCCCAACCTCTGCCCTCCCTCTCTATTTCTCTCTCTCTGTCTCTTTGTCTCCTGCCCTCAAATCCACAGTGCAATCAGACAGTTTTAAATTATTTACCATTATCAAAGTCAAAGCTTGAAGTTCCCTTTGGACGGCAGCCCTGGCCGATCATTACTGTGCCTGGAGTATCAAGCAGGTAATTAAAAATACAGATAAATTCTGTTGTTTCTATGAATATTGCACCGGGTGGGCGGTGAATATTCAGAGTGAGAGCAATGCACCAGCTGAGGGTGTGAAGGCGCCCCGATAGTCGACAGTTTTACATCATGCGTAGGCATACTCGGGGGGAAATTGGAAATTTGGGAAGAGTGATGTGTGTGGCTATGCGTGCGCTGCGTAATAACCGCAGAACTGCTGATTCGCAAGAGCCAAATGCTGGGTAAACAAAAAGTGGAAATGTGGTGTTGTGGGAAATGCTAAAGGAAGCAGGGAATGAAAGTGCATGGGGGCTGACGCTTATGTTAACATGACAAGTGTGTTCTCCTCCACTCTAACAAAGAGTTCTCTGTCTGCACTCAACATGCGGAGGCATTTGTTACTTAACCCCCAAAATGGGGTGGCCAACCACATTACTGAGCCTTGCAGTGAGACTGGGCTGGCCACAGTGCTTGTTATGCAAAAGATTATGAATATGGCAGACACTGATCATCACTGTACAGTTTTTAACAGCTCTCCATGCAAGACCTCCGGAGAAGGTCAATCATAAGTATACAAAGGGCAAGTGTTTGAAATACAAATCTGCATCTTCATCATCATTATTGACCTCATTAGTGTCAATAATGTCACCGAAGTGGACACCTTCTCTGTGTCATTGTACTCTTGTGTTGCCGCCAGCATCACTCACTGCCACTGCTTTCATCATTGTAGAGTATCTTTGTCAATTTCCTTGTCATTTTATAACCATGAAAGTTTCCATATTCTTTGTCCTCCTTTTCATAATTTTCATCATCATCACCATCATAATCTCCAGCAGCAGCAGCAATAGCAGCATCGCTTTCCCAGGTATAGGAGGGTGTGTGTGTGTGTGTGTGTGTGTGTGTGTGTCCATAGTCTCTCACAGTTCCTTCTCTGCATGGCCCACCCATTGTGATATATATATATATATCCTCAGAGGGCAGCCATGTCCTGTGCTGTTTGGTGTTCCTGGATCACCACCAGTGCTCATGCATCTGAGTGTCTTTCTGAATTCCTATTCTTACTGCCGGTGACAGATGATTCCAGCCTGTTTCCCCCGTGTTAGAGTCACAATTCATTGCCGAGGGGTCGCCCTACACAAACTGCGGAGGAAAAAATATCTCGTTAACGTTAACAGAGATAATTTTGAATTTCAGACAAAGTTCACATTTATGGACGTCTTTAACAATGTGTGTGAAATGTATCACTTCTGCATGGGTATAGCTGCCAGGTAGAGCTGCTGAACGTGCCTGGACTGTGAATTGCTCTCCCTTCCATCTCAATCAGTTGGAAGGCGCTTTGGAAGACGTGGACCTTTCCCTGGAAAACTCCACAGGTCTCCTGCTCTACCTTCATTAACTGCCTTTTGATTTGTGGAGCCGCCATAGACGACAGACAGACAGAGGCTGAGAGGATCTGAGGACCTGCCACTTTGTGAGGCGGCAGAAAATTAATAACTGTTTCAGTAAGTTCTCAGGGGCAGCATCCCTTCAGTCATAATACTGTTTTGCTCAAATGGAAGAGAAATCAGTATGACAGAGTATTTCTGCTCTTCATACCGAATTCCATTACAATGTTAGTTCCAGCTGGAATGCCCGGAGGATATTTAAAATTTGATGCATATACAAAATATATAGATATAAATCAAGCGAAGTAAAAGGATGGTTATAGGCAATTTATTTTGGTAAGCGGTGCAAATGATGTTGTTTATGATATTGAAGTACATTGCTTTTTTTTTACCCAATGCGGAGCAGAGAGGCTTTCTTTGTTTATTCAGTTTGTCTGTACTCTATTTGACTCAATATTTAAATCAATTTCACTTTATGATTTTTAGATATCCAACACATATATATATATATGGCAGATATAATTCAAAGACAAGTGATGACCTTTATATCCTTTGACAGCATGCATTGCCCAGTAATACTCCTGCCTGCAGTGCTAAAGGACCCCAAGCTCCAGCGCAAATGTGTTTACTCCCTGAAGGGGGCGATATTGCAGTGCCTGATTTATTTTTTAACAAACAAGCCCTTTTACATTGAAGAAACTGGGTTTAAACAGCTGATTTCCTGCTGTTTTTACAAATTGTCATTATTCCTTGCAAAGGAAAAATGTATACAGTGTAAACAATTCTGATTGTGTGTACAAGATCCTACTGTCACGCATGGGCACAAAATCAGCAAGCATGGGAAAAATATATTATTTTTAACAAATATATCGCTCAATTGCCACTCTGTAGTCATCCTTACGGTAGCCATTTTGCAGACAGGGCACAGATTAATCACAGCAGAGTCAACCCTGTCACGTTACTCTGTCACATAACTCTATTCCAATTAAAACTACATGTTCAATGATAAATGGAAGATGAATCAACGTGCCCTTTAACTATGACTTTTCTGAATTATCTCACACACACACACACACACACACACACACACACACAGCACAAAAACATTTTTAGGTATTTTCAGTCAAATATGGTTCTTTGCCAATGGCTCCTTGATGTCTCCTCTTGAAACAACCCCAGCACAAGAGCCCTTGTAAAAGCTTATAATGAATTTTAATGAATCTGACATCATAGTTCTGTACAGCGTGGAGCCAAGGAAGCCACTGCATCGGTCAGGAACAACTTTATACCACAGAGGCTGAGAACCATGAGTCCCCTCCTGCCTCTTCCAGCCGCACTGATCAAGCTCCTTAAATTTAATTGCCTATTGACCCCCCACGGCCAATGTCTGTGATCCATTTGGTGCTTCTCTACTACAACAGAGAAGTGTTTTCTGTGGCATTTTCACATTTGGTTGTTACTGTAGAGGAATTGCATTCTGTGTGTGTGTGTGTGTGTGTGTGTGTGTGTGTGTGTGTGTGTGCACGTGTGTTTGTGTGTGCACATGTGTGTGTGTGCACGTGTGTGAGTGTGTATGTGTGTGTATGCGTGAGTGTGTGTGTGAGTGTGTTTCAGTGTGTGTGTGTGTGTGTGTGTGTGTGTGCATCTGTGTGTGTGTGTGTTTGTGTATGTGTGTGTTGGAAGGGTTTGAGGGGAGGGAGCTGGTTAAACTATTTTGGGTTTGGTGTTTTAAAAACATGCAGGGTGATGTAGCGGAAAAAAAAGACAGAGCTCTCCCTCACACACAGCGATAGACTCCTTTATGCTGCAGCCAAGAAATGCCGAAAAAATAAAAAGCAGGGGGAGGAAGGCGGTCCGCTGGCTGGGGAGAGCGAGGCCTGTCTGTGCCAAGGAAGATGCCCTCTCCTCCCCTCGTCAATCTGACGGGGAGCAGAATGCTGGGGAGGCGACCACGCAGCGGGGCTGGGAGATGCGGCTGACAGCAGGCAGCCTGCGAGCTGTCTATCAGCAGTGAGGAGCATCTCTCTCCCCCCACCTCCGCCTCACCTCCACCACCCTCCCAAGGGTCACCCTCACGGCTGCAGAGATGCAAGCGTTGAATTACTGGTGGAGTACACGCCTGGGGGTGGGGGGGTGCGGGTTCGTCAGCCATCTGTGACCAGAAAGACATCGGCAACGACCTCACAGTCTGACAGCTTGGGACGTGTGACTGTCACCCCAAGCTGACAGGGTAACATCCATGGCCAAATGGCTCTCATGGCTTCAGAATGAGGCTTGAACAATCTGGAACTCTCCCAAGTTCAGTTCGCACAAGCATAATAAAACCTTATATTTCCAGCTCTAAGTTTTAATCCATATTTCTAATTTTGTTGATGATACTGCTTAGGAACTGCCTTTGCCTTAGGGACAATGTGTGCCTTGTGACATTATCGGACTAGTCTTGCTACCCCCCCCTGCAAAAACATAAAACAAATTAATAATAAGGAATACTATGGAATCTAGCACAATAGCTGTACATATATCATGATAATACATTATGTTGACACATTATCATGATGTAATTGACAACATCAAATGGGCTTTAAATGACTCTGGCCATGCCAAAGGTCAGGTCAAAGGAGATGGTCCCCATCTGTGCCAGAACACTATTCACTAATCTGCTGTGAATTACACCAATCAGAAAACAATCAAGATGGTTTTGGTCCCGTTCCTTGCACTCTGGCGTCTGGCATACACCGAGGTTGGCCTGACATTTCCACGCAGTGCTGCCACGCGTGTTGGAAATGTCAATGAGAACCCGCCAGGATGATTTAACTTATAAGCCTCTAATTACACGACACACATAAACAAACAAGACATTCTCTGTCGACATCTCCCCAAACTCATTTCCCTCTTTGCATTGTCGGAGTCACTACACCATGTAGTGAGAAAACTGTGGGTAAAAACGGTGAGAGAGAAGCTATCTGCAGCAATGTCTATGGCGGCAAGTACGTTTGTTAACAGTAAAGTGGATTAATGGACCCTGGAACTGGATGCTGGTTCAAGGATCTGCACATCATTGTACCGCTCCTCTACATTTTGCCTGTATTTTAAGTACATTTGCTCAATGAACAAAGAACATATTGAACTTCTACCGACAGCACAGACTCTATAACTAACCAATGCCACATGCTTTCTGTTGAGAGAAAAAAGGCAGAAGCACACTCAAAAATTATCAAGAAAGAAAGAAAAAAAGACAGAAATATAACATGCATACAACACTCTCACAAAAGCTGTAGCAGCCAGGATTTTGAAAGGTGAAACACTCTATTTTCAACTGTATTTTTACTCTTCTGTGAAAATAAAGAATTGCAAAAATTGTGTAAGTAGATAATTATGGGGTGTGCAGATATCAGCATTAATGTAACCTTTTCCCACTGCCAGTGACTGTCTGTGAAATGGTCATCTGTAGCCTCTAACATGGGCTATGAATATAAAACTCTATGAATGTCTGGTGGGAACTTGTGTGTTTCTTGAAATCTGTCTCCAGCATAACCATTGCAATGTCCTCCTGAAATAATCCCACATCTGAACCAAGATTCTCTGTTTTTGACATCTGTCTCAAAAAGAACCATGCTAGTTTCTCCCTGGAATATGTTCCTAATAGAATCATGATGCTCTCCCTCTGAAATCTGTCCTCTGAGTCTGAAACTTGTGCTTCTTGTATCCTGGTATCCACCTGAAATCAGTTTCCAAGTCCTGACCTGCTCTCTTTCTAAAATCCAGCATAACAATTCAGCTCTTTCTACAGTGTCTCCAACAGAATAATCTTGCTGTCCCCCAGAAATCTGTCTACAACACAAAATCCTTCTGTCTTTCATAAATTTGTCTCCAGTAGCACAACTCCATTCTCCGTTTGAAGGATCCCCTCAAGACAGTGGCTCTGTGCCCTCCATCTCTGTGCCCTCAGAATCACAGGAGAGGAAATCTAGCCCTCCACAACAACAGAAACCCTTTGTTTTTCCTTTATATAAAAAGAAATATGCTGACAAACTGTTTTTGGCTGAGGTCTTGACCTCCTACGATTCACGTCGATGACTGGCCAAAATATTGCTCTTCCTGCCCTCACTGATATCTGTGACACATGAATTTCCCTCCAAAAAAGGACAAAGAATGATAACAGCAGAAAGTGGAGTGGAAGCAGGCACTGCGCTTTCAGTTTCCCTCTGGGCTGGAGCCACCCTCCTGCCTGGCTCACTTACAGCCTCCTCAGCTCCCAGTGACAGTGAATGGGATGCACAGCACAAAGGTGCCTGTAAAAAAGGTTTTCTGCAGTTCCCTTCACCTAGAGTCGGATGTTAACCTTGCACAGCACAGCGAAGCTGGCAGGTTCTTGCCATAATTGGCACAGAGCTGGATTCCCAGCCTTGGGTTCGAGTCCCAAGACCTTTGTACCTCGAGCACCTTCCTCTTGCTGTGCTGCTCTACTGAACTGACAGTGGTACCACAGAAAGTGTGTTACACGCAAAGTGGCCTGCGCCAGGGCCTACGAATGTCAAAGAGCAGAAATGCTGGAGACGGACTGTGACATGCCTCCAGTAATACCTACTCCCTGCGCTTTGGACCTGCTTTCATCTCTCCTTCCTGAGCAGCCCCATGGCAAGGCTGCTAGTAAGCTTCATTTGCGGAAAAAAAAATACACACACAGAGACAACGTCTTGTGACACAGTTCACGGTTCACTGCGCTGTCACGTCTGCCTCGGTAGCAAACACCTTCATGCCACCTGCAAAGGCCTCTTTTTTTTCCTCCTACCTCTGCAAATTAAGCCTCTGTAATCCTTGTATTAACTAAAGAACTACTTAACAAGCTGCCATAAGCCGGTCAAAGGCTTTCCCACCACTGTTGGACGCAGCACCGGCGTAGCACTGAAGAGGCTTTTGCAAGCCGATTGGAGCAGATTTAGATCCTCAGCCACAATTGGACGGCAGGGTGGCCACCAAATAATGCTCCCTTCAACAGGTGTGACCTTGTAATGGCATGCTTGGCTGATCTGAATAAAGCCACATCACTCAATGCCTTTCACCACTGCAGCCGAGGAATAGCAGTCAATAGCGTTTGAAATTCATTTTACTTCAAGTTCTCTGAAAACCTCATCTAAGGTCACTGGACTCACAAAGCATTACGTATACACATGCATGTATACTTTAATGGCTTTAAGTACAGCATTTTAACTAGGCACAGACTGTGTGTTGCATGCAAGCTCCCACCATAGCAACAACACAAAAAGGAATATAAAATAATATTAATATAGAATATATATTAATATATTAAATATAATTAAAAAACATCACAGAAAATTTGACATTCAAGCACAATATCATATTGAACCACTGAAGGATTTCAAACCCCCCTGGTTCTGGCACTCTCAGGACCTAGCATTACTGGATCAGCCCCAAACTGATCAATAGGGAGACAGTCACATGTTTGATGTTTAATCTCCAGATTAAGGAATTACCATGCTGTATCATTACTGGAAAGACTCGACACGCTGGGGAGAGCACACTGCCTGTCTTGCACTAATGCACTCACTGGCGTAGCGAATAGCCGAGTGTGTGTAAAAAGCTGTGCCTGCCCTTAGCCCTTGGCTGGCGCTAATGGAGGCTTATTTCTGAAAAGCTATATCTTGGCGCTACCTGGATGATTGTGCCATAAAGCACAGACATGCCCCCGCCTTGGTCATCGGTGTAATCTCCCTGCACTTAGAGACTCCTCGCTCTGCGCAGTGACCTTTTGGTTAACCAGCATTCTGCCGTGCTGGTGTGTGTGGCATATGACTCAGCAAATGACATATTTGCACTCCTGCCACATGACGCGGCTCCCTCGCCGCAGAGCCATTCCGGACCTCATCAAACTTCTCCCTTAATCTCCACAGAGCCACACAACATTATCTCCACTGTGGAGTAAGAGTGCACTGGTGGGCGCAGTTCCAGCCCTGGCTTTGGCTCCTGTGTTATTTCGGTCCCCTGTTTCCGAACCCAGTCCGGCCCCAGCCCCCTCTGATTTGGGCCACTGCGTCACTCCGTCCAATTGCAGGCAAGGCTCCGACCGCGGGTTTTCAGACTGTCTGATTGACTGTAGGCAAACGGTCTTTGTCGCTTTTCGCCACAGCTGGGCTGTCTCCTCACGTGCGCATCTCTCTGCTGTCAATGCATTCATTTACCACGTACCCCCCACCCACTTCCTGAATGCAGAAGCCGGATTTGCGGCATCCAGCAGCACTAAATCCCACTCTAGTCTGAAGCCTTAGAGATCTGAATCCTCCTTTGCCAGATGCTCCAGTCCTCTCTTAAACCTCCTGTAGATATGTAGACAGCTTTAGAGCCTTAATTAAGCACAGTAGGACAAATCTCCTCCATCCTCAAACACCCGCCCCTACAGGAGGCCCTGAAACACGGCCATTTCTTCCCTCTCTCTCTCGTCCTATTCCCTGGCTAACAGGCTCTCGGAGAGAAGAAACAAGAACAAGAAAAAGGACCGAAGGAGCCGCGTCCTTGCTCGCGAGCTCAAAGACGCCACAGAGCAAAGCATGCAGGGATTTTTCTTTCTCGCGTTCTATGCCCCCCCCCAGCTTACCCCTGCCCACTATCTCCCATTAGAGGCACTGATTGTAGTTGTGAAGGCAATGGAAGAGAAACATCCTCCACAGGCCAGGCTGTTCTCCTCAAATGCGCTCTCAAATTTAACTCCTTACCTCCTGATTCCCAATCCATCAGCATCGTTCACTTATATCCTTATATTATTCACTCTCCTAATGCATTTTCTAATTATAAACCTGTAATATATTCTACTGTATGTGTGTAAATTTGCACAGTGGCAGTGGAGGTTATTGATAAATGTTCTGATACATGCAGTGCGCACATATACAGCGTTTGAAGGCAGTCCCGTATTTTACTGTTAACCTACATTACTTGAAGGGTGCAATGAGCTGACATCCCCCTGTGACTTCAGCACTTACAGTTAACATATTACTCTATATATACTGTATATACACAGCTGGGTTTCCATGAGTGCCCTGGATGAAGTCCCTTACTTAGCAGCAGTGTCTCTGGATAATCTAGAGATGTTTCAGCATTACAAGAAGGGAATCAACACTCAATAAAAGTGCTTTAGTGCTTATTAAAGGGTAATGAGGCCCCTTTGGCAAAACTGACACATAACAGAGAGTGAAGTGTAGAGTACTCCTAAGGAAACTAGACAAAGCTCCTTTCAGGTTTGAATCCTGGAGCTGTTCCCTTAAGCAAAATACCTAATTCAAATTACTACAGTAAATGTTTGGCTGTATAAGCAGGTGATATAGCAAACACAAACTCTGTACTCTCTATAGCAAACATAACCCCTGGATGAGAGCAGTTCCTAGCAACTACATGTGCTGCAATATTATTCAGAGAGATATCAGCCTACAGAAGGCTTCGTGGTCCTGTCCTGTCAACATTTCCATAAAAATGTCACACCATCACAAAAATCTCTCCCCTTCCCAGTTCACTCAGGTGGAACACTCAATTGGCCCCAGCACTGATTTCACATGTATAACAATTCTACTTGTGTACTTTACTGAAATAAAAATTGACTCCCTCCGTGAGTACCTACATTGATATTTACAAACTTTCTAATATACATTCTGTACATGAAATTTCAGCTTTGGACAGTCTATAATGCATATCAAAAGCTGGTATTGTTTTGTTTACTGCAGACACAACACAAAATGATATGAAAGACTTTTTTTTCCCTTATTTTCTACATCTGACGGGATTGAAGCTTGTGAATGATCAAACCCTTGGCTACCTTCAGAACTGAATCTGCTGAAAAAGTGTTTTTACCACAAGTTCAACCCACTTAGGGATGAAACACTGAGGAAGGAAAAAAAAGAAAACGTAGATTTCCAGGGCATTAAAAACATTCTGCACATCCTAAATGCACTCAGCATCAAAGCTACACAAAATGTACACAATCACACATTCGACTCAAAACTTTTACATTTCACTTTATTCCAAGAGTTAATATTTCAGAGCAATAGTAGTACTTTTGATAAAAGCTCCATTTGATAATGCAATCCCACGTACTGCAGCAGTAGGATATATCTGCTTCCATTACTTATTAATAAACTATTCATTTTTAGTCTTTTCCTTTTAGCAAATAAAATAATAATAATAGAATACATTACCCTATGCCCGGGCCACAGATTCTAATGGAACAGAATTTTTTCCAAAGGTAGAGATTCTGCCACATCTGAAGATTAGCGCATTTTATTTTCTCTGCTGGGACGAGCACTAAAATTCAAGCCGGTCTGTAATCACAGAAAATCATTACTTGCTGGGGGATCAATTGTCCAGCCCACTACTCTTACTGTGCTGGGGTCAGTCATTTTAAACAATCTTAAGCAGAGAGAAACATCACCCACCGGAATATAAATAGAGTGGTGAGGGGAAACTGTGGAGACCTGGACCTTTAGTGGTCATGTAAAATTCAAATGGTAGTGGGAACAGAGAGAGAGGGCCATGTGACAAGGCCTTCCCCCCTCCAGTATTAATGTGGCTTTTATCTGTCACTATCTTTTTAAGATCTGCCATCAGAAAGAGTCTGCTTTTTCCTCCATGTGCGGAGTTATGAGTGCAGAAAAATACAGCAATTACTTGGAAATCTGATCGTGCGCAGAGAGAGCCGCGCGCATCAGCAGCAGCTGAAACAAGCCGAAATGAAGAAGCAAGCGTCAAACAAGACTTTTCAGCTGGCAATGCCCCATCTACTAAAATATTCTACTCCCTTGTCATGTTCCCTTCAGACAACTGTCGACAGTTAAAAAAAAGAAGAGTGTCACCGTTAGAGAAAAGGAAGGTTTCTGGAGTGAATCGTTATCCTCACTAGGTCGTACAGTGCTTTATGACACAAACTCAGCTTCTGGTCAACCCATTCAGAGTTTCCTGATTATCAAGGTGACCGCTGAGGCCAAATTTCACATCGACATTTGAGTTAAATCATTTCTGAGATGTGATTAATTGAACTCACTAATGATTCATTTTTCCCCTCTGAGCCTGGCCTTCATGTAAGGACTTTGTTTCTTTTGATCTCCAAATGCACCAACTTTCAAGTAAATCCGAGCACACCGTGGCCAGGTTGATCTGATTTCACACACGATGACCCTACAGCCCTCCCGCTGATATCAAGAAAATATGTTGAAAATATGTTCCTGAGGGAGGGGATTCTCACCATATGTTAAATTACCTCGCTCTGCTTTCATGTTGGCTGGCATTGATCCTGCTGATTTGGAGAAATTATTTGGAAAATTCAGAATGGAGGCTTGCTGTTAAATACATTTTTGCCATGCAGTGCAGGTCTTTGCAGAATGTAGCATGCGGTTCTGCAGTTCAATGAATTAAGCCCATTTCTTTCCCCTGGTTGTCCTGGGGGAAATGGACTCAGGGACCTATGGCTTGATTTCTGTCCCGATCCATGTCAGTGAGTAAACTCAAAAGGCGCTGGAGCTGACACCATATTTCACCTTGATGGTACATTATGTGAACAGGGAACGATATTACCAACATCAACTCTATTGATCATTCGAGATAAAATTTTTTTACAGAGAAAGTTGGACAACTCAAACTTGGATGTTAGTGTTGAATTCTTACGAACTGATAAAGGTTCAGTGTGCAATGCCTAAATGCAAACTGAATTTGCACGAATCATCGGTCAATCAATTTATGCCAGTTAATTCTTACCAGCACTGTAGGTTGAATTTCCCTGAACGTGACCCTTATACTTAGCCATTCCTCCACTTTGCTTGTGCCCCTGTGCACTCAGGTGTCTCTGTATGAGACACACCTTGCATAATTCCATCACAGTTTGTCCTTGGTGAAAGCTGCTAAATCTTTCCAGATGTGACTATTCAGTTGATATTCTCATTTTTTCTGAGGCATGAAAACATCCTGGACTGCAAAGGATTTTGTGAGCGTCCACCTACCTCCCTGTCAGACGGAGCTCTCTTCACCAGGACCAACTTGTCATTAGTATGGACCCGGCAGAGCAGATGATGGCAGTGATACTTCTGAGAGGTGAATGAAGTGTCACCTGTTCCATCCTGTTAACTCAGAGCTTCTCCCCCCCAAACGTTTGCAGAATTCTACTGATTGGGACTTCTCGGAATGAAAATAACAGCATATGGCTCACTCCCTACTCAGACTGCACCTTATGGAGCCTGTTTTGTTCTCTCTCTCCCCCTCTCTCCTCTGTACATTTGAGGGACTGTGTCATTCATGCAACTGCATCTGTAAAACCACAGCATTTGGGAGACCCAGTTTGGAGAGTGCAACAGAACCACACCTACTCAAAAATGGATCCTGCACCAGGACTCTGTCACATAACACTGAGCTGCAAGTGACTGCGTTGGGTACCATGTGACTGATGATGTCACCCGCCAGTCGTGGGAAATCAACTCTGCTCCTGTGGGATGCCCAGTGACAATTTTATACCCGAGATGAGTGATGGCCCTTGACTTCCAGATGAATTAAAAACAATTCAGTGGAAATGGACTCTTAGGATGAATCCAATGCAAATGGCTGTAGTGCAGAGTGCTCAGGAGGAGCTGACAGAGTGGACATGGTGCCATGCCTTGCAGGGTGTGCTGCTTCTGGCAGAGCTTACCCGACTGACACATCTAATTGCACATTATTTAAACCGTGCACATTTGCCAAGCAGATGCCTTTAGTCAGAGGGGCTAATATTGTTCACACTTTGTAATCCATTTATGCAGCTGCTTCTTTTCCTGCAGCAAAATCAAATCAAGAACACAAGTGCAGCCCTGCAGGGATTTGAACTCAAAACACCCTGGTTGTGCTTCCAACACGATGCCGAGATGGCCAAGCAGGCCGGTCTTTGTGAGGGACGGTGGCGGCTGTGGGTTTGGGCTGATGTGTCCCCTCTCGAGCCAATGCTGTGCTCACTGTGTAGCGCTGCAGACAGCTCAGGCTCGCAGGATAAATGGCCCGTTGGCTGAGCGTGACATTTTCCCGGGTCTGACCCAGCAGAGGTGCGGTCCTGGCAGGGAAATCACGCCGGTTGCTGGCACGCGGCTCCCCCTGCTGTCATGCAGATGTTTGCGCGTGTGATGACCTGGGGAGTGCCGTCTGCTCCTCCCCGCTGCGGCCTGCATCAGACTCACACAGCTCCTGAGCTCAAACCCCCAGACCCACCCCTCTCCCCCATGCAGGGGCGTGTGGTGTTGGGGGAGAGATCCCCCCCGACGCTATGATTACCATGCTAATCATTGTTTTCCCATCCCCCTAGCAGTGTCAGACTGTGTGTGCGTGTAAGAGCAAGACTATGCTTGTGTGTGTGTGTGAGAAAAAATGTGTATGTATTTGAGTGTGTGTGAATGTGAGCCTGTATAAGAGAAAGAGCATGTCTCTGTGCGCATGTGTGCACATATGTATGTGTGTGAGAGACAGCCAGCATTTCTGAGAGTGCATGCATATGTGTGTGTGTGTGTCTGTGGCGGTGAGTGTGAGTGTGAGTGAGAGACAGACACAGAGAAATGGAGGGAACGGCAGGCTCTGTAGCCCCACAGTGCCACCAGTTCCGACAGCCGCTGAGCCTCCGTCTTCAACAGAGAACCGCTGGAGGCAAGAGATGATGTATAAAGTCCCCAAAATTATTAGTTCCCCATAACAGCTCTACTTTCATGTCTCTCGAGACTCCTGCTGTTGGAATGCGCTTGGCGAATCGAAAAGGAGAAGGGAGGGGTGGGGGAGACTTCACTCTATTAACAACCCACAAAGCAATGTCTCTCATCCGGGGGAAAAGCAGCTTTGGCTGTAATCAGGGGGTGCAATATGTCTCTTTTTGAATCATATGCTATCACCAGACGGATGCAGATAAAGGAAATCTGTCATTCAGATCTGGTTGAAAGCAGCCATCTATGCATTTCAGTGTTTCAGCGGCCTTCCCGTTAAACCCCCTGTGGGATTACCACGGCGATTCGGATAAGACAGCTTTCGCAGTGTAGCCCCATGCTCTCCTGCTCTGGCCACTCACTCCTGTTCCATCCCGCCCATGGCTGCTGGCCGTCGCGCGCGAACCCCCCAGCTGTGGCGAAACTCATTACTAATTTTAATTTTGGATTTGAATTAAACTGGATATTGGCTTTTAGACCTCATTAGCCCTACCAATATTTTATCCTTAATTAAGCCTATGGACAGTTGCCATTAGTTTTCTCCTCACTTCCCCTGCCCATGTACCTGAACACCAATACAACCTGCAGGGACATTTCACTTCAGAACTAAAAAAGTTCTGCAAGGCCGCTTGGAGACACAGCGCTGTCTGACTGCCCACTCCATTGAACAGGGGATTCAATCTCTTACTCCAATCTTCAGCGACGAGACAAAGAGGCCCACAGAAACTGAGACCAAGAGGGCTAACAGGTTATCAGCTAACTTTCGAACAAAGGGCACACCCGAAAACCAACAGCTCTTTCTCTCAGAGGACAAATTTACATGCCAGTGTTCATCTTCAGCTTGAGGTAAAGCTGAAATGAGGTCATGTTGGCAGTTGATATTTACAAATGTCTCACAAAAATCCTCAGTGAAATATCAAGGAGCTCAGAAGCTGAACAGGGCCAGTACCAATTTGTTTTGGCCAAGTCTGATCTGCAGTAGACTGCCTGAAATTACTCATGTAAACTGTTCCTTTGTTTCTCATCTTATGTAAAGCTCTGGAAATAAAAATTGTGTAATGAACATAATGAGGTCTTTTTTCCTCCAAACTGCGATACTGCAAATGGAGGTGTCATGTTTTATAGATCAGCACTCCTTATCATGGGTGCTAACAGCATACTGAACATTTCCCTTTGGGTCCAAGAGAAGAAGAGAGAGGTGGGAAGAATCTCTGACTGAGAGACACATTTACTTTAATACAACTGCTGCTGTATCACATCTTCCTCAAAATCAAACCAATGTGTTACCATGTTTCAATGTTCAATGTGAAAAATATAATAATATAGTCATATTTTTATAGAAATTCAGAAATCATCCTGCAAATATCCATCTGGATTTTATAAGAACTTCACCAGGTCTGTACATTATCCATTCTGAATTATAAGCAAATATTTAAAAATCCATCTCAAAAAAAGCTCATTAAAAGGGTGAGCATAGGATGGTTATGAAAGGGTTACAGTTTTGTATCACCAATGTAACTTGATGGTAACGCTTTACCTTTAACTGAAGCTTTAGCTTTAACTGAATACCCCCCACAGCCTTCTGAGAAAGGCTTTTGATGGAGGACAGTTACATAATTATATAATAACAGGTAATAATACTAGATGGCATATTGGTTCACCATATGACATTTTGAACAACTGGATATGTGATTTACAATTTTTGACTTCTATATGCCAGTCTCCTGTTTTGCTTAGTTATACTGTATTTATTCATGAGCCAAAACTTCTATATATATGCTATGAATTTTGAATATGAAAGAAAGGATTATGAAATTCCCAATATTTATGCATGTGATGTGTGCAGTGATGAAAATATCACATGAATGCACCCATTTCTGTCTAAGTATGATCAACTGCATTAAACTGCATTTGTTTTCTGACGTCTGCTGGATTGATTGACATCAAGAAGGCTGCCCAGTAGTGGGCAGTGAAAACACATTGCTAATCCCTTGCCTGTTTATTTAAGAGGCAGTGTGCTCTGAGATACTGACTGAATTTTCAGCAGGCAGAGGACAGTTCTGACACAGTGTCTCTTTATGGCTTTAACATAAACAGATGAAAGAAAGCAGTGGCTGAACGCTATTGAAATTGCTGTGAGCAGAGGTAATCAGAAACGCAGTTTTTCCTGGAGTATGAAACCAGGAGAATATTGCGAATTTGGCCATGGCTTTGGTGCTTTCGTGATAACCAGTGAAAAACGAGACCACCAGGGGAACGTTTCAGATTCGATTTTGAGTGGGGCTGCGCGAGCCAACGGGCTGATTCTGATCGCCAAAGTGACGGAAGCATGGGAAGGAAACAACATTACGGCCCTTCTGTTTTTCAGGAATGAGCAGACGCCTCTGTGACACGCATTCCCACGCCAAAACACGTTCATGTTTAGGAAACTGATGATGAAAACACGAAGACTGTGGTGCGTTGGACCCCATCCCTCAAGTCTTCACCATCCTGGGGTGTTCTCATATTGCAGCTGTGTCCTCTGTTAGAGCAAGGGAGTGCGTGCATGTGTGCGTGTGTGCATGTGCGTGTCTACATGTGTGCCTGTGTGCTGGGTACTATACATTTCCAGCTCAGTCATTTAATGATGTTCACATCCATTAACATACACTCCAAGATAGTGCATGATACATTAAAGTCCTATTATACCCTGGTTCGGCATACATAATACAGTGTGATCTGATATTCAGTCACAGCGCAGAAAGATGGGTTACATAATAAAACGCATGTTTACCCTAAAGTGCTCCATCATTGAGTCAGCTCTGTGGGTGATTACTTCCATTCTATCCCATGTGATACACCACACACACCCATGTCCGTGTGTGAATTGGTGTGCATGTGTGTGCCTTGGGGCCTGCATGTCTGTGTGAGTCTGTGTCTGTGTGGGTGCATGCATTTGTGTGCGTGTGTGTGCGAGTCTGTGTGGGGTGTGTGTGTGTGTGTGTGTGTGTGTGTGTGTGTGAGATTGTGGTGTGTGCCTCAGTTGTCAGTGACACTCACTGTCCAGCCACCCCCATCCGTGGTCATGTCACAGAAGACCTGGAAGCCGGCCGGATAGTGCGTGGGGAAGATGGAGTAGATGCCGTCTTCTCTCTGTCCACTGGCGTAGATGTCACTGCAGTCCCGGGGTCTGGAACCTGGAAGGGAGAGGGCCAAACCGCCGATTAATGCGCAACTGCCAGTGACAGCTCCTTCCGTGCAGCTTTTGGAAAATAGCATACCACGGTAATTAAAGGCCACGGCATGATGTCACCATGACCTGCTGCACCCTGTCACCGTGTCCCCTCTCTCTGTCAGCCCCCCCTCCCCGTTCCTATTGTACTTGTCACCCTCCTCTCTGTATCCAGATATCCAACCCCCGCTTACTTCTGAAAGCCATGGTGAGCACAGCGCGGCGCTAACTACATCCCGAGGGGAGGTGGGGGTGGGGGTGTGGGGTGGGGCCTGGAGGAAATGAGAAGGGGGACTTGTGTGGATGTGGTGTCCAGAGACTGGGGCGGGGGAATTCAAATGAGGGAATGCCTCAAGCGGATCAGCCTAATGGATTATTCATGCCTACCTGCAGAGGGTCGAGATCAGGAATTAAAAACAGGGATGTCCTCTGACATGGCAGATGTATAAATTTACATGTTACGGATGCTTAGGAGCAGTGTGTCCACCACTGGGCTCTCATTGTCAAATCTTCTTCGGTGGGCCTTTGACTGGGACGGCCCATTACAACATACGAGTCTCCCCCTCCGGCGCTTAGAACAGGCGGCTAGACCGTCCAAGACTAAGGCAACACCTCTGACCGTGCCTTTCTATCCCGCAGGCAGGATCACAATGTTCACAGCTTCATTATTTCTGAAATAAACATGTGATGGAGGCTGAGCAGTTAGAGGCACAGGCACTTACTCTCTGTGTCAACGCCTGAGAGCACGTCATTGGCTATCGGCAGCGCGCCTGACAGCTGGATGTTGACGTGCAAAATTGCGAAAGGATTTTTGCCGAGTTTACCCAGGGTGTATTTGCAGGGAGCGGCAGCAGATTCTCACCTCTGCGCCAATTAGGTTTAGACATAGCCTGCCAACACAGGGTCTGGCTCCAGTGGCTTCGCGCACAGCAGATATCCAGCCCTTCCTCGATGAGACGGAGTGCTCAGCTGGCATTTTCAATATGCCAAGGAGAGGGGAGTAAAACTGCATGTAAATGACCTTACACTATGGTTGCAGAGGAGAGTTGAGGACTGAGGATGTGGATTTGGGTGTGGGTGCACAAGGTAGTGTACATGCATTTTTTTCTCATAGCCTAACTATTGTGCAAACCTCTACAACTGTAGTGTGTGTAATGGGCCAGGGCTAGCAGTTGAAATCCACACATAAGAATGTTATCCTTGAGCTATTTTGCTTTACCCCAGAGCAATGAAGCTGTGGAAAAGATTATATCCAATCTGAAAAAAACCACGAAGCAGGAATCATCAAGAAGCAACAGTGGTGAACAGCTGACAGACACAGACATGCATCTGTTGCTTTTGGTTCTTTCTGTTTAGTGGATGGGTGTTTGAGTTTTTTCACATAAAACTGACAAATTGTTGTGAAACATGGACATGGAAAGTGCTGCATTAAGGGAGGTTGTGTCTGTGTGCAGAGCTGGATTGAGGGAGGTTGTGTCTGTGTGCAGAGAGTTGGATTGAGGGAGGTTGTGTCTGTGTGCAGAGAGCTGGATTGAGGGAGGTTGTGTCTGTGTGCAGAGAGTTGGATTGAGGGAGGTTGTGTCTGTGTGCAGAGAGTTGGATTGAGGGAGGTTGTTTCTGTGTGCAGAGAGTTGGACTGAGGGAGGCTGTGTCTGTGTGCAGAATGCTAGATTGAGGAAGGGTCTGCCCATGTGCCCAGTGCAGAATTCAGGGAGGTTGTACATGCGTGCCCACGCTAATGTCCTCACCGTTGGCACAGCCTTTGAGCCGTGCCCCGCGGACAGGAGCCCTCTGGAGGTCCGCCTTCAGCCGGGTCTTGACGCCACCTGACTCCTTCTGCATGGAGTTGAGGGCATCGCTCACCGAATTCACCACCTTCACCATGTTGATCTGGCTCTCCGACAGCAGCTGCACAGGCAAACACAGGTATGTTTCAGATGCTCACTTTCAATCTTCAATAACCTTTAAAACACTTTAAAGAGGGGCACCAGTGTGAACCCACCCCTGCAGACCAGGGCCTTGTGGGCTTTAAAATCAGGTGGGGTTCTGGACATTGATTAAGTCACTTAATTAACGGAGAAGTGGCATTAATGACTGACTACCATAGTCTTCAGCAGCTGTGTGCTGTGTCCACCTGCAACATGCCAACAGCATGGTCGGTTTGTTGTCTTGATTAGTGCGGTATAATGCTTCCTTAATGAGTTCTCCTTCTTTGATTTTCACCAATCCCAACAGTCAATGGGTTAAATTACCTCCTTACCCATGCTCAGTCACCTCTCTGATTAATGGCACGATGCAGTGCTAATGTCACTGAAAGTCACCTGAGAGCACTGCAGTAAACTGTGAACAATCCACAAATCAACAAACATTGAATCAATATCCAATATGTGTATGCTTTGTTTTATTTTCTGAAAAGCAGAGCAACATGTTTTCTTTTAAGGCTCAGTATAAAGCATGTGAAAAAAACAGCCAAGTGGCTTTGGTTTGAACTGACACAGGAAATCCCGCAGCCTGGCTGCTGTACCCCTTCTTCACCTTCAATAAGACTCACTGGCAGGGAATTCAAACCGGCTTGTTCTCCTCTTTCATCTCCCCTCTCCCCCTGTACCACAATGAGTGAAGTAAACACATTAGGCAACTCCTGCAAGGGCCCTGAGGCCGATCTGGTGTCCTCTCTGACCTCGCCGGCACAGCACTGGAGTAATTAGATTACAAAGCAGCAGTGTTTCTCCTGATAAATGGGAGAGCTGACCCACTTTTTGGTGTGAACCGCGGTGGGCATGCACGCAAGTGTGTGCGTGCACGCGCACGCATAAGTGGAATTTCACCGTACGATCGGCGGAGGGACGCAGCGTTCCCCCTCACCCCCACCCCTCCACTACCGTCTTCTTTGAAAAGCTTTTGTTTCATCCATAACTGCACACCGGTGCACTCGTTAATCAAAGAGATATTCACAAGCTATTCCCTTATGCTGCACACATAATAAATGATCCCTCTTCCAGAGCAAGAACGGAGCCCTCACAGCTGGGCTATGGCTTACTGTTTTAAGTATGGCAAATATTCGCCCCGGAGCAAAAGATTGATGAATGTATCGAGTAGAGCTCTCCGAAGAGGAAGGCTGCACAGACTTTTGATTATTATCAATGCATTCCGCTAACATTATTCAAAACCCAACGCATCATTTTTGCGTTGATTTGCTTGATGCAATTTATATCGTAATTCATTGTCCTGTTTTTTTCTTTTCTTCCAAGCACGCTGTGGGATCAAATCTTTTACTTCTGCCTTTTGCGAGAATGTCAATGGATTCACTGCAACGGGCGGTGCAAGATCCTAAAAGCACTGGAATACAAGACTTTCCAATTTAGCTGACACCTTTGTCCCGTGAAGGAAATGGTTTAACAGTTTAGCGGCTGCCTGATCGAAACTTTGCCAGGGTCTTTTTCCAAGGCCATCGTCCCTCCCATTTGGGGTCTGCTGACAGGAAGCAGGTGCTGCTTTCAGAAAGACTCCGTACTCGAGGAGTGGGAAGGAGAGTCAGCAAGCATTAACTTCACCTCCCAGCTAACAAAATGAGTCATCCTCACGCCTTCGTTCCAGCGACTTTAAGAGGCCGGGAAAAGGACAGGGGACAGAAACGTGGGTGAGCCTTATCACCGGGCAGTGGCGGACACATCAATTAAAGAGCAATTAAGTGGCAGCCAGGGTTTCATAAGGCTGCTCTGACAGTGACAGTGTTGAAGGTTAATTGTGTGGGAGTGTGTGTGTGTGTGTGTGTGTGTGTGTGTGCACGTGCGTGTGGCTATATTTGAGTGTGTCTAATTTCATACAGATGCAATGACCCATCAAACAGGCGACACTGTCTGTTCAAACGGGCTGTTAAGCACTGATGCTGAAGGACTGGGGTGCTGTCTGTGTGTTCCTAGGAATGCTCCAAGGAGCACGTTTCTGTTGGAGACATCAGAGGTGTCCTAAATGGGAGTTATTTAGGGTACGCTGTGGAACGGCTCTCTCTGGGTGATTCAGGTGTCTGTAACACTCACCCCACTGCACCACTGGTTTGGGTAAATGCACCCTTTTAACACTCCATTACCACTGAGCAGACCACACCCTGCTTGTCTTTTAAACATTACATAACATTACATTGCTTATCTAGAGCAACTTACATCGGTTATAATTAGCATGATTGCAATGCAAAGCATTGCAAGCAGACTATTGTTATCCCATAGTTTTATTCTTCTTCGTCTTCTTATTCCACCAAATTTTGTCCCGCTTTTCCTCCCACAGTTTTCGAGATATTAAGCCCAAACCAACTGTAACCCCATCAGTGTGCTTGTATACAGCTAAGCCACACCCACACTCGTTTTCCGGTTTTTGTCGTTTTTTCATCCCTTTTTTCCCATAGACTCCCATTCATTTTCAAAATCACCCCCCTCACACTTCATGGCCTTCCCACTCGGTCACTTTTCACCCCACAGCCACCATACCTCACATGTTGCCTCGGGACAAATCACCCAACACTCATTTAAGACCATCTTGACCCGAACTCCTCTTTTTGTCATTTACTCATCCCTCCATCCTCCCATTGACTTCAATTCATTTTTCAACGTCTTACCACTCTGTCACCTTTGGCCCGACAGCCACCATACCAAATTTGCTGGCTCTGGTCGAATCACCCAACACTCACTGAAAGCCATACTGACCCACACTCATCTTTTTGTTGTTCACTCATCCGTCCATCCTCCCATTGACTTCAATTCATTTTTAAAACTCTTACGGTTCGGTCACCTTTCGGCCTATGGTAATAGTATCTCATATGCTCGCTCAGGTCATGCCACCCGACACTCATTGAAAGCCATACTGACCCGCACTCGTCTTTTTGTCATTTTTTAATCAGTTTTTTTACTCATTTATTCATCCCTCCATCCTGTCATTGACTTCATTTCATTTTTCAAAATTCTACCGCTCAGTTACCTTTCAGCCTACAGTGATAGTACCTCATATGCTGGCTCAGGTTATGCAACTCAACACTCATTGAAACCCATACTGACTCACACTCATCTTTTTGTTGTTCACTCATCCCTCCATCCTCCCATTGACTTCAATTTATTTTTCAAAGTCTTACCGCTCGATCACCTTTCGGCCTACGGTGACAGTACCTCATATGTTGGCTCAGGTCATGCCACCCGACACTCATTGAAAGCCATACTGACCTGCACTCATCTTTTTGTAATTCTCTCATCCCTCCATCCTCCCATTGACTTCAATTCAATTTTCAATATCTTACCGCGTGGTCACCTTTCAGCGTACGGTGACAGTACCTCATATGCTGGCTCAGGTCATGCCACCCAACACTCACTGAAACCCATACTGACCCACACTTGTCTTTTACTCGTTTATTCATCCTTCCATCCTCCCATTGATTTCAATTCCTTTTTCAAAGTCTTACCACTCAATCACCTTTCAGTGTACGGTGACAGTACCTCATATGCTGGCTCAGGTCATGCCACCCAACACTCATAGAAACCCATACTGACCCGCACTCGTCTTTTACTGTTTTATTCATCCCTCCATCCTCCCATTCACTTCAGTTCATTTTTCAAAGTTTTACCACTGGACCTGATATGCTGCTTTGGGTCATGTGACCCAACACTCACCAAAGGTGGGTGTGTCCCTCACAACCATGTTGTGTACCCTAGCAACCACCTAGCAATCACTTAGCAACACCCTAGCAACCACCTAGCAACACCCTGGCAACACCCTAGCAACCAACTAGCAACCACTTAGCAAGAACTTAGCAACATCCTGGCAACCACCCAACAACGCCCTAGCAATCACCTAGCAACACCCTAGCAACCACCTAACAACCACTTAGCAACACCCTGGCAACCACCCAACAACGCCCTAGCAACCACCTAGCAAAACACTAGCAACCACCTTATATACCTTAGCAACCACTTAGCAACAGCCTAGCAACCACCTGGTAACACCCTAGTAACCACTTAGCCATATCCTAGCGATCGTCTCATATACGTTAGCACGTTTTCGCTGCCGGGTTGCAATCACACTCTGCATTTTCTTCAGGAAATGCACTTTTCTAGTTTTACTTGTTATCCATTTATGCAGCTGGATACACGTAGTTCAACTTACTTCATATTTCTGTCATAAGAAAAAACAATCAATAATCTTTCCTTGCAGTGCTTGCGCTGTAACTCCTGTTTATTTAACTACAACCTGAGGTATATGTTCTATACAGTCAACCTCTCCAAAATGATAGCAGGGCAACATTTCACTCCCCAAAAAATATTTGTTTCTAAACTTTATTCTTCTCTGGCGTTTCTGTTTATGGTCAAGCCCGAATCTTTTCCAAGACAGTTTTATAAGCGTTTCTTCCTTTTGGAGATCTAAGGAGCCCAGGAATCCTCTTATAGCACAGTGTTATTTCTGTTTTGGCTTTTTTTTCTGAGCTTCTTCCACAGCTCCAGCTTCACCGGGGCACTTCTGGAAGGTTCTCATTGTGTACAGAGCTGTCAGCTGAGATAACAAGGAAGGAGCTTGGGGCGTCCTGTGAGCTTGCTAACAACGCTTCGCTTTATTGAGAGGCGGGAGAATTCACCGCAGACTCTGGGGGATCGGTCTAGAATCTTTACCGTCGCTGAAGACACTCGGAGGGCACGTTTGGAAGAGGAGGGTGTCAAGATAAAAAATGTAAATGTGCATTGACAGTGCTAATGACGGCTACACTCCTGTCCTCCTACACCCACCCCACACTCCCCTCAAATACACACTTTTTCACCAGCTTCTGCCGAGGGAGACGTGCTAATGACCTGACAGCAGACAAAAGGAAGGTTTATTCCACCCTGGATGAGGTAAACAGCGTTTTAGGCATAATCCTCCGTTTGGTTACGGAGCGAATTTGTCTGCTTACCCACAATTCGTATCCACACGCCGTGGTGTTTTCAACTCAGCCTGTAGCCTTGTGGACTCAGCGGGGCACAAATATTTGTGTCTTCCGTTGTGAAACGGGGTGAAGTTGGTGACATCAATTACGTGTCCCCCGCCAACCCTCCTGAAAGGATTAAACTTTTAATTTCAGTGGTAACTGCTGGTTAACCTCGAGCAAAGGAAGGCTGTGATGTAAAATTGAAAGATAGCTGCTTGATGTCTCGTACCCTGGTGAGGATGTGTGCTGAATGCAGCAGCGCTACAGCAGATTACGGCCACACTGTACAGCTCCATCCACTTCCTGTACAAGGCACCCAGGGTGGCCCCATGGGAAAACACAACGCAGGGATATCCTTCAGTTGGACGTGCCAAGCTTTTCACAATCTGCCCCCTATGGGTCATTGACTTTGAGTACGCTTGGCTAGCGCAACTACAAAAATACTTTCCCCTGGGTTTGCTTAGGGATACACTTTGAATTTGTCCAACAAACTTAACATTAATTCCAATATCTTATTAGTACATGTGTCAAATGCTAATGGCCTAGAACAACCCTGCGTGCCCTTTAAATGCAGAACGCTATGAAATTGTGGTCGTTAAATCAATATTGAGAAGATTTATACACACAGAAGGAGTGGTGAAATGCTCTTTATGGGTGAAATCATTCTTAGATCAATGCCTTTCATAAATATATGTTTCTCTTTCCAGCTCCAGCGAACGGTGCTGCCTCGTGTGTGATATTGTAGCTAAGATAGGAGATAAGTCTACATGGCCTTCAGCGCATTAGCAAATCTCCACATATTTACAGCTAGCCCTTCCTCCCTGAAGATTTACAAAGAGACGTGCATCACAAAAAATGATGGCAGTGCGTGACGGAAGTGTCATTTTGGTCCGTAGGTTGACACCTCCTCTGTTGCTGTGAGAATCAGGAAAGTGACCCTGATCTCCTCGCAGTCACAGCCTTTGATAGGATCGTTAGAAAGGGATCTAATGAGGTGGTGATGGCCCCAGCTGCTGAGTGCGCCAACGCGGGCGCTAATCGGGGTGCTGCGGCACCACACCCGCCCCCGTTAAGCACACCCTTGGTGATGTTCGAACATTTTTTTTTCCCTGCCACGCCCTCTGGCTGACAGAGGTGTCATACCCTTTTCTGACGCCGAAAAAGCCCTTCCTTAGAGGGGCCTATTAACTGCCAGTGCTGGGGTGAGGGCAACTGTGTGGTATCCATGCTAGTGGTTCCAGGGCAAAACCTGATTTCGCCTTTGTGTTCTTACATTACAGGCGCGTCGTGGCGGAGAGCACGCACCTTTTCTTCAGCCGTGAGGGCAAGCCACTCAAAATTTAACGCTCCTCACTCTCTCTGACTGCCTGCCGGCTGCAGCCTGGTGAGAACCCTAAACTAATTCACCAAAAAATGGGACCAGTCAACTTTCATTAATCCTCTCATTAAGCACCTTGTCTTAGCAAGGACTGAGTGATTAGCGAGGAGGTGACAGAGCAACATCCATCAAATCAGCAACGTTGCTCTCCAAGAACAGGGGCTCAGCGTCAGACTGAGGTGCTGGGTCTCCCTTTTGCTTCACATCAGCAGCTTGATATTTAACAGCGGCGACTAAAAATATTGCCTGCGCTGCTCTTTTGACTGTGGTGTCAGTCAAGCTGAGAGGATATAAGAACCACGTCACCGCAGTCCCGTCTCCTCTCTTCTTCCAACTCGTCCCTATGGAAACCAGACCTGAGGATGGGGGGGGCGGTGCTTGGGGGAGGGGTGCATAACTGAGCTCAAAGCGTATGTGTGGTTAGGTGCGGAGAGTGGGGGGTGGGGCTGTGAGGGGAAGGGCGTAGAGGGGGAGGGGTAGGGCGGGGCGTACCTGGATCAGCCGGCCCTGCTCTGTCTGCAGGGTGTTCAGGTCTTGCCCCAGGTTGCCTTGCCCGCGCCGCAGGGCCTCATAGTCCATCCTCAGCTGGCTGGCGTGGGCGGAGAGCTTGGCCACCTCCTCTGCCAGGTTGACCAGCAGGGCGTGGTCCTGGCCTTTGACAGACTTGAGATCGGAGTCGTGGTCGGTGAGCGAGTGCAGCAGCGAGGTCTGCACGCCCTCCAGCCGCAGGAAGTTATTGTTGTAATCTGGGCAGTTGGGGTCCACAAAGATGTTGATGCGCGAGCCGTCGCCCCTCTCCACTGTCACCAGCGCATTGCCCTCGTCCTGATTGGTGCTGATGAGCGGGGGTGCATCTGGCCCGGTTGGGGCCTGGTAGTGGTTCATGAAGAGGATGGTGCCTGTTACTGTGACAGCCAGCAGGACGGCCACGAAGAGCAGGATAGTGCAGAGGAGATAGCTACAGCTCATCCTCTGGAGAGAGAGAGAGAGAGAGGAGATAGGGAAAGAGAGGGAGAGAGAGAGAGAGAGAGAGAGAGAGAGAGAGAGAGAGAGAGAGAGAGAGAGAGGGAGAGAGAGGGAGTTAGTTGCCACTGTATTGCACCAAATCTGTGGGTGTCCCTGTTCCGACTCCCTAAGGCGAAAGCTTGTGTGATCCACTCTGTAATTATAAGTCACAAGTTAATCATCGTTTTTAATAATCAGCACACTTTCCATGTTGGTGTTGAAGGAAAAAAAGGAGCAGGAAACACCCAATGGGTTATTATTTATGACCAGTGTACCACAGGGCTGTGCTTTGACTGAATCTCTAGCATATGCTATTGCAATAGCTTTGCCAAGCACTGGCTCCCAGTTATGGCAATATCTCAAATACCTGCGTATCACCTCGGATAATAAAACGTAGCACCGATGCCAATTTGCCAAAACACCTCCAGAGGCTGTTACTTCCATTGTGTCATGGTATTCCTATACACATTTGCGGTCCCAAAAGGCTCTTAACAGCACTTAATTGAGAACAATTCCATTATCGCTGAAGTCTGAAATAGGAAAGGGAGACCCACAAAATGTGCAGAGGGGCATTACCATTAGACGTAATTAATTTCCAATGCATTCCACTTTCAGCAGCTTTGGTTAACCTTACAAGCTGCAAATGGACTTATTTAGAAGTGCCGCTGTTTGCCATGTGTGTGTTGTGTGTGTTTGTGTGTGCGTGCGAGTGTGACTTGCATGTACATATTATGATTCCATGTGCTTAGCATCAGATTGCTATGCAAATCGATTGCATCAGCACTCGCAGACATGCTAATGGGCACCTAATGGTCTAGTTTATGCTGTTTTACGACCGCCTTGGGCTGGAGGCTGGGCTGGAACGTAAACGGCTATCCCATTAACCGCTCCCAGTCGCCATGCTCCCACCCCACCGTGTCCGCCAGAGGT
This sequence comes from Megalops atlanticus, assembly GCA_019176425.1. NCBI lineage: Eukaryota > Metazoa > Chordata > Actinopteri > Elopiformes > Megalopidae > Megalops > Megalops atlanticus. The sequence goes on along the minus strand of CM032880.1, from coordinate 38,101,469 downwards.
CGGGGAGGCGGATCGTGATAGAGGGGGAGACACCGAACGCGGGCTCACCTGCTCGTGGTATGGTGTTCATCAGGTGGTTCTTGTGGAAGACAACTCACCCCCATCCCCACCTCCCCGTTCCCCTCCCCCAACTACATGCCCTGTCATCGGTTTTGTGTGAAGAGGTGTGATAAGGAGTGCTGTCACGCCTGCTGGATGGGTGAGCTCACCGAGGCTCGCAGGCTGTTACTCTGTCTCGGCTGCGTTAGTATGCATGCCGTTTCCGCGGAAAACGCGGCCCGGAGGGGGGCCGCCGAGAGACAATGCTCTCTCACGCATGACAGAAGAGCGCACAGGAGAGCGGGATCGCGTGTGCGAGAAGCGACGAGGAGGAGAGCCGAGCCACACATATGGACAAGTGCGCTTTAATAAGCCTCCGTGTTTTTTCTGAAGACAGGCCCCCGATGTACAGCTTGTTTTTTTCTCTTTCTTTGATTGCATCTCCAGCAGCTACATGATTGCCATTTTTGTTTCTGCCATAAAGAGAAACCACTTGCTGATCCCAGCACAGACTTTCACACATCCTCTCTCAGTGTCCCCCAATAACCCCCCCCCCCCCACCCCAGACAGCAGGGACTTTAAAATAAAGTTGCTCTCCGTGTGTAAACCGTCAGTGATATAACATTTTAATTCCGATTTACAGAGCACAGCCAGTGGGTACAGCAGCTGCATTAAGCTGCGAGTGTTCATGAATAACATCACCCTCACCTCCCCTAAATATTCATAGGAGCCGAACGCATACTGTAATGCTCAGGCTTTAGAACCCCCAGGAGTGCTGATGGGGGCTCTACAAATGTAAACCCCCACCCACGGCCCGAGAGAGAGAGAGAGAGAGAGAGAGAGAGAGAGAGAGAGAGAGAGAGAGAGAGAGAGAGAGAGAGAGAGAGAGAGAGAGGGGGACACTCTGAGGGTCTTTGCCTTTCATCCCTGATTACACACAGAGAAAATGTGCCAAATGATTTAATAAAAGGTCTGATTCATGAGAATAATGAACGTGCAGGATCTAAATCTGTGCATATAAATGGAACATCTGTGCAGGTAAATATGTAGACCATCAGTCTGGTGAAGATGAAGAATCCTGGCTGTCCCGGTGTTTGCTTTTGTCTGTCTGATTACCAGGCAGAATGCAGCCGTTTGTGTGGGTAGCTGAATCTCTGTTCCAGTGCAGCACTTGGTTTGGGTATCTGAATCTCCTGCTTCAGTGCAGCAGTTGATTTGGATACCTGGATCTCTATCCTGTTGCTGTACTGGTTTTTAGTATCTGAATCTCTAACCCAGTACTGCAGTGGTTTTGAGTATCCAAATCTCTATCCCAGTTCTGCTTTGGTTTTTGAGTATCTGAATTTCGGGTATCAGAATCTCCACTCCAGTGCAGCACTTGGTTTGGGTATCTGAATTTCTACCTCAATGCAGCAGTTGGTTTGGATATCTGAATCTCTCTTCCAGGGACGCACAGGTTTTGAGTATCTGAAACTCTATTACAGTGCAGCACTGATTTTGAGTATCTGAATCTCTCTTCCAGGGAGGCACTGGATTTGTGTGTCTGAATGTCTCAGGTGGAATGTGGCACTGGTTTAGTCTGTCTGTATCTGCATGTAAGCACCAGTGCAGCACTGGTTTTCCTGCATCTGAACCTTCATCTTTATGCCGCCGCGGCTCAGCTCAGCGTGACCCACTCAGTCCCAATTGCATGCCCAGGCCACCATTCCACCCGGGCCCTCAGACAGAGGAGCAACACGTACCTCTGAGAGCATGCAACCATGCTCACGCGATCCACACAGATGCACAGCCTTCTTTCTTAAATAGGCTCTCTGCTGCCCAGCATGATGCCTCGTTGTAATTAGCAGCAATGTTAATTACCTTCCTCATTCTGGATGGCTTACTTTAGCATGTGTGGGGGGGGGGGGAGGTCGGCATCGTTAGTGCGGTCCTGGGTGACTCAGAAGTGTGCCTGACCCGACCGCCACAAGTGTGTCAGAGAATTGGCAAAGTATCAGATCTTGGTGACAAATCACCAGGAGGACTTATTCCTCTGGTCCCCACGGCCTCCTCCGAAGGCGCAGTCATATTTATTTTAAACAAAATTAATATGCACAAAGACTCCGGCCTACTTTGCAATGCTGCCGAAGTGGAAGTGGTCCCAGACCGATTTGTTACAATAAAGCAACTAAGCCTCCAGCATGCAGGAATTAACAGGGCTTATTTCTCTCTGCACACCTTCCTCTCAGACCTGACTGAGGAAACAGCAGAGGTGCATCTGGAGCTCGGTACACAGTGTTCCCCTCCGACTCCCCGGCTGAACCCTCCCATCCTCCCCGATGGCTACACTCACTGACGCAGCAAACGAATGCGCTTGCAGGTATATGAATTTTACATCCCCTTCCCTCTCCACGGCTCTTCGCCTACGTGCATTTGAACATTAAATACAAAAAAAAAAAAAGAAACGAGTGTGAACCCGTCCCTGCCACGATGGCCCGGTGCCCCCATTCGTTAGCGTGATCGATCTGCAGTGGGAGTGACTGGTAAGGTCTGGACCTTCGCAGCCCACGTCAGCCTGCTCATACACACGGCATTTCTTTGTCAGACAGGCCGTGTTTGACGCCGGTGTTTATCCGCCTTTATGACCAATGGGGCCTGCGAATAGGGCCACACAGTGCTGAATGACGGTGCTCCCGGACTGTGCTGGGGACAGGAACGATGGACGGACTAACATGGTACTCGGACTGTCTTGGGTTTCACCCCTCTGCCCTGTTATCTCACTAAATTGACTCTGACATTGAAAGTCATTGCAGAGGTCACCCGCATAGACTCGTTATGTGCGGATTTATCTGGGTGTGTCTACGTCTGAGTGTGCGTGTGTAAGAGAGACATGGGTGAATGGACAGACTCATGACGAGCATTAAACGAATCTAATCTTTACGGCTGTTTCCAACACACTGCCTTCAACAAAAATAATTGATGCAATCCACATAGCAATTGAGATAGTGGGGGTTTTCGATTCTGATGCCCTAAAAGCTTTTGACATGACACATGAGCCGGGCTGCCAAGTTCAGCTTTTTCACACAAATTAGCTGCATCGTTGTGTAGACTTGTAGGACTGAAAAGCCAGCTGGCATTTTGGCTGTTTCTGGCCTATTTCCTAGAATCACATCAACTTAGCGAAAACATGCATTTGAGTCAACAATAGCATGGTGGACTTGTTCCTGAGTAGAAATCATCATATTTGTGTTTCTGTAGTGACAAGCTTGGTGTGCGAAGCCAGTTGGCAGTTGTCTCTTTTTTGTGGTTGTGCAATGTCATGATTCGGGCTGTTTGGCTGACAGCTGACAACACTTTGGCTTGGGATTTTCAAATCGGATAGGCAATGTGAATGGTATTAGCTGGATATTGGTGACGAATCAGAACACCAACTTTTCATTTTTTTTATTACAACTGAAGGAGCAGTTTCACCCCCAGCTGTGCATTCATTGGATAACTGTTTCATAATAAAAAAATCAGTCTTTTTGCTGGGAAAAATTTTTTGTTTAAAGTTAGATATGTATCCCGTTTCCCATTCACACACCATTTTGCCAGCCACGGTAGCTGAGTTTAATGTATCTGTGGAGGCAGTTAACATTTAAAGTCACAGGCATCCATGAAATTAAAGCTGGAACACTTGATATGTTTGAACATGGGGAGAGCACAGCAGGAGTGTGGTGCCTTATGAGGACAAACACTATTTGAGCTGTAGAGAAAGGAGAGGCCACGATATGGACAATAAGCATTTCTTTTGGTACATCACCATAAGTATGATGACATTTCTTTTCATCAAAGGATGTCATTTGAACATGAATTTTTAGGTTATTGGAAGAAGAATTGCTTTTTTGAAAATTCTTTTTATTTAATTTAGTGAAAAGCCAATGTAGTTAGGCTTTGATGATATGATTGCCCCTAAGCCTGTGTTTCCTGTTAACCCTTAATATTGCCAGCAATGGTTCTGCCAGCCTCAGGGGCTGTCAGTTACATAATTAGCCAGACATGGCGAAAGGGAGTTATTCCATCACAGAAAAGAACTTTCTTTAAAGCACATGCAAAAATTAATAAATTGAGATTGATTAATCAACTTCATCCCCTTGGTGAAAATGGAAGTGGAATCCATGTTGTGTTGTGGGCTTGTGGTGAATGACTTACATTTTAGCATCCTGGTGCCCTTTTTGGAATCAAGATGGAAGAGAGATAGAACCAAATGTAAACCATTCTTGACTAAAAATCTTGTTTCGCTGGTCAATAGTTTGAGCTTGGCTGACAAAAAAGACATTCCAGCATTAGACTGGGCCAAAGCACTTATCAAAGTCTACACTGAAAGGGCTGAAGGACTGGAACAGGCTGTTCCGATTGGCTGCCGTAAATTCCGTTCTCTCAACTGAGAACTGAGAGAGGGGCTAGAGAAATTCTGCCAATCGGAGCAGACAAAAAAACCTCCTGTGAACCTCATGAAAGAATGCAGGAAATGTTCTCTCAGTGCCATTGCAGTCAAAGGAAGTTCGACAAAATTGCGATTGTTGGCATGTGAATATATTCGGTCACTGTGTGAGTTCACTCACCAAACAAACGGTGGTACTGAGGATGCTATCCTTTTTTATGCTAAACAAGGCACATGGCCATCTGGAGACAGCTGGCAGTGCGGTGAGAATGCCCTTGATTTTTCTGCCGCTTCTCACTCCATCAGACCTCACCTACTCACATACCCACACATAAACTTGAAGGCATGGACCTAGATGCATCTACCATTAGCTGGACAGCTGACACACAGGCTGTGGTTTGTGAGGCTCAATAACAAGGTACACTCAGAGGTGCAAGCAACACGTACCAGAGAGCCCCAACATACAGTGCTGCCATGGTGTTTGTTCATGTTGTGTAGCTCGCAGTGTGAGGAAAGAAAGGATTATTGCCACCAATGTACAGCCAATCTGAGACAGCACCTCTGTTGCCTGATACATGCTTAAGGGGGCGTGACCAAAAGAAACGTATTTGTGACATTTGAAAAGCAATGGTGTGAAGACAGCCATTTGGAATTAAATGCTAACAAGGCCAAGGAGCTAGGGATAGCTCTAAGAAAAGGATAGAGAAAGCTTACAGTCCTTAATCAGCATTCATGGCACTGACATAGAGAGAGAGGAAAAGAGCATCCAGGGGTTTTAATTAACGTTAGGCTGGGCAGCCAATGTTTCCTGTGATGTACTGTACAAGAAAGCACGGGGCAAGACTGATTTTCTTTTCTTCAGAAAATGAAGGCCTTTGCCTCATCCCTAGACACCCCCCTGTGCCACTGATAGAATGAGTCACTCATTATATTCCGTCACCATCTGTAGACCTACAGTACTGCATCGGGCCTCTCAAGACTCAGACCCACCCTCATCTGACCATCAAACACGAAGCATATCTGTCTGCAGCTTTTTGTGTTGTGCTAACAGCTGACAACTAGGTATGACTGGAATTCATACAGGACTAACACTAAGGGATTTGTCTGTTAATTGGATAAGATGGCTCTGTGTTGATTTTTAGGTAGTTGTATATTACAGAATTTATTGTACTGGCTTATTTGTTGCTTTGTTATCTCCACTGCCATTTATGCTATTATTTGCCTGTGAGTCACACTAGATAAAGGCACCTGGATAAATGCACAAATAATCACAACACCGCTGCAAGAATGGTCTATGATCATGGTTTCATACTCACAGGTAACTGAACTATTTAACAAAATTAGCAAGTTAGCGATGCGCAATTCCCTCTCTCCCCACCTGAAAGCGTTCAGTCACACCTTCACCTTGGGAGCTTGCTTTCAGAATCATCATGCTCTTGCATTCTTATTTTATCTACAAAGCCGTGGAAGGAAAAATCTATTTGCAGACTCCTGAGGTTTTGGTCTGGAATTGTGAAGCAGTGATTTGATGCCTGGAAGCTCACAGCTCAATGTGACCCGTAATGTGTGATAATCCATTAACTCAAACAGGTGATCGTGGTCACAGTAGCGGCCCCATCCGTGATATAATCCTGTATGGATGTGGTTTGTCTGTGATTTGTTATTTCCCTCCACCCTGAAGGGAACAGGAAGAGAGAAAAAATGATCTCAGATCCCTGTGAAACGAAACAAATGGCCTGGATAATGAAAAGCCTGCCTTTTTACATTTAGAAGTGTTCAAAACATTTCCCCTATGAAATAGCTCATGAATCCAACCCACCCTGAGCCATTTGTACTGGATTTGAGCTGATCTTGCTGTTAACGTTAATGACATGTCTTCGCCATAGACATGGAGAAACATCAATCACAGTTAGAAGGCATCCAACCGGGCACAAGCTCATTGTCTCAAATATATTTTTAATGCCTGAGGGTGGGATTGAATCAAAACTTTGACCCACCAGACAACTATTAATCACATGACCAGCACTGCTGTCATTTCATTTTTCCAAATGGTCTGGAAGTCTGACAGATCACACCATCGAGAGACAAATGCAATCCTACAGCGCCTGAAACCACCCTTCCCAATTCAGCATAGCACTGTAACAAAGTTGGGAACTTTGGATTACATGGTTTGCTCAACAGACACTCTTATCCAGGGTGACTTGCATAGCATCTGTTTATACTAATTTTATTCAAGTTAAGTACCTTGTGCAAGGGTACAACAGTCATGCCCCTGCTGAGATCTGAAACAGCAAACACTGGGTGACAAGCCCTGGTCTTAACCTGAATGCCACCCTGTGGCCCTGGCCTTTACCATCACTGCTTGCTGCTCCCAACTGGTGGCAAGCAGATGGGTTGAGATTAGATGAAATTAACACGGAGTGCTGCATGGGTTTCCATTTTGGGGTGCAGCCCGTCCCTTACCTTGGGGTGTGTCTGTCTGACCGTGTCAGAGTCTGACCAGCGGTGCTTGAGCTGGGTAGAGTTAGGCACCCGCTCACAGAATGTCTGCATGGGGAGGCAAGAAAAGGAGAAACAAAGGGGGAAAAAAGCATTTTTGTTTTTCCCATTGAGATATGCAGCATCTCTCTCGTGAGACAGACTGTGTCTTCAGATTAGAAAAAAATCCTAGGACCCATTGTTGATTGAGATAAGATTAATCCAAAATCCACAAATTTTACCTTCTTATGTAAATCTTATGGATATATAGCACTCCAGGACAAACAAAGCAGGGATGGCACTGTTATCCAATCCCACCCTTTCAAAGAAGTAATATGTGAACAAAAAAAAACATCCAAAATATAAGAAGCTCATTTTAAATATATCAGTCCATAACTCTTTATTCTGTGATTGTTTTTTTCATCATTTTAGGTTTTCAGCTCCCCCTTCTCTCTCTCTTGGTGGTTGTGAAATATTTCAACACCTGGGCCTGCTCTTGTCAAAACTGCAGGAGAGAAGAGGCACTGGGAAAGGACAGGAAGCAAGCATCGAATCAATCAAACTGCGACAAAATATGGGATGGACTTTCTGTTATCTGAATCAATGGGCAGAGATTGTTGCAAAACTTTTAAAAATACTTTGTCTTCTTCTCCTCTCTAGTGTTCTGCATTTCCTGGATCACTTGTCACCTTTGGCTTCCTCACCTCAGGGATTCCCCTAAGCCAGAGAACCTGCAGATCTGGGCGAAGACAGGGCCAAGCACTCCTGCTACACCTGCATTGATGAACAGAGGATCTCATCCAACAGAGAGAAAAGACTGACTGACTGAAAAACAACGTAAGCTAAAGCTTAAAGGTAAATCCAGAAAGACAGTCATCTAGATTTAGGTTATGAAATGAATTTTGGTTATTTTGGTTATGAAATGAATCTAGAGTGGCTATCTGGATAGTTCAGCATGAGGCTTCTTTTATATCTGTGAGAGGAGATTCTAGGCTATTCAGACTTTGAATGCCAACTTCTGACAGCAAGATATTAGTTTTAGGGGAAAAGCTAAACAAAGACCAATACACCTGTGAAAACAACACACTAGGTATCTATAAATGTCACTAAATGTTGTTTGTCTTTATGGATTGAGCAGTTTGATTATTTCAATAAATTGGGCTCCACTAATTTAAACAAAGTCAAACAAATGACATTTATGATTTCCTTGAATCCAAATTAATAATTAATTAACTCCATAATTGGTGCACTTTTAGCAAGAAGAAAACTTTGAATACACATATACCCAATGTCACCCACACTGCATATATATTACTATAAGTCAGGGTCAGTTTTGTCAGGGTGATTCTCTTTGTGTAAAAAGTACTTGTACAGTTAGAGAGGGAGGTGCATTGAAACACTCAGGTGTGACACCAGGAGCATAGAGCAAGGACCGTTAGCTTACAGAAGTGAGCCACACAAGCAAATAGCACAATGAGCGAGCACTCTAAACAGGCATCAACAACAGGGGACAAGGATCCTTGACAAGGATCAACACTGCCCGTGTGGCGCACTGCAAAGGCATTTCTGCCCTGGCCCATCATTAGCAGTACTGCTGTAGAGGCACCGTGGCCTCCTTTTGACAGATCTCGAATGCCAGCTAAAATGCAGTTCAGGCAATTATGGCTCACTTGTCATGACTGGAGGCTTGTTTAGCAGAGTTCGATGGGATGTTCGGACAGAGACGTCCGATCTTACTGTGTAACGTGTGCGCCATGCGTTGTCTGAGTCATGCTTTCTGAATCTGCATGCCTTCGCTACATGGTTTTGGTTTTGTTTCCCTATATGTCATAGGATAAACTGCACCTTCTGGCATGGAAAACCAGGGTCAGGAAGGTGGGCTGGGGCTTACTCCACATTAAGCTGATCTGCAGGAGGGCTTTGCACCCATTCCCTCCCAGGCCTGCTAATTGTGGATGGGAAGGGAAGCCTTAAAGCGGAGGGGAAGGAGAAACGCAGAAGCTTTTCCTCAAAAAGCCACTCGTTATCACAGAGTTAAGAGCTGCACAATACAAAACAATAATATTTACACAGGGGAAGCTCGCTCAGGCTTTGTGCAATCATCTTAATTAACAATCGGAATAAATAAAAACTGGGAATGAATGAGCGGGAAGGGGGTTTGGCGTCTGTGTTGCGGGCTTTCACGTGACTGATCTGTGCGGCGTGTGTTGCTGGCAGGGTGATTAACCTGCATGCTTGTTTACACGCAGCCCCCGATCCCTCTCAACCATGACAAGGCAGCAGGCACATGTGTCCCTGCTGGCCAATGGACACTGTTTGCTCCCACCATGCACAAGAGTGCAGGAGAGTGTTTGCTGATTGGTGCACACCGTACTTCCATATGTCGCACAGGCTTGTCACGGCACAACGTGACTAATACGCGTAGTTTCCATGCAACTGTCAGATGGCTGCTGAACCTACGCAGTGACGTCATTAACGTCCTCATGAAGACACTCCAAGCAGAGGAAGAGGAAGAAAGAGTGCCCTGTAAGACGGCCTCTGACAAGGGCAACTGCCGGAGTCGGGTGGACATTGACTGACAGGGTGGAGGAACAATTTGCCTGCTCCCCACATGGCCCCCCTCCACAGGGCGTGGGTTCCTGCATTTGGCTAGGAGGAGCCTTTTTGCCAGGGCGTGGGGGTGTAACAGATGGGGTGTGGTGACAGCAAGACGTTGCGGTGTGTACTCTGCCTCCTACCCTATGGAAATGCACTGGAGGCGAGCCCTCCTTTACTGTACCTGACCTCGTACAGTGCTCCGAGCTCCCGCTGTCACACATGAAAGGCCAGCGCCGTCGGACTCACAGCAGTGCGTCGCTCCGTAAGAGCAGCGGTTCACACAGTCGCTGGAACAAAAGGTTTGTTTTCCTGAAGCTGGCTCTTTTTTTGTGATGCGTTTCCATCCGTATTCTCAGGGTTCATCCTGTTTCCCTTTGATACCTTTAATCAGTTCAGAGCTGTGTAAAAATCTGTTCCCCTACAATAAGCAATTCTCAACGCTGGGAACATATTTTAGTTACTTTGTCTGCAGGGTACAGAAAAAAAAACAGGAAAAATAAAACAGCTGCCAGCCTCACAGCGCTGCAAATGACTTTTCTTTAATGAGCACAGATTTTTGTTATGTATTTGTGTTTGTTATTGCCATAAAAGCTATGGATGGAGAAATCGTGATGGCTCTTTGAATTTTCTCCAGGCCTTGTCATTTGTTTTTTTGTGTATGTATAACCACGACATACACAAGGGTCTATTAGCTGCTCTAAAATGAACATAATCATTTTACTCCCCTGACTGCGGCGGAGCTGTGCACATGCCAGGTGCCCTGTAGGATGCTTTAGCCAGGTTCAGCTATTCTGACAGGGTTGGTTGAGCTACAGCAGCTTTTTCCTAATGGCCCGAGGAATTGAGCCCGATCCTGGGAGACAAATCACAGTCTCCACGCTCGGCTGGCTGTCCTTGGACCCCAGAGAGCTGGCATGGGAGGGGGGCCTTTGAGTGTCACCTCACAAACACACACACACAAACACAAACGCACATAAACACACAACTGAAAAACTGAAGCAGAAAGAAGGGAGAGGCGGCAGAAGAATAAATGTGAGGACTAGAAACTTAATCCCAAGAAAGCCATCGGATTTCACAGGGGGTCTTTGTTTAAGCAGACACGCTTCCATCCCATGTGCTCATAATGACGCTCCCTCCTGTATATACAGCAACTCCTGCAAATGGAGATGGAGTCCCACACACCATGCCACTCAATGCGATATACACAATCACAGAGCATCGCTTCATTTATGGACAAAAGGATACAGGTGATAAGGTCAGAGATTGTGCTGCCTCTCTCAGATCATGCTGTTTGTCAGCACACTTCATAAGACATTCTAAAGCTATATCAAATGTTGCTATTTTCAATCGTATCGGTCATTTCCATTTCAATATATATAACACTATGCACATAATGTGGGATGTTTTGTAGAAACAGAAGTTCATAATGATGAAACAGTGTTCTTAGAAATTTTCAAATTATATAATTTCCCTAAGCTCCAGTTAGATAGACAACTGTTTATTTCATTGTGAAGTACAGATAACTTCTCAGAGAAGAGCCATAGGAGCCCTTAAAGGCCAAACCACTTTGCGATTAATTTACAGCCATATTCTGTTTTGCAACTGCTGAGCTCAGCGTTCCCTGGTAATGGAAAGTTTCCAGAGAGAGACCATGATATCTATCTCGGTACCAGCGTGTGCGCGCAGTGGTGTCTGTGAGTGTGCCTTTGTCTGCCTGTGTGTGTGTGTGTGTGTGTGAGAGAGAGAGAGATCATGCACGTGTATACGAGTGTGTGTATGTGCATGTGAGCGTGCACGCCTGTGCTTCTGTGTGACTGTGTGCAGTCACCACTTTGCCCACTATAGTTCAGAGGGACAGAGGGATCAGAAGAGGTGTGAGATTAAAAAAAGATGAGTGACAGGTTTGTACACTTCCTGTTTTGGTGTTGGCTAAATTCTCACAAAAAGGAATCAAAGGTCCCGAGGACCACAAAGAAAAAGGAAAGGAAAGGGGGCAGGGAGTAACAGTAAATAACCCCACACACACCTCACTCTGCACAGACACAAGTGGTGCAATATAAATGCAAATAGCAGCACTTCTTCAGCTGAAAAATTGCACATTTCTCTGTGAGGGCTCTTCATAAGAGGCTGCAACAATCCTCCCCTTCACCACGTACACGTCTGCTCATGTAATTGGAAAATACAAGCCTACAATTAAAATTTGATTTCCTTTTTCCAATCACTTTTTACAATATATATACATATATATATATATATATATATATATATATACACACACACACACACACACACACACACACACACATATATATATATATATATATATGTGTGTGTGTGTGTGTGTGAGAGAGAGAGAGTGCATAGTGCATCTCTCACCTGCTATCTGTTCTTACAAGTATAATTCATAGTTCGATGCAATTTTCTGTGAAATTGCTCACGTCCAAAGTGCTAGTTACCCATCACATCCCTAATTGCAACTTTATTGGCTGTAATTGTACTTGTGATTTGAGGGAAGAAAAGGCCTGAAATGATGTTTGCAATTTACACAAAGACGCCTCCTCCAGGATCCCTGTGCTGTTTGGCCTGCACCAGGTGGAAGAATCCTCCTGTATATGAAGTGCAGAGCCCTTGCAGGTGTGAGGAGTGCTCCCAGCAGACAGCATATGTGAGCTCATCACTCCCATTCTGCACACACACTTTACACTGAGAAGAGGTCTGAACATGCAGTCTAACAATTAGCACCTTTTGTCTAACTATTAGTATGTCCAGTGCAAATTGTACATTCGAATTTCAAGCAGGCACCCTGTTGATTGCCTCAACTTAGGAGCTTCATGCATGGTTGCTCTCTCAAACACCTCACACATAAAAAACATAAGATTCATGCCTCACTCCCTCAGACTCACACTCACACCTCACACTTTTTCAGTCATAGATTTTTTTTCCCCTAATCCATGCGCATTGCCAGGCCAAAGAATCATTTATGTGATATAAGGCTGGCACTAGTAACAAGAATGCAATATACAAGATCGAAACTCCTAAGAGAATCTCAATCGAATACAAGATGCATGAGAGATGCATTAAATGAGAACGTTGTGTGCTCTTCCTCTGCCAAAGCCCACCCCTCGATGGCCAAACTCACATATTGCTCTTTGCCAATCTTCAGATTTCTGATGTGTTGTTTGGCTCAATGGCAGCTTGGCCCCTTAAATCCTCTGAAGGCAGAGGTGACTAATCTGAAGCTAATTTTTAATTAGCCATGGTAGCCTTGGTGTATGAAGAACAGGCCATTTTGTGCTGGAGGCTCCCTATAGGTTCACATATTTGCACTTCTCAGAGTGGTGAGAGCCCATGGCTTTGCCTCAAGCTGAATACACACCTCCCGCCGGGCATGTGTATATGGAATGTATTGAGAAAAAGCACGGCACAACTTATTCTTCAAACTACGTATCTATCTGCCTACTGTATCTCACAGGACTTTTTGCTGTATCTCACAAGAACATGACTATGTCTACACAGTGAAAACTTGAAATTTTTAAGTAAGTCATTTTTGTGTGATTTTAGTATTTTAAGACATAATTCAGCTGTCCATAACCATACAGTAACATGAACAGCATATTATATGCTTGGTTGCTGAAAACTAACATTAACAAAAATCACCGCCACCTCCAGTTCAGTGCATACCTGAACAGGCATGAGCATGAAGGTGGCCTAGGGGAAAATGTGGGGAACCCGCCCCTGGCCAGCTTTGGCCCCAGGAGCAAAGCTTGATGTTGATGGGGGAAGATGGGTGTTGTGAGCACCCACTGACAGCGTGGAGATGAAAGGGGGGAATGCTCCCCAGGAGAGCTCACCTCACGACTCGGGCTCCCGCTCGAGCCACCCTCGCCTCGCTGAGTCGCTTCCCCGGCATCATGTGGGTGGATTTGTCGGGAGAGGCACAGTTGAAATGCAAAAACGCGTGCATGAAAGGGAACGTCTCTTATGTGAGTCTCACTGCGCTACCAGCCGCACTTCTGAAGGGAAAATCTCATTGCGAGCAATCAAATCTCGACGCAACCCATGGGCCCAGATTCAATCGAAGCGCAACGCACTTTGTCCTTCAATTTGACAAAGCTAAAGCAAGAGATGTTTATTTTGTAATTGATAAAACACATTCATCAGACCCCCTTTCTTCCAGCTGTTACAATTAGGGTTTGCAAGTTTCTGTGGTTTTGCACTTCATAAACAATAACTTTGGAATGTTCATAAGACACCATTGTATTAAAAACACAAAAAACATAATCAGTTTCATTGTTGGAGGCCCACGCAACTAGAACCCTGCAACTCCAGTTAATTTATTTCATATTTGATTTCATTATAATGTATAATAATGCAGTAAACAGCTGTACATAATTATTTCATCAGTGTATTTTAAAATTGCCTTAGTTGGGAGAAGTGAATGTTGCTGGCTGCTGCAACCCAAAAGACAATACCCAATTTCAGATCCAACACATGGGCTGCCATGATCGTGCTGAGAACGGTTCACTATATTTCAGTCAGGAAAGCTTTTTAAACATTGTAATGTGAAAACATTGTAAATCTTGAACATTTTGGCAACAAACTGTTGTTCAGCATTGACATCCTCCTTCTGAGGGATCTACCAGTGAGACACATGTCTGAAAAGGCTGCCAGGTCCTCTTAAAGGGAAGACGAGCTTTCTGAATACAACTTTGAACTTGATGCTGCAATATTGTGTGTAACTAAACATCTACATTCACTCCTTCCCTGGCACTCCCTCCCTGGCTTCCATCTGTTCCCTGTAAAGATTCATCATCCCACTGAAGCTCATCATACATGTATGCCATTTGGTTGCATCAACTTTGGGATCAGTACTTCAATAAATTACCAAATCCCTTAACCCTCCTATTGTCTTAAGAAACACTAACACCTATTACCTTTGGGATACTATGACCCGGGGTCCAATTTATCTCATAACTCAACTAAACCTTTGAATACAAATGTGAAATTTGGCACAATGTTACAGCTATAAGTGTAGAATACAACCAAATAGTCATAAACAACATCAGCTGTTTTGTTAACTCTCTAGCGCCCCTCAAAGGTCCCATGCACTGCAAAGGCATGAAAAATGCTTTGGATATAGGTAAAATTGTCATTAAATTCCCCAAAATACAGCTCTTAGCCTTTTAAGATGTAATAGATTCTGTTATTTATGAATTGAAACTGTCTCAACATAAATTAAGTCTATAGGGCCCCCTTTTGAAGTAGCCGACTATAACATCTGAATGTTCAAATTTTGTAAGCGAAAGAAGATAAAGCTACAAACTTTGAACTACAAATGAATGCCAATGAAATTATCTACAGACATATTTAAACTAAGTCAAGGAGGTTGTGGTTCTGTAATATTACCATGAACACATCTAAACTGCCCAATGGAAGCGTGTGAATTGGAATTTTCTCTTTTTTTTGCTTCAACCAAGACAAGTTGATTTCAAGACTGATAGCAAAATCTTTGAGTTACTGCGCTTTCCATATAATCCAAACATACACTAATTCAAATGAATAATAGACAAAAAAGAGCTGGTCTTAGTCTAATCTCTCACCCTTGGCCTTCTTGTTATGGTTGGACCTCACAGGGATTGGTACAGTCCCTATCAGTATAGCTCAAATGTTCACTGAGACACTCAAGCTACCCCACCTCGACAAGGTGCCTGCTCTGTATTGGGGTAGATATGGGTAGGTAGGGTAAAGGGGTAGTTTGGTAAAGTTTTGGGGGGGGGTGGTTTTTATTGTATTTTTTTTTACATGCAGTCCCTCTTATTATACAGTGTGTTGACAGTGTGTAGAAAAATCATGAGGTGTTATCTCAAACACATGACTGGCAAAAGTTGTAAGCATGTGTTTGCATGTCGCTTGCATCTCTCGCAGATCATTGGGGTTTTATTATCAGACCCTGTGCAAAGATGACATCGCACACGTTTTGGGGCTGGTGTCAGCACTAGCTTTGGTGTTTGGGCACATCTTTTTCTTGCCTGAATCACCAGCAATGCCAATGTTACATTACGTGGAATGCGCTACCTCTGTGCCATGACAGGTGCCACAAGATCTTTCCCTAACTGTTCAAGGAAAAGTCTACGCTTGTGCAAGGTCAACTTCTGTGTTGCTAATAGTTGAGCATAAAATGTCAAGTCAATCATTACAGGTCAGGGGGCATCAGTGGTTTTGATACAGTATGGAATACAGTATGGAAAAACATGGAAATTGTGTACTGCTAGCAACCTAACATGCTAAACTAGCATGCATGCTAATATCTTTGAAATGGGCCTAGTACCAGGTATTTATCAGTATGAGGAAATACTTGATGAGTTTGTGGCACTCTGAGTTAGCCAGAGCTGCTCATGAAGATAGTTCAACATCAAAAGTTATCTCGGGTCATATTGACCCTAAGACAATAGGCGTTATTTTTTTTGTGGCAGCTACACTGAAAATGATTTTTTTAATTTGTCAAATTTCCATTTTTGGGGTCATTTTAGGAAGCTACATAGGAGGCCATGTACTTAGATTAATGTTTTATATCATTTTGTTAGGTTTGAATATGATTTCGGGTCATTATGACCCCCAGACACAATGGCACAATGAAAATGACAAGAAAATATTTTGGTAATGGGAGTATTAACAAGACTCCAGTGCTGGTCAGCTAAAGTTCAAATGACATGAATGTGTGAATGCTGACAGGACTACCTGGGATCTGTCTGTCAATGCATATGGCTAATTGGGAGTAAATGGAAGATGTCTGGAGATTTCAAGACCCTTCTTGACCAGACCCAAGCAAGCAGGCTCTGATGTCCCTGAACTACTCAGAGATGCCAGGGACGAGTAGGTTATCAATGCGATGTTTACTGCTGATAGTCAAAAGTTTAGAGGAAGAACACACTACAGTACTGTGGTGAAGGCATTCCCTTCACCAAGTCCTGAGTGGACAACTGGACAGATGATAAGAAAGAGGTGTTGGTGGGCAACACTGGACCCCAACATGTGAAACCCCAGTGTTTCATAAAACATGCTGCAAAAAATGATTAAACAAGAATAAGAAAGTACACCTCATTTAAACTCCCTGTGAAACCCCACTGTTAGAAAACATAATGTGAAAAAGTTATCCAAAGATTGAAGAGCAAATTAGTGGTAATTATATTTGTATTGGTCTACTGCTGAAAAATGGTGGAGTGTTCATTTTGTTCTTCTGGTGTAGGCTGAGTGGGAGGACCTATTGGGACTGTGTGAGCAGATGTAAACTGTCCCTCCTGAAAAATGCAAATTTTTTCAAACCAACTGGTAAACTGTGAAGATTCCATTAGTTGAGAGTCATCGGCTCACTCTGTACTGGGCTATTTTACTATATCTGGCAGCAGAAGCAAATCTGAAACAAAAGGAAAGTTGACAAAAGGAGAATGTTTCAGGAAAGTCTGGAATATTTGGGGGGCAAAGAGAACAGCTTGTCTGGTTTGCATGGACAGTTTAGCAGCAACAAAAGAATGATGTTTATCATGACACTATGAAACACAATGTCAAACAAGAAACTTTGCAATTCAAGTGTATAGAAAGTGACTGAATTAAACTCTGTACATTACTGATGATGAGTACATTATGATGAGTTCTGTCTGTTCCTTCATTGCTTGTGGTTGTGAATGCTCCATTCTCTGGGTTAGGTCCATTGTACGGGTTAGCAGACTCCAGGGGGCACTGGATTTTTAAGTTGCAATTTGTCACAGCTCGTACTCAATCATTTGTGTTGTGTAAGATGAACTATAGCTATAGTGTCAGCCCTTGAGACCAGGTTAGACGAGCAAGGCTTTTAAAGGGGAGGTAAGTAATATTTAGCTAGCTATAATGAACATGATTAGGAACATAATTTTTATTCACTATCAAATATGCTTTACCAAAGTGAAACTAGAGAGCTTAACTAATACAGAGCAATAAGATTACAGTGAACTAGCGACTTCTTATTTAACTTCAGCACAAATACTGTCAAGATACTGTAAAGAAGAAAAAATGACTCTACGGTCAGTGCTAAAAAGCATATAGTTTGGTTGTGGCTTCCATGATCGAGTATGTCATGTCAGAGAGGTTAATGCCTATACCAAAAAAAAACAACTCTTAATGCTATGAATGGTCTGTTCACCTACAGCACAGAAACCATTTAATCCCACACTGTCACTAGCCGTGCTTTTTCCAGAAAAGTACACAGTTGAAGTCTACAAGTAATGTGTCTGGACAAAAAGCAAGTGTTTGCAAATGTCAGTCTTTAAGAAATTACACCTGCAGAAAGAGAATGAATTTACTTCCAATCTTGACAAGCTTTTGAAAAAAGCAAGCGATTTCATTCCATTCTCCTTTGCAGTTATCGAGGGTAGAGATATCACAGATAAAGCTCAGCTTTCCATTTTCATGGGAACAGCGCATGCATGCCTATCAGTGGCTGAATCAGTATGAATTCTGTAGTGATGCATGACACTACTGCAGCAAATGACATATTTCAATGAATCGAGAGATGCGTGCACCAGCTGAGGCTGTCATAGTGGGCCTGACAACAGTGCTCTGTGCAGTGAAAGAGATTCTGTTTCCTACAATGCAACACAGAAAACAAAGAACTACAGGTGAATCAGCCTGGGTCTCTGATTAGGATGGCAGATATGCCATTTGCCAAGTTACTGGACAGCATGATAGTACTCCTCACCTATACAGTACCTAGGGTAGGCCTTTTCCAGGATATCTTACAGAAATAACCATAATGACCCTGATGTCTGTGGACTTACAGACATTTAAGTCTGCACTGTCTAAGCTTATTTAGAGAAAACAGATTTTTTTCCATTTGAATACAGATCAGCAATAAATGCTTGCACTTTTGAGTCTGAGCTTTGTGCTTAACATGTTTTTTCTTCTTCTCCTTCCTCTCCATCTTGATTTATCTGCCACATAAAATCATCACAAATCCTTCTGTGCCCCTAATTATACCATTGATCTTTCCTGTATCCACCCAAGAGCAACATCTGTTCATTGCAGCCATTTGTAAATCAGGAAGACAACATTGGCACTTTGCCGGTATAGACACATTCTGTCCTTTATAACTGATCCTGGAGAAAAAGAATAAAATTTGATGCTAAATGATTGCGGTTAAGATTGGACGTCTGTTGTTAATGGAAGAAAGTGCAATGAGCCACTTTGCCACCAATTATTTCCAAGTATACCATCAATTAAGATGCACAAGAATTATGCTATTTCAGCCAATAGGATGCACTAGCAGCAACAAGCAGAAACGACAGCTGTCATCTTCTTCATGCACGTAAACTAGCTTGCTAAACAAACTCCAGACTGAGCATACCAACACACTATTGATATTGATAATGTGGCAATATTGTCAATGTCACAGTGGAGAAAAAACATAATTCATTTCCTATCAGTTATTTATAAGAACATGTCCTATGCTAAAAGGTTAAACCCTCACCCAACTAGACTGCATCTTATCTGTAACCTCTGTATCTGTAATTTGTATCTCGCTCACTAATTTTATATTTTCAACATGGGGGCTTGCAAGCTCACTAGCTAGATTGTCAACTACACTCTAACTCTAGCTGGCTACATAATACAGTTGAAAATGGACTGGGCTCTGAGCTGTTGAGAATAGACTGGTCTTGCTAGCAAGCTAACTCATTACAGTTCCACATGAATCCCCACCCCCTAACAGCTGCTACTTCTAGTATTTGATGTTAATTTTACGTATAGTATTGTGATGTATTTTGATTCTGTGTTCTAGGGACTGTTGTATCGTAGTATACTTGGCTTCTGTCAGATTGCTCAAGTTAACTTGTGGTAGGGTTCGAATAGTGTCATGCTCAGTCATTGGTCTGGGAGGGTTCTTAGCCTGGTCTGACACTGTTGATTGTTTAAACTGAATGGATACTTACACTATAAGGCCAAAAGTATGTGGACACCCCTCCGAATGATTGAGTTCAGGTGTTTCAGCCACACCGATTGTTAACAGGTGCATAAAATCAAGCACATAGCCATGCAATCTCCATAGACAAACCTTGGAAGTAGAATGGGTCATACTGGAGAGCTCAGTGACTTTAAACGTGGCACTGTCATACAATGCCATCTTTGCCACAAGTCAGTTCGGAAAATTTCTGCCCCGCTAGATCTGCCCCAGTCAACTGTAAGTGCTATTATTGTCAAGTGGAAGTGTCTAGGAGTAACAACAACTCAGCCACAAAGCGGTAGACCACACAAACTTACAAAGCGAGGCCGCTGAGTGCTGAAGCGTGTAGCACGTAAAAACCGCCTATCCTCTGTTGAACCACTCACTACAGAGTTCCAAACTGTCTCTGGCTGCAACATCAGCACAAGAACTGTGTGTCCGGAGCTTCATGAAATGGGTTTCCATGGCCGAGCAGCTGCACACAAGCCCAACATCACTATGCGCAATGCCAAGCGACAGCTGGAGTGGTGCAAAGCACGTTGCCACTGGACTCTGGAGCAGTGGAAATGCGTTCTCTGGAGTGATGAATCACGCTTCACTATCTGGCAGTCTGATGGATGAATCTGCGTTTGGTGGATGCCAGGAGAGCGCTTTGGTGGATGCCGGGAGAACTTTGTGGCAACAGTTTGGGGAAGGCCCTTTCCTGTTCCAGCATGACTGTGCCCCTGTGCACAAAGCAACGTCCATAAAGACACGGTTTGACGAGTTTGATGTGGAGGATCTCTAGTGGCCTGCACAGAGCCCTGACCTCAGCCCCAATGAACACCTTTGGGATGAGTTAGAACGCCGATTGCGAGCCAGGCCTTCTCGTCCAACATCAGTGTCTGACCTCACAAATGCTCTTTTGGCTGAATGGGCACAAATTCCCACAGACACACTCCAAAATCTTGTGGAAAGCTTTCCCAGAAGAGTGGAGGCTGTTATAGCTGCAAAGGGGGGGAACTCCATATTAATGCCAATGGTTTTGGAATGGGATGTCCAATAAGCTCATATAGGTGTCAGGTGATGGTCAGGTGTCCACATACTTTTGGCCATATAGTATATGTTTAATTATGCTGGAAGTCGCTCTGATTAAGAGCCTCTGCTAAATGCATGTAATGTAATGTAATTACCTTGTTTGCTACAAAGCTACCTTGCAAATGAAATTTAAATTTAAATTTACACTTTCCCTGTCGTGGTACTCAAAGATTAACCATATATGGGGACTATGAAGGCATCATGCCCAAATGCCCTTATTACCAAACAATACTGCCATCAGTCTCTTCAGTCTGTCACACTCCAGCAGTTCACATGCATAGCATCAGACTTACCCATATTGTACAATACATAAGGACACCATGATTTCAGCACACAATATAGTATGTGGCTTGTTTAGTTCATGCAAGACATTGTGCATTGGGTGGAAAGCATGGAAGATGGATTATGGGGCATGGTCACAAAATGACTAATTTCACTGAGGCCAGAGGTTTGAATCACAGGGATTTGCAATCATCCCTTGATGAATTAAATGCAGAATATGGCTGAATATGGCTGAATGAGTCAGAGTGCATTTCTCAAGTGGTTTTAGGAGACATGCTTTAATACAAAACAAAGGGAAGAAATATTACAGTTCTCAGGTGAGCATTTTTTCACGAAATCTCACTGTGTGATCTCGGCCTCTTGTGTGAAGTAACAATATCTCAGCAACTGAACGTGACACTCTGAGATCCTACACAAGGGCTGACTGAGATGGATGATACTGTTGGAGTGGAATTTTGTTTATGGGCAAACAACTGCAGCAAGGAGGCCTTGCCTCCCTTGCCCATTTCTCACCAAATGGTCTCCAACACACTCACAAATTAGATTTCCCCAAATTTTTATTTGCTGCGTGTTGAATTCTATGGGCTCTTTGCCAATTTAAACAAACAGCAATTCCATTTCCAGCTTTTCCCAGACCGTTTCAGTATGGATGTGAAGAGCTGGTGAGAATATTCTAGCAGGGCTGAACATATTGCAGCAACACCCACGGGCGAAATTAGAAACTTCTCTAAAACAGTCTTTCCTGTGTTAGAGCATTACCCTGTCCTGTCTATCACTCTGTTGCAGCTCCACCCCATGTCTAGGATTGCATAACTGTGTGAGCAGCTGTTTTTATCAATGAGTACATTAAAAACAGACCTTCACAGACATCATGACTACGTCTATGCTGACATCTGCACTCCATATTCAAGATTGCTTCCTCACACGACACCAACTAAGCGCCAGGTCTCTGACTCAAATGAATGAGCTTAGAGCAGCCAAACACTGAAGGGAAGATCACTGGCTAAATAGCTAGCCAGCTCAAGTACATGTCGTGGATGTACAAAAGTTCCAGTACAGCCCATGGTGATAACGCTTTTGACATACATGGTGTGCACTGAGCCAGCTGGGCCAATGCCATTCCCAGTAATGGGTACGGCACTTTGAAACCCCCTGTGGCTGAGAGTAGCATGTAATGCCAGTTTATGTCCCAGACACAGTTTATGCCCTGGGCCTTGGCAGCTACTGTACATGAGCATGGTTTGACCAGAGATATTGGGTGTTAAGTGCTTTTGAACTTGGGAATGGAGACTAAGGATCACTTGAAATGAAAAGCTAACCTGCCCCTTCAGCTTCCAGGAGCTTCACTGGGCCGGACAAACCACCTGTGAATTAATTGTGCACACTCTCTGGCTGGACTCTGAAGTTGGGTCGCAGGTCCCGAGCGCACAGAGCAGGCTGTCCTGATTTAGCCCAGGCAGAGATAAAAGGGTAATGCATCTCATCCTTTCACAACCTCTGTAGGCATGGAGATAAATGGACTACATGGTCACATTTCAAAAGAGAGAGAGGAAAAGGAAAAAAAGAAAACGGGACAAATCTGTGTAATCCATTCAGGTCCACTTATCCTCTGTGGGACTGAAACAATCAAATGAACCAGCATATGTCAAGCACTATCAACAATAAAAAACAAATAATATCAAAAGAAATACAAATGTTGCAAAGCCCCTGGAAAAACAGGAAACAAAAGTTTTTTTGTAAAGTATCAATTTAAATGGTAGTATGTGAATTCAATCTACGAAACAACATAGAAACACTGCCAGACAAATCACATTTTTCTCTGTGTGTTGCCTGATCAATGATCTCTCATGTTGCCCTGTATGAAATTGCCTGGGAAAAAGACTGTAAAGACACCCATGTGTCAAGAACAACAGGCTCCTGCTACAGGGTTGGTCTCTCCATCTCCATCGAGAAGCCATTTGGAGCAACAAGTGCTTTTTCGCTTTGCAGCTGGGAATCGCACTGAATTAACATATGTAAAAATACTCGAGCTCGCCCGGTGAGTGTGGAATAACTGCGGTCTCAACAGCTCTTAAAGTGCATTTACTCAAGCAATTATTTAAAAAAAAAATCACACAATTCTGCAGCAATCTCCTGACATTCAATTGTTTCCCTGTGCTTGGATGGTGTGTGCTTTGGAGCAACACAAGAGACTCAGATGGGTTGTTTGCACTGTTCGACCACTTCATACGCCATACAAGTGACTGTTATCAATAGCTACCTTTGCCTAGTGTGGGTTTATTCACTGCTTTGCTCTATCAAATAAATAATGGCGCTATTCAATACCACCTCAGGGGTCGGGCCAACCGCCTTGCAACACACAGTGATACATACCTATGTTCTCGGCATGGAATCTTCATCATGTAATTCTAGGCAGGGTGTCCCTGTTGAATGTGCTGAGCACGATATTGAATCCTATTTCAGTACATATCCCATCTATAAAAATGTATGAAGGAATATGTTCAGCAAGCGCTGTTAACAACTTTATGCTTGTAAGAAAACTGTACAGGTAAAAACTTTTGGGCACAGAACTGGGCTTACATGTTTATATAGCTAACATGCTACATTCATGGACTGTAGCTCAGGAGCCAATGCAACAAATATGGAACAGAAGTTAGAGAAAAAAACAATAACAATGGCCTTTCCCATTTAAAATGAATTTTTCTCTGTATCTTTGGTTCTGTCTGTAAATATTTTCATATGCTAATTGCCCATGACTAGACAAGATAAGAACAGTGTTTTAAATGTCTTACATACAGCAACACTTCATATGTGAAAGTATTACAGTATAACCAAATATTCCAATATACAACAGCAGCAGCTGGAAAATGGACACAAAATAACATTTATTTTTTGCAAAATCTGTTTGTGCCTAAAGATATTCCACTCAAATTTCCTTTTATCTTGTGAAATACATGATTGTACAGCAAGAGTACAGCACTGAGTCTCTCCATCCACTTAGCGTTGCCTTGTTCTATTCTTCTGGTGTAGCTTTGGCTTAAAAATTATGTGGAAGTCAACAGAATGAATTGCTTCATTAAAGTGAGGGAGTAGACGGTGCTTGGTCGATGCTGGAGATGAATACTTTTAAGTGGGCAATTTCCAGTTTTCAGGATGAAATTATTCTGCTTGAGTGTCGGACGGGTGGTATTTGTTTCATTGCTATGTGTGAAAGTCTAACAAGTTACTCTATGTACTCATGCACACAGGGCTTGCTGGACATTCTTAGCTTATTGCCCAAATTGTGGTTGTCAGTCATATGTATGCACTCACATTTTATTGCCAATATGAGCACTCAAAACATACACACACAAAAACCCATAAACACAGCTACAGTTCCCTGATAGCTAAATGGTAGCCATGAAAGAAGTTTGCGAACATCATTACATGTGCTGTAATCCACTAAGCACATATTGTTTTTTTTTTTTTTTTTTTTCTCAGCACAGTTGAAACACCACACACAAGTTAGTGTGCATTACCAGGCAGAACTCAGACAGTGAAGACACTTAATGCTTGTTCTGAACAGATTGTGGTATGTGATTATCCCTGCTGTTTGTCACTGAATGGTGTGTATATGAACAGAAAAACCCTAGGACAGTACTAATTACTATATACACACTGCGTGTTTGAGGCCTAAAATGATGCATCTTAAGTTTTAATGGCTGAACAATGCATAATTAACTTGCTTGAAGCTCTTAATGTTTCTATCATGCAGTTTTGCTGTTTAGCTTTGTGTGTCTAAGTTGACACTTGATAAATCCACTCAGAGGATAATCTTGATCAATGGCTTTCCAAGCTGTCAGGTTGAACAAAGAGGCTTAAATGTCCAGCTTGTCATGCTGGCATTACAATTTCAAGTGTTTCATACCAATAATCCACTGAAGGCAGATTGTGCACATAATAATGTTCACTAAAATGTGATATTTAATCATAATATCAGTAATGTATCAGTATTAGTATTACCACATACATATGTATACATACAGTCATACATACTGTACTACACACATAAATACATATTTATATCGTTTGTTCTGTTCTATAATTGCTGTTTTCTCCCTTGGTCTTTGCTTTTTTTGATCTCTGTTGAGTGTTCCCCTCCCTCAGCCATGGCGGATCCATCTCCCTGAGTGGGTCAAACCTCTTCACACGTTCTGTAGGTGGTTTCACAGAGTATCTGTGTGGACAGGACAGTCGGGGAACTAAAGTCACTCCCACAGGAACGCCGTGTGATGAGATAAAAGGGGTGAGTTCATTTGGGGCACGGTCCACACGAAACACACAAACAGACGTCGCTCGGCAACAGGAGTGACTTCTGTTGCCATTAGAGTTTCATCCAATGGCCTATGGCCATCAGAAAACAACACAGTGATAACGAAACAAAAATGTTGCACTGATGGACTTCACAGTGCTATATTTCACAGCAAAGATAGCACTGGAGAATAGCTGTCTGCCCTTGCACATTTTGCTGGTGATAAGAGATGTGCATTTGACCTCAGTCTAGCACTCACCAGCATGGACACACATGAATAATCTCTAATAAACTCTAATAAAATAACTTTCATAAATGATTGTACACATTAGCAAGTCTTTGCATCTTCTACGCAGCAGAAACAAGCCTCCAATCGCTAACTATGCCACACAAATCCCACCTCATAAACTCGCTGATCTAAAGCTTCTATGCTTTGCTAAACTGTGCTCTATAATTCTGCATAAAAGTTGTCCTTTAATTACCTTTGCTACTGGTAGGGAAAGTACATAATTGCATGCACATTACCATCAGCTCCCAGAGTGCATTTATACACCACCTCACTTAGTGTTCCTGTGCTTCTGCGCATAGAAAATGACCACCTTGGTGCAGGTTTGTCTGCCATATTGGGATAAGACTGTACTGCAGGCCTTGTTAAGCATATCAGCTGATGATGTAACCCAGAAGCAGACCAAGATAGCCAGACAGACAAAATTCTCTCATATCTAGCCGAGATTCTCTCCACTGACATGTGTATATGTTTTGGAAGTGCTCAACACTGCACAGGTAGCACTCTGTGATGAACTTGACACTGCCTACCTATTGGTCACATTCTCTGTAATATTTTCAATTAGTGTGAATGTGGGTAGCCCCTCCCCCGGCCCCCGTTTAAACATGTCAGTCTTTTTGACATGGTGCAGCACGGAGAGTGATAGATAACATTTTAACATAATTTCCAAGATAAGATATTAAAAAAAAAAACAAAAACAAAGAAGAAGCTACAATCTTTTAACTATACCCTTGGGTGTCAATAACCATAATAACATTAATATGTTCCTTTCCTTGTCTGATACATTGAATTAAGACTACTAAACATAATTGCACACAATTTGTTAATGAATATGAATGCACCTTTACTACCCTTCCCAGATCTGCTGAGAACGGATGTAGTGTTCACAGTTGGGCCAGCTTCTGGATGTCAGTGTTATTTTAATTTGACAAAAGCAAGAATAATTCCATTTGATTTTTAATTGCTGGAGTGCTCCACTGGCTCAGCCCTGATATTGCCCAAAAATGTGAGCATGGAATTGGAATGATTTTTCAAACATTTCAGATGTTTTGAAATGTAATTATACTTTTCAGTTAAAAAAGAAAGGAAGTAAATGTGTGATTGTAAATTAATCAGTGGCACATTAAACTGTGAGTAAAAGGCTTCATTACAGGGTTTTATTCATTGGAATGCTGATGTGCCATTTCCTGTAGCATGTCAGTAGTGTTAAAGTGCTCTCACACACCTGTCATGGAAATATCTCACCTTTTATTCAATCATAATTGTCAGTGCTTAGGCCCTTGCTCTGTGTCCATTCCTTCTCTATATAACAAAGATTAACAAAGGTTTGCAAAAAGGCTGGACAAGTGATTGCTAAACCTAAACCATATAATAAACTTAACCACCATTGGCCAAGAATTATTATACTTTTTTCTCACATATTGCATTCCTTTTTTCCTGGTGTTAATTACAAACTGAGTAGCTAGCTAGGTATTTATGAATTAATTATTTTGCTTAGAGTAATTTATTTATAGTTGTTTCTGGTGATTTCAAGGCATATGGATTTATTTTTATTCTGTTAATATTGCAGTTTGATGTTGATTACAACAATTACAAGTAGTAAGTAACATGAAATCCTCTGCTCACAGAGATAGTGAAGGTGTCTTTTTTCTGCTTTTATCTAAGGTTCCCCTTTATTGCACAGGGTAGAATACATTTTGAATGAATTGCCAGTTCATCTGTAAACAGGTTTGAAAATGAAAAGACGTGAGTCTAAGGCATTTTGCATCTTTTAGATAGTTATTAACATCAGATATTTGTACATCTGATGGTTACACCAGTTGCTGATTGGAGAGGATCTGTTGGCAGTGATGATGGTGACACTATCTTAATGGTTGCCGTGGAACATTCAAATGTCAAGTTTTTCATCCATGAACATTTACTGATTGTTTAACTTCTCTATTTTTTGTATAAATAAAAGATATCTTACTAAATGAGTATTCAAATCTGTGTTACCCATAGATTTTTGTAATCCAAAGCTTGTATGTGGTAGAGGGTAGCCCATTTTACTTAGAAATTCAGTGGATCTCCTTTCTGTATTTTATGCAAAATTCATTTTGTTGTATTGAGTGAACAGCAGGTACAAGCACACAGGTATAATGCATAAAATGATTCAGTGCAAAGCATCACTGTCTGATTAGAAAAAATAAATGCAAAGTAAATTATGGGTATGTGTAGGGGTTTTATTTATTTAATTCTAGGTGGCTTCTGGACCAATGTAATTTCTCCAAAAGTATTCATATTAACATTTACAATCAAATTGTGACCATTTTAAACTCTGTCTATATGCTGATACACAGCCTTTAGCACAGCAAATTTATTTTTTGATAAGTAAGGGTTCTGCTGAGATGAAGAGGAGACCGAAAAATGTCAGCATTCTTACTCGGAATGCAAAATTTTTTAGCCTCCAGGCAAAACTCATCCTTTTCCTCACAGGGAATAAACTGACTGCTACGGACACAGCAAGGCAGGAGAGAACCACAGCATGCCATCAGAGTCATTAGTCACTCCAGAGGAGCGTGCTGCAGTAATGGTGCCTCTTACACCTCACCGTATAAATAATAATAACTTAAAAAACAACACAAATGGCAGATGAGAATATTTGAGGTTGGCTGGTGAATGAGGGTTCGATGACTCGGGTCAGCTCTCTCACCCAATTAGACCTAAGGCCGGGGGAACTGAACCCCTGATGAATGGAGTGTCTGCATTTCCCAGACGCGAATGAGGGAAGAAAAATATCACAGCATTCTTGTTGTTTTTTCCCCTTTTTGCACATTTACAGTAAATCAATTTTGCAGTTAGAATAGCAAGAGCCAGATTGATTTCTTATGTTAGCACGTTACGGTCCTCCGCGCCAGTCGTTGGTACATGCCGCCCCCTTTCCCCCCTGACAAAAATGGGAGCAGCGGGACAGCGACAACCTTCAGTGCATAACCTTTAAGATCGCCTTTCCATATCTGTCCTCCTCCAAATGGGGACCAGAGGGAGGCAACCTCCACAAATACGGCGGATCAAACCACAGAGCCAGATCTCGCTCCTTCAGCACGACGCCTTCTCCATCTGGAGAGCGAGAGGGTCGGCGCGATGCATAAATACTCTCATTAAGCACCTGCGAGTTTCTGCCTCGACAGCCAGGCCTCTACAGAGAGCATGCTTAATGACGGGTTCTTAAACGCTGCTTCCACAAGGTTTGGTTCCTCTGTCCCTCGTAGCGGGACCTTTTTTTCACTGCTTCAGGGTGAGCCAGAGCCACAGCAGAAAGTAGAATCTGCTTGGTATAATTGTCTACGTGGGTTTCAGTCCTGCCAAGCAAGCTGAGGTGAAAATACTCCAGGCCTGAAAATGTGCCTTTTCAGCATGATACATTAAGTTTAGCCACAAACCTCTTACCATAAAATGATACTTTATGCAGGGCATAAAATTCCTCTCAGGACAATGTCTACCCTTTAAAGACTCTCTTTGTTTTCCATTCTCTACATCTGATATCATTTTAATCTTTCGTATTATGTTATCCTGTATGACATTGAGCTTTAAAGAAAAGCTACTGATGTATACAGTGAATTGGATTCATTTTTTCTCAATGGCTTTTGTATGTAACTCTGTTTCTCCATTACTGCTTTGAAAAACATGGTCCACTTTACAGTTAGTTCTGTTTTACCATATTTTCTATGGGAATGGGTTTCCCATTTACTGCAGTCCAGAGGAATTTTAGCAGGCAGCTAAAGGCTTTGTTCTGCACCACAGTTTGCTGTAGTTTGGAATTCACAGTAGCTGCATGCTGCAGTGGCTACACAGTGCAACTGCTAATCACTGGAGCACCCTGTGATGGTAAATTTCATTTGATAGCAAATGGACTAGTGGCACTCTAACACACTGTAAAAGATGGGGAAAAACCGTGTTGCCAGACTTAGACATGCCTACAAGGAAAAAAAAAGCTTCCTCTTGGCAAAGTTGCAGTTAGTTAATGCACAGTTTTACGTTCATACAAGAGCTTTACAGGGGCATTAGCAGGGATGCCAATTATGCAAACTGTTGTCATTTCCCTGACTGAATGCATACGCCATACAGACTTTGAGTGACTAACTTGACAATAGCGGAGAGGAGGCTTAGCGCTTCCCCCCCTTTGGCGGTGTGTAGCTACGATATTCATTTAGCTTACTACAAAGTGCGCTTTTCAGCGAATGGGCACGGGGCAGATTAGCTGCGCATGGAAAGACAAATGCGTGGCAAGAACGGTGTCTGCTTCTGATAACAGCAGAAACGAATGGCAGCCATGTGTCTGCCACTCACACGATTCATCTGAGAGGAGGAAAAAATAATAAAAGAAATGCTATCTGAGACTAGCTGTACTTAACCCCATTCAGCGATATTCTCACCTCTCCAATGCCAGAATGCAATTTCACAAAACGGAGATCGGTAAAGCTGGACAGGGGATGGCAGGTGTCATTTAAATGGTGATCACTGGTTATTTGATGACCTCACGCACAAAGCAGCCCTTTATTGGAGGGTTCCTACACGCCCCTGTCTCTGTTCTGACAAATGCAATTTAGAGAACTGGCTGGCTCTCGGCCGCATTTGCTTGATGCAGACGCACACAAACTGCAGTTATTTCAGTGAATTTTCTTCTGACAAAAGGCATCTGCGGACAAATGCGAACACAGACAGCACTGATAATGGCTGTGTAAGAAAATTGTGCTGTTTCCTTCAATGACAATCAAGGGGGTCTGTCTGTGACATAATGTGTGTGTGTGTGTGTGTGTGTGTGTGTGTGTGTGTGTATGTGTGTGTGAGAGAGAGAGAGAGAGAGAGAGAGAGAAAGAAGGCATACTGTGTTCCCCCTATCCATTACAATCTTATGGTCTTTGTCCCCCTAGGATATTATAAGTTAGTTATTCTTTTGCTTCTATTTCCATGGCAACCAAACATCGCAAATAAACAGAAAACAGAAAGCATCACAGTTTGATTTAAAAAGTGTGAGGACAATAACAGTTTATTGCTTTGTGAAATCTTGAAAACTTGGAGCACCTTACTCCAAATTCTGTTTTGCTCTGCAACAGTGTCACTGCAAAAGAGGTAGATTTTAAAACTCTTTTCCTGATTTTTTTTTTTGGATCGATTTTAAATTTTTAATAATTTATGGCTTACATTTCATATAACTTCAAGCTCTGAGACCACTTCCAAAAACCCCTCTTTTTATTCAAACATGACTCTCTTCCACAAGCTGCAGTGAATAATGGTTTTGAGTCTGGGAAATTGAATTTTTGATGCATTATAAATAATTTATCCTGGAGGATAACTCTGTTAATATATTAGCAGTTGAGTTCGTCATAAGTGTTTATAGACAACTTGAGAAGGACACATCAGAGCTCTTACAGTCAATTTGATTGGTCACATTTCTTCCATGGTGATGATGTCGTTTATCTACTCTCTTGCCATGTATAATTTATGGCCATCTGCCTTGGAGTGTCAAGCTACTGAATAAAGGACCTTGCTTGCTCCACCCCCTCTTGTGTGATACAGATTCCGCAGAATTATTTCCAGTCTTTTCACCAATGACCCTTTACAGATAGCTCAGCCAGTCAGAGCTCACAATTATAACTCCTGATTTAGACTGGCATTAAACTCCATGAGTCACGGCACAGCAATACTGAAGCTTTCAATTCTTTGACGGCATTTTTTTTTTCTTTTCCAGGTGGATGACATCAGCAGATAAGTCGAAGTGTCTTAATGGGTCTAGTCATACGGCGAGTCAGAACTGCTGGCAGATGTGTGAGACTCGCCGGACGGGGTAGCAGCAGAGACAAATGTTATAATGAGCGATCCCCAGAGATCATTGTCTGCCAAAAGGATTGGGAGGATTGGGTGGGGGCTGTGGGGGCACGAGTATCCCTGCTTTAGGTTTAGGTTTCAGCAGCAGACCACGGTGTACCTCAGCGTCACTGCTTCACACAACTGTCTAATGAAGGAAGCCTCATTAAGAGGCACAGCTGAAAAACTCCCAACAGCCAAGCCAGCTCAAGCCTTTATGATCTCTTTTTCTGTGTAACAGACGCCACGTAACTTTCCTCAGAGAAGTGCACATGGTAGAAGGATACTTTTCGGGGGAGGAAAAGGTAAAATCCAGGAGGTGTCCTGCTTAGATAAAATTAACATCTGTGTGTGTTTATTGGACTGCTGACATTCTTTGCATACATAAAGTCAGACCTCCTCAGACTACTTTCTGGCATCAATAATACAACAATATACTAGACAAGACATTACAAACTGCATCAGAGCAAGTCAGTAAGCATTTTTCTCTCCCCAAGTCAATTAAAGCAGCCATTAACCTTGAAACACCTGATTGCATCTGCTTCATAATGATGCCATTATCCTTTTCTGTTAACTAAACTGAACTCATTAGTGTTTAAAATATTACATAGGTTTGCAAATGCAGCATCCAGTTTAGAATCTTGAGAAAACACCCTATATGATTTGGGAGACGAAGCTCAATCAAGGGCCTTTACCACATTACGGTGAACGACATAGGGGAAATAGTATTTGATTTTACACCACTAGTGATGCTGCCATGTGGCAACAAATGTCCTTTGAAATTTCTGTTAATGGGTTAAACGTCTCTTCTCTGTATGAGCCACAGTCTAATCATACCTTTCCTCACTTGCTGTTTTGCTCTATTGTGTCATCAGAAATTAAAGTCATTATATACTCTTTCTAATTAAATTACATTTCAAATCAAATTACATTTCATGATAAAATCCTTAGTGACAAGCTGTTTCTGAAGTAACAGGTTTTAGTTAACACTGAAAGAGATGAAAGAGAAACGTATTGGGAGGTGAAAGGCTTTTTCTGCAGTCTACTTCACTGAAATAAAGAGAAACACTACACTATTTTGCTGTTTCATTTAAAGGGCCACTACAATTAAAGATCTACATTTTGGTTAACCATTAAAAAGAGTGAAAAGAACCTTCAACCTGTGATTAGGCAATTTACAACAATGGTTTGGTACAAAGAGCGACACAGACAGTAGATGTGTTTGTTTCAAGTGCAGACTGAGCCCTACAGCCAGGGTTCGAAACCAGTCGTGCCATTTGCCGACAATGACCGGGAGGCCACATGGGTGGATCAAACTGGCTTCATTCCTCCACGGATAGAAGCTAGTTAGTCACCCAGGGTGCCCTCATTGCTGTGCTCTTGGCACCATGGGACTCAGGTGAGTGCCTGTGAGCTACATAGAGAACATCAGCTCCTCCTGGTGCACCATGGGACTTGTAGTTTGAAACACAGTAGGCATACATGAGTATCAGAGGATTTCATGCTTCTTGCCCTACGCTTGTCACGGTGATGAGAAGCTTAAATGCTTCAGTTAGTGCTTAAATTGGCAACTGCTAAAGTTAAGTGGAAAAAGGCAACAAAAAAAGAGTGAGAAGTATTTCTTTAAGCATAACACAGTGATGGCAGACTGCCATTCCACATATGTATTTGACCTTTTATTTTGAGCCTCCATCTCGTGTTTCTGTGTGAATGTTTCCCCGTGTGGAGGGGACAGACACCCTGACAGACAGAATCTTCCCTGGCTGAGTCACCGGGCCTTCTCTTCCAGGTGACCTCCCCTGTTCCCTCTGTTTGACACCGCATTGACGTCGCGTCTGTGAGAATGTCACTGGCCCAGTTGTCTGCGGGCGCCCAGAGAAAACAGAAACGGTGAAACCAGTATGAGACGGACCTCTTCCCTGTTTCCCAGACAACGGGGCACCACAAAGTCTTGTCACAGCCATGTCTGCATTCAACTACTGAGCAGTATGAGAACCACGGCTTTCCCTTGACCTTCTCCCTGTAAGATGGAAATCTCATGCATTATTAGCCCGTAGCGTCCCTTCCACCATGGATGCTACAATCGCCCAGTCAGAGGGGCAAACCCCTGCAGCGGAAGACGGCATGCTCTGGTTACGCATGCACCTCAGTGACAGCCCAGATGAGTTCCATCGTTCAAAAGCACATTGCCCCTACCTTGATTTAGCCCCTGGTTATTTAGCTTTCAGAGTTCAGCGGAACAGACATCGCCCATACAGATGGTCTGCCACCGTCTGAATTGCAATGTGCCAGAGCCACGGCGGTGGAAGCAGAGAGTAATGCGATGAGTGTCAGAGCAAGGCTCAGAGGGGAAGAGAAAAAAGATAATAAACTCCTTCAAGCACCTATTGACAGATAAGTCAAGGTTTGACCTGCTAGACACAACTCGAGCGCTAGGATATATTGACCACTGCTTGTAGCCTGCTCAAGCATGGCTTTTTCCATGACAACATGCACAGCCAGACACAGCGCCCCCCTCTGCTCCCCTTGCGTCACATGCTTTGTGCGCAGCAAAAAAGCAATGGGAGGTGCAAACAGCAACAGCAAGGCTCCATGATAGGCATCGAATGTCCCGCTGCTGCTACCTTTCCACTGGAATTCGACCAGCAGAGCAGTGAAGGTCCAGCTTTGCAGAGAGAACTGCGAGGGCCTTTGAGAACGCTAAAGGGCACCTAAAGAAAACCGTTATTTACGCATTGAAATGGTGAAATGAATCATTGATGCAATGAACGACCACACGATAATCCATAGGCATATCCCAGGATTACAGTGGGATCTGTGCAGCAGCTAGAAAATGCAAATAAGAATCTCTTGTGAAGATCTCACCGGTGTGCTACCACAGCTTATTTGGGAGATCTCAGACCTTAATTACCTCTGATCAGGGACTACATAATGCATTTAGACAAGGTGATTTTCTAATTTGGGTCTGCGAAACACTAGCATAGCGTTTGAACCTCTAGAGCTCCGGTTCCTCATGTCTGACAGCTGTTGCAGACATATGGATAGTCCTGATGAGAAGGTCCCTCTCACCTCATCTCCATGCACCAGGTGACATGAAAGCTCTGACATCACATTATACCTCATGATTATTCATTTACTTAGCAGAGCTCCCCGTCCTCATTGATTTGCTTAGATTCCCTTTCATATGCTGGAAGTTCCTGTAGTTGCTGGGATTTGGCTGCAGCTATTGTGATTAAAAGCCTTGTTCGAGGGTACATCAATGGTGCCCCGCTTAGAATTCAAACTGGTTAGACACACTTGTGTTGTTTGCTGTTT
This sequence comes from Megalops atlanticus, assembly GCA_019176425.1. Taxonomy (NCBI): domain Eukaryota; kingdom Metazoa; phylum Chordata; class Actinopteri; order Elopiformes; family Megalopidae; genus Megalops; species Megalops atlanticus. Next base: position 38,066,884 of record CM032880.1, on the reverse strand, counting down.
TTTTTCTTACCCAGCAGCACCGGTAAACACAGACCACCACATGAGACCTCTGATTTGACAGGCAGCCAGAGCTGGATTCATCTCCCTGCACCTTTGATAGGAGCGGCCAGCCCTCTCCTGGAGCGCGTTTCTGAGCTGTCTGAGTCCAGAGCTGCCGCTCTGTTCTCACAGCCTGAGGACATCTACGGGCTCATCGTTACTCATGCAGAATTTCAGTATGCTTAAGGTAACTGCGGTCGAGCTCGGTCGCAGAAGCCAGAATAAGTGGGCCAATTTCATTTTTGAGAAAAGGGGTAATCAGTGTTGAACAACACAGAAGAGGCTGAAAAAGAATGAATGCTGGCAGCTCTATTCAGAAACCTTCCAAGGCTTGAAAAGCTCTTCCAAAGCCAACTTTGAAAATGACATATTCACACTGTGGGTTAGGGCTGTGCAATATGATGATATATATCATGTGATGATAGAAAAACGTCTATCATTTCATATTATGCTCTATCGTTTATTTCGTTGTGTCGCAAATCACACACTTTACGGCAATATTTTTCGTCATTTGGATGAAGCTTTGTGTTCTTCCACACGGTATGGATGCAGGCAAGAAATTTGCATGAAGGCAACACAAACAAACATGGAGGAGAATGAACGTGACACAGAACTATAGTTGAAAAGTGTTTTCTATTTACCTTTTTATATTTTATACGTTAATATTTTATATTTTGTTACATGCTTAACCCTTTCGCACATAACTTATTTTTATTCTATGTAGCGTACGTGTAACTTTACATGGTTTGTTATGTTTTCATTAGCATTATTAAGCTTCTCATAGTTTTCAGTTAGCATTTGCTATACTTTTTAACGTTAAATCGCTGTTTCCTCAAAGCTAAAATTAGCTAGAATTTTTCCAATCTAGTGTTTTAATCACACTGGTTTTAGCATACGCGCTAAATGGCTAATCACACCGGTGTGACCATACGCACGAAAGGGTTAATTGAAAATTTGCACAAATGTTCTAAATAAAAGGAGAAAAATAATCAAATATAAGTAAGTACCTTTTATTTGTCGAGTGTATAATTCAAAATGTAATAAGAAATAGGCCGTTCCATGTGGTCATTTTATATAAGCCATTTATTTATTGAATTTACAGAAAATGTGCTATATCATGATATGTATCATTATTGGGATATGAAATGACCTATATCGGGGTATGAGATTTGGGTCATATCGCACAGCCCTATTGTGGGTGCGCCGCAACACAACATTATCACATCGATCTCACAGCAATCAGCTGCCTCACAACAGCCATCTGTAGAGAGAGAAGTTTCTCAACACACAGCCAATATCTTCTCACAGGGAGCGATCTGTCTATCTCTTACATACGCACACACAAGCACACGCACACGCACACATACACACACACACAGATACAGAGATACAGAGGGGTACGACGATCAGTGAATGTTCTGGTACAACTGTTGTACTTTGCACCCGGCCATGATCCTCCTCCAATGCATGCCATAAAAATGCAAAGCCATGCGGACAGTGCTTGACTGAGGGATTTGAGTCCAGCTGAATTTGAATCAAAACTGGATAAGGAAAAATCCATAATTCAACTGAAGGTGTACTATAAGTACAAAATGCCTGGGGTTCTGTCCATAAACTTTCTAGGGGAAAACATACTTTTATATGTGTATATACATACAAATAATTTAATTTGCATAATTCTTCATTTCTTTCATTTCATTTCACTCAGGAGTCATTCCATGCGAAATCAATTTTGCCATGAGCTGATTTTCTTGAATGTAAGACTATATATGTTCACAGTGGAGGTAATCACCAAGACTAATTTCACATTTGCACCTTCCTTGATGTATGAAACGTTTACCCATTTTTGCCAATCCAGGATTCCTTTGAGGCTTCTTTTATGTAAGGCCAACAAGGTCAAATTTGTATAATTTCACATGGACTGAAGCTCATGAAATTACAAGGTAACAGTAGGCAACCATAATCATTATTCAAGCCATCAATGATATTATGATGATCTTGCTAAAGCGTGATGAGGATATATTACTCCTAGCTCTTCTCAATAAGTATGGCACTTACAGGGCTGCCAACCATCTGTCCCTTCACCAAAATTCCATAAAAACCCTGGTTCATAATAGTCCATAAATCAATAAATCATAAAGGCTGTCCATGAATTTGGATGAAAATAAATGTGTGTACTATGGTGCATATTCACTTGGTGAAGCAGTCAATGTAAATTAAAAATTTTTTTGGCCAGCGATCAAGTATCTAGCATTCTGAGCATCTCATCATTACTCAACATTTGCTACTCAGCAACAATAGCCAGGTTTTAACTGAGAGTAAAATGAGCAGCGTGCGCTTCCCTGCACACCTTGGTGTCTCTACCAACAGAGATGGTTTGATTCCACAAAAGGCCTCGAGTGTTGCTGAACACTCACACATTCACAGGAGAGCAGCATGTTTTGCTTGTTTTTCAAACGCCTCAGTGAGCTGCAGAGGCAACACCACACTTGTTCCGATCTAACTGAACGTTTACTGTCCACATGACTGTTAGGTAGCTAGCTGCTTAACACTTTTGACAAAATTTGTTAATGGCTGTCACACCGCATTATTCATTGAGAAACTATTCCCCTAATGCCTATGGCACAACACTTTAAAAAATAATAAAATGAAATATAAACACAAGTGCAACAGACAAGCGCAAACATCGGGAAAAGTACACTCTGTTCTTTTCCATCATCCTCGTGGAGAGATGTAACAGCATGCCTTAGTCACATTATTTTTGCATGGTATATAATAATGTTCAAAAAGTCAATGGTCATGCTTGCAGTGCCAATATGTGAATGCAAACATTCTATACTTTAAATATAGCAGAATCTATTCTGCATTTTTTAATATATATTTTTTTAATTTATTGATGTCCATTAAATATTTCTGTTTTCTGCTGATGCTGTGGATGCTCAAAAGTTTTGTCAGGCAGTGTGTATGTATTATGTGTAGGTAGGCAGGCAGGTAGATAAGCAGTGGTAGTAAGTAGCAGGACTACACATATGGCAGTCAACAAATAAACAGAATTCTGAGTATGTGTAAGCCATACACCTGGATCTACCCACAACCACATGCAGACACGTGAGAAGTCACACTTTGAAAGACAATTTGTCTGAAGAGAGCAGCCACAGAGATTCAGACACCTCTGTTGTGAAGATACCAATCTGAGACACCAGGAGTTGAATGGTGGCTTGGATTCGGGGCATGGTGGCTGTAAAAACATCAATACTCCCATCTGCCCATCTTATCCCATACAACAAGGCAAGTATTGACAGAAATTTGTCAGCTAGTTCTCGGCTTTCTCCCAGAGGGTGCATTATAGATGTGCACCTTGTGATTAGGAGGTGGGTCAAAGTTTTAATTCACTATGAAGACCAAAGGAAGACCCATAGGGTGTCTGGGCTGACCACTGAGGGCAAGAGCGCTGTGGAGAGAGAACCCACTCTACAGTACCCCTGCGGCCCTCTGGGAAATCAGGGATCCAGCCAACCAGGAAATGTTCTATGCATGGTTTCCCAGCCTGGTAACTTTCACCTCAGAAGCTTCATTAGCTGGACAAGGTTACCCATAGCCCAATAAACCACCCACAACCAAACCAGACCAGAGAATGATTTCAATTGGCAGCAGCAATTTAAAGCAGGGATTTTGCTCTGAGAATTGAAACTCATTCACACCAATCAAGTCAGGCATATCATCAACTGGTGAGGGTGGTAGTCCCAATACTGTATTTCTTGAAAAAAAAGTTTTTTAACAGATCGGTCAAATCTTTTTTTACCCGAGCTTGTTTCAGAAAGCTATAACAGGCATGGAATATAGATGAGCTTGTCTGGTGATTTTGGTTATGGGAATACAGAAACAACAATGCACTTATTGTGATGTATTTTTCATAAAGGGTAGCTCTGGGAAAATCCCACAGGTGGTATGATAGGCATTTGCTTTGGTTTATTCCATGCCTAGTGCTGCCAAGCTCTCTGTACAGAAGTCGATAAAGAAATCAAAAAAAGCATTTCTACTAAATTAATTCATTTTTATATTTATGTAGCAAATTAAACTCAAAAAGATATATATAATGCACATCTCAAAAGCATTAACAGCTACAATAAAATAGATACAGAGCAGCTAGTAACAGGAAACAAGCTTCAAGCTGAAAAATAGTGCTATGATCTATGCATGTTTGTTTCAGCATGAATAAAGTCTTACTAGGGATCTATGTGTTCAATGCATCATATTCATAGTAGCCATTAGATACCAGTCTGAGTGCTAACATAATCGTGTATGACAGTATGACATAGTAGTTAAAGAACTGAATTTATAGCCAGAATGATTCAGGTTCAGAGGTACTTAGTCTGAACTACTTCAGTAAATATCCAGCTGTCTAAAGGTATAACATGTAAAATGTGAGGGCTTACCATACCCCCCCCACCACCTCTTTAGAGATGGAAACATTAAAGGAATTATATTATTATATTTGCTTTGCTTATAATCTTATCTAGGACAACTTTCAGAGATTAAACCCTTGATTCAGCTGTGGTTTCATCTGAGCGATCCAGATAAGTACCTTGTTCAAGGGTACAACAGCCATGCTCACCCAGGACATGAATTCACAAGAGATCATCCTTATTCTCGGATCTGCAACCCTAACCCAATCAGTGTGCCACAGCTTCAGCTTATTCACTGTAGATATGTGTGCCTTTGCTAGTGTGTGAAGATATATTCTCCTGCAGGCTCTACTGATGTTTGTGTGTGTGTGTGTGTGTGTGCATGAGCAGTATGTGTGTGTGTGTGTGTGTGCGTGCATGTGCAGTGGTGTGCAGTATGTGTGTGTGTGTGTGTGTGTGTGTGTGTGTGTGTGTGTGTGGTAAAGGGAGAGCGTGTGACAGTGTGTGAGTCCAGGTGCACGCAGAACCCCGTAACCCCCTTCTGATGAGGTACGGGCACGGATGAGCCCTCTGGTGTTGGTCAGTGGCACCACCGCCAGGAACTGATTCACTCTCCACAGGCTGCACACTTTTGACACACTCACTCTCTGCAGGCTCCATGCTTCACGCCAGTCACCTGCTCTCTCTGAGCAAGCGAGCGAGCACAGCCCCCCGACAGCCAGGGCGTGACGCGGCTCCGCCCCACACCCGTCTCTAAGCATCACCGAGGCGCTGCGTCCTCCCCGCCACCGTGAACTTATCTCTCCCGCCCCTATCTCCGACAGTAAGGCTGTTTCTGCATGCTGGGCTGTGGGAGGCGATTTGACACTCCTAGCGGGGTGCTGACGCACGTCTGAGGGAGCGTGCGTGCATGCACAGGGGTCTGCCGTAGCGACTGGAACACGGCTAAATGCTGTGAGGGGGTGCGTCGGCCGTCTGCTCATCCCCTGGCTCCCATGCTGGGGCACACGCTGCTTCCGGCGGGGAGGAGAGGGAGAGGATGAGAGAGGGGAAGGGTCGGAGAGAATCTGCCTTCTCCCCGTGGACAGATTACGGGAGGGTATCTGACAGCTCGGCGCTCCCCACCTGGACTATAACAAGTTCTAACTGAACCTTTTTTATGATCACAAGTGCAGCCCTTATTGGAGGAGAGCCAGCCGTTTCTACCAATTACACTCAGCTGGGAAATCAAGCCACCAAGAGCGGCACAAAAAAGGGATTACCCAGCGCGTCTCTTATGGCAGTGTACAGGAGCTTCTGTGCTCTGTGTGGGTTGTGTGTCAATAGTTCTGCTTCCATCAAGTCCTATTACACGTGTAAGGCCAAAATCACGTTTAGGGCAAACACATTCAAGGCTTTAGGGCTGAAAACTAATGTCTCACCTCACTAAGTCCACAACAGAAGAGGAAGTATATTACTTCTGCTTGTGTGATTGACGTCATAATAAGTCTTCTATATTTATGATGGTGAAATGGTTTTCGACATGTTTCACACCAATTTCTCCCAGGGAGATGTCTTGGGGCTAAAAGTGTGGCTGATTTGCATATTGCATGCCACCTTTCCTTTCATTGGTGTTAAATTGTCTGCAACAGGGCTCTACACGAGAGAACTATTGAAAAAATGGAAACCTGTTTTTTTTTTAATTGGACTCGATATCAATTACACATATAACACTGTTACCCACAAAAAATCATGATCTTGACTTATGTGTGTGTGTGAGTGTGTTTGTGTGTCCCTGTGTGTATTTATGTGTATGTGAGTGTGTATATGTGTGTGTGTGTCTGTGTATGCATGTGCGCATGTGTGTATATGTGTGAGTGCGTGCGTGCGTTTGTCCCGCTTCACCCTCCAGTGAGTCATGTCACAGCATTCTGCTCATGCACTCTCCTCTCACTTTGTTTCATTGATTAACAGCAGTCAAAATGAAAGTGCATTCCCACAGGGATCTTTGTGAATAAGTCCTCGTTAAGAAAACTCTTCAATGGCAATCATTTTCTGCATGTTTAAAAATCGTTCCTTCACTGTGAAAATAGCACATATGGTTAGGCTGAATTTCACGTGGTGAAATGCTCAGTGATATGATGCAGGCAATAAACCTAGCATTATTACTAATTTTACATCAAATAAGAACAACCACTGCTTCAACATTGTCAGAGTAATATGAATCTAGGGATCATGCAGAACATGGATCATTGGAAAAACAACACATTTTCTATAATGAGAGACAAAATGGGCTCTACTACTGAGACAAAATGGGCTCTACAGACATTTATAATAAAACTGTGTTTTATTATAATTTTCGGTCTATTCCACAGCAATTATAAATTAATCAAATGTGAAAAGTAGACAGCACAAATATGAGAAAGAGGCGCAGTACAATTCAGTTTTATTATGAGTTATATGAATGCAATAGCCAGATTAAAAATAACTTTACTGTAACAAGCAACACACTGTAAAAACAGTCTCTGCCATGCAAGCACAGCTATGCACAGCCTCTCATTCTCCATCCCCACTAAAGCCTCTGACCAAAACTCACACATATCCTGCCAAACAGTCCCTCATCCTGAGTCACGCCTTCAAAGGATCCATCTCTGCATTGTGCCTTCAGCCTTATCATTCACACATGCATACAAGCCTGCTTTCGCTACCCGGGTGTATGTGTGTGAGTGTGTGTGTGTGTGTGTGTGTGTGTGTGTGTGTGGTGTGTGTGTGTGAGAGAGAGAGAGAGAGACAGGAGAGAGAAGAGAGACGGAGAGAAAAACAGAGAGGTGCGGCGAGTAAGTGTATATAGTTTGGCCACTGAGCGACCTCTGCTTTTCAATTACAGGAAAAGATGCAACATATGCTTGACGTTTGTCTTCACATCTGTTCTGGCTAACTCACTTTAATCTTGCTCAAGCTAAGGCTAAGTTTGTCTGTTTTGTTGTCTGTTCAAGACGATTTGGGAAATGATTACTTCATATTTAGTATTCAGACACTAAGAAAAACCCACTGCTGTGTGTATTTCAGAGGTTACAAACCACCTCAGTCATGAATACAGTAATACCTGAGCCCTTCTAAATGATATTTACTCTATAAGCAACTGATACTTTCTTCAGCTTGTGATTAAACACTTAAAAATTTCCTTCTTTCGGAAGTACTTCCCATAAGAGCGATACACCTTAATGTATAGCAACATTTTTAAAGGAGTATGACTTGCCTCTAAATGAAAAGGGGAAATGACTGTTACAAACTATACACACACACACACACACACACACACACACACACACACACACACACACACACACACACATATATATATATACATACACACATCATTGCGTACATACTGTAGCTAAACATTGCGCATCGGAGCTGGATAACGGGATAGCATTTCATTGCAGAAGACCTATCTGCGACTACAACAGTACACCACACGCTAAATCCACCAGCCGTGGACGCGTGTCCGGACTCTGTTCGAAATAATGCTACATTCTCTTCCATACCTTGCAAAATCAATGAGCTGAATAGCTGAGCTATCAGCGAAGTTATGCAGATTGACTGGGTATGAAGCGCGTGAAAAGCCCGTTGAGCCGAGGCTCGGATACGCACAAAACACGTCTAAAAAGCGGTTTAACAAAGATCAAAGCACGGCACAGACTCCGACTAACCAGTGCACATGAATTTCGAAGCTTATGCTAAACAGCAAATCGCTGCGCTAGAGGTGTCGCTAAGCGTTTGATGCTTACCTGGGTTTTGTGGCGTTGTCCATCTTCGAGTTCTGAAACACTGTTCATGATTCCCCATCGATCATTTACCATTCCCTGGAAACCTTTAAAATTGCCTATTGGTGTCACAGGCAAGGGAAAGACTATTTTACTTTCCCTCCTTTAAAGTTACTCCATAGATAGAGAAAATAAACGCTCACATTCAGAAGCTAAACTATTCCTAGCGCACACGGGCTCCTACACTAGTACTATAGGTCCGATGGGAAGCACTACACACATTGTGATCTCATACGTACTTAAACCACTTCTGATCCAATTTTGATCGTATTTTGCTCTTTGTATATTTCCCTAGAGATGAAATTTTCTATTCTTCTATGATCTCTCTGATGGTTCAGTGATTTATTAAAAATTTAAAAAGTCAAAAAACAAAGGCGCGTGTGGACGATTGGTCCTTGCAAATGACGCGGAATGCAATCCCAAAGACCGTTGCTTTGCAGTATAGATCTTAAAGGTTTCTCCAAATCAAATAAATATATAAATCCACCGAGTTACTCGGTAATTAAATTTCTTTGTCCTCTTCCTGAAAGCCACCCCGTGAAAGTAGTTCAATGCGCATACGTTGCTTGCATATTACATTGAATACTTCTTAGTCCCTTCAAAAAATAGCATAGACCTATAGCATATTGCAGCGCCCTTTATTCCTTGATACGAACTGGAAGGCTTCAGCGCCGTGGCGAAGAGATAAAGACTCCTCGCGCTTGTCCTAGTTAGAAGCTGATCTGCATGAGGACGGTATTTCACACAGATGCCTTTGACAAGAGCGGTGCAATAGCAGATTAACAGGCTCCAGTTGCGTGCTGAGCCACGCTTCGTGCCTCCGAAGCTGTCAATCAGCGCGTTCAAGTGCGCTTGTGCTTGCCCTCAGTGCGCTGGCACCACTGCCTCTCCGGTGAGAGTGTCTGCTGCCGCAGCCCCAACAAATGCATACAACGATCCGAGAGACGCAGCGTATGGGTGCCTACATGCTAATATTTCTTTCGCGCTGAGCAAGATCTCCCGCGCTACCTCGGTGTTTGCACCCCCCGGAACCCGAAGAAACCACAGTCAACCAAAACTACATAGCCACATCACTTGGAAACACAGACGCAAAGCAAGCAGCTGTATTCGATATGATTCATCGTAGCTAGATTCTTTTACAATTGATTGATTCAGCAGCTTGTGGGAAATGTACCAAGAGATAAATCGGTTATGTATTTCATTTGTGGCGCCTGATCAGGCTGTAATGTATTGAGCTTCGTTTTATTATTATGTTTATGTGGCCATAACCTGTTTACATATGCAGTTTTTAGTTTATTAATAGTATGATATGTAGAACGTCATACTTCCTTTAGCTGTAAAGATTACAACTTAAAAGAAAAAAGTACACAGAGTACATCCAGACTGAACAAAATAAATTGCAAATTACCCAGTCAGTTAGACCTTTTACAATCTGTAACACAGACACTAAGTGCAAGAATGTAAACAAAAGTCATTATGTTTAAATTTAAATGATATAAGATAATGGAAAGCGACAAATTACCAAAGATTAAAAACAAAGGGCAATAGAGATACTGAATGGGAATGACACAGAGAAGTATGACAGTATCAAAAACTGGCGCATATATGGCAGAAATGAATGGAAAATACACAAAATTACTTTCAAACACCGACATATCAGCACAACTACAAATCAATACTGCTGCTACTTCTTTAGAGCAACTGCTGCTTCATCTAAAGAAGCTAAACAATAAAACAATTATATTGCCAGTGTAAATTCCTATCAAAAACACAAACGTGCATAAGCTTGCCAAGAATATTATTATTATTTTTTTAATTATTGGAAATCACTGTTACACTTTGATTTCATGAAACTCTGACAGAGGGTCAAAAAAATTCCTGTGCATTAATATCAAAGTATGGACAGTAGTTGTTCCATTTTAAATGGGAAATTACTGCATATTGGTGTTTGTTTTGCAAATGTATGACAAGACATATACTTAACCAACATTAACTAGACAGCCACAGTCATTGATAGCGTTAGTTTGTTTGGTGTACGGTATGTTCAAGTAAGGCTGGTTAAGATATGTGTGCAGGAGAGACCTCTTAAAAACAACATATCCAGACTGGACTTACTGGGAATGTGACTACCAGTCACTGCTTGCCACATCCAATGTGGAGAGGTCATTTTCTTTGTATAGAAGAGCCAGAGAAAATGTCTTGTGTGCCTTGGAACAGCTTGTGGGTCTGAACTGCAGTAAGGATGTCACCTCATTCTGTGAGCCCATTCAGAATCCAGAGGAAGGCTGTAATGCTCCTGTGAGCCTCAGTATAAGGAAGTTAGGAAGCAAAACACTGAAGCAATCTTTTTGTTTTGTGTCTCAGTCTAGCACCCTCTCAGACATCCAGTTAATGACATGCTGTGTGTACTTCACTGTTAGAGACTGATGTACTTTAAATGTTTGCAATTTAATTTAAATCTTGATTATGAATGTGTGATACAATGGTTCAAATATACTGTGTGATATAATGTTTTGGCTGACCAAAATAAATATGACTGATTTATAAACAGATAATCATGTCTGTCATAAGCTGTTGATTGACAGTAATATGTGACTCAATTAACATACACAATGAACTGAGTGGACGTCTCTGTCGGCAGAGGAAATGGTGTTATTTTAACATACAGACGTGTGTAATTAAATGATTGAGTACTCCTGTAATGCCAAATGTTTGATGGGTGCTGGGAATATTCAGTTTTGTGCAAGGTTGTGCTTTCTTTTCTCATTCACTTTCAAGTTGTTGCTGTTGGCATGAGTCTGTGTCTGAAGTTGCCCTTAAAATGAATGATGATAAAATTTGAAAACATTTACTAAAAAATGAATAATAACAGATGCGTTTTAAAAATTGAATCCTGACAAGCTTAACTATCCAGTACAAAAGTTTCTTTTGAAAGTGTGTGGGGTGGGGAGAAAGCAGAAACTATTTAAGGAGAACCTCCAATGTACCTGGTCAGCAAGCCAGAGGTGACGTTGCTGAGGAAAAGCTCCTATCAAATGATGAAGGATGAGCCCTCTGGGGAGCCCAGAAGCAGCGAGTTTCACTCTCCCCTGCAAATGAGAGTTTACCAGAGACCAGTACTTTTCCATGTTGGTGATGCTAGGTCTGCATAAGCTCCTCATAAGCATGAAAAGATCTAGACAATGTTGACTGCTCCTAGGAATCCCTGCATATTTAATAGAACTCTGTTTGTGGTAAACATTTAACTGGAAGTGATGTCAAATGCTTGAGTGGAAGCAGGTCTTAGTCATAAGAGTGTAGCATTGTGAAAGAAAGCTATTTTAAACAAATCGAAAGTAGAGAAGAGAAGCATATTGCTAAGGTTGGTAAAAACACAGAAGCTGCCATATTGTGAAACCCTCCTGGTGGATAAACTATAGTGGGCTATGTCTTGTCTGGTTATTAACAAGCAAGGCCATGGACTGCCAACCATTGGCAAGGTCTGAAACTGAGCCTCGTAGTGCAGCTCACCACTTTAGACTTCTGGCTGGACCTACTGTGTTTTTTTATATATCTGTTCTATACAAACTTTGACATATACTTTGTTAATGAAATGTGACAAATGGAGGATTTAAGTCAATTAAAATTAAGATAGACACACAGCTCTGTCTGAGTACAGGAGCATGTCATGCAGTGTCATATATCTGTTGCTTTGCTGTGACCAGCTGAGTTGAAATGTTTCGCAAGTGTTATTTGCAATTGACTCTTTGAAGAGTGAGCTCTGAATCACTCTGCTGGGATTCCAGAGGCGAGTTTTGAGCAATTGATGAAAACAATGGAATATTCTTCTTGAGCTGTCATATTGAAGTCTCATTTACTCTTTTTGATAAAAGCATTGCGTTGTCCTAGCTCATACTTTTCAAAACACTTTGGAAGTATGTATCTTGCAACTAAGGTAACCATGACATTTGAGATGAAAGCATCATCATGGATCAGGTTTTTTTTTTTTTAATCATGACATGTATTTTTTCCTCTTCTGATTTGCTGTCCTTTGTAAAATGTGCCAGCTGAGAAACTGATGTCTGAAATTAAAATGGTCATAAGATTCATCACTCAACATTAAGCAAACCAGTAGTATTGCTTTGTTATGGACCTGTTAAAGAAAGATGGTTCTGGTTATGAGGAATGCTTCCCAGTCAGATGTAGAGACACTACAATATTTCTTTGATGGTGAGAAATGAAAAAGTTGACATGCTCATCATAACCCGCCAGCTGATGGTCTGTGACTGGTATCTTTATGGTTTGGAAAGAAATGAAATGTTGGTGAGAGTAATTAGCAGAGAGATGGTGCTTGCCAGTTTTACCTTCCAAGTGGTTTAGGATGAGTAACTGACGGGTGTCCAGTAGTGTTGCTCATGTTATTGTTAGAAAATAGTCTTTTATATTTGCATATATTAGACCATATCTCATTCTAGTGTTCCCATGTTCAGGTAATGACTGTATACAATTTAATAATATTATGAAGAGAAATGTCATTCTGCAATCATTCATTGTGCATCCATGCATTCATCATGCACATGTCATTGTTACAATATAGGAATCATGTAAGCAACAAACAATTAGGGATAAACACAGGGTTCCACTGAGAACATTTAGGAGACAAAGGGCAATCCCTTCATGTAAGAGATTTAGGATCTTTGCAAGCTATAGAAAGACATGCAAATCCACACATGAGTTTATAACCAGATAAACAGACATCTGGAATATCTTCAGGATCAATTTTGCAAAACTACAAACTGTGGTAGAATTTTCTGCCATCCTGGCAGGGGAGTGACTATAACAGTAACCTTGACCTTGTTTATAATGGATGCTATGGTGGAAACTGTTTGGTTCAGCTTCTTGTAAATTTCTGTCAAACAATTTGTGGGGGTCAAAGACCCTGATATTAGCTTGACATTTTTTAACAGTTCACTGACTTATAAATATAAAATAATGATAAAATAATGATAAAATAATGATAAAAGCTAGTAATAGATTGCTTCAGTGTATAACTGTTAAGGAGCAGCCTTCAAACTGAACTATATTTCTCCCCTGAAAAAAAACTCTTCTAAAATGAAAATTCCAGTCAGTTCTAATAAGGAACCTTGTTTTTCCATTTTTAAGCTTGTCAATAACTGAGCTCAGTTCCAAGCTGGTTGATTGTAACTGTCACTGTCTGTGTAACTCTGTGTGAGAGAAGAGGCCAGCCATTAGCTCAGTGTATAACTGTGAAGGAGCAGCCTTCAAACTGAACTATATTTCTCTCCTGAAAAACTCTTCTAAAATGAAAATTCCAGTCTCACCCCTGTTAATTGGCTGGTGATTTAAATGCAGGTGTGTGGCTTCAGCGTGAGAAATGGCTCTGAGCAGTCTGTGGACTGCTTTGGCAAGGCTGGTTTTTCTTTTGCTGGATTTTTAAAGTAAATTCTTTGTTTTGTAAATTGTTCAGCTTCTTTTGGGTCATTTTGGTGTGGTGAATCAACTGGCGCTGTTACAGTAACTACTTTATTCATCTGTGGAGGAGGAAGTGCAGGAAGCTCCTATTAACTTCAAGATGACTGAATCTCAGTTTATGATTACACTTACTGTTTCTAATATAACTGAGGTGTGAGTAATATTGTTTTGAAAAACATATACAGTTTCCCTGTATAGTATTTTTAGCATTAAAATGTTACATCTTTTCTTCAATTTTGTTTGAAAATATTGCTTGTATTTAAACACAGCTGTCTGTATATTAAATATTTGTACTTGTACATAATGGAGATTATTATACAAATATACAATAAATCTTGAGTTTTATGCTACATAATGACCATAATAATTTCTGCGCTTAATTTGATCTATCTGAAAGTCTTAAGCTATTGCATGAGTACTAAGGGCCTGAGACCAAAGAACCTGTCTCTGTGAATTCTTAAGTGAAATTCAGTGAAACAGAATTTTACTTTTGCAATTTATTTGTAAAGATCATTTCCCAAATGTCCTCATTAGTCACCCAATACCTGCAGCAACCTGTTTTCATTAAATGGTTCCCGTCTATGTGCTGACAAGATTCAACCCCCCGCACAAGTGTTTCCTGTGACATGAAGCCTTCATCTTTATATTTTCCTCCATATCATGTACCTTGTTTGAAACCCAGGCAAGTCACAGTGCAGAGAAGGGAATATGTTCAGTCCTGTTGGCTACTGATGCTGTATGGTGAAAAAAGGCAGCAGTAAATTGCACACTCTGCTAGTTCCACTACACTCAAGCCCAATAAAGATCCACACCTAAGACAGGAAAAGTGATGACTGAGTCCTGTGGCACCTGACAAAATGAATATCCATCCAGGGACTGTTCTTCATTTGAGAAATGCCACAGGGCTGTCCATGAGGCAGACAGATAGATTTTACCAGTGTTTCAGTTCAGACTTGAGGAGCTTGATTACATATTCTACTACATTTTATTTTCAGGTAGCAAACACGTATTGAAATAGGTTGGCTCAGAGAGTACATTAATATGATTAAATATGAAATTCAGACCATGCCTCTTAGTTTTTCAAACAGAAGGGAGCTCTCTGTTTCTGGTTGTTCAGCCAAGGGTCTTACATTTGAGTTCAACTGGATAGTGCAGGGATAGAACAACAAAACACATTAACCAGATGCTGTTCTATACAGGCAAGTGTTTGACTTTTCAATGTTTTCAAATTGTTCATCCTTGGGATTAAAAAAATGCATAATTCTTTAGTTTTGACAAGGCAGTTAACATCTTTGTTGAGCTCAAAAAATATCTCTTTGGTAAATTTGTTGCTGCATTGTGTGGTTTGGAAATTGACTTGTATGTCTTGTTGCTCAAATATAAAAACAGTAAATGTTATATTTAAACATGTTTTCATTAGCATCCTCCCCATTCCTACCCATACGCATACCTAAAATGTTTTTCAAGAAAGGTGAATACTGATCCGAGATCAGTGCCAGTTAGCAGACTGTATTTGCATATAACTGGACCTCCCCCTCCCTCCCCCTTCCGCTCAAACATTCACTGCTTGTTGTCTGACCTAAAGAGTGGCTAAATTACCTGCACTTTTAAGACTGGATGTGGTTTCAGTTTTCTCTCTGTGGTAATCCAGAAAAGCCTTCTGTTTCAAGAATACTTTTTTACATCTTCAGACTACAGCAGGGAAGCTCCTGTAGCTTGCTGGAACTTTGTTTTGCTTAGAACTTTCAGAGAAAATGTTGAACCATGATAAACCACAATGCTTTGATGCAACCCTTCAAACAGCTTTTATCAAGTGCATTCCATGGTGGGTAAATAAGCCAATCAATACCTCCACAACTGAATAATGGATGTGAACATCCTAACTGTAATGGTTATAAATATTACATTCATTAGACTATAGAACAGTAAATCTGAAAAAACACAGATTATTAGAATTATTAGCAAAGAAAATTCAGTGTATAACGGTGCTGGCAAATGTACTGCATACAAGACCAAGCACAAAACAATGTATTTTAAAAAGCAACTTAAATCACAGAAACCTGAGCACAGCCACAAGCAAACCAACCATTGAAAAAAGGTGACGCCTGTCCAGCCATACAGCTATATTTAATGAGCCCGTTGATTACACAGTTAAGGCTCATCAATAAAATAACTGGCCACAAGACACAAAATAACACATAATTTCACATAACCTGTTTTGAATTAGATTTGTCTAATTAATGTGGTAAATTGAAATGAGAACACTGATGATCGTCAAACATTTAACCATATTAACAACAAAAGCAATAACAACAACAACAACAATAATAATAATAATAATAATAATAATAATAACATAAAATTATTTTAAATGTACAAAGCAGTCAAATTCAAGGTGAAGGTGAAGCTTTGGAGACTGTCCTATTACAAAGCTTTTGAGTCATGAGTTGGGTTTCACATTATTCACTGCTGCAATGGTCAGAGTCATTGCTCTCTCACAAACCCTCTTCTATCAGGACATACAGTATTCTATATAAGAACATAAGAACATATTATGACGAGAACAGGCCATTCGGCCCAACTGAGCTCGCCATTTCTTAATTAAAGAGTATCCAAAACTGCATCAAGTTTAGACTTGATGCAGCAAGGGTCTCTGCCTCAACTACATGACCTGGCAACCTATTCCATGTATTGATAACTCTTTGTGTAAAATAATATTTCCTTATATCAGTGTGGAACTTATTCTTAACTAGTTTCCATTTATGTCCTCTTGTTCTACAGACTGAACTCACCCTAAAAATCTATTATAGTTAACCTTATTAAATCCTTTTATAAATTTAAAAACCTCAATTAAATCACCCCTAAGCCTCCTCTCGCTAAGTCTAAATAGGTTAAGTAACTTTCCTCGTAGCTTTTATATTTCATACCAGGAACTAATTTAGTTGCCCTTCTTTGAACTTTTTTATATACTTTATAAAATATTTCCATTTTCATATATGAATTCCTATGTATATGTCATTATATATGACTTGAAATTATAGTTATCTATCCATGTCATCTATCATCTATCATCTACAGTATATTATAGTCATCTACTCATGGAAAATTACTGTATGTAAAGAATATACTGCAAATATATATATATATATATATATATATATATATATATATATATATGGATATGGAAAACATCATTTCAGTGACTCTGGAAAGTGTGCTTAGGGCAATAACATCTAAGCAATGTGTAATACCGTGATTTGTTCTATAAAGGATATGAGACCAGTAATCACTGTGCAACGTGACTACATCAAGTAGAGGGGAGAAAGAGCAACTCTTTGTGAAGTCATGACTTTCAATTGATCATGCGGGATGAAAGAGCTGCCAGTAAGAGGAATTCAAACACAGTACACTCTACTTATAGGAAGCACAACTGTCCAGGACGATTTGATCTTTATAAACAGTAGATTCTTAAAAGCAGAATTACAAATGAATGGATAAAATGTAAGTTCTTGTTTTAACTGACGTTTCTCTCTTGAGAAATGTCCTGGTCTAAATACTTGGCATTGAACAAAAGTATTTGACTATGATACTATAAATAGATTATACAATCCTCCATCATTGAAAACCATTAAAACCCTTTCAATAGCATAGTACTCAGATTATAAAAGTCATATCATATAAAAATTTGGCTCATGTTAATTATCTTGGGGTGTTAACATGTGAATTGCTGGCATTGTGAGAGCTGAAATGCATTGGTGCACTGAATGTCCCTGACTAAATTACTTCAAACATAAAATAATAGTTTGGCACATCTTCATTATTTTGGTGCATCTCCAAGATCTCTGGTGCTGTGTAGGCTACAGTGCTGTGTACAGTCAATGTTTGATCTCGGGCACATCCACCTCAGCCTCGGGTGCCTTGCCACATCGCACTCCTCCCCTGCCTCCATCACTGCTCATAATGCTCTCCCGTGTTCTGCAGAATCACAGACAATGTAGACCGTGGAGTTTCTCAGGTACTTTCCCTCAGTTGGTCCTAAGGAGACTACAGAGCCAAAAAGATGAGGTTTTTCGCTTGCAGAATGTGCCTTTCTTTTTCCTGCTGTGTTGACTACTCCTAGACACTTAGCTAACCTCTGCAACCTTTCTGGCAATGCTGTATATGCTTGGTGTAACAGCAACAATACCATGCAGTGTTCACCATTGCACAAAATTTCGTAAGATATTACATATCATGAGTGAGAGCAAGATGATTCTTATTCTGTTTCTAATACTACGCCTGTTAGTAATATTACTGGTAGTGGAACATATTACTTGATTCTTACAAACTCAGTATTTAAATCATGATGGACTCTTACAAATGAAGTGGGCTGTATTGAGAATACAGATTTGAGAGTAGTAAAGAGCACAAAATTCCTAAGGAATCATGTTATTTTGTAATATCAATACAAATATTTGGCAATATGCATCAACAAATATTCAAGCAATTTTAAGGCTATATGTTTATATTGGGGAAAAAAGAAAAACACAGCAGCTTTATCACTTGAAATGCAGATGAATGCTTCCTATGAAAGCTGACAGTAGTGTGACTGCCATCTGGGCCGTGGCAGTGTGGCAGCGTGGCAGTTGTAAGTCTTTATGCATGGCCGCACATCAGGACAAATGCAGAGGACTGTCTAGATCCGGCAGAGTGAGCAGCCATCTCCCAAACGACAGAGCTGTGATTTCGAAAGTGATTTAACAAGAAAAAAAGCACAGGAAAAAAGAAAGTCATGACAATAACCAGCTTGAAAAACAACAATAAGACACACCGCTGAGTGATGGCAAACACGTTCCGAGGAGTGTAAACAGATGTTGCTCACACTAATCAACAACATGACTTAGTAAGAGACACACCAAGACTAATTTTCAAAAGATGAAAATACACAAGGAAGAAAATGTAATCAAAGTGTACATTCATGCACAACATTCTGCAGACATATATAGCGCTACATCAAACTACGTAATGATGATAATAATCATTTATAAAAAAACCTACATCTGTCATGCAGCATGATATTTACATATATATAAACTATATGGCCAAAAGTATGTGGACACCTGACCATCACATCTATATGAGCTTATTGGACATCCCATTCCAAAACCATGGGCATTAATATGGAGTTGCCCCCCCCCCCCTCCCTTTTGCAGCTATAACAGCCTCCACTCTTCTGGGAAGGCTTTCCACAAGATTTTGGAGCGTGTCTGTGGGAATTTGTGCCCATTCAGCCAAAAGAGCATTTGTGAGGTCGGGCACTGATGTTGGACGAGAAGGCCTGGCTCACAATCGGGGTTCTAACTCATCCCTTTATGGACATTTCTTTGTACACAGGGGCACAGCCACACTGGAACAGGAAAAGGCCTTCCCCAAACTGTTGCCACAAATTTGGAAGCATACAATATGCTCTAAAATGCCTTTCACTGCTGGGGCATTAATGTTACCCTTCACTGGAACTAAGGGGCCTAACCCAAACCCTGAAAAACAGCCCCAGACCATTATGCCTCCTCCACCAAACTTTACAGTAGGCACTGTGCATTCTGGTAGGTAGCGCTCTCCTGGCATCCGCCAAACCCAGATTCGTTCATCAGACTGCCAGATAGTGAAGTGTGATTCATCACTCCAGTGAACGCGTTTCCACTGCTCCAGAGTCCAGTGGCGGCGTGCTTTGCACCACTCCAGCCGTCGCTTGGCATTGCGCATATTGATGTTGGGCTTGTGTGCAGCTGCTTGGCCATGGAAACCCATTTCATGAAGCTCCCGACACACAGTTCTTGTGCTGATGTTGCAACCAGAGACAGTTTGGAACTCTGTACTGAGTGATTCAACAGAGGATAGGCGGCTTTTACGTGCTACGTGCTTCAGCACGGCGGCCCCACTCTGTAAGTTTGCGTGGTCTACCGCTTCGTGGCTGAGTTGTTGTTGCTCTTAGACGCTTCCACTTGACAATAATAGCACTTACAGTTGACTGGGGCAGAAATTTTCGAACTGACTTGTGGCAAAGATGGCATCGTATGACAGTGCCACATTTAAAGTCACTGAGCCATTCTGACATTGAAGGTTCTTTAAAGTGGACAGAGTGGAAAACATGTTGCAAAATGATCCGTGACAACACGAAATAACAACATAATAATTAGGCTTATGTTATATTTCATGGAGATCATAGCCTACAAGCTGGAGAAATCAGATCAGAGTTTTAATCTACATGTTGCTGGCTCCATCTCAATCAATATACTATTATCACAAAATCGCAACTCAAAATCTCCAACTACCTCAAACACTGACAACAACCCATGCGTTCCAGAGAAATAGTCGAAACATTGCGCCAAAATTGAAACTTTTCTTGAAACGAGGCATCGAACGCCACTGGTGACGTCATTTCGCCAAAACAATACAAGCCTCGATATGGAGCTCCAACGGCACGTACTTCATGTTTTTGACACAAGCTTCGAAGCCTCAGTTTCAAGGGTAACACCACTAGTTACAGTGTAATCACTTATAATACTACCTTTCTGTTCAAGTTACTTTTTCACTCTCTGTATGAATTTAATTATTTTTGTCACGATGTGAAAATGAATCTCTGGCCGAATTTGGAGGCTTGATTGAAACACTCATGCATGAAGAATCTGCATGTAAGTAAAAGTGTTTTAAATAGCAATCTGCCATCATCAATGAAGGTTCCACAGGTTCCATTTATATTAACAACCATATCAAGAGAACATAACGTGTGTGACAGAGAGAGAAAGAAATAAAGTGAAATAGATAGAAAAAGAGAGAGAGTCCAATGTTCATATGCAACATTACTGTCCTCATCAACATCAAACCTATTTTTCATTTGGCAAGAACAAGATATCCAGAAAGATATCCAGACAGGCCTTACTTTACTGCAGTTTGCTTATATGCAATTAACACAAATAATTTTTCACCAGGTAACAGTATGGGAATCTCATGGATAAATGTATTCAGATAGCACAAATCAGACCCTTAGATAATGACACATCACACACATCACGCTAACCAGATGTTAGCGTGACACTAAACCTGACAGAAATGAAGACACTGTTATTTAGCTATGTATGTACATGCCTTGATAATTTGATCTACTGCTGACTGAAAAGACTTATGACGTACACCACTGCATTGAGGTGCATTGTCAATATAATGGCTACAAGTGGCGTTGTCACAAAGCAGGGACCACTGCTTCAAAGCAATGTATCTGAAGTTACTAATACTAAAATTTTGGCTTTCTCTGACTCCCTTTAACTGTGGTATTGGGCATTGGAGCTGGGCATGTTTTCCCCTTCTGTCTACAGCAATAATCAGGATATATAAGTATATGTTTTATATAAATCACTCATTGATAAGATGACATGATTGATCACTTGAAAATAAGACAGATCATATACTGGACAGGTTGATGTATCCTGTGTACAGGATACCACACCACCCTATTAGCAGTATACTGACATTGTGACACTACTGTAATTGTGCATGCCAGCAGCAGCAAACAGCAGATATGTCTTCCTGTTCACCTCTCAGCACAAAACAAGCTCCCATTTTGTTGCACAAACAAGAGGTCCATTTATTAAAGGCCACTTACTGTTCTCCAGTCTAAATTCCTTCTTTCTTTATTTGTGACTTTATTACCGCGTGTGCTGGAGCACATTTCTGTAGCCCTGGTACACCGCAGTGTTACTCTTTCCTCTGCTTGGCTCTGCGACTCAGGTGCTGTTCCTGCTGACTGGTTTTATTTGCTCAATGGTTAGTAATTATCTCCAGGTCTCCCTTGGGTCCAGCTCCTTGCTCCTAGTGTAGGGGCTGCATTTACCACCAGCTTCCTGTCTCACAGAATAAAAGCCAGAGGAAAACTGGGAGTGTGAAACAGAGATGAACCTGTAAATAAATATATTATGTTGCTAATTGCCAGAGTCATTATTCATCATGGCTGGCATAAAACAGAAGACATCGTGTAACTCCCTCCCCTTCACTCTCTGTTGTCTCTCTCTCAGGTGTCCCTCCCACCTTGTGTTAAGGAGAGTGCTACAACAAGTTCACCAGCCAGTAACATGAGCAGGCTTCCAGTTTCAGTGAGCCGTGCAGGGGAAAGAAAAATAGTTATTTTGTACTCCTTTCAACATTGTCTTCCCTCCTGTTGTGGTTCAAACCATCTCACAGCTCCTGCGCTGAGAGAAGGGTTCTGGGAGTTCAAAGCTTTGTGTACCTGTACATGTTTTTTTGTATAATTTCCTTTCTTTTCATCATCCCCATACCCCCATACCCGCCCCCACCCTCCTATTTTTGTGCCCCTGCTGGGCCTTGTTTCCTGTGAAATACCTGCAGCGTGGGCCCTCTGGCTTCCATCCTTAGAAGAGAGAATAGAGAGGATGAAATTGGGGTTGTCTGGGAACAGGTGAGGGGAAAATCTTAGCTTGTTATGAAAAAGTGCAGCAGTGCCTCGGCTCTGTGTCCCACTTTACCTGCTCTGCTGTTCTCCTGCTTCAGCTTCTGCTGCCTGTGTCTTCACCTCTCAGATAGGTAACTGTGCACTGTGCACGTCTGGGAGCAGGCACTGGGAGGACTGGAGGGGGCCGTGCTCTGTGGTACTGGCCTGGATTACTGGAGAACCACACAGTAATTCACAGCTGCCCACTAAACCAGGCCCCAGAATGATGCAGCACTAGTGCTGCCATCTGCCTGGCTTTCAAAGGCTGATGTTCAGTGTTTTGTGAAATGGGAAAGCAACCAAACATTGAAAACTAAAAACACTGCTGGTGTCAATTTCTCTGTTACATAACATTGGAATCATGCTGCTTTGGTAATCCTGCTTTGGTAGCTGCACAAATGAAACACAGCATGTCTAGCATTAAGTAGTAAGAGGTGCAGCTGTGTAGTCTCATAAGGATTTAACATCCTACCTTTCAGGTACTGTAATGACATGTCCAGTTAGCCTGAACTACAGGTGTCTTGGGGGCACACTAGTGGCTCAGTCAGTAAACAGGCTTATTCCAAGTGCAAGCTCAGTCCTGCAGTTGGAGACATTGCAGGTTGGAGTCTGGATGGTGTCATTAGTAGGCAATGATTGGGAGACTGAAGTGGTGTAACATAACTGGCTTCTATCTCTTGGAGTTTGACTGGGTTATGACAGCCAGGGTCCTCTCGTCTCACCAGTCATTATAACCTCCTAGGATCTCGTCAGGCACCTAGCTCCTGACTGTCTCAGATGATATCAGTTAGAGCTGCTATCCTCTGTTCACCACTCAGTCTCCTGTGGTGCACTGTGGGACATGTAGGATGAAATACAGCTTTTGGCCACATATTAGTGGAGGAGGATGTGTGAGTGTTGAGAATGTGATGCTGGGGTTAATCTAATGTACACGTCGTGATTCCATAGTCCATGGGAATTCCATGGGAATCTTGATTTAAAAATTATCTTGCACAGTGCTGCAAATTCCAGAGACTGAGGCTGAGCAAAACCTGGGTTTATGAAATGCATTGCATAAAACGGGCAGACTATGAAATAGCAATAAATGTCAATAAAAATTAAATCCATTGCAAAGTATAATTTCAGCACTAAAGAAAATGACTCTATGTTAACACGTTTACATTATAAAATGTTATACAGATCACCAAAAACAGTGCACAAAAATGCCACATAGAGGTGAAAAACAGTTGTTCTCTGCCAGTAAAGTTACATTAAACATTAAATTTGGGTCACTGAAAGAGCATTGCCATAAAGCAATGCTACCCAGTACTTCGGAAATTATTTCCTGTAACTCACACCCAAGTGTCTGCAGGACAGTCATTGAAAAGTCTGTGCCTTTCAGCTCCAGATTGCTGGAGACCATTTATGTAAATATTGTCATTATGAAATATATTTCATATCTGTTAGAACCATGCATGTCAATGTTCTTCAGTCTTTTTCACTTATGTAGCAAATATCTTTGTGCTGTATTCATAATGAAAGTAATTTTCTCTTTCATAGTAGCAACAGAATGATTTTATTCATATTGCACCTGTTCTGGGGTTGTTAAAACAGTAGTATGGCTCTTTCTAACAACAATAATATTGGAGCATATGACCAACCTTGATGATAGTATACTTGGAAATATTTGGAAGCAGAATGCCAATGATATTTCTGTTATTTGTTATATTTTGTATTCATTGGCTATAAAGAACAGATGATGCTGTTGGGTGAACACTAGAGAGACTTCAGTGTTGAAAAGTGTCATTTGGGTAGTGAACGATTTGCAATGATGGAATACAACAGGAAAAGCAAGATGGAGAAGAATCATGTATGTTCAAATATGGTCAGGCAGTAACAGATAAATGTTAGAAGGGTGTCAGACCTCAGGGCCTTTGTGGTTATTCGTGTCTGAAACCCTAGAAAGTGCCTAACTCTCTGTGCTTTACAGATATGGGATATGTCTTCCCTAACCTGCTGTAACTTGATTGCTGTAACTTGGGAGATGGCGTACCTGCATTCACAATATATTGTAAATCTGCCCTGTAAATTTGAAAAAAAAGTGAAACTCCTCATAAATGAAAAACCATATGTGACTGTGGTACACACTCTACATGACCTCATTCAGGGATAATCTTTCATAAAATCAGATGTAATTGACAGATATCTCAGTCATCATAATATGTATATACAGTACAGCAGGTATATCCCTCCCTGCCTGTGTTCTTCATTATTGAAAAACCAGTGTGAGTCTTCCCAGATTGCACCTGAAATTCAATGAAAGTCTTTCATGCCTTCATCTGTTGAAGAAGGAGAAAACTGGAAAACATGATGTAACATTACCAGAAGTAGCTAAGGTAATTTAAAAACATGATAAATAGGGGTACATCTTCTTTCTCTTGCTAACTCTATTCAGCCATGTGTAGTTTAAGTGCTGTGGACATTTAAAAATATGTTTAAATATGAATATGGCTTTTTCTTCTAAGCTCTTTCATTTTAGAAGAATCCAGTCTTCTAAAAGGCTTAAAGGTCACCATCTTTTTTCAAAGTCAAACTGATTCGTAATCAGCTACAGCTCTAGCTGGAGACAGCCAACAGAGCTTATATGAAGGTAAGTGATTAATTCTGAGATTATTATTTATATTCGCTGCATGGGGCCTCAGCTCTTTAGTGACAGATTTAGTAGTCTGTCGATAAAGCTAGTAATTTCACTGAAGAAAAGCAGGTCAAATGCTCTTCTCAAAGGCAAAACAGTGGCATCGCATCAGGAATTTGAGTACTAGCAACAATATCACTGTGCTAATTGGCCGTGCCAATCTATAATGCCAATGCCAATCCAGAATCCTGAGATGTCATTGCAGTATCTGCATGGCCATGGGGGAGATGACTTCCTCAGTAAAATTCTACTTCAGATGCTGCCCAGATCTGATATCCCAACAAGAGAGAAGAATGTTATGGCAAGGCAGCAAAGAGAAGAATTCAGGCTAGCACTGAGGCAATATGTTTCAGCTGGTAGAAAGGTGAGGTTCAGATGAGCTCTCAGTGATATAATTAGCTTTGCCAAATTCTCTGAATATCACACAGAAATAAGCTTTTGGGATACCTTGTTGAAATATCTCACTATGGCATTGTGATGTATTACTAAAGGAAATGCTCATGTGACCAGGAGGGAGAGAGTTCAGCCCCCATCTGGAGCACCTGCTTTTGTACCTGTGATGTATTACACAGCCTTTATTGTGTGTGTTGTACATGTTGCCCTGATTTTAAATTATAGGAATATAATCAGATGCAGAAGCTATTGTAAATAAGTCTGAGGATTCTTAGGAAAATGACTGAATGTCTTAATGTCATGTCAGTTGCTACTTGAAGTGAGTTTAAATACCTAAATACCTTTAAATACCTTATCTTTTTATCAGGCTTTATATTCATATAGCACCCAAGTCTCACAGTTGCTTTTCACCCTTTATAAGTGGAAGCTTCTGATTATGTCAAGTGAAGACCTCTAAAAATGTGTGGTGAACACCCACCATAACAGATAAGCTTATGAATATTCTGTGGATGGATTTTAACAATATTCAATCACAATATCAATGCCAAACCCACATAACGCTGTTGCTGTGATATAATCTGTCAGCTTTTGTATGCTTGCATAACCTGACTTGGAATGGCCTTCAGTATCACAACATTGTATTTAGTTAATTCATTCTTTACCTCTTCTGGATTATCAAAGCAAGCTAGCCATTGCTAGCTCAACTTTCAAGGAGTCCACTGTTGTTTTAATAAAAATCTACCTATTTTAATGGACGTATTTTATAAAATTAAGATTTAAAAAGTAAATCACAACAAATTGCAGTTCTTCAGCATCCACCGTTGTAAAAGTGTAAATGTATGTGATGCAGTAAGATGATCCAGCTCTGTTGCACACCCTCATTGGCAGGATTGCCACAGCCAGACCCTTCCACATTATTGTGGCTTGCTTTCCATTTTTACCACCTCATCAGCATTTTACCAGCACATTGTACCATCATTTCCCATTCATTCTGAAACTTTCACAATGATCTGAATGGTTGTGCTCAACAGCTAATAATAAACCAAAGCCCCCATCTGACCACCATCTCTCGGGTAGGGGTGTTGACAGTCAACACCTCCTTGTTTGTGCCCAGGTTATGGCATGTTTGGAAATGTATACTGTTGCAAAGCAGAGTTGGCCATCAATGCATATGTTCCATAGTCAAATGGGTTGAAAGCTGGTTATAACAAATCCACAAAACTGAATAAAACACAATGCAAGGTTTAATGCTAACAAAAGCTAAGCACTCTGCCGCTTCAACTGCAGACACCACCAAACAGTCATAATCTTCAGAAGAAATGTATATTACCAGTCAAATTAGGTCAAATAATCCACATTCTTAAATGTATTCTATGAGCTGGAGGCATATTTATCACACCACTCAATTTGGTACAATACAGCTGTACCTCCTTGCAAATGTATATTGTCCTGTTAAGAGGCAGCACAGCCTTATTATGAATGACAAGCCTCTTATCCAATAGAACTCTTGCTTTGCATTTGAAATTCTGTAGAAATTCTGAAAAAAAGTATTGCATAGACTAACCACAGCTCACAGCTGACATTATGAAAAGAGTTGGACAGGTTTGACAGGCAAAGTTGTTCTGAGTTTTATTAAAATCCAGACACAGTCTGAGTATTTTGTATCATCAGTTACAGCAGAATTCTTCTTGCCTCAATGGGGGGAAAGCAACTTCTTTGTAAACAGCCAACTGAG
The DNA here is from genome assembly GCA_019176425.1 of Megalops atlanticus. Classification (NCBI taxonomy): domain Eukaryota; kingdom Metazoa; phylum Chordata; class Actinopteri; order Elopiformes; family Megalopidae; genus Megalops; species Megalops atlanticus. Next base: position 38,039,877 of record CM032880.1, on the reverse strand, counting down.
CTATGCACAGTAAAAAAAAAACACACACACACACACACACACACACACACACACTATAAATACATGAAAGATTTAATTTTCTTGCATAATCTTCAGTATCCTAGCTAGGTCACATGTTTGCTTGGGCCACACAGAATTCAGTGAAAGCCAAAAATTTTAAATGAAAGAAATAATGTGAATGGAATTATATGTTTACAATTTCATCTTCAAATTTACCTCAGTTCCTCCTAAGACCCATCACATAGACAGGATGCTGTGGGAATCGCTTCAATGCAGAAAGCTCTGTTCCTTTCATTCATTATGGAAGCCTTCTCTTGTTTTCCAGTGTTAACAGCAGATCCAGGTATATTACCCTGTGTGACACCACGTTTCTGGGAAATATGAGAAAAATCAGCTTCAGGGGCAGTAAAGATTACAAGCATTGTACTGACAGACGGCCACACAGGGACATGTGTTTTAATAGGACCAAGTTATTACATCTTTAAGATGAATGGCATTGATGCTCTGAAAAAACAAGGACTGGAACATTGTAGTCAATGAAGACAAGGGAACATTTGTGAACATTTTGCTCAGAGCTTCCATCTGGGGCAGTACTCTAAAGGGATTGGCCACACAGCTTATTCAGAGCTACCTAAAAACAGGTATGCATCAGGATCAGTGCAACTAGTCAAACAGCCATTCAGTTCATTGCTCAGCTGACAGATATTGGGTATGAAGGAGGATGAGGTCAGCACTGCCTCTGGAGCTGGGGAGGCAATGTTAGAGCGCCACTATGGTGCAAACTTCCAAGCCCAGTGTCACTTCATACCAGCAGCCCGTCAGGAGGAAGCAGGAAAAAACTACTCCATTGTAGAAATATCAATTTCAATTGAAGAGAGATCTGCTTTACCTCTGGGGCATTTTGTCAACGAGCCGAATGAATTCTTCATAGGAGGGGAGAGAGGTGTTAGGATGGAGGGGTGTGAAGGGGCACGGATGAAAGAGGCAGACACACTTTCATCTTGGAACACAGTGATGAATTGTCAAAGGTAGAAATTACTGAGAAGAACAGGGTGATGGAGAGTTAAAGCAGAAAAATAATAAAACAAATCTGGTAAGCTATCTGAAGTAACAGTTATGGGAGTATTTCAGCGGCTGTGAATACACCATTCTTCTCTATTTTCGACCAGCCTTTTTATTCAAAGTGTGCATTTGCACTGCTATAGCCTTTACTTGGATGTGTTATCATTCTTTTTGAGAGTTGGATATGACCCACATTAATTCAGGTAAACACATTTACATTACATGGTAAAACCACTTACCCAGCTCTAATGAGTAAACCGACTGCACTCTGTTGGGCTTATCTGAGAATGGCTTCAGAATATCAATCTGCCATAAATTGTTAAAATCAGAGACAGAGACAAAAACACATAAAATATGGGGAGAGTGGAGGAGTAGGCAGAGATACTACAAACGCACTTCCAAATTTCATTTTGAGGTCATCTTCATGTCCATGTTTCCCATGACCCTGGGACCCCAGCAGTAAGGAGGTCCATCACAGATGCCAGTATGGACATATGAAATGCTTGGATGAAACTGTATCATAATTCTGTGTGTTGAAATAAGGTTAGATGATACAAAAGCAAATGTTTCTAAGGATGTGGACTTTATGTTGGACACCCCCCAAAAGGATGACTCACCTTTTGAGGCAGAAGAGAGGCATACCTGATATATATGATACAGACGCAGAGCCCTGCTCTTCTAGAACTTTTCACTAATGTCATCACTGACAATGTGTACACCTGAAACAGCTCAGTGGTCTTATGAATACATTCAGTGTTTGCAGAAACCGGAGTACTTATTATACAGTGTGAGTTGCTTTCACAATCAGTAGAGTAATCTTGTAAATTCAACAAATAAGGTAACGATCTGATTAAAAGTTGAGCAGTAATTGCTTCCCACGCAACAGAGACAACAGCTCAATAAAAGCTCTGAGAAGCCTTTATAATCTGAATGCGAGATGATAGATTATCTGATGAGATATCTGTATGTCAGTTGAAGTGACCTGTCGCGTGGAGATGGCGTCTTTGTTAAATACTGTTACAGTGCCACGCAGGCTTTTCTGACAGAATTGAAGCCAGTTCAAATCAAAATCTTGCCATTGCCCAGTAATAGATCTTCTCTCACTATCAGACAATGTAGGGTCTTTATCCTGCACTGCAACACGCATTTCTTGAAATAAGAGAATAATTAAAATTGGAAACCTTATTTGGTCTAATACAGTTTTAGCGTAACAAGATTTTCTTTTTAATTTTAGAGTCAAAGAACTTTTTGTTTGTACTTTTCTTTCTCTTGACCAGTGTTTCTATCCTTGCTCTACCTACATGACTGAACTCATCAGTGGCACATTTTATTAGCTGTGCACACCTGATTTAATCAAGCAGCAAGGATAGATAGAAGATATGCAGGACAGGGTGCCGCCAGGAGTAGGGTTGAGAAACACTGCTCTTGACAAACTGAGGTTTTCTACATTTCAGATGTATCCCACTCCATCTTTTGAGTGTATTGTTGAAAGATCCAGTTATGAATTCAGCATATTAATAAGAACCCCTTTTGATTTAGAAGAAAGTTTTGTGGTACATGGAGAATATGGGTGGTACATGGAGAATATGGGTGGTAGGAATACTAGCATCTACACCTATTAATGAGTGAAGTGACCAGATTTCAGGCATAGAAAATTACTGCTTTAGCATCATTAGCTCTTTTCTGGGTTTTTTTTCACTTTAAAAGAATTCAGATAAGCTTGTTATATTGCTTTGTAAGTAAATAAATAAATAACACCTGTGTGGAGTCACCTACAGCTACAGTAAATGCAAGGAACAATGGAAGTCAGTCAATTATCATTCATTTCAGCATGTTTGCTGCAGGAAGACTCTGCGGGTAGACCCCGTCTGTATTTTCATTTGCGCATTTTAATTTGGAAGAAGCCCTTAGTCATTTGTCATATGTTGTATGTCCCCCAACTGTTGATTTGGACAATTCAATCTGCAAATGTAAGAAAAAACTAGCCCAATGGTAAAAGATAAGAGAAAAATATTTTTTTTCAAAGGCTCGATCAACAGTGCTAGATAAAAGCTGTTAATGCATCAACCAGAATAGTAGAGAGCATATGTATAAATATGTATTCTGCATAATTGTTTTTGAAATGTTAGCCTAATGTTAAATGTAAGTGTTACCTCTCAGTGGAATATACACTCCTCCCATCTGCTGCTCTGATGCTGGAGCTGGTTCTGCTCTTTGTGTTGACATCAAAGCTTTTTTCCAACCTATGTTCAGTGTCACCACTGACATGAGCCAGAGAAAACAAAGCCATGGTTCACCTGGAAATATGTGCTTTTCAGCCAGTGAATGATCAAAACACTTTTTTCCTACAGGAAGGCAACGTGTATGCATGTAACAAAAGTCTTTTCATGTACAGAAGGTTGTAGAAAGATCAAAGCAAACAGTTTATATGTTTGCAGTTTGGTGCTCAATGAACTTCTTTTCAAATAAATTGTTTCATGAGCATTTCAATGCCTTTCATATTAAAACTGGAAAATGTGGTACTGGAAACAAAATGATGTAGAATGATGTCTGTCTTGTTGATTAGGAGACAGTCATGTACACAGGACTTTAGCACATTAATGATCTGAACCAACCTCTTTAATGGCAATGACCCTGTGTGTGTGTGTGTGTGTGTGTGTGTGTGTGTGTGTTTGTGTATGGAGAGAGGGAGAGAGAGAGAGTGAGAGGGAGAGGGTTGCTGTTACTGTTTTGGTATAATTTATGAACAGTGTGTTCCCAGTGTGTAACCAGTACCATTATCTAAGAAATTGAAGTACCATTGGTACAAATTTACATCCAAGCGAGTTTGAGAATTGAACATTTTTGGATTTTGAATACATATTCTGAATAAGATGATTACATGCAAGTGTCTCTCAATATTCCACAGTTATCCTTTTTTCTGCAAGCAGATACCTGTAGGTATCAGAATTAGCGGTAATATGAGCATGCAGTCTCACTGGCAGTGGCTTAGCAGCAGGCAGGTGTAAAACACACTCATCTTACTACACTTTTGAAACATCTAAATATGTAAATTATTGCTGTTTTGGTATACTGCAATATATTTCTGCTTTCTGCATTAATGTATTTACAGTATATTATTGGGCTGAACAACATATTTGTCAGTATATTACAGTGTATTTCATTTTTGTGTGGGGTAATCCTTTACTGAGCAGTTCTCACTCACTTGGATTTGTCAGATTTAGTAGTCCTGAAACTGTTTCTCACAAATATGAATGTATCTATTTATGAAAAATCCCTTAAAATTAAGCAGCCGTAATACCTTTGTATGTTAACAGATATGGTGTAACTACTGTGTACATACAAATAGTTACATAGCACATACCACTGTTAAACATATTTCTGGCTGGTTTAATTACATTGGATTACATTTGTGTAACAACTGCTGTGTTTATGTACATAGTTTTTTTATGTGTATGTACAATACAGTGTAAATGCATGGGTATTAGAGTCATTATACAGCCCTTCGAACTTTGATGGCAGACACTGGAAACAGGCACATCAACAGACTGTAAACACACAGAGACGGACTCAGGCGCAGACCAGGCGAGTACGGGTTTCAAAGGGCTTTATTTGGAATCGCTGAGCAAGTTCGTGGTGGAAGTACAAGCAGAGTCAAAAACCGGGAAAGCGGTCTGAGGCAGACACCAACCAGGAGCAGGGATCAGAGACAGGACCAGGCTGGGTCGAAACCGGGTAGGCAGTAGTGATGTTATGTTCGCGACCCATTCCAGTCTTTTGAACGGCTCTCGGAAAGGAGTGGAGCCATAAGATCCAGCTCCCTTCAAAGAGCCGTTATTCCCATCACTAGTAGGCAGGCAGATCAGGCGACCAAGGCAGGACAGCAGGCAGAGACGAGGTACGAAGTCAGGCAGAAATTCGGTTCGGGAACAACAACACGGTAAACCAGGCGGGAACAAAACAGAGCAAGCACTGAGACAATCTGGCAACAAGACAGAGACAAGCAGGGTAGATATAGGGCTGGGCTGACGAGGAGATGGGATGCAGGTGGGCAGTCAGGCAGGTGGAGATGATCAGGGAATCAGGTGGGCAGGGACAGGGCGGAGAGTGGGGCAGGACCGGAACATATGGGAACAGTAAACAAAAACATGGACGACACTGACAGACAGGGAGAACACCAAAACAACAGCTAGGGGGCCGGAGTACTGACAGAATGTACTGCAGTGTAAATAATCAACAGGCCTGAAAAGGTCACAGGAACAAAATTACAATTGCCAGACAGCTATTTTCATGCAATCATATTGGGTGCACCAAGAAGATCTCCTTAAGCTTAAGCATGACTATATTCTGACTTCTATATTTGAAATATTTTTACTGTGAAGATCTGCCATCTGATCAGTAGATATATTTAGGAAGAAACAGGGACCAAAATAACACAGCATGAGGTCAAATTTACAAAGAAATACATAATTAAAATAGTTAAAAATTATATAGGTTGTTAATGGTTCTAGTATTAAAGGAGCATAATACCAAAGGTTCTTCATGTGATATGTGATATCCCAACATCTGGGTGGCCTGTGAAAACAGATGACACAAGGACTTTTACAGAACAAGTAGTACACCTCTGCCAAACACTCAGTTCATACTGTGCATGAGGACATTCAATTTAACTAGTGGAGGGAAAAAAACAAGCCAAAGAATATCAGATATTCCAATATGTGTTCTAAAAGAATACATGCAGTTTCTAGACAAAATGAGAATCTGTAATCTTTCTTTTTTCAGCATACTTCACCTGGGTGTGAAAGGGGTTTTAAAAACACGTAACAATGTCAAATAAAGTATGTTCAGAGGACATCATGGACAGAATAAATTCTGCACAAGCAGGAAGACAGTGAATTGCCTTTCTACAGCACATTCCAAGAGAAAAAGTCTACCATAAAGAGATATAGGCTGTGTTTGCTTTTCTCCTTGAAATATATGACGTACGTGCTATTTTTCCTGAGCAGAGGACGAGATAGCTTTCCATATGAAACTAATGGTAGCTTCAGGGGAACTCGAGAATAGACTTGGCTACAAACAAAATCTTGATGAACTCATTGCCTTTGCTGCAGTTTCACTGAGAAATGACTTGGCATCATTACAGATGTGAAGTTCATATTCTGAAAGAATGTACAGAGAATTGTGTGTGTGTGTGTGTGTGTGTGTGTGTGTGTGTGTGTGTGTGTGTGTGTGTGTGTGTGTTTGAATGTAAGAAAATACTTCATAAAATGTACTTATCGTCAGTTTCAAACATAACATAAGTCATCAGGACCTTGAGTCACAGCAGCTGCCCACTGTTGGACTTCAATTCAGTGCCTTCATCAGTGCAAAAAATGGTCACAGAAACTATTAGTCAAATAAACGAAATCAGGAAATGCAGGCAGTCTAGTGGGTATTTCAGAAATGTCTCCTGTTTGTTTCTGATAAGAATGTTTCATTTTTATTCAGTTATGCAAAAAGAGATTATAGTTTGGCATTGGCAGCAATGTACCCTGTTCATTAAATGGCTTGGAGCCGGCAGGCTTTCATGTCCGTGCCAGGGTCTGAGCGAATTCTAATGGAGAAACAGTTAATGGCAATATTAGCGAGAGAAGCCTATTTTTGTCACATAAACACAAAATCTGTTTTGGTTTGTTTAAAGAGATTAACATGCTGCAGTGAAGGGAGAGATCACCATGATACCTGTAGAATGACATAATTATTGCAGATGTCCGCTGGGAGGGAAACGCTTGAGTTCTGTGGTGTCCTAGGCCCTTGGAAAGAGGCCTGTGGCTCAAAAGACATGTAATTGCATTTGCAGACTTCCACCCAGAGTGGCAATGAGTGAATTCCATATTTGACCGCCGTATAAAACAGACTGTTCCTGCCAGAGAATGCTGGGAAAACACCTGCTGGGTGTGAGTCATGGCTCATGATGGTCCATAAGAAATTTAAGCTGAAATTCTCCCCAGAGCGGAAGGTGAGAGCTTTACCCCTCCTGAGAGAACAATAGTCAGTATGACAGCAGTCTGCTTCTGCGCTGCATGTCTATGGGCAATCAAAGGGAGTCCCCACACATCGGGCCTTAATTAGCATGTCTTAAAACTGTTACCTGCAACTAAAATGTGCCATTATCCTAATTTATCAACTGGGCAGTAAATTGCAAACAGCAGTCACTGAAAGTATAAACGGCGGGTTCCTTACTTTTTGTACAATTACAACCTGTCAGTATATGAATCTTCAGAATGGATCCATTGATATAGGTCATTTTTCCCCATGTAAAACTACTCAGTCTAAATGCCAAATATTCTGCATTTTTTAAATGAATCAGGCTCCACATGCCACATAAGCAATGTAGTAAAAAAAGCAATATTCATGACCACACTTTAAATGGCTGAATGACATTTACAGTTAATTTCCTTGGTAATATAGACCTTCATTTAAATAGTCATCAATACCAGAATGCCTATCCCAGGAAAAGGTGTCATTGGTGAATCATTTCTGTAAATGGACAATGTGCTGTAATCATAGTGGTTTTACGCTCTGTCTCTTTTTCTTTTTTAGGCGCACACACACACACACACACACACACACACACACACACACACACACACACACACAAATGTACAAACATGGGAAAAATCATGAATTAATACACAGGTTGCAAAACTATTGTTCAGGCCATGTGAGAACAAAGCAAATTCATCCCTGTGGCAAAAAAAAGAAAAAAAAAATTGATCCCCAATTAATCTTTGTGAGGTCATAGGGAAGGCTGACATTACAATACAGCGATTTTCCCACTGGAGGCCAGTTTTCCTTGTGCCTTTCATGTCACCAGGCTAAGTGGAGGAAAGAGGAGAGCGCAAACAAAATTATTATGAGGCCACTTTAGAGGGGAAAAAAGACCAGTGTTTCACTGTAATGGTGGACAAGGCAGACATTGTGTATGAATGAGATTTTGATTTAGTGTCAGTTATTTTTCTGCTTTTGACTTCAACAATACAGAAATGAATTGTTTGTGATTTTTTTACTCCAATAAATGCCATTGTGTGTTTATTGCGCAATCAGTCTATTGCAACATGAAAATGAGGAAAGACCTGTCTCTATGCGGGGAGATAGAGGCTGCTCACTCAACTAGAACACCATTACAGCCAGCTCCTGTTTTGAACGCCCATTATAAGACATGGGATCTGTAAACAGAATTGATCGAGATTGGCAAGGGTGAGAAATACTGCACACAACCGCAGAGAAACCCTGACCTCTGACCCCTGGGAAATGACTGAAATGGAGAAAATGGTAGGCAAAAGGTTCATAAAGGAAAATGATAGCCAGAACATTACTACTTTTGGCAAATATCTCTTTCTCCTGAGCCTCTGTAGAAGAGCTTTGCTTTTGCAAGACTGGCTGGCTCTCCATCATTTCAGAGGAGTAATTAATTGTGGTAAAAACGCATGTACACATGGCTGGGTTCTCATTTATATAGTGGTAAGCACCCTCCTCAGGGACACAGCTGTAGTGTCATATCCTGGATCTGACTGTGCATTGAGTATGTGTTTTGTATATTGTACCTGTCAGATGCATTACACATTAATTCAGGAGAATATATAAAAATAACCATAGACTACTAGACCAAGTTGTTTTGGTCTTTTTGACAGCCCATACTCATAACCAATATCCTTCTATTTACTCCTGCTTTAAACAATTATTTTAAGTCTTGCTGCCAAAGAATGGCACACAGTAAACGGTGGTACTTTTTTAGACTTGCCCAAGCCATAGAATAGGCTTATTTTTGTTGTTTAACCAGCTAAAAACATCAAATAAGATATCAAAACAAAATAATTACATTAATTAAAATACGCACTAGTGAGGCACTGTGGTAAAAGTGAGTCCTCCTTTGAAAAATTGGATAGTATCAGTTTAAAATGATACAAATACAAAGTCCAGCTGCAGCTATACATTTATACCTGGTCCAGTGCTAAAAAGAACCTCTTCTATTGTTATTTATAATTATTTATAATTATTAGCTGTTATAGCAAGCAATATATTTTTCAATCAGGGGTGTAGCTAGCCTGCTAGCTTATTGGCTTGGTCCACTTTTAACATAAGTCATAACTCAATGAACCCAGCTGCTTTCAGCTGTCCTCTTCAGCTCAAAATGGCTGTACTTTAGGGTATATATTTCAGTTTTTCATGCTGAGATTCTCAAGGTCTTGCCAGTACATGTTGTTCATGGTGTACTGTCTTCAACTGTAATAGTATTGTTTCTTCAAATGGAAGGAGAAAAAGAGATTACATCATCAAAAGGACTGCCTCCATCCGTATCAGAGTGCACCCTATGACACCAACCATGAAAACATCAATATAGTTTTTCTATGAGGCTGAGAGAAGTCTGTACTATTCCACTCCTATGGCAATGGCATGAATACACAGCACTGCCAGTATCACCCACTCATATAGGCATTCAGAAGAAGCTGAAAAAAAGTTACATCCACTAAACACTTGTGAGAAAAGATATGTCTTACTCTCTTGTAATTTAAATAAAGCTCAGACTTGCACCCATGAAAAGAGGAATTGTGCTTTACAGGCCTACCCTTAGTGCGTGTTCCTCGTTTGTGTGCATTTGCATCCCTGCCTGAATTTAAGAGAGAGATTAAACCCGGGAAGAAAAACAAAGGGGAGTTTGCTCATGTTCACCATCTCCCCTCCTGCACACTCACTGGTCTCTGCAGGCAGCTTAAAGCGGTGTCTTTGAGTACCGATGTACTTTAGTGCTAAGAGGATACTCAAATAATTCCAAATTGTATTTTTTTCATCTCAGAATCAAGATTGACTTTTCCTTAAAGGCCCCCCTAGTATGTCCACTCATCCTCAAAAGCTCTGAGGTACAGACATAAAAGGGTCATGCTTTGCTGCTGGATCAGGGGAAAAAATATATCTCAAATAATCCCATACCCATGCTTTTATCAAGCTCCAGCAGCCAGCATCTCCCATTCCACTGTTCTAATTTAAGCAGACATTTCTCCCCTGCTGCAGACTGTTGAGAATTCCCACCCTCCCAGTCGTTCACTTGAGAGGCACCATGTCATCTTTACTTTGGATGATGCACAACAAATAAAGAACTCAATGCAATCTGAAAAGAGGCTGTTATAGAATGAATCCCAACATGCTAATGCAGATTCTGTGGAGTGGCAAGCATGGGAGAGGAAATGAGCTGATTTATTACAGAGGGGGTGACCTGTCAGTCATCCCTGGCAGCTCTCCACTTGTTTTTGGTCTCGTGGTTTCCCCGGGATTTCTGGGTGGGTACAGAACCTTATCCCATGCTACGTCCATAATGGAGACGGATGGGCAACGCGCTGGGTGCCGGCATTTATGCACACCATGAAAAGCTATTAAATTTATCGCTTAATTCCTCACCGCTAGTTATAATGATATGCTAATGTCTGTACCTCTTCATCTCAGAGAAAAAAAATAAACAGCTTACATTTGACATGAGCAGAAAGCTATTAGTGGATGAGGTAATAAGAGATTGCTCATCGGGTGCAGCTTCGGAAGTGGACATTATTCATATCACCATTTTTTGGAGGCCCAAAAAGCTTTTTTCTAACTAATTGGCAGAGGAGGATTTATGAATTAGTATCTGTGATCAAATAATGATGATTTATTACTACAAACTGGTCATTTTTGGAAGGCAGGTGCAACAAACTGTTTTTTTTTTTCGGAGGACCAAAAAACAATCTTGCATGAAAGTCCTTGCATGAAAGCTCATCGTCTGCGTATTGTGTTTGTCACAATCTGGACATTTGTTATTCTGAATCTGTCTGCTAATGTGGAATCTGGAACTCTTTAAAGATATGAAGACCACACTCACACAAAAGTATGACACTTGATGGCTGCTCTATGTTTCTAGCTAAAAGAGACTCAAAGGCTAAAATTATGACTAAACTCTGACAACAACAGTGTTATATGTGGGGTAACAGTTTATACCAAAGCAAAAAAAGGAAGCACAGATTCCACCAGGTCACTTGTCAACAGTAGTGGAGGGGTGGGGGCCTGGGGTTCCAAAATCTGAAACCGCCAATTCTATCTGTAAAGATTAGCTAGGCTGAGCAGACCTGAGGCTTCTGGGCCAATCAGAGTCGCAACACTTGGTGTGACACACTCTCCAGAAACAGCTTCCCACCTACCCTACATGTCAAAATACTGTAACCATTCTTTCAGGATCTGCAAGGTGAAGTTACCATACAGAGTGATTGCTGCACCCTATGGCATGTATAAAACATGTGAGCAGTACCAAGACTAAAGATATGATGACATATTCCTTTTCCTACATATACAATCTGGCCCAGCAGTCCAAGGTTTTTTTTTTTTTTTTTTTTTACAGATCGCTACAGCTGGACGGAAGGTTCATTTTTTAAGGGAGAGCAGTAATTACATTTACAGTGTGTAGGTTTTAGTAATTGAATAATAATAGTAATAGCACACCAATGCACCTTGTGTAGTATCTCTTTATCCCTCTCTCTCTCTCTCTATATATATATGTATGTATGTATGTATGTATATATATATATATATATATATGTATATATATATATATATATATATATATAAACTAATAATGAACTATTCATATTATTCATATTTTTATTCATATTTTTAAAATATTGCATGTAATATTGCATGCATATAATTACATTACATTCCAATATAGGACTCATTAGTATATTTCCCAGTTTATGTAGTAGAATTTTATATGCATTTTGTTACATGTTGCTCAAGTTTTGCATCTCATATTTATGTTTTTATCTTAGTGGGTATGAGAAAGGCTGTAGAAAAGTGGGGCAAAGCCATGGCTGTCCCCAGCACTGCTCACTCAGTCTGCTGCAGCCTCACTATGCAGATTGGATGCATTTCAGCGTGCTGCATAATAATCTGGCTTGCGGCTCTAAATGAGGACTTAGTGAATCAGAGGTCATCGATGTGAGATAAGGGGTGGACGCGCATCGGAGAGCGCTGTTAGTTCTCTGATTGTTACTGACAGTGTGTGTATGGCCGTGCATATTCAACGCACCCCGGTATGATGAGCCTTGTTTTGGGATTGGCAGGTGTGGTGGGGGGGGCGTGCAGACAAAGGGAGGAGCTCTGCCATTTTGCCTCCCTCTCCACTGTCTCCCTGTGACTCCTGACACCCTGCTCTGACTCCCCCTGGACTCGGGGCTCTCAAGATTCCCTTTCCCCAAGCTGTTTCTAGTGAAAACCTCCACACCCCAGCCCTCCAAGCTTTTGGGAACATGGAAAAATTTTATACCCTTTAGTAACCCCCTGACCCCTCAAAAAAAGGAGAACCAAAGGAGATAGTGATATCCAATCATAATGGAATATGAACAAAAGAAGTGAATGTCTGCCGTACATATAGCTTTCATTTCCTCTTCAGCATGACAGTAATGTCACTGACTGCTGCAGATCTCTGTAGCTGAGTTGGAACACATGATACTTGAATAAAGGCTTATTATGTTAACTGAAGGGCAACTGTTAATCGCTAAGGATTGTAATTATAATAATTACATTGATGACACACAGCTGTAGGCCTATTCCATTATATTACAGAGAGATGAGAAACGCACAGCCAGAAGACAGAGAAGTCACTTCCAAAAGCAGAATTCACAGAACACTAGCTGCATAATGTCAAATTAAATTAAGAGATTATTTCACCTTTGGGGCCTCAAACTCAACTGTTTCCAATCAATGTGACACTGAGATGTACTGAGTTGCTCAGACAGCAGGGAGTGTTTTGTATCAGACTGGTACGGACATTAAACCATTGGATTATTCATAGTCTGGTTGTTTTTTCTCTTCTGTGTGACATTGGAAAAAGGAAACAGTGCATCCATCCTTGATGGGTGCCTTACATACACATTGGGAAAGGAAGCAGATGGAAGACCAAGCTGACCACATGCCTCTCACTAAGGTTAGGTACTAAAGTCACATGTGTAATTGCCCTCTGCGTATAAGAATCACATCCAGGACAGTTTGATTCTCATATGCTTAATTCTTTAATGCAGACTTAAAACGACCAAAAAAACAGGGTGTTATATTTATATTTTTTCTCTCATTTAATTGACAATATCCTTATCCCTTTTCAAACATTTGCAAAATATACCAAATGCAAAACATTTAAACAATCCTTTATTAAATAAATAAAAATAAATAAAAATTGATGATGATTTTTTGGGTGTGCTATTTGGTTGTGCTCAAAAAGTTTTTCATAAGACTGTATGCAGGCAATTGGACTGAAATTTCTATCAAAAGATTTCCATGCTAGATGCTATGGTAATTAACATAAGATTAGAAATTCACTGTATTCAAATTCAAAATGGGTTTTTAGTTATTATGTGCTGTTGTTATACGCGGATTGTTCGATTCGTAATTCTTAGAAGCGGAATATATAAACAGGGTTAGTACAGGAATAAGTCTCGTCCAAGTGTTTTTATCACTGATTCTTATATTAGTAATTTGTGCTGCTATATGAGTGCACTGTACTCTCATTGAATTTGAGCAGACAGTAGACATGAAAGCAAAACTTCTCTGCCTCTCCACAGCACAAATCCTCAAGAGCCCCACAACTAAGTTCACTTTGCAGTTTGAAACAATTCTTTTATTTTCCTTTTGTGTAACTGGCAGTTTATTGCATCCATAAGAAAAGCTGGCATCATGCTCGCATATTTGGAGATTAATACAAAAAGACCACTCATCTTCCAGGAATTAGAACGGTCTTTTAATTTACCTGGCTTACCATGTCCTCAATGATGATACTGTGATCCAACTCTCAGCTGACCAAAAGATATGGCTTGCTGGCTTGGTTCCTCCTCATTAGTTGGCGACACTGGATGTCCATCTTTTTAGGTGTTATTTGATAAGAGCTCTCTACTGCCAGAATGAACCATGCTACTTTTACTGTGATCAGAACACGAAAGGGGGGCCCATACCAAGATGTCTGCAGTGATTATTGAATTTACTAATGAACACATTCCATATCCTTGTCAACTAATATTATCTCTTTCTGTAGATTTGATTTTAATTCCTTCCATTGATGATATGTATTGTATCTAATGGTCAATTGGTCCATAGTTTAAGGGGCAGATTGGTTAGGGTGGGAGGTGAGAGGTGAGAACTTTTATAGTGTGTTTTCAACCTCTGTACAATTTTTGTATTGATCAAAATAAACACACACACACACACACACACACACATACATATATATATATATATATATATATATATATATATATATCCATGAAGGCAAAAGGAGGATTGATTGTGAGTCAAAGTCTGTCTGGTGGTCCCTGAAGGCATCTCTGATGGCTAAGAGGCCCCAGGTTGATGAACCTTGAGCCCACTGAAATCACAGAAATGCCACGATGAACAAAATCAAGGGAATAAATGAAAACTCAATTCAAAGGAGCTGAGAGGCCCCTGCCTTACCCAACTCCATGTTGCAGGTCTCACCAAAGCCATATGTGCAATACTCCAGCAGCTGTCTTAGCAATCAGTAGCAATCAACAATTAGTCTGCAGTCAGGATCCTAATCTAGGAAATCCACTCAGAGAATGACAAGAACCTCTGCATCTCTAGTGTCACTCTGATTGCTGCTCTCCAACCGCTCTACAGTGTTGCGACGTTTGCTCCATCCAGTTTCACATTTAGACATTCAGACAGCCCCTTCTTGAAATGATCAGCGTTTCTGGATGACTGCCCTCAGGTGATGTAACCCCCATCACTGTGAGCATGCCCCCTAAATCTCCCTTCTCCAGCGTTCCCAAGCACCCCAGCTCCATGATCTGGGGATTTCAGCTGCCATCACTGGGAGTGGGGATGTCAACATGACTTGCTAGATAAAGAAGCACTGGTAAACTAGACGTCTTCAGCAGGACCTTGCTCTGTGACTTCAATCATTGCAGCCCCATTCACTCTGCCAGATGGTAAATCGATACCAGCCTTAAACTGGACTTCGCAAGGTGTTCCTCACTTTCTTCTCCCTCCACGGCCACGATTGGTAACTTATCTAATTCACTGCACCAGCTATCTGTAATTCAGCACCCAGTCGAGTTACTCACTTCAAGCAAACTGATCCCATGCTAGAATTTCACCCATGTCCAATAAAGTCCATTGTGATTGGTACTGTGCAAAGTGTTTTTTTTTTTCTTCAGAATTCTTTGTCTTTGCCACCATCTCAGCCTCACTCCCCCGCTTGAGCCTTGTTGTAAATCTGTAAATCTTTGTGTCATAAAAGAATTAATGGCTGCATTTTTATGAATGTCATAAAAGTGGATCATCATAAAGTGAGGACTAGCTGTACTTAAATTTTGGATTTTTATGTTCATTTCAACATAGATTGGTTTTTTAATAAGACTGAGTAACATACTGGAATATGTTGCTGATTATTTACGGAGCCAAGTATCTGTGCCTCTGATTCACAGGTGCAATCTGTCACAGATCTCTGTCACCCCTTCACTTTATTGATTTCAAAATCAGCTCAATAATTTTCAATATATTGTTGATTTTGTTGAGCATCAAGCATTCGATTTCCAGCAGCAGTAGTTGTAGCTCGCCAGCTTCATTATGCCATTTCTCATTTGTCAATATCCACTGTGCAATTACTGCGCTGTATTGAATGCAATTTTGCATTTGCCCTTTGTATAAATGCTAAAATAAACACACTCGGTCCAAAAAGCCCTGGCAGGGGAGAAGGGGTGGAAATGAACCAGCTGATATGTGAAAATCTGAATCAGAGGCTTCAAGGGTTACATCAGAGACATCTTAGCACATTTAATTAAATAATTGAGGCAATTCATTGAAAAATCTTTCCCTTTTTCCCAGTGTCGACCCCCCCCAACCGCAACAGGAGGCAGAGAGAGAGAGAGAGAGACAGAGAGACAGAGAGAGAGAGCAAGACACACATTGGCAGGAGGGAGAGTGGGAGACCACCTGCTGCAGGAGCATTCAGATCTGGCCTTCACAATCACAAAGGACCCGATTTTCACAGTGAAAAAAACACATGGCTGTCAGCAATGCAGTTTGGGTTTTTTTGTAATTGACTTCAATGTCATAAACAGAAATGACAACAGCACATAGAATTCTGTTCTTGTTCTGATTACGAAGCTCAAAAATAACACAATTATCTGCATTGTGTGGGTTTTTCCTTCCAAATAATGCTTTCTTGATGAACTGCAATGATCAATTGAGCAAATAGTCTTCACTGGTAAATATTAAAACTCTAAAAGCCCAACGCAATATGAAAAAGGTTCAGCCTCCCAATGACAGCAAAAGAGAAAAAAATGCAGGAAACAAAGCTGAGCAAAGGCTTCCTGTGTTAAGCACCCAAGTCAGAATCAGGTGTGACCTACGAAACGCCAAAGGAGCCAAGAATGTTATTAACCAACATTTCCTTCAATTAGCCATTTACTGATTTTGTATTTGTATTCGTGAAGTATACATTAGCTGCAGATAACAGTAGACAACTGAAAACAATAACAGTACAGATAAAAAACTCTGAATGATTTGTTTCATAAGAATCTCTCCCTTCCCAAGAATGTGGTGGCTGAGATCTACTCTATGCTTGTGGTGGAGGCTCAAACCTATTTTGTCTACTGTGGTTCCTTATCTGAAGTTGTAAAGGTAATTGCTGTCTTTTTCTTTTGTGCCATGGGGTCATACCAGCACATTCCATGGGGTCAGCTGTAAGTATTACCCAGATGGCTGGTCTGCTCTGCTCTATGTATCACGTTGACTCCACCCACGAGCAGTTACATGCTCCATCATTCAAGCTACGCCTACATAGGTTGCAATGGCAATCACATTATCACATGTACAAAAATTATTATATGTCAGATCATGGCTTTTTCATCCCACTGTTATGCTGTCCACACAATGACAGCACTTTCTCAGTTAGTTCACCACCTCACAAAAAAGGAAAAAAAAAGATATTTCAAAAAACTCCCCAAAACTAGGTGTTTCTGTTGTTTTCTGCTGTTATGTAAAGGCTTACAGATCCTTACCAAGCTTTAAGTAGAATTGTGGGGAAAAAATGAAAGGACTAAAAGACTAAAAAAACAAATTTACTGAATAAAAGAATGACAAATGACTCTTGTTTGTGACTTTTTAATCATACATCATACTGTTTCCACCATAACCTCAACCACTTGGAATCTGTCAATCATGTTTTCCAGTCCAGGACAGGTTTACATGGTAGAGGAAGGCTACTTGTAAAGGGAATTCCTGGAGGAGACATGGCACAGAAAAAAATCTTTTAATGCATATGAAATCCAAGAAAATCCAAAGCACAGCATTTCCTCTTAATTACTACATAGATCATCTGCACAACGTGCCAAATGCCCTTTTCCTCCTATTTTCCTCTTCATTTTAATTTTTTAAGATAAATTATCACTTACTCATAGACGATCATAAATCTTCAGTAATTCCATTGATATTGATGTGTGAGAGGGACAAAGTCAAGAATAAACATGCCTCTTGTGCTGCAAATTCACTTATAAATAAGCCTGATGTTTCTGCATGCCCTTTGTTCATGAGTCTGTTTTGAGTTCAATGAGGCACAAAACATAAGACAATTGGTGTAACTAAAATGTGATTTCTGAAGATTATTTTATATATATATTTGTATATGTATAAATGTATGTATTATGTATGTATACATTTTTCAACAAAATCTCTGATATAATATGATCTCACAGAAGCTTAACAAATACTGTTCAACAAGAATAAAATTATAGTATATGCAATACCACTGATTAAATAGGAAAACAGAAAACAGAAATAGTGGATTTTTTCTGGATTTTTTGGTATTGATTCACAAAGCTGTGGCATAATATTCACAAGTATTTGTAAAGGGTTATATTCTCTTAACAACTTCATAAGAACTTAAACAATAGAATTGTTATTGCTATTATTGTTGTTGCTGTATTCTGTTATGATCCAGTCTTTCTATGGCTCAAAAAATTACACAGTCTGTAAAAGGAAATGGTTGGCATAACCTAATGGTCTGTTGTGTGTAAGGGATATGAAAAATCAAATAAACAAACTGCAAATTGTTATGAAGTAGACCTCCCAAACTGGAAAAGCACAGGTGAACTCACTGACTGTCTGCATCTCCTCTTGGGCCAGCTGTCTCCTCTGGGCTCCATAGCCACCAGAGCCACAACAGTGGTTTGTTCAGTTTAGTATTGCTTTATTAAAAATGATGGCACAAAGGCGGCAGTCCAATGCCTGGCTTCATGGAACTATTAACAAGCAGGAGACGCAATGTGCAGTCTTGGGAGTCCAAGTGAACCCAAACAGCATATAAAAAGCATGTGCATGAGCTCCAAACAAAACACTGACTACTGGTGAAAGCAAACAGCGTTTCCCAAATTACCAGCATCGTGTATGCCCTCAACAAATGCTGTGCACTGGTCTCTCCATCCACACTGCATAAATACTTGTCTCAATGTCTCTGTTCTGTTTAAACTTTCTGGTTGGCAGTTTGCCTTTTCATGCTTACCAGGGAAGGGAGGCTGGCTCTAGCTGTGAGATTGCATTGCAGCATGTGCAGAATCAAAGAAATAAAACAAAAATAGTGTGCTTGTGCAATGTGTTGTGACAAAATCCTTATAATTACCATGTTATTACACTGCATTACATTACATTTGTTTAGCAGACACTATTATGCAGAGCGACTTCCCATGCAAGAGAACGGAAGCGTATCCATCAAAGTTATATGAGCAGCTGTGCCGAACCTGGTTTACACCACTCCACAACACCATTCAAGCATCAACACAAGTTAACTTAAGCAAATCTGAAACTAAGAAAACATAGAAACTGTGGGAAGAATACAAAAACATACAATGCCAATACATCACATAATACACCATAACTCATGACAATAATACAAGTAGAGAAGAAGCAAGCTGTAGTGCAGGTAGCGGGTGGTGGGGATGGAAACTGAGTTTAAAAAAATGATTATTCAACAATAATGTTTACTGTACACAGACTCACAAATTGAGACAATGACAGTACAAACCTCACTTTACATCTTTAGGTTTATTAAAAAATGTATATTTTTCTGTAATGTATATTGATTCCTGTATGAAACTGAAAAGAGAGATGTGTCGTGAGGCAGATAGGTTTCTGGTGCTGAAGGAGAGGTGAGAGAATGCAGTCCCCTCGGACAATGGAGCTGCAAATGGGATTTTTAGTGTCCCTCGGAGAGGCCATCTCCCAGAGTCTATTCCTGGGTAATCCGTCTGGATTGGAGACGGTTCAGCTCTGCTGCAGAGCACTGAGATGAAGAGAAGCCGAGTTTGGCATCAAACAAACAGCCACCCAGAGATCCGTGGAATCAGCTCCTCCCGCAGGGCAACACGAAGGGTGACAAAACTCTCTCTCTCTCTCTCTCTCTCTCTCTCTCTCATGCACACAGAGGCAAAGTAAGGGTTATAAAACATGTGTCCTCATGTTGTTCTATGAAGGCTTGTGTTTGTATCTCACACAGAAGTGTGTCATTCAATATCATTTTACTGTCATTATTGTAGTTTACAGCTGTGCATATGTGTGGCGGTTCAGGCTCTTACTACGTCAGTGAAAGTAAAAATATTTGAAAAATGAGAAATTGTGAAATCATATGTAATGGCACGACACAGGAGACAGGGTTGTCTTTGCTGACAGTAGCAATTGCAAAATTCAGCGCGTACAGTGCAACAGAAAATGCATTGGAAGGCAAACAAAGTATCATAGCATGGTTAGTCACCAAAC
This sequence comes from Megalops atlanticus, assembly GCA_019176425.1. Taxonomy (NCBI): domain Eukaryota; kingdom Metazoa; phylum Chordata; class Actinopteri; order Elopiformes; family Megalopidae; genus Megalops; species Megalops atlanticus. The sequence goes on along the minus strand of CM032880.1, from coordinate 38,019,993 downwards.
AACACTGTTTTCTTCTTCAGGCTGGCAGAGATAAGCCTGGTGAAATCAGAGGCGCATTCATTTGCAACCAACAGAAAGGATGACACCACAACTGTACTTTCTGCAGTTTCTAGGAAAAGCTCAGGGTGACAGTACTCTCAATATGAAAATTAAACTAGACACACCACTCCAGACATTCATTTGCAACCAATAGAAAGGATAAAACTGAAATTGTGCTGCCCACAGATTCCAGGAAAAGGTTAGGATGACAATACTCTTAATATAAAAATCAAACTAGATAGATGAATGAAAAAACATCCACATCCAGCATCACTGGCTCATTTCAAACAAAACTTTGAACCTTAGAAATCTGGAGGTCTTGATCCCTTTCTCAAACGTACAGCTTTGTCCCTGCTTTGGATGTTTGTCAACTGTGTTTCCTGCTGTTATCACCAATCAACAATGCGCCCTGGCACAGCCATTATTGCTGACGTCAAACGGAAAATGGGCATGTGAGTCTCGGAATGATTAGTGCATGAATATTAAAGGTTTTAACTGACAAAATTAGACCACTGTAAGCGTAGCCCAGGTCTTTTATTTTTCCATAATTCTCTATTTTTAACCTCAGTTGAAACAGCGGCAGAATGGAGGTGGTGCGTCACACACAGCTTCCCTCTGCAGAACGCGAGTGCCCAGGCTGGCCAGCTGCTGTGTGTGGCTGCGTGAAATGTAACCCTTAAGCTGACTGGATGAGTGTCCCCGGCTCTGCTTCCCCGCACTGCTGGTCCATCTGGCTCTCCCACTGCCATGTGCCCGTCTCTAATTCCGGCTGGCTGTTCATGAGAAGGCAGAACTGGGCACCCCACACCCCTACCAGCACGGGCCCAGGTGATATTAACACAGATGGGCTGGAAGTGTCCAGGGTCTGTGTGTCCAGGTCTCAGGGAGGGGGGTTAGAGAGTAAAAGCAAGGAGAGTGAGGGTGAGGGAGAGAACAAAACCATTTTATTGAGCAAAGATTGATCAGCTAGTACTGTAAAAGACGAAAAGAAACTCCCTGCTGAACAAGAACAAATTCCATTCGGTTCCATTCTATTTGTGTATGGTGTGTGTGTGTGTGTGTGTGTGTGTGTGTGTGTGTGTGTGTGTGTGTGTGTGTGTGTGTGTGTCTGTTGGTCAATGCATTCTGTGTGAGTGACTCACCAATCTGCTCCCTTTGTCGTAGTGCAGTGTGTGTCTCAAAAACATTCTGAATAGAGACAACACCCTCCAAACCCTTGTCTCCTAATTCCTTCCTTCTTCACCTTTTGCAAGCAAGAAACCGTCACATGAGCTCTTGCAAGAGGAGCTGGCTTGTCATTTGGGTGCTTGATTCCAGTGAACTCTCATTCTTCACGTCAGAGCCTGCTCATCGTGACAGACGGAAATGAAGCTTTAAATGCACATTTTGTGTCACTTGCGTTTCTCGTGTTATCCCATTTCTACATCAAAAGGCCATTACTGGATGGGGATAAGTGCTTTCATTGTGGCAGTCCCTATGACTCCTATTCACGGAGTAACGTTCGGTGAAATGTGTCAGTGAATGGCACGGGAATAATAAAGATAATTATGAATTCATTCTCCGATTACAGCGCTTCTCCACCACTTCAGATAAGTCGAGGTTTAATTCCAACAATTCTCAGCACATGCCCCTCTGCTCACTTCCATACACCACAAGGTGCATTCTAAAGTGAGAAAATACAGGTTGTACAGCCTTTAGCACACATTCCAGTGCATAAAAACACATAAGGCATCACAGGGTCTATCTAAAAAACCACATTTTAAGGTTGTGTTTACAATGCAATCATGTGACAAATAAACATGCCAGTTATAATGTATTAGCAAAAATACATGAATTCCGTGTACCTTTAAGCTACTATACATTGAGGTACACAAGGTAAAACTGTAAATACCAATCATATACAATTTCAAAGACAGCTGCAGGTTGTAAAATTGCATAATACTGGCATATGTGTATCATCTATAGTGAGGTACTGACATTACTGACATGCAGTGGAACTCTATGGCCCTACTTCTCCAAAGTGAGGGACTGCAATCACTGATGTAGCGGTCTGCATCAGACCATGCAAGAATCAGGTGCAGGTCCATAAACATGCATTTGTACTGCATTTATTTATTGGTCAAAATGCATTAAGCCCATGGCGGTAAACGACAAGTATTTTGCAACTTCTGAAGGCCCTTGCACTTTGGATGTTTCTTCTGATTTTAATGGCTTATCTCAAGAAAAAAATGTTTTCTTTCTAGAAATAGCTCTGCTCTTATGTCTGGATTTGCTGATGCACATAAATAGTTGATAAGTGAAAATGTGATTTTTTTTTCTGTTTGGAAAAAAACAAAAATTTACCATGTTTTTTTTTTTTTGCTCAGAGCAGCGGCGTGATGGTTCAGAGAGGATACACACATATTGATTTGCTGTATATTCCATTCGGATTTTTACCAGCATTTGAGGAAACGGCAGTATAGCGTGTCCACCTGGGCAATGGGGAAAGATGTTATGACTCAGAAAAGGAATGCAAGACCAGAGAGAGCAGTAGTAAATCAAAGAAATACTGCAGGATATGGGAGAGATCTGGTGACACTCAAACAAAGATTACAGGACTGAGGAGACTTAGTGAGTCAGAGAGGGGGAGTGGTTGTAAAGGTTGGTGTAGTTGTACATCAGTGCGCGCAGTCACTAAAAGTCAATGCCCCACCCTGCCGATGGAGAAGATGAAGATGTTTCTACAAATCAAATGGAAGTTCAAAGAAAAGCATGGGGATGAACTGAAAGTGGAAAAATAGGCCTGATCCACTAAAAGGTCTAAACTCATATTGCATAAGAATAAAGTCTCGAAATGATGAGACCAAAAGAAAGACAGTCACTGGAAAAATACAGAGATGAATAATAAAGAATACTAACTCAGAATTAGGAAAAGATATCCTGTATAATGTCTTTCACAGCCGGCATGTACCATGTGTATACTCAATGTGATAAATATTTTATTGTTCTGACTAATGTGCGCTCCAGCCCTACATATAATTATACAGTTCCCTGGACTGTCATGCCAGTAATGCACTTTGGAGTTTGAATCTGAAATTGAGAAATCATGCAGGTAGGGAGAGATGGTGAGAGAGTACAAAACTGTGGCTGATGCAACTGATCCTGTATGTGTTAAATCCCGGAGATAAGACGATCACACAGAAACTGGAGGGATTATGCCCCACTTCACCATTGACTCTGAGAGGATAAGAACAGCAGGCTATGAAGTGTGCACTATATTGTCTTGGAAATTTTTTTATTATCCAATAAGAGAAAGAAGAGACTGCTGAGAAGTGGTATACTGCTTTGCTCTGGAGGTCACCTTTTAGGTGATGGCCTAATATCGCTGTGTGATGTAGAGAAGAAACCTGCCAGCTGTTGAGAAAAAAATTGCCATCCCATTTGATTTGAAAGTATAAACATGGTTGTTACAAATGTCTCTCAGAAATGGTTAAGCATCGTATCTGGGAGTCTGAAAAATGGCCAAACATAAGAGCCCTATTAGTATTCATCTGGCCCCCATCACACATTGTACCCCTGTCACAATTTAATTGAAATATCTACATACGTGGGATTGGTGTTGGAAATGAAGAAAAAGGAAAGAAAAGGATGAACACCGTGATTGCAGTCTGAAATGAACATCCACAGAGCTCACAGTTTTGTTTTGTTAGTTTTTTTTGAATGTCAGAATGCTTCTCTTTCGAATGATGGAGCATTGACTTCAATTCCTGAGTCAGTAATTAAAATAGATATAAGCTGTTTAGTGTTTAATGAGCCTGAAAAGAAAAGGGAATGTCAAACTGCTCCATAATCCTGCACTCATGAATTTGTGAATAGCAGCCTCCACTGTAATGGCTGGTGTGAGACGCCTCTGTGTGGGGGTCCTGGTGGCTGCCTGTTGTGAGCGATTATGCACTTGTATTGATAACAGACACAACAGAAAGAAGAGCATAAACGCACACTTCACATTACATTAATACTGCCTTTGTGTGCTCTGCTGACACAATGCAAGTTTAACAGTCAAAGATCATCAGCAGTGAAAAGAATTATTTGCCCCAATTTAGAAATTGGGTTTGAATTAACGTAATAGAATTTTTTTGTTAGAAGCTGATGGTAATATTTGAATTGATATCAACAATTCATAACAAGGAGAGAGGAGATTTTCATAGACTTTTCATACTCTGTATGGCTGTATGTATTCCACATGACCACAACGGAACATTCAAAAAAGGTTTGGCTCATTAAGAAATTGCCAGCCAAATTCCAAGCTTATTTCTAGCAGTTCAAAAAACATGTGCATGCATAATAAAATCATGTGACCAGTTTGAATCATTTGTACCATCCAAAGGCTGGCCCAGTTTTAACCTCACAATCCTGAAATGTGCAGTTTAGGGTGCTTGTAAATTTGACCATAATATTCATAATACACACAATATTATAATCAATTTTTTTCTTTCATTTTTTCCATTACAAACCTGGCAGCCACTAAAATAAAAGCAAAATGCCATGTGGGAAATGGGAAAAAACAGGACTTCATTGCATTCATTACTCAAAAATAAATAGCTCTGCAGTTAGATTGAACAGAGGCCTTGAGCTAAAATTTTCTCTGCTCTAGCTTCGCGGTCATATGCGCGTACAAGCACAGACACTAGTGCACAGCTTGAGGCCTGCTCCTGCCTCCATTTCTCTGACTCGGCCCTGGAGTGATTTCGCTACGGGCGCTCTGGCCACCGCTGCCTTGTGAGTCTTCCTCACAGATCGCGAGCACGCATGCCCTCCGCACGAGGGACAGAGGCAGAGAAGCAGGCCGGCGCCTGGCTTGCATCATCCCTAAGTCAATGTGACATGCTTTCTTTTTGGGTAAAATGCTCCTGTCCACAGAGGGAGGACACGCTGTGTGATTCCCGCTGTCTGGTGCCTTGATGCAGTGATCAGGGCCAAATGGCTGGTCACAACCCGGCCAGTCCAGGGTCGCGTGACACAGCTGGGAAGCAAAACGTTTCAGTCTGTGAGGACACTGCTCCCCAGGCACACGTGGCGAGAGTCTTGTCTTCCCTGCACACCCAGAAAATTGTATGATGCTGTATGTGCTGAAACACCCCAGCACAGCAGCACAGTACAGTACAGCACGGCATGTTCCGTTTACAAGGCCAGATGAAAACGCCTGTCACAATATGCCTGATAAGTAGGCTTGTCTTTGTTATGGAACATCCCGGTATATGACAGCAGTCTAACTACTTTGTGTTCTCTTTTGTTATGGAACTCTTTTAGTTTGTTATCTAACTCTTTTAGTGCCTTTCATGCTAGTCACGCACATATGTCCTATTAATACATATATAAACATTAAAGGACTGAAGTGAAAGGAAAACCTGACTTATGGTTATGGCCAGTCACAAAGGTGATGCCACTGGCAGTGCGCTCTCCCATCACAGGAAGGGAAAAAAAGAAAATATTCATGACTTTCGTCTGTCCCCATCCTCTAAATCATGGTGTAAATGGAAATTACATCCTCATGGTATGCAGCAAAACATTTAGCCTGCATTAATAATATTGGTAATTTAAGTGATGGCTTCCTTTTGTCTCGATGCTGTCTTGTGATGGTACCTTTGAGTTTTTTTGTGATCAATAACCAGCTTGGCTACCATTGATAAGTAGCTATCACCTATCTCCTAATCTCTCTGTAGTACTTCCTAGTTGTAGCTGTCTGCTTATCTGTGTGGCATCACTCAAGAGTTTAAACTGAAGAGCTGTTAATTTTGCTGCCCTGGGCCTGGCGGACTGGTGTAATTGACTTCTATAGCAAAATAAGAAGGGAAATGAAGATCAATACACATCTGAAGTTAATTAAGGGAACTCTTAAGATGCACACACTCAAATTGTTTATCATACTGTGGTCATTCATCCATGACACAATACCATTAATTTCTCAGATCAAAACTCTATGACTAATAATAATAATAATAATAATAATAATAATAATAATAAAAATAATAATAAATAAAGCATTGTATCTGTCTGTATTTTTTCAAAACATCTTGTTTAGTATCTCCGTTTATCTCCAAAATCTATAGTCACTATTCATCTAGTGATGCATGAATGCAATAAGCTGGCTGGTGGTGCTTACCTAACATTACTCAAAATAATACATTTAAAGAGGCATAACTATATGAGCTAGAGCTGCTCGATTACGGCAAAATCATAATCATGATTATTTTGGTCAATATTGAGATCACGATTATTTAACACAATTACTCATTGACTTTGGAAACATCATGCATTTATTGAACTTTTAATCTTTTCGCACATAACTTATTTTATGTTATGTAGTGCACGTGTTACGTTATATAGTTTGTTAAGTTTTCATTAGCGTTATGAAGCTTCTCATAGTTTTCACCGCAGCATTTCCTATATTTTTTAATGTTATATATATATATATATATATATATATATATATATATATATATATATATATATATATATATATATATATATATATATATATATATATATATATATATATGTACACACATTTCAATAAAGAATGCGGCACAATAATCTTTTTATCTCGATTATCTTGTTTTCATAATCATTGTAAGCCAAAATCGTAATTGAAAATAAAATTTGATTAATCGCCCCGCCCTCATATGAGCTATGTACATGTAACTGCATCTGGTTTTCCAGTTCATGTTTCTGATGCAATCAACCACTGCAAATCTCACTAATGGCAGATCAGAAGACCCTTGCAGCAATTAAATGCACTGACAGTGACCAAAGATCCTGATCACTGTCGCCATGGAAACATCTGCATTGCTATTTAGCGATCTACAACCATATTGCGAACACATGGTTGCGTGTATGTGTAGTCCAGAATGTTCTGCAGCGATTGAAGGGCCTGAATCAGTTCCCAGAGATGTGCTCTGGCAGTGACTCCCTTGTCTGCTCACTGAACAGAACTGTGAGCGAGTGCAGAGGGAAGGGAGGGAATGCTAAGAGCAGTGGTTAAAGAGAGGGATGGGGTGAGGAGGGAGGGATGGCAAGAGTGAGGGAGGAGAGGGAGGAGAGGCAGAACAGGCGGAACGGGGGAGGAGGGGCGGTGCAGCAGGTTTGCAGTATGATCGGTGATCTCAGGTGCAAGCAAAAGGGAAGAGCCTCACAGACAGATGCATTGAGATTCAGCAGCCAGCCTGCCTGCTGCGCTGTCTGTTTCACGCTCCTGATGAAACGGTCAGGCTACAGCGAAGAGAGTGCCTGCATCATCCCTGACACAGATGCGAGTGTGCCTGTGTCAGAGTCAGCCTCATGAAGTCATAAAGTGCCTGTGTCTGCGTGTGTGTGTGTGTGTGTGTGTGTGTGTGTGTATGTGTGTGTGACAGAGAGAGAGTAGGGATAAGTGTGAGTGTGTGCATGTGTATGTGTGAGGGAGAGAGTAGGGATGTGTGAGTGTGTATGTGTGTGCACATGTGTGTGTGTGTGTGTGTGTGTGTGTGTGTGGATACACATAAATGCATGCATGCAAGCGTACATGTAAGTGTGTGTACTTGCAAGCTGCTGTGCATGTGTGCAAGAGTGTGGGTGGTGCCCATTCATATATGAGCATTTTTGCATATTTTCGCTTTCAAACATTCATATCAGTGCTGGTATGATATGGTTATGACAGAGATGTGGTAAATTTGTTTCCAGCACACATACACACACCAAAAAGAAAAATCTATAGAGGACAGCGTGGCTGACCAGATCCCGGAGAGACAGAGGGAATTCTGGGAGGAAGCTGGGTGTCATAAAGTGAGAGCCTGAGTAATGAGCATCACAGCTGGGGCAGACACTCGCGCTTCTTCCCTGGAGGGGTCCTGTGTGTCTGCGTCCCGCTCAACATCACAGCATCTCCTGCTGACTGGACCGCCCGGGGGCATATAACAGGAGCTTGGCCAAATCAGAGAGGAGCCACAATCTGATGAAACTCTGCCACGTCAACATTACAACTGCATCCTGCGACACTGCATTATTTCACCATGTTGCCTTATGGAATGAAGACCTGGGCATTTCCACTTGTATTTAAGTGGACAGCATTCTTCTTCTGCAATAGTATGTCAACGGCAGCGATTGAGGGCTGGCTCATTATTATTTACAATCTTTCCCCTATTCAGTGCCAGCCACAGAGTTTTATCTTGTTAAAAATGGCAGGGGGTACGTGTTGTGTGAGTGGGATGGGTAAGCACGAGGCCTCCCCCGTCACCAACAGACACACACACACACACACACACACACACACACGCACGCGGGCTCAGTGCCCTGACTGGTGATAACAGTACGAGCATCTGTTAGCTTCTGTAATCCACCCAGATCTGAGCTCCACGAACATCTGCTGCAGAGTCCTGAGGAGGAGCTGGGCAGAACGCGAGGGTTCTTATCCTCTGTGAACTCGACTCTCCATCAAGTGAAACCGCTCCTCTAATTAACTGTCTGCTGGGGTGTGAGTGTGCCCTACCTCGTGCCACAGAGGAGAAGGGGCAAGGCAGAGATCGACTTAGACAGGGGGTAGGGATGAGATTTACATGAGGGAGAGGAGGGAATTGGGCTGGTTGGGCGGGAACATTGGGTCAGTCTGTGTTCCGGCAAAACACTTGGGAAGTACTTGTTAAATTAATACAATGCGTTAAGACCTGTTTTTTGGATTCAGTCTCATCAGTGCCCCCCTGAAACAGACACTCTGTCCCCATGCCAGGACAGCACTCTTTGCAGCACTATGGAGTGGCATTGAAATAGAGCGACTGCAGAAACAGACATCCTGCTCTGTTCCTGGGAAAAAAAAACGGAGCAGGAATACTTAGGGAGTCTCACATGTGTAGACGAAGGGGCTGCCATGTCCTCAAAGTTATGGCCCATTTTCAGGGTATTGGAGGCTAGCCAACCAGTGGCAGGGTGAAGCAAGGTTCGGGGAGGAGGGTGGGGGGGGACTCTGGACTCCCAACGCAGGGCTTTTTTTTCACGCCGTGTGCCGGGGAGGCTGGGTGTTTCAAAGCGTATCTCGGCTTGCTGTTAATCATGGAGATGGCTGAAGATTACAGCACGTCCACTGCATTAGTTAAGTGAAAGACGGATGCTTTAGGAGTAAATCCCTCTCTAAAGCCATGTCTTCGATTACATCTCCTGCTTAAAACTCAAATTGACAGCCCAGAGCCGATTTGGCCCAGACCAGTTGAATTCCTTTGAGGGATGAAGGACGGCGCTCCGCAGACCTGCGTCCAGAAACCAGGAGGAGGGCTTAGGCCCTCAGTGGGTCCTACCAAAGGGGAATTTCTTATTGTCCAACGTCCAGACCGTTGTGGTGCACACATGCTTATATTTCCACAGCTGATGTATTAATCATCTGAGGTGGCAAGCTGCTTGATCTCTTAGGAAAGGGTTTACTGTCAGCTCTAGGCAGTCTGTAGGTTGAACATAATCTGAAAGGTTTGAAATAATCTGAAAGATCTGGTTGAAGAATGCTAAGAGACATGGTTACGACAAAGCACCATAGTGTGTGTGAGTTCATGAGTGCTAACGATCGGCTAACGATTAAAAAATCTGATCAGGGAGAAGTACTCAGACACTTAACCATCTGCAAATTGAATGGTTGTTATTTCACAATGTGTCTGTAATAGTTACAGCTCCCCTTATACCAAGTAATGGTCATTAATGTCTGCTGAGTAGGTCTATTTGGCGGGCTGAAAGCACACAAAGTCACAAAACGTACATAATGTGGGGCAGAGGGTCACAAGTTCAAGTACGGATATTTCACACCACAGTCCTCATATGAGATAAAATGGGAACCGACAAAGAAGCTGCAATGCCTCCTGGGGAACCTACACGGGGATCTCTGTGGCTTAGAAAATGTGAGCCAACTTCAGGGAAACAAATTAATAAATGGACCCTGTGAACTGTTGAATCTGTCACCATCATACCCTGCATAGTACAGGCCTTTACCAAAGCCAACACTTGGGTCCATTCCTTTACCCTGAGTAATGGAGGCTTCAGTTAACAATGGCGCATGACGGAGACAGGAAATATATGAACACAAAGCAAGAGTAAACTTTCAAGGATCAACTGACAATGGAACTGGATCAGGACTGGACTGGCTTACAGTAAAACAAGACAGCATCAAAACATGGCACTGCATATGTGACAAGCACTGTATGTGCACTGGGTTAATAGGAGAAAATACATGGATTTTAAAAAAATATTACATTGCAAACCTGTTAAGGTTGTCAGTGTAGCTGTGTAACATTAGGCTGGAATTATTAAGGTAAAATACTGTTTGCAGATACACTGTGGACACTGTGGAAGTATTTGTGGCAATTTAATTTAATTCTGAATCATTCAACCCATTCAACCAACCCTGAACGTTGCACAGGGAGTGGTTATATGGGTATATGTATCAAATATCAAATTCATCCAATGCTCTGCACATTTATAAATCATGGCTAAACTAATTATATTTAACTATTAATTTGTCTTTTGCCATTGACAAAATCAGAGTACATATATATTTGATACAGACCAATATCAGTGACAGATCCTTACCTTCAAATAGTCAGATGCATATTGGTATTAAAACTGTTCCCAAAATTTTTATATCACAAAGGAAAGAAATGTTTGCTCTTCAGTTTGCCTTTAAAGTATGATCACATAATCACAGACTCAAAGGGAAAAAAACATCAGTAGAGTTATTATTCCAATAAACAGCTGGAGAAGTTACAGCAGAGTGAGTACCAGAGGAAGAATGGCTGTTCAAATCCTGTATAAATGTCACTGCAAAACTGATACTTACTGCATGACAGACCATTTGTTGTCTGTAAACGTAAAAGGTACTTTTAGCAAGTTGAGTTGGTTTTCTTTTTTGGGGTGGTACTCTCACAGAACCATTTGACTCCAAGGCCAGAGACCAAATCTCTCATATGCTGTAACAGGCTTATCGTTCCTAAATAAAACCCCAGAAGGAAATCGAAAAAAATTGAACCTTTTCAGCGCTTTCAAAATAATCGCCCCTTCACACAACTTAAACAGCTTTCATTCATCACACATGTATGAATGTTTCCACGTCAGTGCAATGTGGAAAGTAATTAGCTTTGCGTGAGCACAGAATATCTCCGTAGCTCTCTGTGTGTCTGTGTGCCAGTGTCTGAGGTTGTTAGAGAGAGGGCTTTTGAGCACATTTCCAGGCACTTAAAAGGGTCTAGCTAGGTTATAAGGGATGTTACCAAGCGGAATAAGCATGTCGAGAAGATTAACAGGGCAATCTCCTGCTATGTAATATTAGAAAGAGAATTAACACCAGTGACAGATGCCATCCACCAAGTGCTTTTAAGTGCTTGAAGGATTAAAGTGTGTATATATATATATATATATACATATGTATATATATATAAAGAGTCTATTTGCATCTTTCTGCTGGACTTGTAGTAATATGTAGGCCTCTGTGAATGGATGTATGGATCTGGTTGGCCCTGTAATGGACTGGCTGTGAGCACGGTCTCTTGCCTTATTTAAGACTATAAATAAAACTTTGATCCCTTAGGTCCCTGTCTGTTTCCAGGATGGGTGTGTGTGGGGCTGGGGGGAGGGGAAGGGGGAGGGGGGGACACTGTATCAGGCAAATGACAGTGGAGGGCTGGCAGAGTATCTGAGGTGCACTGACACGTGTCACCAAGCTGGAGACTGAGAGAGTGAGAGAGAGAGAACCACAGTGGAGTTGGTCCTCACTCAATGCTAACCCGGTTAATTTCTATTGACAAAGGCAAGGTACTGTGCTTGAGCACCACCAATCAATCACTGCTGCAGCCCAGGGACCGGCACACTGCCCCGCCCCCTCGATTTCTCCCACCACTCAATCAAACACCCCTGACAGCCCAGTGTCCGAGCTAGGACAGATAACAACTGTCATTGCAATGTCCGAATTATCACGGATGATCACTGTGAGAACTGACGGGGCTTCATATCTCAGAGCTGGGGGGACAGGGAGGAGGGGCAGAGGAGTAGGCGGGAGGTGGCCCACCTGACACTCACTTGATCATTGATATGACGGAGCATTTGTCGTGATTAAGACAGGCCATGATTAATGCTCCCCATTAAAACTCTTACACAGCGCATACATCCCACATGGCTTTGTACACACTGAGAGCTAAAGCTGTGATCGCTTTAACATTATGTAAAGGATTACCAGAATGCTGGACCAAACAGCACTGGACATTTGCATTTAAAACAATTTTTTCATGCAATATGTTCCATTTCCCTGTGCACTTATATGTGAGAATGCATTGGCTAATGTTAGTTCTTCACCAAGGCATGTGTGAGACACACACCCATTCAGCAGTCCATCCTCAGATTGAATGATTACATTATTACATTAAAATTAGGGGGTCACATTTTGGTCAAAGCCATAATGATTTTTTTTTCCCATGCAAACCTCCCTGCGGTTTGTTATATTCAGACTAAATGAATCTTGTGAAAAGTTCAAGTGGCTTCCCACAACGCTGTTCACCTGATGCAGGTGTCTGACTCATGCATAATATACAAGGACAACAGCTGGAGTCTCATCTAACACTCAGTGAAAAATGATGTCGTGTTTTCTCTCCATACACCCTCCATGAACATTACAGTTATGGAGCGTGAAAAGGAAGTCCTGCTTAGATCTAACGGAACATTGTGATAGAGAGAGGGGGTAGGAAACTTACATTTAAGGAACAACAAAAGCGTGAAAGAAAAAGACACTATCAGAGAAAAGATCCACCCTGCTGCAAGCATTTCCTGATCAGACACGCTTGCAGAGAGCTAATGTTTGCAGTCTTTGCTCCGCAGAGATTTTCGACTTTAACCTAATCCATCCGCTGCATGCCCAAGCATCACTGTATTGACCATATCAATAACTATAAAACACCACACCGGCCAACAGCAGCTCAGTGGACACAGGGGACAGCATAAAGCTGAGTGACAACTTTGCAGCGGTCAGTATTTATTTTACAATGTACTGCAGACAAAGAGTAGACGAGCAGTCAATGTAAATACAAGGAGTCAAAATACATTTTGTTAGTTGTAATAGGGCTCAGTCATAGCTGAGAGACAGGGAGTAGGAATGGAGAAAGCAAGAGAGAATTTTTAAGAGATGAAAGGTATTATGAGAGCTAAAATTCACATCCCTTCTTCTTGGTTGAATTGTTCACGAAGTATTCATCGCTAATGATGCTAGCTGCTTTTCTATGCGGCAAAGTGTTGGTGAGAAAAATAATTTTGAATTTACATCAAATTTAATCATAGTTACAATCTGCATACAGCTCTGCGTCCATCTCCACACCCATTACTCTTGTTTGAATTACTCATGAATTCGTCATTGCATAGATATGGAATACATATCACAAGAAAGAGTGGAACCAGAGCTTTGTAATGATGCTTTCTGATGATACTAGTTGTTTCTCTGTGCGACAAAGTGTTGTCGAGTAATCACAGAAAATGTCCGCATTGTCTCCAATATAGGGCTGACGTTACATCCCACTTTGTATGAAAAATAAACACAAACTCCTGTAATCTGCATGGAAAACTTTATTATGAATAATCGTCATACGCGGATCCATAAGTTTTGTATGTTTGTCTGACGCTACCCAAGTTGCCAGATCGTCTATGAAACAGTCTACACACACAAGCCACACACTACATACAATTATTTATTATCCACCCCACCCACTGAAAAAAAATCCCGTATTTTGAAACCTAAATGTTGGCAGGTATGGGTAGGGGGGACACCCCGATTGCCACCGGGTATTTCGCACATGTAGATATGAGTAACCCTTTATGTTTCATTGTTTGTTTTACAGATGATCTGCTATTATCATGAATGGTAATAGTGGTTATTATTATTAGTAGTAGTGGTAGTAGTAATAGTAGTAGTATTAGTCTATCATGAACTCTATCAGAAACATAAATATTAAAAAATGATGTTGTTCTGAATAACTTTTTAAAATATTACAAAAACATCTTTTAATATAACAGTCATAGCAGCATTTTAGATTCACAATTGCAGAAAATAAATAAATAAAATAAAATTATAATGTAGTTACACCTAGAACTGCCACAAGCAATCTTTTTGGCTATGAAGTTTTCAGTGCTTTTGATCAAATTTGATCAACATCAGGAAATTGTGTGACATTTTATTCTCAGTTGAGTCACAATACATTACAAAAGCTTGCTTTCGTTGACCTTAGAGTCATTGCTCATGCTGATATTTACCCACTGGTGTGCCCTACAATTCCTTCGTTTAAAATTTACATGCACATTAGCATACTTTCTTAAATATCAAATTGTTGTGAATTGTCTCTCTAGTGAGCCTTCCAGCCAGCTGTGTGCTACAATTTGATTATTTTGCATTGTATACTACAAACTCTGAGTTTCTAGCATCTTTTCAGTGGAAGTTTTAAAATGGTTGTGAGGAAAAAAACTGCAGCAAATTCTAAAATTCACACTGAAATTAAGATGTTTCCATCAGCCTCTAATTTGAAGAGGAGTATTTCTTGCTTGATATATATCTTGTAATAAGTGTCATGGTACTTACAATGACCACATTGAACAAGGACCTTAGTTTAAGGTCTCATCTGAATTGACATCTCCCACAGTACAGTGTCCCCCTCAAGGAAAGGGAAACAATTTGGTCAAGTTTGGTCAACAATTTTGGTCAACAATTTTGGGAAGACTGTCCCCCTACTGGTATCAACCAGTCAAACCCAAACCCAAACCTACTTAGCTGTGTGCATGAGGCATACACATGGGGCTATGGTGGTATGGCTACTGGCAGGATCACCAAACAGTTATATTTGAAACCACATTCTAAATTGTGTTCTTGTATTTGTGAAAACTATGCCATTCTCTAGGGAATGTGAACATGAAAACATCAATTGTCTTTTCATTTCATAGTTGTTTCTCACAATAGAACCTCTTTCAGACTCAGATTAATAGGACCATTGCATACTGCCTGCTAATTCCTCTCATTTTTATAAAATAGTTTCTGTATAAAGATTGCACTTAATGATGATAGAAATCATAACTAAGGTTAGCTCCAAACTGGACATGCATAAGATTTAGGGCTAAGGTGTCTTACTACTGTAATAATTGGATTTACATCAAAGTCTTATTAAGTTATGAGCATTATTACATTATTATGGGAAAATCCAATGAAATGTTAGGTCTGCCTTTTCAAGACATTTCCCTCAATGACTGATTCAGTCTAAACCACCTTGGTTATGGAAATCAACATGATTCAGGAGAACAAGAAGATCCTAGCTAACCTCCTCAGCTGCTAATCTCTCTCACAGAAAAAAAGAAGCCACTGATCAGTACAGCCCTGTAGATATCATTAGTTACTTTAAAATGACGACTATTTAATCTAATTTACCTGACAACAAAAATCTGAAATTTCATCTACATATAAATTTTAAAAGATACCATTGTTATAATGCTTAGAATTGTTAAGAAAATGTGCCCTTTACAAAAACATGTTGTAACTTAAGTAACAAATGGTTACTTACTGGTAAAACACACCCCTCATTTTACTTTTATGTGAACTTGCCAAAGTCCCCCTGTTATCTCCCCTGTTACCTCTCCTGCCCAGTCACTGTTTTGCCATATTGACAGTGCTCTCAAAAGTGTTTGCACAATTTACACTATAAAATAAAATCTGTAAGGCTTGATAAAACTGTAAAATGACATCATGATTTTTCTTCATATGAGACTTCCCATAGCGGTTATTCTGGAAAGGTTTTACAATCGTCCGTCAGGTCAGCACTACTTTTACACAAAACAAATATCTGCCAAGCACCACCTCGGAGTCTGTGTCAAGCTGTTGACAGGTGCCGCTATTAAAGCCAAAGGTTATGGAAGAACGGTAGGTGTGCAGACATCTTTGACTTTAAAGCACCTGTACGAGAAATGCTTTCTGTATGGCTGCACAACATTCTGGGAAAAGAGCCTTAAATTGAAGTTTTATTTTGTTTTTTCTCTGTTATGTTAAAAAAAACAGTGCCCATCTCCATGACAGACAGCAGTCATATATTTTTTCTGACAATGGTTTCAATTTATGCTAAAGGAATGTCTCAGATAACAAAAGGTCTGTCAGTATGTGATGGTCTTGTACTCTTTTGAGCATAACCAAAAACAGAGAGCCAGTGTTTGGCTGTGTTTATACTCTGTGTGGGCAGGACTGTGCAGTGTGTAGGGAGGGTGACCAATCACCTCTCTGACTAATGAGGTGATGTAATACTTATACAACAATCGTATCCAGGTCAGGCATTAATGATTATTTGATGCTAAAGACATTCAATCCATATCCCAAATCTGTATTCTTTTTTAAAAACATGCACACATGAAGTGATCCATTTTGTTTGAAGTTCAGTAGACAAACACTTTGTTTTGATAGTATTTGTTGATATTACAGGAATCATTGGTGGTGTAGCAATATCTGTATAGTCATGGATGGCAGCAGGAAATGTGTGGCAAAAATATTGATGGCTTCAAAATACACTGTGAATTTCTGTCAGAGGATCACATAGACAAACTGAATAATATTTCTAAGACAAGATATGTTGAAAAAGGGCTCTTATTGGCAGAACTGATCCTTATTGGAGACAAGAGAATGGTAATTTGTGATTGCATTAGTCTCCCTTGGTTCACTTCTCCAGACATAGCAAAGTATTTATTCATCATGGTGAAAAGGACTTTTTCCCTTTTTTCTGTACAGTCCCTGTTATTCAAAAGCCTGAAAGAAAGGAAATGGAAGAGGTTGTCTGTGAGGGGAATGTGTGTAGCTGTCTGACTCTGCTGTCATCTTTGGAAAAGGATACATGCTATAATACAGGTGAGATGGCATGCATAAAAAGTGAATGAATCACAAATGAAACATGAACATTTATCAAATCTGGAATGGTTCCAACGGGAGTCTAGCTAGCTAAGCAGACAATGAGGATGAGACGCAGGGGAAAAGTGAGAACCAATAATCCACCACTCCTTTCACATTTGTGGATTTTGGGGTTGAAATACCTGCTATGAAGCAAAAGACAGGCATAGACATGAAAACAAAACTAGTTTGCGGACAGCTCATCTACATGTCTCTTGGCTCCTTGGAGGACCGTAGCAACAGGCAGTCTCATGTGGCCTTCTAGATGACTCTTGAAAGGCAAGACTTGACTAATACACATTGATCTGGATTCGATCTTCTATCAGTGCAGCTTGTTCCACTTTGTTATTGATTTATGGACTGGTTGATGTTCCTAATCTGAAAACCTGAACTGAAAGAAAAAGGTATTTTGAAACCGCACCATAACGCAAATCGCTTGCAAGTGAACTTGCCCTTAAAATGCTCCTTAAATATTCGCTCTCGCTCTCGCACTTCACTAATATGATCATTCTGCCTGAAATCACACATGTCTCTGGCAAGGTATAAAACAAAACTTTCCTGCAAAGACTCGAGGAGGTAAGTGAAAATAGCTACAGGTGTGACAGAGGTGGCATTCCCCTTAGAGAGAGCTTAATTAGATCATGTGCAATATTGTTGCATGCTACAGCCCATCAGCACTGAGTAGTTGAGCCTTAGACCAACCTTTTGTGAAGGTTACTATGACAACATTGGACGCTAGAGCTTACAGTTGCAATGCAGGTACTGAATCACTTACATACTTGGAGCATTTACAGATGTGAATACAATACACTAGAGGCAACTTTTGTTCAGATTATATCACACAATTTAACCCTTCACAATAACTGAAATTGTATTGTGCCCTCTAAATCCCTCACCATGTTACTCTATGCTGGTAATTCACCTTTGGACCTGGGCTCCCCCTAGACTGCAATGCAATTCACATGTGTGTGTGTGAATGAAACAAAGTCTCTGATTGACAGCCTGTGGTTCAATCCATGAGATGCTTTGGGGACCTGAAATTAAACAATTGTGTCACTGTCCCAAAGATTCTGCAGAACCCATGACCAAAGGTGAATTACAAGAAACAGAGGAACACGATATCTCACACATCATATGTTGTGAGAATTCACGTGCTGGATTTACAAAAAGAGACAAATCTTTAATTTAAATAGCAATATTGCTAGTGACAGAAGGAACTGGAAAAACGGTCTGAATGGTAGGGGAGATATAGTGACTATGGTGTGGTATAGTATAGCGACATATCCTTAATAATGTCTCATGTCAACATTGACAATTAACTGCAGGACACACTAATATTACAGTCTTGATAAAAAGAATGAAATGCAAGTGTGTACCAGGTTTACTAAGCCTAAGATCTCAACATGGTTAAAATTCACATTTGGTTTGCCAAATGAGCATTTGTGAATTGAACATGCCCTTCTACATGTTGTAAACTATCAATCATTCAGTGTGCCCAATGGTATTCAATATGAAATGCATGCTAAAAACCATGCAGGTTAAGTGCTATTCATGCACAGTTAAAACAACTGATGCTCTTCACAACAGAAGAGGATCAGCCCACAAAACAGTGGTGTGAGTGTGCTGCTAACGTTACCGGTATTGAGAAAGGACCTGGCCATTCTTGATTCAGAGCACATGCTAACAGTCCCGGAGGTCAGCAGTTGCGTCCTCGCCGGCCGTCTGTCCCCGGCGGGGCTGTGTCAGGTGGTCACACCCATACCGGGATGAGGCTCAAATCTGGCTTATCGCACACATCATCATTTTCCCTCCACAGGGTGCAGGGGCTTATGACTCTCAAGGGGTCTGTGGTTTGACCAAGATAAGCCTCCGCTCTCTCCGAAATCTCCACGAATAGAGACAGGCTGCTGATGTTAGTAGAACAGCCTCCCTAGCGGCTCCCTATAATGTCAACTTCTCCAGAAAAGGGAGCCTTAAAACTCTTTAAAAGGCAGCCCTTGTGTCAAAATGCTACAGTAAGAGGCTTGTCTGCATTTAAAAAAATACCATCCTACCTGGGTCAATAAGAGAGAGAAAGAGAAGAGGTATTAACATTTCTGAAAGCTTATTAAGAGATTAATATTCCACCTCTATAAAACTCCTATTGTTCAAATACCACTGCGATTATCTGAAATCATACTACAACAGCGTACCCAGCAGTGAGATGATTCATATAGGGAGGATTAATACATGAAGGGAGCGAAAACATGTGATCACCTGTGGGGAGGCCAGCGTGTTTAGCACTCAATACAGCAACAATAAAGACAAGGTCAGATCAGAGAGCATTCATTTTCCCTTCCTTCAATGTACAACAAAGAAAACAGGGTTGGGATTTGGAGCAGCCTGGTTGTTAAGGTCTCACTGGTTTGAGCCTCACTCTGTGCAGGACACAGAGTCCTTACTTCACTGCGGTTCTGAGAGGCAATACTTTTCCTTATTAAACAATAAAACCCGCAGATTGCATTCCTTTGTTAAGATCTCAGCTTATCTACGTTACTGGAAGCAACTCTCACAGCATCAAAGCTTGATGACTTAGCTCTATAACAGTCAAAAAGCATTCTTTTTCTGTTCAAAAATAATGTTCTGTTCTACATTCATTGTAACATGTAGCACAGAAATATAGAAGTGGCAACTGAATTTGTTTCTAGTATTTTCATTGTCATTCAGAGAAGGAGAATGGGGTGGTGTGTGATCCTCAGCGTCATTACTATGATTCAACAAAACTGGTCACTATGGTCTCCTTGGAGGAATGATCTCAGGGATCAGAAAATGCCCATATACCAGCCTTAACCGATCAATATTTAATGTTTGAATGGCACCTTGATACCCAACGTCACAGTGTGAATTGCTTAGGTTTTAAATAGGAAGCATTCTTTAGGAAGCAAGTTTTTTGGCCTTAAATGTCCAATTTGTCAGGATAAAATGCTGTGTTGCTTTGAAAAAGATTCGGTTCCAATATCATGACCGAAACAGAAGTGGAAAAAATCTATTGGTGAAAATCTAAAATCTAAAATCTAAAATCAATTGGTGAAAATCGAAAATCTAGTCCGATTTTCACTCTGAATTTCACTTTAAGCTTCTTCAGAGGAAACATGGCCGATACAACTAAAGTTTACTGTTTACATTAATGTTAACAGTTACATTAACATTATATTAAGATTTTTCATACAAGGGAGAGTGCCTTGTTCACAGTTTCTTGCAAAGCATCCTTTTGATAAGGCAAGTAGGATGAGAAAATGAAGGGTCAGCTTCAACAAAAAGGCATACCACTGTGAAAGCAAACAGCTCTCACTTCACTGCACTCACAAATGATGTAGAGAAAGTGGCTAGGACCTCCTTTGCGGTCTATATTGCATCAAGTTTCTGTTGAGGACATTGTGTTAGAAGTGGTCATACAGATTGCATTCTTTTCATGCCTCCAATATAATGTTTACATGCATGCAGGTATACACACACATACATGTACAAAAGCAGGCAAGATAGGTATCTTGTTAAGAACAGCTGAATAGATAACTTGCTTATAAGTACATTTAAAGTGGTGGATGGCATGAATGAAAACAGTGGCGTTGTGCCAATCAATTTAGGTGGGCACGTGCCCACCCAATATTTTGTAAAAATGTTTTAATAATTATTCAATAATCAATCAATAACCTGCCTACATCCTTAAGCCTGCAGTCAGGATAACCCGGCCTAAGTTTAGCTGAAATGAGCGAGCTTCCTCCGCCAGATCGCACCTCTTAATCACCTCCCCCATCCTCCACCCTTCTTCCCGTCTTCTACTGATAACTCCCCATCATCCACGAGTTCATCTCACATCGCAGTGGCAGTAAACAAGGTTAGCTATATTTAGCTGTTCACAATTGCTAGCCAAACAAATGTGCTGCTGCAAGAATAAGAAGGCAACTGAATTGATCCTGTGTTGTCCCACAGACATATGCTGCAGTAGCCTAAAACTGTCAAAATATATCACGCACATGTCTACATGACTAGCATAGACATGTGAAGCTGCTTTATCAACTTATGTTAATGTTAGCTAGCTAACGTTAGCCAGCAAGGTCTCCCATCCTTAGTTATAATGGCAGACCAGCTACAGCTCGTTTGTCAGTTTGTAGTTTTGCCTGTACCAATTACACTGTCTGTCAGTGCTTGCTAGCTAGCCACCAACACAACACAGCCTTTTCCATCTCCATGTCACGTATTTTGAGTATAACTAGCGAACTATTATCTGGCTGACGTTAACTAGCTAGCTAGCTAGATGTTACACTGCCAAACTTGCTTACTTCATTTCATGCTCGCCGCATAATGCACTACGGGAACCATAAATAATTACATAGTTTGGTATCTACTTACATGGTGTGTTTTTGCCAATTAATTTATGAGCCAGTTGTTTTTTGTGGCCGTGTGATTGTTCTGCGTGCCTTGTTCTTAACAGTAGTCTATGTAGTAACTTTCCACAGGGCACATAGGCCTACAGAATTTGACTTTAGTTACCCACTTGTTGCTATTGTTGAATGTATGACCATCATCCTGTCAGTGCCTATTTTATATTATTGTATTATTTCCACTGGTAGTATGAAGCAGAAAAAGTTAGAGGCGTTTTATGGATTAAAAAATGACAGGACAGGACAGGACAAGGCAGATTTTGACCAAACAGAAGATGTTCCTGAAGCTTCATGCTCCAGCAAGGGCCAGCTATGCGGTAAGCTATTCAGGTTATGAAAAACCTGAAAAAAAAAACTAAATTAAATCCTTGTGTTAATACGATTAAGATTAAAGGAACATTAATATATGTGTATGTTATTTTTTATGTCTTGTGTGTGGTTCTGAACATGTCTGAAAATGGTGCCCACCCACAAATTTGGTTTGCATGATGCCCCTGAATGAAAACATGACTAAGATAGGCCTGTATTATCATCTTTATTCATCTTTGTCATTTCATTCATCACTACAGTGTACAGGGATGTTTATTTACTCTGGTCAGAATGAACTGGGCCATGCACAGAACACAGCCTAAGGCTGGAACTTCATGGACATACACATGCCTAACAGTACTAATACCAGTGGTCCCTACCAGAGAGCTGTGGAGTAGTACTTTATTATTGGCAAGTGGGTCAACCTTTTGTTTCATCCTATGTTAATGTTCTGCCTACAAGGAGATGGTATCCCAGGGAATCCATGCCCAGGAGAGAGATGATATGAAAGAACCAACCCCCTCTAACAGGCTTGTCCTCTGCTACCCTCTCACAAGCCTGTGAAAAGAGACGAAAGAGCTCTGCTGGAAATGGTATCCTCTGGGCTAAAGTGTGGAGTAGTCTCACAAGCTCTTTTCACCAAAGGGTCTTTTGAGGTCCCATGGTACATTAGAATGAGAGAGCCAACCGAGCTGCACAAAAAAGTGTAGAAAGCCAACCAAAACAAGCAAACCTGGAAAGGACTATGTCTGAACCTGAAGCAGAGAAGAGCTCAGGAGAGTTTCACTTGTGTGGAGGTCAACAAGGTCAGGCAGTGCACCCCATGCATTGACAGGAGCTTCATATTGGAGGCTCCACTCAAAAGGAACTAGCACTAACAGGCATCTCCTTATGTACAAGATCTCAGAAGCGCACCAGAGTAAATGGATTTGTTTTATTCTGCCTATTTTGTATTTTTTTGCCAAGTCTACCAGCCACTGACTGGTGGTGCAATAGAGACCGCCAGTCTGGAGAAACACTGCTTTAGTAAAAAGGGAAAAACCCAATAATGTTTTTAATATCAGCAGAGTGAGGCGTGTTTTGCCTGTGTGAGCAGTCCTTGTTACCTGTTTCTGATGACACGACAAAAAAGACAAAGCACCTCCTGTGAAATCCACTGACCCCATTGTTTACTTTAGTCTAATTATTATTCAGAGCAATTAATCCATGTAATTTAGAGCTCATACCCTAAACCTACATCGTCATGTTTCTGCAGAAAGGACTTCAGGATAAGTGAAAAGAGAGACCAACTTCAGAGACATTCGAATTTATGTTCCTGACTCAGGTGAAGAATGAATCCTGCGATAATGTTGGAGCTGCAGTACTCAGAGGTAATGGATCATACAAACCAGGTGGGAAAAGTGAGAAAGCACCACATCTTTTAACAGGTCTCACTCTTCATAATCTCCCCACACTGGCTTCCAGTGATACATTAGCCTACCGGCAGGTGAGGGGAACGGCTCTCCCCCGATCAGCAGACGAACATTATACTTCACACACCGACCTTATCATTCTGTTCTGCAACCCTGTGCAGAATGGCCATTCATCTCCTTTGTAGTTGCTCATCCCAGTCATGTCCTCTGTCTGTTCTGGCCCTGATGTGGTAGAACAACCTTCCCATAATGGGCAGGACAGAGGAGTTGCTGGCCATTTTCTGTTGCAGACTGAAGACCCTCCTCTTCAGATGGCACCTTGGCTTCCCCACTCCTGAGTTGCCCTGCCTTATTTGGGTAATTTTAGTGCAGGATATGTTGTATTGCACTTGTGTACTGAAGCATGTACATGCAAGTTACCACACCACCGTGTAAGGAACTGAAACATGTTTGAACCTGTTCAGTTGTGTCCTATACCTATTGCCTCCCATGTAAAATTATTAGGTGTGTTTTGTTCTTTCTTGGCAAGTTGCTCTGGACAAGAGCCCCTGCTAAATGATGAGAATTCAACATAACACACATAGTACTGGTTAGGGCGATATTATAAACTGTAGGCACACAAACAGATGAGCATGCACACTTATACACACATACACAAAATGGATAGATTGGAGCCTCTCTTGGGTCCATGGCTTTTTAGAGAGTATGCAGGTATAGTGTGTTTATCCTGAAAATGAAAAAAGTTATAGAGTTGCTGCTTTTTTTCCAATGAAGTCAAAATCTCAATTGGAAAAAAAGAAAAACAAACCTAAAACAAAAAAGCATGCCTCACAACCTCGAAACGGATTTGACTGGACAGTGGGAGACTCAAGGGGGGAAATCCAAACACAAAGAGTTGTCATCAGACAAAGAGAGACCGGCAAAATGTCGAACAAACAAAAGATGGGTAAAAAAAAATACAAACACATCAAACATCAAATAAATCTTCTCCCCCCAAAGGCACGGTACCACGCCGCTCAACAGGCAGAGCAGAGCAGCTCGCTGTTTAGAGACAATCTGCAGGTTTTTCATTCTTTTGTTCATGGAGGCAGAGGCTGCAATAGTGTTACTGCATTATACACTGACAGCCAAAATTATTTACCCACCATGTATAGAAATATATACCTAAACTAAATAATACATTTTGACCTGAACTGCATTATGAATTTGAAGGCTTCTCTGAGATTAGCACAGGCCGAGTATCTCAATGGGGTGACAGTGCCTGCAGTATGAAGACATGGCATCAGGTGGAGGGAGTCAGAAGATTATAACTGAGATTATGAATTGACATTATTAATTGGCAGTCATAACCTCCTGAAGCTGTGGGCAGCCAATGCATATGAACAAACCATTGGGAACCTGCTGGGAGGTCTGGGCTACAGTAAACACCCTGTGGGAATTACTCTGCAGGAAAGCCTCCAGGCATGTTTGGCATGGTGAAATCTCAACCCTGAGGCCCTGTGCTGCACCAGATCCCATGCCTACCTCCCTAATACAGTAAATCATGTACAGCTGTTCCAGGTTAGCTTCCTCTAAAGTTAGCTCAACCCTGTTATCCACCAAAATGGATCTGCTAGTAAAACAGAGGGTACATTTTCCCACTTTTTACCTTGCGCCTGTGTTGTTGTCCTCTCAATAACCAGTCAGTTATGCAATATCTGATATATGCATTTGTTACATCCCAGATGTGAAATGGCTTCCAGGGGTATGGGTGAGGGACGCAACACAAAAGAGAACAACCAACCACCGTGGGCTTGGTCGGTGCAGAGACGGAAAAACACACAGACACGGGAGCAATGTATAAGAGTGTGTGATATATTTACAATATTTACAGTAACAAATACACACGGGAAAAGGAGAGAGGACAACAGATGGTGCCAACGAAAAGAACTTAACAAAACAGAAGTGACCCTAAATACCATTTACCCAAAACACACAACTAACTACAAAACAAAAGGGTGGCAGAGCCAAACAAAAACCTAACTACACTAACTATCTTAATACAAAATATACAAAAGTGGCACCCGCCCCTAACCTAACCCTATACAAAGTGAACACTAACGCGGGGATCCCCCACCTTACCTGCCCTCCTCCCATGACAACCGAGTACAACCAAAGCCGAGACACAATCCAGAATCACAGTCAGAAAACGATGCAAAGTCAAAACACAGTTCAGGCAAGTTTGTAAGTCACAAATCACGAAAATAGCGAGGGATCAAAAAAACAGCAATCTCCACTGTAAGAAACCGGCATCTATAATGGGGTGCTCTGTCTCTGGTTGGCCGGGCCGGAACGAGGAGGCGGGACGCAGCGCAGTAGCGAGAGAGGAGAAGGAGGAAAACCAAGATGCAGGCAGCCCAGGCCCCCACATGCACAGTGCACTGCACGTAACAGCGTCTATAATGTTTTCCAATAGGGCATCTCTAATTCCGCCTTTGGGTTATATGTAGAATTGCTTTAATTGTCTATCAGATGTGTGATCAGTGATGCTCTGTTCTTTTACTTTTAACGTTTTTTCTATGAGCTCTAAATAAGCCTACAGTAGACATAAAATGAAATAAAACTGATGTAGCTAGATTCAGTCTAACTACTTTGTCCCACCCTTTTTTTGGATACTACTACTGATTGTAAATGAAATCCAGGCAATGTACTGTGAGGCAGTACAAACACAGGAGGCATAGTACTTTTAAACTAATAGCAGCCCTGGACACGCTTTTCATGGTTAATATGCTTGCCAGTTCTAGTTAGCATCTTGAGCAGCCAATTCCTCTTTGCTTAATTGTGTCTAACATGGAAGTGTTTCCGTTGTGCAATTTGCAAGCAATCAAAAACAGGTCAGGACAATAAAGGTAAGTTGCCACTGTGATGCACTCGACACTATGCAGCAATGACACTAATGAGCAGCATGTTACAGCAATGGTACTGAGGTCTGGTTTATGATGTAATGGCCTGTATGTCCTGCATACAAAGAGCTACAGTATAATAAATGGGTTAACATACAAAGACAGAGTATGGACATAAAAGATCAGTTTCACCAAAAATATGCCTTTTTCAACCTGAATTCAATGACATTTCTAAATTCAACCCCTCATTTATGCACGTTATCAGAGAAAGCAACTATACAGAAATAATATGATCAGCCTTGCAATACAATTAACTTCTAATGAGCAATTTAGTTTTATTTTGCATCTGTGCTTAATTGCCCTTTTAATCTGTTGTCTAATCAGCAGGTGAAAGGATTAGTGCTTTTTATTGTAAATTAGAAATTTCATTGGAGTATTTTTAGGATCTTCCATGATTGCTTTGTTGTGTTTGTTAATTGGATTCAGAATAGGGCCCAGCCGACTCAAACTCTGAGACTCTAAGGTTATCTCCTCTGCAGGAATAAAAAACATTTTTATTTGCATATTTCCAGCCTGCTATGTTTACAGCCAGCACTATGAAAGTTTTGTTCTCGCATCATGTTTTGAAGTAAGTTCCTCACAAAAAACAAGTCAGATGTCATCTCAGGGGTCTGCGGAGACTGTCATTAAAAAGAACGGTATCACATCGGATCAATTGCTTCCAGCTATCAGTGTGGAGGAGCAGGTACTTCTCGGGACATCACTGTGCAAATCTCTGCTTTCTCAGTCTTGAAGACACAACCATCCTTAAATTCGCACTTCAAAGCCCTTCTCCGGGTCTCCCGCGGATCTCTGGAGGGGGGGACGGGAGGCCAGCCGCCTCCTCTCCGAGCGTTCATCCTCCTCGTGATCCCAGGATTTGCACAGACGACTCCCAGGCCTCGGCGTGGCTATGACGGTGCTCCATTATACACGTATCCCATGCTGCCTTTGTTTACATCGCCGTTGACACGTTTTTTTCTGCTTTGCACCAATGATGCTCTGCTTTTATACGCACACGAGCCAGGCCTTTAAATACAGTGCGCAGCCTGCAGGGGTATAAGTGAACCAAAGTACGCCTATCCACAGGAAATCATTCAGGGGGCAACAAGCTTAAGATTTGTCAAATTTTACCTTGTGCTTGTGGAATCAGTGATTAAGTGTACATGACAGATGATCTTCTTGAATATGCTTGGGGTTTTGCGCGCAAACGCACTCTTCGCTGTACTGAATGTGTGCTCTGCCATGGATTAATTAATATAGCATATGTCCTGAAATGCTTTAAAGCACTGTTTGTTATTTCTCACCACGGTGCAGGAAAGATTAATTCATTGTTGATGTTTGAAAAGGACAGCTCTTTGACAAGGTTATAACAGTAAGCTCTCTTGATTGCCCCACGTGCATTATGTGTTTACAGCATGCTCCCGCTACTCATGTCCATGGTAATACATCCCAATTAATGCTGTCAGGTGGGGATGCTAATTCACTCAAAGCATCTTCCCTGGTGATATAAACAGGGTCAGAGCTCACAGATGCTGTTTCTTTGTTCTGTGTGGCTTTCTCAGGGACGGCGGGTTTCAGATGTGAAATACCTGAACATGCAATCTGACACTGTCTAATGCATGTAGCTCTGAAAGGAAAGAAATCAGGATGAAAGTAGACAGCAAAAGGTGGACAGATGGGCTTTCAGGGAAACGCAAAGCTGGGTCAAGGATCTGGAGGTCAATACTGCAAAGAATGCACTGTGCTTTGAAAATAATACTTTTTGTCTGCCTCATTGATCTTTACTGACAATGGAGGAAGGAGTTTGACTTGTCTAATTAGAGCTCTAATTGTGTTTCCCTCTCGACAACTACCCTGCTGTCTTTAAGACAAGAATTGTCCACATGTATAAAAATCACTGATGGTGAGTGCACTGAAACAAAAGGAAGCATTGGCATTGGAAGGGGAAGTTGTAAAGCAAGACATCTCTGTTTTCTTTCTGGGATATGCTGATTGCGATGAAGGATATTCCAGAATTCCTGGGGAAGCTCAGAACGTTCTATACGGCCTGGACAGGGCGGGAAACTGGGTTGAATCCAGGCCCCTGGGACAGGTTGTTGCTGTGGTTTTTCTGTTCCAGGAATGACAGCCAAATCTCAGTTTGGGAGCATAGTCTTTAACACAGTTAAGTGGCTTATGGCCCCAGAGTGTGCACAGCAAATTGGATTGAACTTTGAGGTGTTTGGAGGATTGCTGTTGCTCAAATCTAACCAATGAACCACCGACCTGGTCACTGGTGAAAGCTAACCCCACGTGACAAGGGGCACTCTCCTTTTTGTTCCAGCTGATTGTGTTGCATTGGGGCCATTCCCAATTCTTTCTTCACTGTGTGGGGTGCTGTGAAGTAAGAGCATGGTCATGGATGTTAAAGCTGAATTTTTGGTCCCGTCCTATCTGAACCAATTTAACAAAAGACTTAACATTCTTGGTGAACTCATCAGGGAAAGGTTTTTTGGCATGTTTTGTTGAAATCTGGGTGATATTTCAGTTTTTTCTAAAAATAATGACAAAGGCGAGCTGTAATAAATACAAAAATTCTCTTTTTAACCCTCACATACACTGGTTATTTATACACATTGTCAACCTTCTTGCAATGAAAGTTCTGTCTACTCTGTGATCACCTTGCTAATGCCAAAATAATACAGCCTTTTTATTTCATATAGATTTATGTGTGTATGTGGCCCATTACTTTTAATCATTTTAAAGCCTATGGGTAACTGCTGGCAATAGTGTTTAAATTCTAATTTGGTATGGATGATGCTGTGGAAGTCATTACTTTAGCAGCAAGTGATTGACAAGATGCACAGACCGATAGGTTGTTGAGTACCTCTTTACAAATATAATCACACATGGCATATGTGTAGCTAACTAGCTAGTTACCTCACAACAAGCTAATTACCCACTTACATGTTATGAATGTGCGTGGGTATGCGATTTGACTAGCACTACTACTGTAATTACATACATTGTTAATGAGTTAAACCATGTTGTGATTATTTGAACTGAATTACTGATCACATAATTTCTTCATTTACATGAGATAAAATGGTTGACAGGTGACCTATATCATGATTTGTTCCAAGATTAAAGGTATTGCAAGCAATATGTAGCGCAGATGGTGTGACCTGGATCATGATACGTTATTGTAATTAGAGTGCATGAAAATGCACTCTATTGTTATCCAAATTTTTCTTATTAGAGTGCATGAAAATGCACTCTATTGTTATCCGAATTGTTCTTATTCTTCTTTTTCTTCTTCTAACCAATTTTGTGCGTTTAATACAGCTTCAACTGTTTAACGTAGAAACTTCATTCAAACTGTGTTGCGTAGGTCTTACAAAGGACACTTATGCTATGTATTTTTATTTTTGTAACATTTATACTTTTAAACTATTAATTAAAAACTATCAAAATTTTCCCCATAGACTTAACATTGGCCTTTATGACATCACAATAGAGCCATTAAGCAATTAGAATCTTGTGGCAGCTGTTCTGACCACCTACATCTGTTTGATGTAGGCCTATATACTTTTATCTATGTAAAATTAGACTGTTTGCATTTTCATGCACTCGTAATTCCCTGGAATTACATTCTCTAGTTTAATGGTTGCTCTTATCCAGAGTGGCTTACATAGGTTACAATTTTATCCATTTATACAGCTGTATATTTTACTGAGGCAATTTTGGGTTAGGTACCTTGCCTGAGGGTACAACATCAGTGCCCCAGTGGGGAAACAAACCAGCAACCCTTTTGTTTCCAAGCCATACTCCTTACCACTATGCCGCACTGCTACCCCAGTACCTGATGGATCCATGTAAAAACCTGGACACACCATGCTTCAAAGTTATTAATATGGCAATAGCTTTTAAGTTAAAACAGAAACAGAAAACAGCCCCCCAGAAATTATGTTTCAAGTGGAAGCAAAACCAACCCAACCAAAAAAGACAAGAAATGCAAATAAAATGGTTGCAGTGGTCTTACTTGCCTTACATCGACAGGACTTTCAAGGACATGCCCCTTAGTTAATTGGTAAGGCACTGTGTGGGGGTTTACTTTCGACAGCTTGTATTCACCAGTCAATGGGCTGCTGAGGATTCTCTCAGTTCCTCAGTCTAATAGATTTTAGTAGAATGAGTGTCCCTTTTTTTGCACATGATTACAATAATGTAAATTTGCATTATTGAGGCAGACTATAAACTTGACTATCCACTGTGGTGTAGTGTCACTCTTCCCTTCCCTGGTGTGCATGTTGTGAACTTTCCCTTTAAAGAATGGTTTTCAACATGTATAGTTTATGTATGCAATAGAACATGGGCTGTCCAGACAACAACAGATCAGTCACCTCACACAGATCACCTAATCATATCACATAACAGGCTTGGTTTTAAAGATCACTTTGACATTGCACAGAAAATGGTCAACATGATCCTCATTTTAAACAGATGTATATGCAGGGGAATAGCATTTAATATAAATCATTTCTTGCTGCCTAATGGAAGTGCTCTTTTTTGGCTGTATTTTGGGGGCGTGTTTGCAATCAGTCCTTCCATAATTGATGCACATAATGACTTAATATGCGACTGAATGGCACCTGATGCTCAGATGAAAGCTTGGCATCCACTATGCATTTGCATTGCATTAGTGGATTTCTTATATAATAAGCATATATTTACATATTTAACTAAATCTTCTACAGCACAGTGTTTTTCTTCTGTAAGTATGACGTTGTTTGATGAGGACATTATCTGATGAATCAGATTCATACTAACTATGCAACTGGAGAAAAAATTCAGAATTATATGGCCATGGAAATGTAGATTTCTGGAAAGTGTTACTTTTCCAGGTATTACACCTGATTATTATTATTATTACTATTACTATTATTATTATTATTATACATGTTCTGACATTTCACAACCTGAAAGGTTGAAAATTGGTTACGATGCATGTATTTTCACTCAGTAGTGTGGACACGGTTATGATATGGAAGAGGGTTCCTTAAAAAAGGGAAAAATAATGATATATATAGACTGAGAATATTAGTAATAGTTACTTATCCTTCAATGTGCCCTTGCCTGTGAGGACTAGTGAGAAGATTGGCAGCTGAACAACAGGAGGACGTGAGAGCAGAGAGGGAGAATCACACAACAGAGGGATTGAGGTTAAACCCGGGTGACAGAATGCATCACTCTATATATACCTTCCAACTGGATAGCAAAACAACACAAGATACAAAACATTTTTACTAATCCTTCCAGTAAACCAAACGAAATCTATCATTTTGACAAGCAGGAGTGACTAAGGGGTTGAAATCAAGATTAGCGCAACCCCTCATGCCTTTCTTATGTGGTTCCTGCACACTCTGCAGTCCTCTGCCTTAAAGCGTAGCCCTGTGCATGCAAATGCGACCTTAGTCAGCACCTGTGCCCACAGCACTGGTCAATCAACATAACCCATCTAATCCTAAACACAGGGCAAAGACAAACTCAATCAGGCATGATGGACACTCTGGCGTACATAACGTGCAATAATGGAGTTAGACACCTGCAAGCTGCTTACATCTCATGTGTCAGCTTGGGCATTTAGCCTTTCCTGGTAGCTGTTCAAACAGGATGTGAGAACATTAAGCGCAGGGAGACATTCCCCATTACAAATGAGTTCAAAAACAAACCCTTTGCTGCCTTTCTGAAACAGACTGCAAGCTAAAATCTATAAACAGGACTATAATATCTTTCAGTGATGGGCATTTTTCTCCCAAGAAAAACCAAACAAAATAAAAATGAAAAAACTCCCTCCCCTTTGGTGCTTGGTGGCCTAAATAGGCCCAGATATTGTTAGTCAAAGCATAACTAAAAGAATACACCATAAGACTGAATGGCCAAAAGAGTTTGAACTTTTTCATATCATATTAATCAGTGGTTATGATTTTATGAGGGAAAATGAAGACAAGAAAAGTGTGAACCAGCCTGAGACATTGCTCAGAGCTTTCTGAAAAGCTGCCAGCAGAAAGTTACTCATGCGTTTGGTAAAGGAGGAAAAAAGATAAACCAATTGTGTGGGGACACAAATGGCACGAGCCATAAAATGCAGTTGATGGGGCATGATGGATCTTCATTACAGCAGCATCACAGAGGGAGACTGTCGACCGATGTCTCTATAGCAAAGGAAGCACTTACTGCCGGGGGGAGGGCGGGGTGTTCAGCATCTTTTATTACAAAGATTCACATATAGGCTATTGTGTCTCACTGGGGCTAGCATTATTCAGTTTGGTCTGCCAGAAACATGGGGAGACTTGGTCTGCAGCACTCTGCTAATATGCAACCATGCACGCATGGACACGGATTCACACACTAAAATAGAAGGCACCAGTCTCACATGAGCGCAAAGAAACTTTGATGTTTCCATACTTATGTAGCTCCCCCTCATGGTTCAACACTGGCAACAGGGGAGTCACCTTGTGGAATACATGACTAACCATTCAACAGTCGTCCAGATACAGCACCAACTGTGGAGATGGTGCACAGAACCTGTGCCCTTGGCTTTCTGATGCACATTCTTCAATGGCCTCCATAGGTAAATTGTGTCTTTCAGTTCTACTGAAGGGGCTTTCTGGATGAAATAGGAAAAAGCACATCTGCCAGCCTGTGTGCCTCGTTTGCCTCTGAAAATTACTACAGAATGCTGTGCTAAAAGAAAGATGAATCTCTCTTTGAAAACCAAAACAGCACCACTGTATGCTTGCAGAAGCCCAAGGTAAACCAGCCACTTCCTGCCATTCATATTTCCACGGACCAACTGTATCCCTGATCTTTTTTCATTCACCTCAGTTGTATTGGCTTGGCTTTGCTTTTGCTTCCTGGCCCATTATCTCCAAAAAGAATCACATTGCTTCCATCAGCCTCAGAGCCCAGGTCCAGTCAGGTCACATCGTGTCACGCATTCTACTGCATACCGAGTGGTTCTCTCTCACTCTCTGTGTTACAAGAGGAAAAATATTATTGCTTCAAGCCTTTCTTTCACCAAAACTATCTGCCTGTATTCAATAGCTTGTGTTTGTATGAACAAGTTTTTTGACAATACAGATGGCGCGAGGCAGTAAAAGAGGTTGATGAGGCGTGATGGAGCTTAATTAGAATTTCATCAGGCAGGGAGAATGTTTACAGCTATCTCTGTGGTAATGGAGCCACTTGTTGCCTGGAAATCCATTTTGATACTTTTCACAGAGAGTGTTCATGCATATGGGCTATTGTGTGCGAAGCAGAAGCTTGAGCTATTGAGCTGTGCATAATGGCTGCTAGGGAGAGGAACATACTGTGACTCTCCTAATAAACATGAACACACGTCCATGCACACACACACACACACACACACACACACACACACACACACACACACACACACACACACACGTACACACACATGCGCACATATACTGTCACTGTGTCACTGTTCAGCTTGCAGCCCCATTTGCAGTCAAACCACCGGGGCATCTTTTTAATCCACTCAATGATTCTGCTGTTGCCTTCCTGAGTCAAGACTGGCTGCATTTAAGC
Source organism: Megalops atlanticus (assembly GCA_019176425.1). Classification (NCBI taxonomy): domain Eukaryota; kingdom Metazoa; phylum Chordata; class Actinopteri; order Elopiformes; family Megalopidae; genus Megalops; species Megalops atlanticus. The sequence goes on along the minus strand of CM032880.1, from coordinate 37,986,365 downwards.
ACCAGGGGTCTCCTAATGGAATATTTACAAATCGATAACCTGCCAGATGCAGAGCAGACAGTGGAGGAGCCAGGAAGTGCAGGTCCCCACACCTTGCTGAGCTGCTGGCTGTAATGAAGTGATAACGCTGGGCTGCTGGCTGGGTATACCGGCGACTTTGCACAACTCCTTCAGCTTTCCTGGAGAAACAGGGACGCACAGGAATGAAACACAAAAGCACATGTGGGGCCTGCTTTCCTCCACTGCTGCCCTGTTTTAATTAGCTCAGCACAGGCCTGCTGTCAGAGCATGGGCTTAATGCATGCTTTTCTTTCCTCCTTCCTTGTGTCGCCAGCAGAGGTCTGGATCTGTCATGTGCTAAGGAGAGCGAGCGACTCCAGGAGGGGGTGAGCAGGTGTGGTGATGTGCTAATTGTTTCCCGTCAACACCTGTTAGCGCAGGTGGGACACCTCCTCCCTCCATGATTCCCATTGGCCCATGATTTGCCAGGGGGGTGTGTTTCCTGAGTGTGTGTTGGGCCAATGTCTATTTTAAAAGACCAGAATGCAGCAGGGCATGAGGGACGGCCTGTGGTATGAGCCCAGCTCTGCTTCCCACACTTTTCCTGCGAGCTCTGTGAGTGGTGTCAACCAGCTGGCAAGGAGGAGGAGCCCAGAGACCAGCTGCAGAGAAGGAGGGAGAAAGGGGGGGAGAGAGGGAAGGAGAAAGGGCGATGACAGGCATGAATGGAGGGCAGGAGTGAGCGGACTGCTGTGGGGAGTGTTTTATACAGCTGTGTACTTACCTGGGGGGTGGTACACTTACCTGGGGAGGAGTACAGAAGGGAGGTGGCTGGAGTCACCATAGCAAGACTACGTAGGAACCAGGATGGACTCATTTATTTTGTTAACTGTTCTAACCTACATTATGAAATCTGGAACATATTCTTTTTCTTTCCACTTTCAGTGTGGTGTGGCCATGACTCTGGGGTAATTTATGTGTCGGGTGAATATATTTCTCTATTTTTCCTCGGTAGAAGGACTGGTTGATTTTACACCATCACAGATCTGTCCACATGCCAGGTCTACTGGGTGCTCTGCTCCCTTAATCCTTTCCTTACACCGGTGTGATTAGCCCTTTTGAGCGGATGGTCAAACCGGTGTGATTAGAACACTACATTGGAAAAATTCTAGCTAACATTAGGTAGGAGGAAACAGTGATTTAAGGTTACAAAGTATAGTAAATGCAGCGGTGAAAACTATGAGAAGCTTAATAACACTAATGAAAACATAACCATAACCATATAACATAACATGTGCGCTACAGAGCATAAAATCACATGCAAAAGGGTTAGTTAATGTAATTTGCCTCCATAGGTCCTGTGTAAAATCTAAATTAGTAATATAGAAAATGGTAAGTAGTCCTGGATAAGGTTCCATGACCAGAAAACTCATTTTATGTAAGACATGGATAGCCACATTATGTGAGCTTTTGCATGTATGAGCTTATGTAAGTCCCACACTGACAGTCTGCTCTTCTCAAATGTAGAATCAAGGGTTCTGGAACATTTATGCTCTTTGTGGCTCTGTGTGTATCTACCATCTTGTAATGAATGTCTTCCACTGTCATTTTTATAGTTGGCATGCTGTCATCCAAAGCAGTTTGTTTCAGAGGATGAAGATAGCACAGGAAAATGTACCACAGTGGCGTTTGGCTTAGATGATGCTATAGCCTTCATCAGGACAAACTAGCAGACATATGCATAAAAATATATAGATATGTGTAAAACAGCACGACACAATAATATCATACAATCAACACCTGTGATGACCAAGAGGTTGACATACAAGTAGCATTTAAACTGAGTCCTTGATGCAATGCTGCCATATGATGCTGTTTCTGTGCTGTCTCTGGTTTTAAAGTCCCTGAATCGCTTATTTGCTGCAGGACAGATGTGGTGAGATTTGATATCTTCACCTGTTCCTGTTGCATTTGGAGCTGAATACGGTGTGAAGAGTCAGAGGTTAAAATGACATTTGCAGCGTGGAGCTGTTTCATTACTCATTTGTTTGAGTACAAATGAACAGCTGACCCAGTGTCTTAATTTGCACTAACCCACTCACTCAGACACATAAATGTTCCCTGTGAAAAGACCAACCCCCTAGATTCAATAAACATTTGTTCTTAACTTTGACTTACAAATCAATGAAAGGGTTTCTTTTTTACAAACACAATTATTTTCATTGATTTGGTGTTCACTTAACTTGCCAAACCGCTGTTTTTGAAGGGAAGAAGTAGTACTGCTTAGTGTTAATGTCAAAATTGAGAACAAGCAAAGACTGAATCCAAGGGTCAGATTCCAATGTTGAATAGATTGCAAAAAGATAGGCCATGCATCTGTCATTACTCGTATGTTTTGGAAGAGCCAAATAATTGCACTTTCTGAATTCATGCAGTAGCTGTGAAGGCTATTGACTTGTGACCTATCAAACGGTTCAAAGTCTACAGTCAACATCTATTTACAAACTAATAGATTAGTTTAAAAGAATATATGGATCAAACATGTTGTCAAAATAACCCAGGAATGGAGGACCACGGCTAGATTCCTCACTGTCAATAGAGGATACTTCAAAGTGTCTACCCAGAAAAAATTTCCTGTGAACACTAAAGTTTGTGAGCAAGCTAAATCATTGATGTTATTATCGTAGTTATGATTACTTTCTATTTTTCAATGGCAAAAGATATTTTTTCAATATGGGAAGTTGGTTCATGTACTTCCAGTCTGAATAATCACTAGTTGCCCGAATGTGATCTTGAGTACCATGGTTGAGAGAAGTATTTAAGATGGTGTTACTTTTCCATTGTACATTCTGTGCATCTATGGCATACAATCTTCCTTGCTCTGCATTGCACCAGCAACTTGCATGCCATCCCAGTGTTTCATGCATATTGACTTTGCTAAGGCAACCTGCTAGATCAAGAAATCCAAGGCCTTGACAACAGATCCCCAATAAAAAAGTAAACACGAAAGAAGGAAGTAGCCTTTTATCCAATGCAAACACACTCTCTTCTCTGAAGCTTCAAGTGGAAGGTCTCCACCAATAAGAACTGAATAAGTTGAGTGCTGTTTATATTATGTAAGTGGGCTTTCTACAGCAAAACAAGACCCCTGCTGGCTTTGAAATGTCACACTGTTGCCAGTTTATTACATAAGATAGTTAAATTGAGCAACATTAGTTTTTACAAAACTAAATGCTTTAGACATTTGCCATGGCCTTAATATAAACTAAGAATATGCTTTTCATTCATTGTAAAAATCAATAGAAATTTGTTATAGCATTACTTGTTCCATGTACTCAATGTTAGCCCTACTTTTCAAATGGAATGATGATATTTTAAAGAAATAATAAAATAAAAAAAGAAAAAGGCAACCTCAATATCTATCACATCTTCACAATAAACAAAAACACTTGGCAGGTTTTGTGCTGCAAAAAGGGCTCCAACCTATTGTTTGAGTTCTAACCCTACTTAACTGTCACTACCAAAGAAGCTGTTGAAGTTGTATAGTTTGTCATTAAGTGACAAAAATGTTGTTTATGCCAGTCTCTGGCACAAAAATAAGCTTGATCAAGTTCTCTGCTAATGTAATGTGATATAATTCATTGTCCTGTCACGCTTACCTTTTTGAGGAGCAAATTGCTATGTGGAGCCTGCAGCTCAGAATGAGCAGCATGATTTCAAACTGCTGCATTTCTGTGTGCAATACAGAATGGAAAGGTGATGTAAAGTGATAGATGGCTGTACAAAACTGAAACAACTGGAATTTAAAGTATTTTTTCATGGGAGGACTTTTAAAAGGGGAGTTTCTGTACTGGTACCTACTAAGGGTGAATTGATACAAAGCTAGCCCAAATTAATACTTTAAAAGAACATTTTAACATTTCTAAATAGCTGGAATGAATAATTAGGTGGAAATACTTAGAACGTAGTATGCACATAGCATGTTTTTACATTTGAAATTTGTTTTTAAGGTTAATTAAATTTCGCCCTCAGAGAAGTTTTGCAATGCAGCCAAAAAACCTGTAACATAAGGCACAGTGAACAAACAAGACTTCAGACAACCTTAAAATGGAAGAGAAGAAATACCCTCCCCACATAGACTGCATATATATTTTTGTAGACATATCTGTATGTAAATTATGCATAATAAAAGTTAATTTGGCTAAAATTCCATGTGCTGATTTCTAAATTTAGTACAGTATTTCCAGTGTATGTGTGTGTGTGTGTGTGTGTGTGTGTGTGTGTGTGTGTGTGTGTGTGAGGTGGCAATGTAGGCCAGGGGGCACATTGTTTTATTTAACCTGTATTCGGTGATCAGACCTGTGATAGCGGCTATGCAGTAGTCTTAATTGTGAAAATTGGGCTAAGGAGAAAGCGCACTAATGAGAAAGAGCTCTGATTAAATTATTTAACATTAATGAATGTGAAAACTCATTTGTGAAATAGAAGGGCAAAGACTCAATCCCTTCCTGCTCTCTTTTAGCATCTGAATCTCCTTTAGGACCTCAGATGTTTCACTGAGCACACATCTCTATTTGCATGTTTACAAACAGATTTTCAGTTTAATAGGTTGCTTATATATTGTTTTTAATCCATGGGGAAACAGCAATATGCTGTGGTCTGACCATTTTGAAAAAAAAGTGGCAGGCACCTTTATTGTGTCTTCTTTTGTATCCTGTTTATTAATCTTCTAAGAGCTTTAGTATAATGTCCATAACTATCCTCCTACAACAGCAGGTGTAGCTATAATATACTATAACTTAAACCTTATCGGAGCCTCTTGTGTTCTATGCTCTCAAGCAGTTTTTACATCTTGTAACTCTTTTTGTATTTCCATAACTTTTGAATTAAATTCTATTTTGTGTGCTGTGACATTTAATAAATGGGCACATTAATATATTCTATTTGTATTTTTGTCATATGGTAATTATTTGCTCCATGCAGTGAGGTCCTCTAAAGATCCATAGGTATCTGTTTTTTCACTTATTTAACTTTTATTATTTGTTAGACGGAACCTAGAATGACATTTTCTTACTGGTATTAATCAACTGCTTGCTGGTAGGAGGTGCTTCTTAAGCAGCTCTGTGTGTAGGTAATAGGGATACTCAAAGTCCCATTTTTAATGAATTATCCATTCAAGAAATCTTCTCACACTCCTCACCATGTAGTTGATGGTGGCATAATCTAGCCCTGTAAACGCAGTATGTGTGAAACTAGTCCCACTGTTCTGGAGAACAGAGTAAGTCACTCCCTTGCTCTCCTCTTTCTAAACCCACATCAGAGCATTGGGATTGAATCAGGATCTGAGTTAGGAAACAAACTACTGCTGCTGATTATATGCTAGATACAAAACAGACTAAGCAGATAATGCCATTACTGTGCAGTCTACTGGTGTTGATGGATGGTCATCTGCTGTCACTAATTTCAAAACAGAATGGGTGTTGTCAACAAACTACATGTCTCTTTTACAGGCAGCATCATTGAAATGCACTGAAATGATCTCCCTTGGGCAATATTACATTGTAAACAAAAATCGTCATATTCAAAGGGCAAGATTATGGAAAAAAACATGACAAAAGCATCATAGTTTTGCAAAATATCATATAACATCTATTTCACTGTGTCTCGTAATAATAGTTTCCTTGATAATTCATTTTTTTCACTGTCATGAAAGCAGAGGCTAATTAATGGATCCACTGCAGCTCCAGCACATCTGCTCCTCTCTGAGGACAGGACAAGCAGGTGAGAGGAGAGGTGAAATTACCCATCCCACTCGTCCTTTTAACAGCACTGAGTTTGTAAATGCCTGCCTGATACTTCCCAGTGTGCACACACACTCTGTATACCAAACAGCAGTGAGGAAAAAATGGGTTACTGTGGCAATGAGGCCCTAAAGCAGGAAACGGTGAGCTGTGGTATACCAGGATGCCAGCTGGCTGATTGCAGTGGACATATGTGCTAAACAAGATGGAAAATATGGCGGTGTAATCTGCAAGAGTAGGCTGCAGCAGCTGTGTCCTCCCCAGCTACAATGAACAGATCACCAATGGCCTTGCTGGACTTCAGTCATGTGATTGCCAGAGAGCCAATGGTGATGTACAGGCTGACCAGTCAGGGAGCCAAACAGTTCTGGAAATGAAGATGAGGCCCGCGGGAAAAATAAAATCATATCGCAACAGGCTGAAATCAGGAAGCGTGTTAATCCCTTCTTAAAAATCATGTTTTTGACATCTAGCCACAAACCAGTGATGTTCTTTAGAGTAAACTGAAAAGTCAACTATGGGTCGACTGCCAGGAATATGGGTAGGCTCATTGTGTTTGCCAATAAGCTTTGTGACAGTCACATGATCCATGATTCTTTGCTGTGACAATTAATGGACTGCAGATATTAGGACTGGAGGTTTGAATAAACAAACAACCCAAACCAGACCCATGAGCATAACAGAACTGCCTCTGGGTCACCCCAGACACATATCTAATTGCTCTTATTATTCAACTGTATAGCCTAGCATGGGTGTCTTGGGTAGGTCATGGGTAATCTTGGCTGTTGCCGAAGGCATTATCATACAAAGCAGTAAGACCTTTTCCAGAGCTGAGCTACGGTCATGTGAAAAATTAAGTACATCCCATTGAAATTGTTGACTTTTTCAACATATGTGAACAAGCAAACATTTGACCCTCTTTGATACAGTGCCTACAGATAAAGGTGATATACTTGAACAAAACCACAAGGAAAATTAGCTTTTTCAATCATTTATTCAACAAAAATATCAATAGATGTAATATTCTTCTGTGGAGAAAGTAAGTACCCCCTTGGCCTCAGAAGCTAGTATTGCCCCCTTTAGCAGGAATAACTTCTTGTAGGGGTTTTGCATAATTGTCCACCAGTCTCTGACATCAGCTTGCTGAAATTTTTGACCACTCTTCCATGAAAAATTCCTTCAGTTGCAAGATGTTTGAGGGTTTTCTTGCATGTACTGCCTGTTTCAAATCCCCCCACAACATTTCAATGGGATTCAAATCTGGGCTTTGACTAGGCCATTCCATAACCCTCCATTTCTTCTTTTTGAGCCATTCCTTGGTGGATTTCCTAGTGTGCTTAGGATCATTACCCTGTTGAAAGGTCCACTTCCAGTTCAACTTCAACTTTCGGACAGATGACCTCACATTATCTTCAAGCACTCTTTGATATGATGCAGAATTCACAGTTGAATCAATGACTGCAAGCTGCCCAGTCTCTGAGGCAGCAAAGCAACCCCAAACCATAACATTTCCACCACCATGCTTCACAGTTGGTATGAGGTTCTTCTCCTGAAAAGCTGTTTGGTCTGCGCCAAACATGTCTACTGTTACTGTGGCCAAACAACTCTATCTTTGATTCGTCTGTCCAGAGCACATTATTCCAAAAGGCCTGGTCTTTGCCTATATGTTCATTGGCAAACTGTAGTCTTCCTCTAATGTTATTTTTGGACAGCAAAGGCTTTTTCCCGGCATGCCTCCCATGCAGGTGAAATTTGTGCAATCTCTTTCTGATTGTAGACGCATTGTCAGTACTGCGGCGTCTTAGCCGGTTTTGTTTTTGTTTTCCCTCTCCATGTGCTTTTGTTTACTGTTTCTCTGTGTTCCAGCCCTGCCCTGCTCTCCGCCCTGTCTCCGCCCATCTGATTACCTGATCGGCTCCACCTGCCTCCCTGTGCACCTGCATCCCATCTCCTCATCAGCCCAGCCCTATATCTTCCCTGCTTGTTTCTTGTCTCGTTGCCAGTTCATCGCAGTTCTCTGTTTCGCTACTCGCCGTCTTGTTTCGTGTCTGCCTGCCGGTTCTGTTGCCTTGCATTTCTTGACTTCGTCTCCTCGGATCTGCCCTTTTGGTTTTGGTTGCTGTGGCTTTTCTGGTTTTGGATTTTGCCTGCTTTGACTATGTTTTTGGATTACCCTTTGGAGTTAATAAACCCCTTTGTGCCCCAGTCTTCCTGTCTGCACCTGAGTCCCTGCCTGAGTTTTGACACGCATGTACTTTGACACCAACTGTTGCAAGAGTTACCTGGAGACCCTGTGATGAAATTTTGGGGTTCTTGGAGACTTCTTTTTGCATCAAACGGTCTTCTCTCGGGCTGAACTTGCTGGGGCGGCCAATCCTGGACAAATTGGCAGTCATTTGAAATCTATGCCACCTGTAGATGATTTTCCTTACACTGGAATGATTTATTTCAAATAATTTGGAGAGCTTTTTAAATCCCTTGCCAGACTCATAGGCATCCACAACCTTTTTTCTGAAGGCCTTAGCTCTTTAGATCTTGGCATGATGACACCACACACTTCAATAGCAAAGAGAACAGCAGACCCTAGATGTCAGGTTTAAATAAGACAGGTTCCACCTGCACTCCCTAATGAAGGAGGTTCTAATCATTGGCACTTATTCTGGAACACCTGATTCTAATTTTAAGGATTTGAAGGTGTGATAAATGTAGGGGTGCACTTTTTCCATGTGACTGATCTGTTTTTTTTTTTTTTTTTGTTTAAATTATGAAAATGACTACAAAATGTCAATTTTGTGTCATTTGTTGGAGTATATCACCTTTATTAATAGGCACAGTTTTAAAGCACAAGCAAGGATCAAATGTTTGCTTGTTCAAATAGGTTGAAACAGTCAAAAATTTCCATGGGGTGTACTTAATTTTTCACATGACTGTAACTGGAATTGTTCTATAGGTGACATATAGGAATCACATGTGGTTGTTAGTTCCATGGAGCTTTCTCTAGCCAGCTAACAGCTCAATCAATCCTAATTGAGAGCTCAGCTGGAACTGAAACCAGAATTCAGGGTATGCACCCATTCAGAGGATTCACATCTAAACAAATGCAACATCTGGAGTAGGTATCAGAGCTCAGGCACGGACTCAGACACGGACCACGAGTGCTCAGATTCCAGGCGTTTATTAAGAGTCGTCGGACAAGAGGGCAATTGAAAAACAGGCAGGATGAAAACCAGTCAGGCAGTCCAAGGGCAAAACAGAATCAAAACAGGAACAGGCAGGGTTAAAACAGGAAGGCAGGCAGATCGGGCGATCAGGGCAGAGACGAAATCAGAGAACAGGCGAGGCAAAAATCAGACAAACCAAACCGAAAATCAGAGGTGAGACAGGCAGAAACACTGTAACAAACTGGCAAACAAGAAAGGGACAAGCAGGGTAAATAAAGGGCTGGGCTAACGAGATGATGGGAAGCAGGTGCGCAGGCAGGCAGGTGGAGATGATCACGGTAACCAGGTGGGCGGAGACAGGGCGGAGCGGGGCAGGGCTGGAACACAAGGAAAAACAAACAAAAGCACATGGACCAAAATGACAGAAGGGGAGGAACAAAAAAACAACTGCATGTCTACAGCTAATTATAAACCCGGAGTACTGACAGTAAGATTGCAAGGGAATTGTGTTACAGGGAGCATGTCAATCTCAACCATGTCTACAGCTAATTATAAACCCATAGAACTTCTGAGTAAAACATACTTACTGACATTGCTAGCAACTATAAGATTGCAAGGGAATTGTGTTACAGGGTTGTTCAGGTATACCATGCAATAAAAACCATCATACTAATTGTGTTAATATGCAACAGAAAACATATTTTAACATGCAGACGAAAATCTGTTGCTCCCAATGGAACATTTGAATTTGTAAGCTCAGTCGGAAAGTTTGCTTACATTGAATTGCTATTCTTGGCTGGGAAGGGGCAGAGTCAGCGATGTGTGAAGTACAGTCCCTCTGTGACAGCAACTGGTTGCACCACAATGTATATATTTGTTTTCTTTTAATAATATTATTTGCTTGCATTTTATTATTCTTTGCTCTTTTTTATATTTTTATTTTATTCATTTACTGACTGGGAGCTGGCATTTCCAATTGTCCCTCCATGAAAGGAAACTGTTCCCTTGAGTGTAGAATGTTCCTCCCTACATGTAGATTTCTCCAAAGTCATATAGAAGACCCAAATTGCAGGTGGAAGTTTTATATCATTGATAAATATCAAATTTGAATAACATTTTTACTATTGTGAAAGTCCATCTAAGCAATAATGGCATGTTATGATCCGAAGATGAAGACACGGTAGGCTACCTCAGTTCAGTGCTCTCTATTCATTCCTTCCTTATTTTCATTCCTTAATTATTCCTTATTCCATGTATATGTCCTGCACTACTGTTGTTGTTTGTTGTATCACATGTTTGGTATTCCTTGTTGTCACTTTGACATTGTATAAAAGCACTATGAGAGACACTGAGTCACATTCCTTTCATGTGTAAAAGCATGCTTGGCCAATAAAGTCTGATTCTGATATAAGCCTTTGCTAAAAAATCATATAATGCAGTTGTTTCATTGATGTTTGCATTGTACAATGTTACAATGTTAACATTTCCTTGTTTAGAGTTTTAAACAAGGCTTATGTAATGAAAGTTACAATAATAAATCTCTCTCTAACAAATCTGCTTGTTAGAATTGTACAATTGTAACAAAATTACCCATTTCACACACACAAAGACACACACACACACACATGCACACACACAGTCTGTATACGAGTGAAGGCTCCTGCTGTGAGACTTCTGTCTCTAAATGCTGAATCAACAGGATTATAAGGAGAACATGATGGATGTGCACTGTCTCTTTTAGCCTCTTTTAGTTTTCGGAACTGCTGTATCAAGGGCCTGACGACCTTTGGTTAACTTGATTAACTGGATGCTTTTCTCCTGCAGGCAGGAAGCTAAGTTTCAGTTTCAGCACTTATCCCTGGATTTAATCAACATTTGTCTCAAACTTTGACCTACAAATAGGTGGAAAGTATGCAGTCATTTTTTCATGGCAAATTATTACTTTGTTCATTCATTTTTGAGATCACAGAACTTGCAAGCGTAAGACAATGTGCTTAGAGACAAATACTTTACAAATGTAAGCTCTTTAGCATTAGAAAAATACCAGGGACTTTTTATATACTCTTCAATCATTGCAAAGCTGGTTTAAAAATGCTTAGTTAGTGAGGAATAAGCCTTCCACATGCTACCGACATTAAAGTATACCACTTTTTGGTAAGCACAACAACACTGCTGTAAGCAATATCTGCAACACTAGGTTGCTGATACTGAAGTTAAGTGATTGGACTTCTGCTAAACCAGCCAAATGTTGCAAGAACCTGAATACTACTGTTTCAGATTGTACTTGTCTTAGTCAAGGAAGGCAGTGATCCAGACAATGATGTCTGAAGAGGAAGAGGCTGATAAATATGTCGCTGAGGACTCTTGCTGCTTGGATACCTCCTGGTGTGTTTGTTGCTGTGTGATGCTCACACATTGAGCATGCATCTGCTATAAAGAGATGTAATTCTTACAATTTTTTTTTTTTTGGGATGCCAGCCTTGACTGCCTTGTGTTGAGCTATGGCCTATTTTGTCTTGCCTCTGAATGTAGTGGAAGCAAACACAGTTCTGTTCCAGAGGTAAAATATTATATATATGAAATAATATATAAAATAAAATAAATATAATATTCCATATCATAACTCTTAGATTGTAGTTTACCTAATGTAGTCCTCGGATTTCAGAACACGACAGCAAAAAGCTAATAAGACTTTACATTTTCTAAGTGAGACACATAAAGCAACAGCAGATTATAGACTCCCTCACGAACAACTACTCACTCACTCCCATACCACTCCCTCTCTAAAACACATTAGCTGCTGTAAATACAAATGCACAAACCAGAGAATGCATGCCATAGAAGATAGTTTGAATCATAGAAATAATTTTAAAAACAGTTTTTATAGTAACAGCTAACTTGATTTGCTACAGTTGATACAGCAACATCACAATCACTATTAGTCCTGGACAGGCATGGCCTGAAGTCTTTAATATTGCCATTGATTTGAATCCTAGCTGATATTCCCTCCATTGACTGTTAACGAGAGGTATGGATTTAAACACATTTCCATCAATATTGAAAGGTGTGGATCAGATTATGAATGGCAGTGGCCAGACTGTGTTTACTGTATGAAACTGTGAATTAATGAAGGTGGCAAAATAACTGTTGGTGACATATGTGCACAGCGATATAATGTTTAAATGACTGGTCAGCATCTTTTTTGGTTGGAATTTTACTCTGAAGGAGATTTAAATGATATATAAATATTTGCATGGTACAATGAATTGGAATATCAATTGTATTGTAATATGAATTGTAATCTATAACTGTGCTTACTACTGATCTGTAACAGGTTTATTATCACAGTAAGTAAAATTAATTGATTTTTCAAATACTTCAGGTCCTGTTGTGCTTAGTAGACTTTCACCCAGCAGGAGGTATCTGAGCTGTCTCTTTCATCTTTGAAGGTGTCATCATAACCTATGGATGAGCATGAATCTATATGGGATTGTATGATGTCCTTAAAGGAATTGATCTCACTGATAAACAATGCTGATTACAATGCTATATGAAATATCCATACTAAGGTCTAAGAACGCCTCATTCCTCCTTACACTATATTTTACTTTTGTGAACTGATTTTTTGCTGTTTAAAAATTAATGTGTGTCTGTATTTGTTCTAGTCTTCAATATGATTACACAATGAAGGTTGCCATAGTTGGAGAGCAATTTCCCCATATGGGAACATAAATGATTGAGACAGAAATGCCGAAGCAATATCAAAAACAGAGATAACAATGAAAATGAGTGTGAAAGATTCGGTGAGTGTGTGATGTGTCTTCGGTAATAGATAACTTTTGAGTTGACTTGATTTGATTGTAATGGTAGCTTGATTACTGTGCTGTGGCTGAAATAAAATGGTCTCCTAGCACTCACATATTTTCATTTAAGATTTCCCCATTTCCTGTTTCAGAATACTCAGAAACATAATGATCCAATCACTCTGCTTTCTATCCAAGCAAGCTGGTTAAGTTGGTTGGTTAACAATATAGGTATGTTCACCTATGGTTAGAGTGTGATTCAAAACAACGTGGTTAATTGGTATAGAGCACAATATTATACTGGATGGCAAAGCTTTCAGAGAAAACAATGGCAAGAACACTTGTGAACATAACATACCATTATCTATTTAGACCACTCAGACTGTGTAACGAGCAATTCGGCTAAAGGGCAGTAAACACAATTGTGGCCAGTCCACCTGCCTCATTAGGACAGAAATGCATATCAAACAGTGAGCAAGAGCCGGTGTGCATATCAGTGATCCTGTGGGATTTGTACATGAAATGTCAAAACACATCTTTCTGATTTATAATAACAACTAAGAATGTTTTGCTGGGAAATAGGATGTATTAATTACCTGGTATGTTTTTGGAGAGATATTAGCTCCACATCTGGAATAAACATGGCTACGAGCAATGATTCTGTGGACATTTTTTATACTGTCACAGTGTTTTACAATCTCAGTTGTGAACTGGTAGGATCTGTAAATACATCTGGCTTGTTTGGGGAGCCCTCACTTTGGGTGTTGAATTTATGGAAAGGTTAGGGGAGACCTGCTTTCATTAGTATATAGTAACTGTGAACTTGCTAGATGCAGATAAAGTAATTTTGGAAAACACAAAAAAATGTACTCCAACTTTGTTGAGAGGACAAATTGACAGCAATGAGGAGAGGAGGACCTACATTGTAGTCTCTGGATATCTCATTTAGCTAACACAATAAATTCGTACACACTGTCTAGACTGACTGTATTGGATACAGCTCAGATCTGTTCATTGTCCAGGAGAAGTGTATGAAAGGAATGTAACAGCACAACCCAGGTAAAAATAAAGTATATTTTAATGTACTAACAATATACTTTAATATCAGCAAGTACTTTTCTAGCACATTATTGTTTTGTGTGCTAAATATAAGTGCAAAAAAATATATATTACAAATGTACTAATTACATTTCTACCTCAGTAGTACTTAAGTGTACTTAATATAAGTACACTAACTAGCACTAATACTTAAACTGATATTTAGTGTATTCAATTAAAGTATACTACCCCAAAAATATACAGAAATGTTTTATTAGTACATTACTTAATAGTGTGCTTTGAATGTTTTAAATATAAGTTCAATTTTAGTGGATTTTCATATATGATTATCAAGTGTAATTAATGGCTTGCTTTTAATAAATTTACTTTTGTCGCACTTACAAAATATGTTTTCAAGACATTGTTAACATAGTAGTTTTGAAGTGCACTTAAAGTATACGATAAGTATACTAAAAATTTGTTAATGAAGCTGTAACCTTTATTACTGCCAAAACATTATGAAGCGGTATACTTATACTATTAAAGAATTATCAATTGGAGTATTAATGGAAATGTCTATAAATCAGTTCAGCTACAGCACTTACTGTATGTATTGTGTGTATGGAACATAAAGAAAAGTCAGATGAAACATTTAGTATTGATTATATTTTTTATTGCTCCACATTTTGTTAAAAGTAATAGGACTGAAAGCCCCAGACAGACAGGAAATGAATATATTTTTAAACATATTTTACAAATGCAACAGAAGAGAAAAACAACTGCTGAATGGACCTTTATTCCCATTCATATGAATTTGGCAGTGGGATGATGTAGGTTTTTCAACATACACTGACAGACACACATTTCATTTTGATCATATCAGGGCAGACTGCAAATTTTTTTCCTTTCTTTCTCACTTCGTGTATGAAGCTACTCTTTATGTTTACTTGTACATCTTGACATAATGGCCTGCTAGATTTCACAAGTTCCTCAACTAGCACACAGCAGTTCCTCATACAAGCACAGATTACAGGGTTTTCATGTAAGCACATACGTTTGAAAATGACTAAATCAACTATCAAGCCAATTGTATCATCCGTCAGTAGTACGGTCTAGTATCACGAGAAAGTTATTCTTGTTTTTTGCATGCGTGGGTAACGGAAGTGACGTTGCTAATCGAGCTCAAAATTTTTCCCCTCCAACTGTCGTCTTCTGGGAGTTTTTTAATCTATGGTTCGCACCATGGCGTGTGCTTTGTATTTCTTTCAAGATAAGTCTGTGGAAGTGGGAAGAAATGATTTAATGAATGATGAAGATCAGCAATGCATCTCTGGTAAAGAAATAACTTAATGTCCATATCTAGAAGGGGATGACGGGTGGGTGCAAGTAAGATGGCACAGCGCGGGAATAACAAAAGGCAACACATCTAACACCACAGTATATCCTGCCAAGATTCTTATGCTAAGCGGCGAGTTTATTTTTAGCTGATGATGACGGAAAGTTGGAGACAACAACTTGGTCAACCAGTTCCTTAAAATTATTTTTGATGATCCAACGGACCTATCTAGAAAGCTAGATAACGTTTGAGCTATATAGGTTTATATCTATCTATATAGCCTAGATATATAGGTTTAAACTCCAGCTATGTACACTGCAATTGACCCAGATGTTCCATAGATGTTCTAATGTTAAAAGAATGCTGTCTGTATAAGCTCTGTCAACATAACGTCAACTACAGCTAACGCTACGGTAGCCATTGTTATAACAGTAGTCTCTGGTATAACGTTAACTTCCCAGCTAATTAACGTGTATTGCCTGTATGCCAGATTTGTGTGTGTGCCTTATTTTCAAGATGTTTTGAGTTTACCTTGTTAACTAACGTTTTTTTGAATATACAACTACAACGAACTCCGTGAGAAATGGGATCAGTTCATCAAAGGAGAAGACTTTTGGACCTATGGACTCAAAAGGAAAGTAAAACCCAAGAAAATGTTTGATGGAGAAGAAGACCGACCAGTGAAAATCAAAAAGGTATATTTCAAAAGGGATCAATCTACCAGCAACATGATATGTGAATGTGTTAAATAAATCAGTACTAGTCAAATTGTTAGCCATTGACCAATTAAATCCAGTGGTTTTTTTGTAAATTTTGTAAAATTTGTTGAAATTCTTATTTACAATAATGTAATTATTTTATTCTGTTTTTAAAGAGCAAAAAGGAATGCTGCCTTGAGAAGGAGGCAGCAAACAAAATGATTGAAAGCTTAAAAGAAGAGTTGATGGTTAAAAGGAAACACACTTCTGATCAGCAAGTAAGCATTACCATGTTAATACCTTTTTGAAATTTGAATTTTAGGTAGCAAATATGATATTGTAATTCTGCTCAATGAGTTATATGGATAGATTGTATGCTGGCTACATGATGAATAGTTTAGTGGAGTTGCTTGGTGTGTGAGCTTAGTTTAAACTACCACAGTACTGTACATTTGTGTTGTAGTTTTTACAGTTATTCTGAATCAGAGGAAGAGGAGGACTGGAGAAGGAAGTTAGGGCAGGAGGTAAAAAGGCTTAGAGAGGAAAATAAAAGGCTGAAGGAACGAGTTGTCAGTAATTATGAGGAAATCCTCCATGCCCTCAAAGGTAATTTCTCTAGGAAAGAAACATTTCATGATGTAAAACTGCGGTGTGCCCAAACATATTACAGTTGTGAGCCTTCATGCCCTTATTGTTAAAATCATAAAACTGCTTTTCATTATGAATGTGATTGTCTAGCTCATTGCATGGTAAATATAATTCTTCTCTTTCTTCTTCACCTTTACCTATTTATAAAGACTTTCCATCAATTGTGAGTTCCTTGAAAGCCATACTGGAGCGAAGTCCATCGTCATGGTCTACCTCACCCTACAGTGCATCAGATAATCCTTATCCATCTCCGTCTTTGAGCGTTGTGCCAGGGAATCTTGAAGACCAGGTACGTTTCTAATACACAGGATGCTGTGGTATCAACTAAAAGCTGCTATAGCAGATAAACATACCCCGTATGAAGGGTGGTACAGTGGCTATATAAATGCAATCTATTGTTTGTTATTACTGTCATTGAAGGTGTTGTTTAATGATGCAGTGTATGTTATTTTGATTAGTCCACCATGTTTAATGAATTAGAGATTTAGAGACACTTTAGATCTTGAAATGTCTTGAAAACATATTTTGAAAATGTGACAAAAGTAAATTTATTAAAAGTAAGCCATTAAGTACTACTAAAATTGAACTTATATTTAAAGCATTCAAAGCACACTATTAAGTAATGAACTAATAAAACTGTATTTTTGGGGTAGTATACTTTATCTGAATACACTAAGTACCAATTTAAGTATTAATGCTAATTTGTGTACTTATATTAAGTACACTTAAGTACTACTGAGTAGAAATGTACTTGTAATTAGTACATTTGCAATATATTTTTTTGCTGTATGTGTGCTAGAATGTGCTAGAAATGTACTTGCTGATATTAAAGTACATTTTTAGTACATTAAAATATACTTTATTTTTACCTGGGTCTACCCAAGCATCTGACTCAATTTCACTTGGCTTTGAGGGCTGGCATAATGTCAATAGGACCAATAACATGCTGGGGATCTGCCCACTGGGGCTTTGATTGACAGGTCTGCTTTACATACCAGCAGGCCAGTATTAAAAATAAACCTTCACCACAATGATCCTTGAAATAAATACCCTCCATAAAGGTTTGGTCGATCGACCTTTGCTGGAGAAAAAACTCATACACCAACCACACAAAAATGTACAACAAATGGGGCAGCAGTATAAATGTATCACAAAAGAGGAAAACAGTGATATGAATGTCTGCCAAACATGGCTGGTTTTTAACTGTGAATATGCCTGATATGTAGCACATTATTCAGTCTTACACTGTACATGTGTACAAATTACCTATCATGGTCATCCCAGGCTGTGCCAAGCCATGCCCAAGAACTTTCCACAACATTAGAGCTTATCTAACATTCCAGCATGGCTTGTTTGTGTGGATTTGTTAACAACTGGTAAATGGTTTTCCCCTACCATTGACTCTTAGGAAAATACTTCTTTAATTTTGTCAGTATTTACTTATCCTGTTAATATTTGCTGCATTTCTCAGGAATCATCTTTTGTTATACTTTTGTCTATGGCAAAGTTCCATTTTAAAGCCCTGTTGTTGTCTGCAACCCCTAATTTATTGATTTTCTCAACCATTATCTAAATTCTTACCAAAATAAAAATGCATGCATGTGTAATATTTATTTATTTAGCCATAATTTCTGCAGTTATGTATGTGTTCACCCATTTATTACCAGGTTTGTCAGTTTTTTCCTATACAATTCTGAGTATCATAAAACCGATTAAATTGTTTCAAGAGTGTTCCTTAAAATATATTTCACAGTGATGCACAGAAATGGTCTTCTCTTAATTTAAAATGTACTGTCATAATTATACCCCTAATCCAAAACCACCAGTGGGACTAAAGCTTAGTCTGCTCCATGGCATGTTTCTTAAAAAATATGTTATTACTCCCCATTAATTAAAAAGATCACTTGCTTCTTGTGCCTAACACAAAGTAAAGTGGACTTGTCTTTGTTCTTTGCATTTAATTAAATTGCCAGTTTGTGGGGCGCTATACATTTTTCATTGGTGCAATACACAGACTGTGTTAGTCTAAGGGCTGCAACAGTATTTTATTGTGAAGCCCCAGCTGGAGTCTCTATCTGTTACTGCTCTGCCTACCTGATGGGACCTTTCCTGCAAATTGGTGCTGATTGCTGTAACCTGTGTAGCACCTTTTTAAGGGATGGTACCTACAGAAGGATCTCTCTTTCCTGATGGTCTAGCTAAGCTCAGTTCAGTGTTTCTGAACATTGCTCACAGCTTTTCCTAGGCTATGCCAAACTTCCTGCAGTTCTCTGGATAATTCAATACTTTTAGGGTCACAAAGGCTATATAATAGGGACAACAACATGCCCCTGAACTCTAATAAGAGAACAATGCACACTCTAGATTTCCATTAATTCCACCAATGATACGGCTTACCCTCACCAAAACAGCTTGATAGAGCTGGATCTGTCTTGTTCAAATGAAAACCCATGTCACAGGTGGATGGAGAACTGTTTATTCAGATGTATTTATTTACTTTCCCCCTGCTACATTAACAATGGGCGAGCTGAGTGGTACAGCCAGTGGTATGTTCTTTAATGTCTGTGAGGTAAAATGTGTATTCTGTTTGCCTTTCATCAGTGGCCTTTGTAATGTAACATGTGGGTTGGGGGAGATGGTCACGATGTGAAGTAAGAGGGGAGCTTTGCTCCTAGCCCTTCTAGTCAGTTCCGAATGTGGGGGTACAAAACGTACAGGTATTCTCACTGGCCTCATTAGAGCTCACATCACCCATGCTCCAGATTAGCTGCTGAACACTCTGAGCCCAGACTGGATGTAGGTGAATTCTCGATTTCTTGTTCAGGTGCTAGGGTTAAAATATTACCTGTCTAAATGTCAGAGGATCCATTAACAGCACCTGGAGCAGCTGTTCCAGACATTACTGCAGTGTGGTCTTCATCTCTTTTGAGTTTTGTAGACTTCGCAAGAGCATGATGTGCACCACTCAGTGTCGCCGGCAAACAAATGGGACCTGTGAATGTTTTAATGTTTTAATGAGACTGTTTTCTCTGCTAAGGTTCCAATGAGATGGAAATTACAGGAAATGGCCAGAGCTGCATCAAATAAAATGGTCCATGGCATGAGTGGTTATGTCCCTTTCTTTGTGATGTGTGGGCGCCATGCTCGGCTGGCTGTGGGCCTGCAGGCTGACGTTCTGGTGCGGGGCCTGGACAGGGCCTAGGCCTGAGCAGGTGGGTGCACAAACACCATCAGACACCTCCAGGGCTATACAAGGGAAAGGCTTTCCAAGCATAGCCTCAGCAACAGAAGGACAAACAAAAGCATGACTTACCAACTATCTTGGTTAGTTGGATCACAAAGTCTGCTAAAATAGCAATCCCTGCTTGTGCTAATTATGAAGATTATGAACGGGAGCGCACAATATGCTGTGAGAATTGTTTAGTGACCTCCGAGGCCCAGCAGGCTTACCTAGGTGGGTAACTTAGAAGAGGAGGGGCTCAGCGACAGCTGTGAGTCTGGGGTAGATTTGCTTGAGGGAATTTAACTGTGATATGTCATAAATACTGATGCAACTATTAATAATATATCTTACCTGTGGATCTAGTTCTGTGTGCTGGCGGGGGGTATGACGGTCCTGAGTGGGGAGGGTGGTCGGGATGCAGGTACAGTAAAGGTTCGTAATCCCTCCTTTTTCACTTAAGTCAGCAGGATCCCCATACCCACATAGCCTAAAGGGGAAATGGAGTAGGGACACAGTGTGAGGCCAGCAGTAGGCAAGGCTAGCAGTCAGGATTCTGTCAACGTATGCGTGCCAGTTCACTAGTTTGTACGTTCCCTCTGGTTGCCTAGGTTTTTGAGGGAAGCAGGGGGTCTGCCTTTTGAGGATTAGTGGGCCCAGGTGCAGTCACTGCTGAGGACACCAGTCTTATCAGAATAACAAAGGGTAAACTTGACTCTGGGGGCGCTTGAAGGTACAGTGAAATGTGAAGCTGCCCTTTTGGACTGGCGTCCCGCTGTGAGAAGGGCGGTTGTGAGGGCTATCAGGTTGGACCTGTGTAGGTATACCATCCATCACACAAAAAACAGAATTTATACAGTATGCGTGGCACATGAAAAAATAAAAGGAAGATGTAGCCTTGGTTGTTTTGCCCCTTGTATTGGCGCCAGCTGCTTTCTGACGCCACACTCCGGCATTGCAGACTGATGTAGAAAATTGCCAAAAAGTAGTCAGGTGTAGAGTAAAAATAGGCGGACAGCAGCAGCTCTGTAAAACGAGGACATGCAGACCCCTTCTGTAATCATAGAGGACTGCGCTGAAAGGGTAAACATTTATTTTGTTATTTCCCTCTAAAAACCAGAAAACTGCAACAAATGATAATGTTTTTTAGGCCAGAAGTGAGTTCAAAACATGAATCAAACCACATCCTCATACAGTACTTATCTAGTCTGGGTAAATTATCCATGTACCTTCTGCTTCCTGTTTTGAATCCACAAGCTGGCAATAAATTCATAATGCCTCATGGCAGTTGTGATCCTAAACTTTGGGAGGAATTGCAGTATTTGTAATGACTGCATGTTGATTACTACACTTGAATGTTAAACCAGTGATAAGGGAATGGGTATGAAGTGTCTTTTTCTGTAACAGCCTATACTACACCTTCAGCTTGTACCACATACATTAAATGGCTGTGTTGTACACCCAACAGCCTACTCATTGGCCTGCCAATCAGTTGTGTCATTCTTTTTATATATGAAATGTTGGGCAATGACCAAAAGAATTGTTAGCTGAATAAACTTTCCACAATGGTACAGTATCAGTTTTAGGACATTGTCAGTCCTGCATTTCTGCTTCACGTGTGAACCAATGTAACAATTCTACCTCAGCAAAAAAATAAATATAGTAAACAAGAAAGTGCAAATTGGCTTCAATGCAAAGATATAAAATCTGTCTATGCATAATACTACATGGGTATCTAGTCAGTGACTGTATGATGTGTGGGTGGTTAGGTTTAGGGGTAGCTGACAGCATCTGGCATGGGTTAATGATGCATTGTGTCCTGTGGTAACCCAAATCACAGATGTGTAAAAACATGTCACTAATGTAGTTATATTAGTATTTTACTCATTGTGTCATTAAATGTATGCAATTGTTCATTACACAAGTAGTAATTATATATATTAGCCACTCACAGCAAATTTGGATCTGATATTGCGTATGACTCTGAGTGACCTTAGCTGGGAGTCAGTCACATAGAGATGCAGAGAAAGAGAATCCAGGAATATTACATTGACTTGAGAGTCAGTATTTATTAAGCAATTATGCCCAGAGGGTGTAGCAGTTTATAGTAGGTACATGGACTTTTTACATGAATACTAATGTAGCATAATTACAGTTTTGACACGTTCAATATTAAGTTGCCTTCATTAAAACCGACTGACATGGAACTAGATGGAGACAGCAAACTTAATGTTCGATATTTTCATGTCAAACAAACTAGTTCCATGGACCACATCATTTTTCCTCTGTACGGTGGTAATCCCAAATGGAGCACAGACAGTAAATGAAACAAGACATTGTCCTGTGTTTGTCCATATTATCTCAAGAAAAGGACTTTAGAGTTGCCATATTAGCAGTAGCATGTGCATGAAGGTTATTGCATTTCATTAACTGACTTTGATTAAGTGCCTGTAAATGAACTTTATATGATGTGCGCACACAAAAATGTAAAAGTATGAGTTGCGTATATTCACTCCAAAGAAAAAATGATATAAACTGTATTATTATTATATACTATTGTAGTTTTTGATAGTAGTACTATTACATGTTGTGTATGTCTATTTTGATAGTAATCTTAATCAAATACCTTCTTTAATGTTTTATTCTCCATAGCTACATACTGAAACTACACTACAATGGCACACGTCACCATAAGACAAAAATAATCTTTTATGCTTTAAATTTACTTCCAATTAGCCATACTTGTTTGTCCTCCTCTGCTCTTGCCTTTGAAATTGAATAGGTGGTTATCTTTTTGCCTGGAAAAGGGAGAGAAACCTCTAGCACAGTAATCTTGCACTGTATCGTCTCATATGTTTTTATTTTAGATGTTTAACAGCAGACATGAAAACTTTTGGCTACCTTTTGCCCATGTTATCAAGCAAGTCAGCACTATATTGTATTTCAATGTCTTAGCAATCTATGCCTGCAGCACATTCAGAAGCACCAGATTTTACCATAAGCATTTGACTTACAATGATAGACATACTACTTCAGGGCTGTGGTCTGAATGGCTGCTCTACCTACCTTCCCCCAAGGGAAAAGTTTAACCATGCTATTTTGACATTGCTATGTTAGGTCTTCAGGGTTGAGTCAGAGTGGAGACTATTTCAAGCAAACCACGGCAAACTCCTTGGTTACAAGATGACAAAGGAAATCAGAACACTGCATTCTCTTTCGTGAATTAGCACGTAAATGTGCTAAGTAGCACTAGGAAGAGCATCTAAGCCTACAGTGAGACAGCCTGCAATGTGAAGGTATTGTCATTCGGTGCCAGTACAAACCAGACACTTACTTTTGTGTAAGCTGAACAGCAATTACCACAGACAGCACTGTTTCATGTTCACACTTGTCACCGCGAATAGCTATTTTTGCCATCTTCATGTGCGATCTCCTTTCTCCAAATAATTTTTAACTAAAAAAGTATGCACTCCACAAACATAATTCTCTTACCAAATGGTAGAATGCACTTGTGGGACTAGGGAGATGAAAAGGAATCGGACAGTTTAGCCAACACCAAGATATTTGAGAGAGAAATTTCAGGACCCTTCAGTTCATAGCTCAGTCTGTTGTTGACAAAGGAAAAAAACATTTTTGTTGCTGTTTTTGTTGTTTTGTATTAGGTCTTAGATACATATCTATAAATCTACTTACAGATTGCCTTCAAACTGCTCTAAATTTCTCAGAAGTGTTTTTCTCATTTCACCAGCATTTTCTCATTTCAACAGCCATTCAAATTTGCACAGCAAGCATGAGGTCCTGTTGGCCATTCCATGGGTGTTCCTGATATGGTTACTTACGGTAGCTCCTCTGGCCAAAGTGTGCATAGCCATTTTGTGTGTCTTAGGGACAATACATGCCCTAGCATTATGCTGAAGTGGAAGCCTTGCCAGTTATGCTGTCACAGGTAAAACTAAAGAAAGAGTTGTCAGAACTGCTATCATGTGACCTCAGTTTCAAAAAATGAATCCAAGGTTTTGCTCTTCATGAAAAAGACTTTTGCTGCAAATTTACATTCTGACACAAGAGTAAGGTCATTAACAGTGTTCTTTTTTAAGTTATTACCTGCTTTTGTGAAGGCCAGTAACCAACATTGACTAATTTGACTACAACATACTTCTTCATGGACAGACTCAATCAGAGTAAACTGTCTGCATTTCTCTTTGAATTGAGAATCAAAGAAAATATTAAATGACTACACCTCTCTGACCCCCCCTCCCCCAGCCCCACTATATATAAGAGTTCTAGCATGGGGGCACTTTTTTCATATAACTTTATTCTAGGTTGTCAGACACAGTCAGAACTGATTTACATGGTTACAGGGTTTGTTGGTAAGATCTGTAACAGCGTGGCACATGTTAGTATTCAGAGTTGCTCTCAAGTTAGGGAGTTATCATGGGGAGTCGGAAGGAGAAGGAGAGGCAACCTATGAGCAGGGTTAGAGGTTAATTAATTTCTTTTCCCAACCGACATGGTGAATCTGACACCCCACCCATGGATAATTGACCATACATCACTGAACTGTGTTTCTCTTGAGGCCCTTGTTGTCTTTTACGCTACCTCTGAAAAGGAACTCTGCCCTGCTGTGACATCATTAATGGACAACAGGGAGTCTGAATCACCTGAGCTTAGCCGTCAACATCATTCCAATGAAATATTTAATTAACGCGAAAATGCATTAAAAATCATCAAGGCACTTACCTGAAACCATACGCTGTAGAACTTGCCTTTGCATGGTATCTATGTCAACTAAATACATCCCATGATTAAAAAAATTGAATTAGACATATTTCCCACAGCATTAATACATAAACCCATAATTAACAATCCCAAGTAAAAATGTTATAAAAAAAAACTGACATCAAAACTGCATGAAACATAAAACCATGCATGAAACATAAAACTACATGTGTGTCTGTTTGTCTGTGATTTTTCTTAATATGCCCTTTTAGCTCCCACTCATGACAGCTTTCAAACAGCAAGACTACATAAGGGAGTCTTCCATGGGGAGAATGAAGGCCCTAGGCTTATCTTTTGATTGTACCATGTTGTATTTTGTCATGGCATCATGGATGGCATATTTTCATATTGCTACTTGTGTTTCTACAGTACTAATATTGTTCTCTACTCATTTATATTTGGCTTCATAGAAATGTACAAAATATACTACTTCTAACATTACAGCTACATGTGGATTTAGATTTAATGTGATAACTTTATGTTTAGTTTTATTATGGGAGTCTTTACTCTTCAGCTTTTATTCTTGTGATACACTGGGACACACTTTAATGAATACAAAATGCACTGAAATTTAGGCCACCAGAGGGTCATTTGGACAAAAAGAGAACTTTTAAAGGGCATCTCTGCGCCGTACAGGACCTCATGAAGTTGCTGTAGTATCAGTTGTCGTAAAATGTTTTATGTAACCATAATATTGGGTAAGATACACAATTTGACAGATTTTTTTCCAAACAGTTACAGTATCTATCTATCTATCTATCTATCTATCCACACTATATGCCAAAAGTATGTGGACACCCCTCCTAATTATTGAGTTCAGGTGTTTCAGCCACACCGATTGTTAACAGGTGCATAAAATCAAGCACATGGCCATGCAATCTCCATAGACAAACCTTGGAAGTAGAATGGGTCATACTGTAGAGCTCAGTAACTTTAAACGTGGCGTTGTCATAGGATGCCATCTTTGCCACAAGTCAGTTTGCAAAATTTCTGCCCTGCTAAATCTGCCCGGGTCAACTGTAAGTGCTATTATTGTCAAGTGGAAGTGTCTAGGAGCAACAACAGCTCAGCCATGAAGTGGTAGACCACGCAAACTTACAGAGCGAGGCCGCCGAGTGCTGAAGCGCGTAGCACGTAAAAACCGCCTATCCTCTGTTGAATTACTCACTACAGAGTTCCAAACTGTCTCTGGTTAGCAACATCAGCACAAGAACTGTGTGTTGGGAGCTTCATGAAATGGGTTTCCATGGCCGAGCAGCTGCACACAAGCCCAACATCACTATGCTCAATGCCAAGCGATGGCCGGAGTGAAGCAAAGCACGCTGCCACTGGACTCTGGATCAGTGGAAACGCGTTCGCTGGAGTGATGAATCACACTTCACTATCTGGCAGTCTGATGAACGAATCTGAGTTTGGCGGATGCCAGGAGAGCGCTACCTACCGGAATGCACAGTGCCTACTGTAAAGTTTGGTGGAGGAGGGATAATGGTCTGAGGCTGTTTTTCAGGGTCTGGGCTAGGCCCCTTAGTTCCAGTGAAGGGTAACATTAATGCTACAGCATACAAAGGCATTTTAGACAATTGTATGCTTCCAACTTTATGGCAACAGTTTAGGGAAGGCCCTTTCCTGTTCCAGCATGACTGTGCCCCTGTGCACAAAGCAACGTCCATAAAGACACGGTTTGACGAGTTTGGTGTGGAGTAACTCCAGTGGCCTGCACAGAGTCCTGACCTCAACCCCATTGAACACCTTTGGGATGAATTAGAACGCCAATTGTGAGCCAGGCCTTCTCGTCCAACATCAGTGCCTGACCTCACAAATGCTCTGTTGGCTGAATGGGCACACATTCCCACAGACACACTCCAAAATCTTGTGGAAAGCCTTCTCAGAAGAATGGAGGCTGTTATAACTGCAAAAAGGGGGGGGGGGGCAACTCCATACTAATGCCCATGGTTTTGGAATGGGATGTCCAATAAGCTCATATGGGTGTGATGGTCAGGTGTCCACATACTTTTGGCCATATAGTTTATCTATCTATCTATCTCTGTCTACCCCTATCTCTCTCTCTCTCTCTCTACATATATATATATGTAGACTCCAGGTCCCTCACCAACAAGATGGATGAGATCAGAGTGAGAATTATGCCTCGCTGTGTGACGATCATCACAGAAACCTGGCTGAATCACAACATTCTGGATGCTGCTATCGAGGTAGCAGGCTGCTCTGTTTACAGAGCAGACCGCACAAGATACTCCGGGAAAAGCAGAGGAGGAGGACTGTGTGTGAGGACTGGTGCACAGCTGCGGACATGGTGGATAAACACTGCTGCCCAGACTTGGAGCTCCTAACGGTAAGGTGCAGACCATTCTTTCTCCCGAGGGAATTCACGATAAAAACAATCATGGCAGTATACATCCCCCCACAAGCTAAGGTCAAGTTAGCGTTGGATAAGCTACACGACAGCATTAACAAACAGCTTATGGTGCACCCAGACAGTGTGATCATTGTAGCAGAGGACTTCAATCACACGGATTTCAAACTGGTTATGCCCAAATTCCATAAAAATGTGAATTTCCCAACAAGAGAGCACAACATCCTGGACCAAGTCTACACGAACATCCCAGGAGCATTTACATTTACATTTACATTTAGGTCATTTGGCAGACGCTTTTATCCAAAGCGACTTACAAGTGAGGAACAGCAAGCAAGCTACAGTAGTGTAGGAGACCTTGGATTAAGCTTTAAGTGCAACCTAAACAACTAAACTCAACTAAATAAGTCAAGGAAAGTAGAAAACAAAGGTAAACAAGGTGAAAACACAAGGATAGACAGGCAGAGGAGACAAACAAGTAGTGACAGGAGAAAGAAGTGTGAGGCAAAAAGTGCACGGAGATGGAATTGTGTTAGAGTTGTTAGGAGTGTTAGGAGAGGAGGTGCTCGGAAGAGCTGGGTCTTCAAGAGGTTCTTGAAGATAGAGAGGATGCCCCTGCTCTGATAGCATAAGGTAGCTTGTTCCACCAGCGGAGAACTACATATGAGAATAGTCTGGACTGAGATTGCCTTGTGTGTAGGGATGGCAATGCTAGAGCAGCGTTCCTGGGAGGAACGTAACAGCCGAGAAGGAGAGTAAGCCTGTATGATTGAGCTCAGGTATGTCGGAGCAGACCCAGAGGTCACTGTTTAGGCAAGCATGAGAGACTTGAATTTGATACAGGCAGCCACGGGTAGCCAGTGGAGCTCAATGAGCAATGGGGTGACATGGGCCCTTTTGGGCTGATCGGCCAGCTAGGAGGGCATTGCAATAGTCGAGGCAGGAGATAGCCATGGCCTGTACCAGAAGCTGGGTAGCATATTGGGTCAGGGTTGGGACGGATTTTGAGGATATTGTAAAGTGCAAAGCGGCGTGACCGAGAGACTGAGGCAACATGGTCCAAGAAGGACAGTTGGTCATCAATCATGACACCCAGGTTTCTTGCAACCTTAGAAGGTTTGAGAGTATTTGAGGCAAGCTTTAAATTGATAGATTTAATGTGATAACTTTATGTTTAGTTTTATTATGGGAGTCTTTACTCTTCAGCTTTTATTCTTGTGATACACTGGGACACACTTTAATGAATACAAAATGCATTGAAATTTAGGCCACCAGAGGGTCATTTGGACAAAAACAGAACTTTTAAAGGGCAGCTCTGCGCCGTACAAGACCTCATGAAGTTGCTGTAGTATCAGTTGTCGTAAAATGTTTTATGTAACCATAATATTGGGTATGATACACAATTTGACAGATTTTTTTCCAAACAGTTACAGTATCTATCTATCTATCTATCTATCTATCTATCTATCTATCTAAATATCTATCCACACTATATGCCAAAAGTATGTGGACACCCCTCCTAATTATTGAGTTCAGGTGTTTCAGCCACACCGATTGTTAACAGGTGCATAAAATCAAGCACATGGCCATGCAATCTCCATAGACAAACCTTGGAAGTAGAATGGGTCATACTGTAGAGCTCAGTAACTTTAAACGTGGCGTTGTCATAGGATGCCATCTTTGCCACAAGTCAGTTTGCAAAATTTCTGCCCTGCTAAATCTGCCTGGGTCAACTGTAAGTGCTATTATTGTCAAGTGGAAGTGTCTAGGAGCAACAACAGCTCAGCCATGAAGTGGTAGACCACGCAAACTTACAGAGCGAGGCCGCTGAGTGCTGAAGCGCGTAGCACGTAAAAACCGCCTATCCTCTGTTGAATCACTCACTACAGAGTTCCAAACTGTCTCTGGTTGCAACATCAGCACAAGAACTGTGCGTTGGGAGCTTCATGAAATGGGTTTCCATGGCCCAGCAGCTGCACACAAGCCCAACATCACTATGCGCAATGCCAAGCGATGGCCGGAGTGAAGCAAAGCACGCTGCCACTGGACTCTGGATCAGTGGAAACGCGTTCGCTGGAGTGATGAATCACGCTTCACTATCTGGCAGTCTGATGAACGAATCTGAGTTTCATGGATGCCAGGAGAGCGCTACCTACCGGAATGCACAGTGCCTACTGTAAAGTTTGGTGGAGGAGGGATAATGGTCTGAGGCTGTTTTTCAGGGTCTGGGCTAGGCCCCTTAGTTCCAGTGAAGGGTAACATTAATGCTACAGCATACAAAGGCATTTTAGACAATTGTATGCTTCCAACTTTGTGGCAACAGTTTAGGGAAGGCCCTTTCCTGTTCCAGCATGACTGTGCCCCTGTGCACAAAGCAACGTCCATAAAGACACGGTTTGACGAGTTTGGTGTGGAGTAACTCCAGTGGCCTGCACAGAGTCCTGACCTCAACAACCATTGAACACCTTTGGGATGAATTAGAACGCCAATTGTGAGCCAGGCCTTCTCGTCCAACATCAGTGCCTGACCTCACAAATGCTCTTTTGGCTGAATGGGCACAAATTCCCACAGACACACTCCAAAATCTTGTGGAAAGCCTTCCCAGAAGAATGGAGGCTGTTATAACTGCAAAAAGGGGGGCAACTCCATACTAATGCCCATGGTTTTGGAATGGGATGTCCAATAAGCTCATATGGGTGTGATGGTCAGGTGTCCACATACTTTTGGCCATATAGTTTATCTATCTATCTATCTCTATCTACCCCTATCTCTCTCTCTCTCTCTCTCTACATATATATATATGTAGACTCCAGGTCCCTCACCAACAAGATGGATGAGATCAGAGTGAGAATTATGCCTCGCTGTGTGACGATCATCACAGAAACCTGGCTGAATCACAACATTCTGGATGCTGCTATCGAGGTAGCAGGCTGCTCTGTTTACAGAGCAGACCGCACAAGATACTCCGGGAAAAGCAGAGGAGGAGGACTGTGTGTGAGGACTGGTGCACAGCTGCGGACATGGTGGATAAACACTGCTGCCCAGACTTGGAGCTCCTAACGGTAAGGTGCAGACCATTCTTTCTCCCGAGGGAATTCACGATAAAAACAATCATGGCAGTATACATCCCCCCACAAGCTAAGGTCAAGTTAGCGTTGGATAAGCTACTACGACAGCATTAACAAACAGCTTATGGTGCACCCAGACAGTGTGATCATTGTAGCAGAGGACTTCAATCACGCGGATTTCAAACTAGTTATGCCCAAATTCCATAAAAATGTGAATTTCCCAACAAGAGAGCACAACATCCTGGACCAAGTCTACACGAACATCCCAGGAGCATTTACATTTACATTTACATTTAGGTCATTTGGCAGACGCTTTTATCCAAAGCGACTTACAAGTGAGGAACAGCAAGCAAGCTACAGTAGTGTAGGAGACCTTGGATTAAGCTTTAAGTGCAACCTAAACAACTAAACTCAACTAAATAAGTCAAGGAAAGTAGAAAACAAAGGTAAACAAGGTGAAAACACAAGGATAGACAGGCAGAGGAGACAAACAAGTAGTGACAGGAGAAAGAAGTGTGAGGCAAAAAGTGCACGGAGATGGAATTGTGTTAGAGTTGTTAGGAGTGTTAGGAGAGGAGGTGCTCTCGGAAGAGCTGGGTCTTCAAGAGGTTCTTGAAGATAGAGAGGGATGCCCCTGCTCTGATAGCATAAGGTAGCTTGTTCCACCAGCGGAGAACTACATATGAGAATAGTCTGGACTGAGATTGCCTTGTGTGTAGGGATGGCAATGCTAGACGACGTTCCTGGGAGGAACGTAACAGCCGAGAAGGAGAGTAAGCCTGTATGATTGAGCTCAGGTATGTCGGAGCAGACCCAGAGGTCACTGTTTAGGCAAGCATGAGAGACTTGAATTTGATACAGGCAGCCACGGGTAGCCAGTGGAGCTCAATGAGCAATGGGGTGACATGGGCCCTTTTGGGCTGATCGGCCAGCTAGGAGGGCATTGCAATAGTCGAGGCAGGAGATAGCCACGGCCTGTACCAGAAGCTGGGTAGCATATTGGGTCAGGTTGGGACGGATTTTGAGGATATTGTAAAGTGCAAAGCGGCGTGACCGAGAGACTGAGGCAACATGGTCCAAGAAGGACAGTTGGTCATCAATCATGACACCCAGGTTTCTTGCAACCTTAGAAGGTTTGAGAGTATTTGAGGCAAGCTTTAAATTGATGCTGTGATGCATGGATGGCTTTGCTGGGATGACCAAGAGTTCAGTCTTAGAGAAGTTTAGCTGAAGGTGGCGTGCCTTCATCCATAAGGATATGTCTGCAAGACAATCCGTGATCCGCGCTGGGATTGTGGGGTCATCAGGCAGGAACAACAGATATAGCTGGGTATCGTCTGCGTTGCAGTGATACGAGAAGCCATGCGAGTGGATAACTGGGCCCAGAGAGGTAGTATACATTGAAAAGAGGAGGGGCCCCAGCACCGAGCCTTGGGGTACTCCTGTAGAGAGGCGATGGGATGAGGACATCTGTCCTTGCCATGACAAGTTAAACGAGCGCCCAGTGAGGTAGGATTCAAACCAAGACAGTGCTTTGCCCGAGATGCCCATTTCTGACAGTACCGATAGCAGAATGTTGTGGTTAACCATATCAAAGGCAGCTGATAGGTCAAGTAGGATGAGGACCGAGGACTGAGCCGCAGCTCTAGCTGCTCTTAGGGCTTCTGTCACAGACAACAGAGCTGTTTCAGTGGAGTGTCCACTTTTGCAACCGGATTGGTTTGAGTCAAGGAGGTCATTCCTAGAGAGGAATTCTGAGACCTGTTTAAATACCGCCCTTTCAATGACCTTGGATAGGAATGGAAGTAACGAGACCGGCCAATAATTCTCAACATGAGCAGGGTTGAGAGAAGGCTTTTTGAGTAGAGGTGTTACTCTAGCCTGTTTGAAAAGAGTTGGGAATGCTCCGGAGGCAAATGAAGCATTTATCACATGAGTGAATGCTGCCACAATTGTGGGAGAGATGGACTGGAGGAGTTTGGTAGGGATAGGGTCCAATGGACATGTAGTAGGACGGCTACAAGTCAGGAGTTTAGATACCTCGCTCTCAGTGAGAGGGGTGAACAAAGAAAGTGATGCGCCATTGACTGAGGGAGACAGAGGAGATGTGGTAGGACTGCCATGCACATATGAAGTGCTGTTGCCTGGGGATGTAGTAGGACTGCTACATGAAGGCTTTGAGTGTGTTACGCCATTTTCCGGGGAAGACAGAGGAGGACATGTAGTGGGACTGCTACATTTTGGATTGTTTGAATGTACCGTGCCCTTAACCGGGGAGACTGATTATCTCTGAGAGGCTTGGAGAATTGCCTGCTTATGGCTGCCACCTTTTCAATAAAAAAGGAAGCAAAGTCGTTTGCTGACAGGGTTGTGTCAGGTGGAGGTGGGGGCGGACATAGTAGTGTTTTGAAGGTGGAAAATAGTTTCCGAGAGTCAGTGGTATTGCTTATTTTGTCATTGTAGTAAGCCGTTTTGGCAGCAGAGATGTTGGTTGAGAAGGAGAGTAGGAGAGTTTGATAACCTTTGAGATCAGTGGGATCTCTGGTTTTTCGCCATCTTCTCTCAGTGCACCTGATGTCAGAAGGCAGGAGGGTATCCGTTAGCCATGGATGAGGCGGGTTGGAGCGGGCCTTTTTAGTGGATAGAGGACACAGGCTATCCAGGCATGAGCTCAGTGTAGAGCAGAGAGATTCTGTGGCATCATTAACCTCTAATGAGGAAAAAGTGCTGAGAGGAGGGCGGATGAGACCACTTCAGAGAGGTGGGTGGGAGACAGGTTGCGGAGGTTGCGGCGGTAGGAGACCATTGGAGGTCGTACAGCGGACTGTTCAGGGAGGCATACAGTAAACTGAATGAAGTAGTGGTCAGAGAGGTGCAGAGGTGTAACCATGAGGCCATTTGTGGCACAGTTTCGAGTGAGAATCAGGTCAAGTTCTTTGCCAGCTTTGTGAGTTGGAGGGCTGCAAACCCATTCCAGATCAAAAGCGGATATCAGGGGCAGGAAGTCAGCAGAGTTAGGATTGTCTAAGTGGATGTTCATGTCACCTAGGATGATTAGTGGAGAGTCATGTTGAGGAATGGAGAATAACAGTGTGTCTAGCTCAACATCAAAATCGCCTAATTGTCCTAGTGGATGGTAAATGACAACCACAGAGACTTGGACTGGGGCTGTAACTTTCACTGCATGGTACTCAAAGGAGGCATATTTGGTGGGAGGCAACAGTTGTGTGAATTTCCATTTGTTGGAAATTAGAATGCCTGTCCCACCTCCTTGCCCAGATGGACGGGAGGTATGGGAGAATGAGTAGTTAGTGGATAGTGCAGCCGGGGTAGCAGTGTTTTCAGGTTTGATCCAAGTCTCAGTTAGCACAAGTAGCTCAAGAGACAGCTGATTGGCATATGCCGTAATGAAGTCAGCTTTGTTAACTGCAGATTGGCAGTTCCACAACCCAACAAAGAAGGTGGCAACTGTGGGTGAGGATTTTTGTAATAGCCAGAGGTTAGCCAGATATCTTTGCCTTTTAGCACGATAGTATGCTTTGCGGTTGCCGGAGATAACGGGAATGAGCAGGAGGCACATAGTTAAGGTTGTGGTGCCTGGGTTACGTTTTTTTTTTTTTTTTTTTTGCACCCAGGGCAATTAGGACAGTTTGCCTCACACAGGTAGACTCGCTGGTCTTTACCCAAGTAGGTCTTTACCCAAGTAGGTCTTTACCCAAGGAGGGCTGAACACAAGGGCTGATGCTTCTGCTGACGCTTCAGCAACAAGCCCTAGAGGTAAGCATGACCTTAATTAGACGCGGCTGTTCATGCATCAACTCTGATTGCAAGGTGAGTACGCTCTCCAAGATTAGCAACTCAAAAGGTTTGTTTTGGGGGCGTGAACTTGGGCACGCTCCCTGATTGCCCCGAAACTCGCACAGCCAGCCAAAACTCGTGGTTACAATGCACTGGTTAGAGTGCTGAGAAGTGTTAGTTAGCACACAGGCTAACGGTACAACTGCGATCTCCACACGCACTGTGAGCAACCCCATCTCCACATGTAGGACAAGCAGACCATGTTTCCCTAACTCTGACCCCAGCTTACAAACCATGGATCTGCACAGCAAAACCAGCTATCAGGACAGTACAAGTGTGGTCTGAGGAAGCCACCTCAATGCTGCAAGACTGCTTTGTTAGCACAGACTGGATTTGTTTGCAGAAGGAACAGGCCTTGAGGAATATGCTGGATCAGTCCTAGGATACATCAACTTTGCACAGAAAATGTGTTAACACAAAAGACAATAAAGGTGTTTCCTAATCAAAAGCCATGGATAAACAGTAATGTGAAGGCATTACTCAAGGAGCGAGATGCAGCTTTCAGGTCAGGTGACAAACAAGTTTACAGTGAAGCACAGGGGAAACTCAAAAGAGGCATCAGGGATGCAAAGCGCAATTACAAACAACGCATTGACGATCAATTTAACAACAACCCCGCAGCATGTGAAATGGCATCAAGGCACTGACTGACTACAAAAAAAACAATCTGCTGCCCAGTGATGACGCCACACTGCCTGATGTCCTGAACCAGTTCTTTGCGCGCTTCGACACCCAGAGGGGAGGGTCTGCTCCACGCATCAACCCACCCGCCGGAGAGTTGACACTGGTTCTACAGCACCACCGGGTGAGGACCACCCTGAGGAAGGTCAATGCAAGCAAGGCGGTGGACCCAGATGGAGTGCCTGGCCGGGTACTGAAAGCATGTGCTGATCAGCTTACAGAGGTGTTTACAACAAGCTGCTGCTCCAACATGCCTTAAATCCTCCACCATCATTCCAGTGCCCAAAAAACTTCTGTGAAGTGTCTGAATGACTATCTCCCAGTGGTGTTAACACCCATAGAAATAAAGTGCTTCGAGAAACTTGTGCTTTCACACATCAGAACCATCATCCCACCTGATCTGGATAAGCACCAGTTTGCCTACCGGGCAAACCACTAAACAGAGGACACCATTACAACAACTCAACAGGAACCCAACAGTTATGTGAGGATGCTATTTGTGGACTTTAGCTCTGCTTTCAATACCATCATCCCCCAAAAACTGGTCAGCAAACTGAACAACCTGGGCCTTGGTTCCTTGCTGTGTGCATGGGTCATGGACTTCCTCACGGACCGACCACAGCAAGTCAGGATCGGTAAACACACCTCCTCCACCCTCATCCTAAACACAGGAACCCCACAGGGCTGTGTGCTGAGCCCTATGCTCTGCACACCCTTCACCCATGACTGCACCCCCATCCACACCTCCAACTCCAGAATTAAATTCGCAGATGACACCACAATAGTTGAGGCTGATTTCAGACAATGAGGAGATGGCCTACAGGTGTGAGGTGGAACATCTGGCTGAGTGGTGTAAGGACAATGACCTGGCCCTTAACACCTCAAAGACAAAAGAGATGATCATTGACTTCAGGAGAACAAAGGAGAGAGTCCACCTCCCCCTCCACATACACGGAGAAGCAGTGGAAAGCGTGGAAAGCCTGAAGTTCCTTGGAGTCACTGTATCAAAACAGCTGATATGGACCACCAACACTTCACACCTGGTCAAAAAGGCCCAACAAAGGCTATTCTTCCTCAAGAAGCTGAAACAGGCCCAGCTCCCACAGAAACTGCTGCTAAATTTCTATCGAGAGCATCTTGACTAACTGCATCACTGTGTGGTATGCCAGCTGCACAGCTGCTATCGGGTGGTGAAGGTGGCCCAGCGCATTGTAGGGACGGAGCTCCCAAAACTGGACACCATCTATGCCATCCGACTGAGGAAGAAAGCGAGCAGCATCATCAGGGACACCACACACCCCGGCCACTCTCTGTTTGAACTGCTGCGGTCCGGCAAATGGTTCAAGGCAATAAAATCCCACACCAATAGACTGAGGAATAGCTTCTGTCCCAGAGCTGTGGCCTCTATCACACCCCTGCCCAACCGCAGAACAGAATACAGGAAGTGTTAGTGCACACACACGCACACACACATCAGGACTGTGATACACACACACAGGACAGTGTCACACACACACTCACACATCAAAGACTGTAACACACACGCGCACACACACACCCACCTCCACCCCCAGAACTGCTACCATACAGACACAATTCTCTGCAACTGTGTATGTGTAAATTCTGCTGCTACTACTGCTATCTTGCTGACACTACTACTGTCTTTCTGGCACTGCTTTTATTATTTGTTGTATTTATTTCTTTATCTGTTTTATTTTACTACATCGGGAGAAGCCATGCGAAATTTCATTGTACCTGAGTATAATGACAACAAAGACCATTCTATTATATATATATATATATATATATGTGTATATATATATATATATAGTGTGTTTTCATGACTTTCTTTTGGAAGTCACACATCAACTGCTGCCATTTATAAACAATACAGGCAAACATCAAATGGTTAAATGAGATATAATTAAGCTCATTAATTAACAGAATACGCTGCTTGCAAAATTTACAAATTAAGAATTGAAATGTGAGGATCAGAGCAAAAATATGGCGTCCTGCAAGTTAGGGGGCTTAAGCTAGTCGATTAGACTGCAGTGATGGGTTGGCATTGTTGAATTCATGCACAGTTTGTTTGATTATTCTGTATTGTACTGTCACTGCTTTTGTTTTGGTTGTTTGACTGTTTATGCCGTGTGGGTTGGGTAGGAGGGGGTGGTGCAATATGTTTCCCTCAGCATGAACAATATCTGGGGACAGGACACAGTATCATAGTCTCACCCTGCCACTGACCTGAGATCAGAACTTTGAGACCGACACTAAGCTCAAAGGGAAGAGAATATATGTGTGTCCCAGGTTGTGCTGTATAATTCCAGTTTACTCTTCATATGATTTGTGATTAATGATTTGTGAGGGTTATTTTTAACTGGGGCTGTTATGCACTAATTTATGCAATTAAAAATTGTTTCATTTTTAAAATCACAATTATTCACCATCCCCTGGTTTCTGCTGCCACATTTAAGTTTGTCAGCTAAGCGAATATCTTGTCACAAGGAGAAAAGCACACAGCCAATGGTGAAAAGCCAGGGAAGCTCAGTGCATCTGCTACATACAAATGGGACATCTTCTACAACAATGTCCCATGAGTGTGTTCTCCCACCCTCTGGAAATATTGTGTAGATGAAGAGTGCCACATTGTCCCTTTGAAATGTTTGAAAAGTAAGTTTGTCCGTCCAAAAAACTGGGCTCAAAGTCTTAAAGTTCAGTCTGCCTCATATGCTCAGTGATGGCTAATACACGTCAGGAGGCAATACAAGGCCGTGTTGGTTCCAGAAACATGCATTTTGTAAAATTTACAGATATTTTTATGTAGGAGATGCTTGGCAGAGAAATGCAGAGAACTTCTAAAGGGCTTTGCACTTCACACCAGTAGATTCAGTGAGTTTTCACACTCAACAGACTTTATGTCACATTTCCTTCAACTTCTGAAATTTCTTGTTGACCAAGCAGAAAATAAGTAGTGTCTTAAACTTGAGTATCCTGTATCAGTTATATTATATACTGTATATATATATATATACACACTAGGGATGGTAAAATTCACAGATTCGCATCAGTGCACCAGCATAAAGTGCCCCGATTAAAAAAGTGTGCACCAGATACAATTTCGGGAACTCGGGATGCATTGTTTCTAACATCTTTACATCAATAAAATCTGATTTATATATAATTATTAGTAGAGGCCCTATGCCTTTATTATTTAGAAATGTGACCAATAATTTTATCTAGATTGATTCCTCCTCCCTAAACTGTTTCTCAAACACGCTCTCTCATCTCCGCTGCTGTCAATTCTCATCAAGTCTCTCGGCGAAGTCTCGCGCCAGTTGAAGGCGTGTCCGGGCAAGTCACAGATTATCATGGAGGAGGAAGAGCTACACGTTCCACCGGATTGCTACAAATCAAATGTTTGGCGACACTTTGGATCAAGAGAGATGGACAATTTGACAAGACGCATGCAATTTGCAAAATATGCTGTTCCGCTATAAAGAAAAGAAACAGCATAAATGTGATG
Source organism: Megalops atlanticus (assembly GCA_019176425.1). NCBI lineage: Eukaryota > Metazoa > Chordata > Actinopteri > Elopiformes > Megalopidae > Megalops > Megalops atlanticus. Next base: position 37,948,377 of record CM032880.1, on the reverse strand, counting down.
CTTTGTCAGGGCTCAGGCAAGGACTCAAGCGGACACCAGGGTTTCAGGTTCCAAAAAAGCTTTAATAAAGACGTCAGGCGAATTAGCAAAACCAGAACGGGCAGTGTCGGTAACAGGCAGGCGGTCCGTGTGCAAACCAGGGTCGAAAGCAGGAACAGACAGGGTTGGTAACCAGGCAGGCAGATAATCAGGCAAACAGAGCAAGGCAGCAAGCAGAATCAAGGTCGAGGAACAGGCAGAAACAACAACGGCAAGACTTACAGGGGGGAAAAGCACGGCGGGAACGAAACAGGAGAAACACTGCAACGATCTGGCAAACAGGACAGAGACAAGCAGGGTAGATATAGGGTTGGGCTGATGAGGTGATGGGAAGCAGGTGTGCAGGCAGGCAGGTGGAGATGATCAGGTGGGCGGAGACAGGGCGGAGAGCGGGGCAGGGCTGGAACACAAGGAAAAACAAAAGCACATGGACACAATGACAGATGGGGAGAACATAAACACAACAGCTAGAGGGCCGGAGTACTGACATGCTTACCGAGTTGCAGTACTAGAGAAACAAATATGTGAAGTAAAAATGACACTTTTTTAGTTAATTTATGATGTGCTGTCTGCTTAAGAAGAACCAAAGAAATAAAATCAAACTATTTGTACCATACTGAATTGCATAGCATCATATTCTGTTGCATCACATCGTATCGCGTTGAATCACATTGTGTTGAATCAAATCATGTTGAATCACACTACATCGCAATAGGGGTGAATTGTATCATATCGCATTTGTTGTTGCTTCATATGTATCTTAAATGTATCGGATTGTTGGCAATGCGTTGAGATGTGTATCGCATCGGCCTCAGTGATGGAGATGCACATCCCTAATACACACACTACACACATATATATATATATATATATATATATATATATATATATATACATACATACATATATATATACACACACACACACACACATATACACATACAAACACAATGTTGATATCAGCTGTTGATAGATTCTCCATGTTGTGTTTGTGTTGTATCTGTAATTTTATGAGAGTAGTAATACCTTAACATTTATCTGGTGTGAAGCAGAGTTATTTTTTCAGTGTTTGAGTCTCCTGTTTTTTCTCTCATTACCTAGATTTAATACCTTTTTGGAAGAGTTTGTTTCTTGAATTATCGTTCATTCTATAATATTAGGCCTTGCATAAAAAGTTGTCATTTCCTTGATTTAATTACAAATGCGTGCATTTTTTGTATACTCCCCCTTCCACCTCGCCTTTTTGAATCACCACACGAATATTAGGGTTTGCCTCAATCTGCTCTCACAGAGAAGTGTTGGGCATGGTGAATACAATTCTCTTATACCCTCAAAGGTCTACAGCAACTGTTTTTCACAGTACAACCCCCCACATCACAGTGAAGCAAACGCAATTGTAGGACAGACACGTCACTGATATCATCTGGGTGGCTCACAGACGTCTTCATAGGGTGCCTGACAGCTGTGAGACGAGGAAACCCTGCTGACAAATCAACCTTCACAAAGCTGATTTGTTCTGCCGCTGTGGCCTCCTGATCTCTATTGACTCATGGCATGGCTTGACTGAAGTAGTGATTAAACACAATTTTACTGGCTTGAAAAAAAACAACGGCATCAGAAAAAGAGCAATATCACTGAGAAATAAATGAGATCTGATCAGTCTGTATATGATTAGTGTTTCTCCCACGTCGCCTAAAATGTTATTAAAGCTGGAAGGAGAAACAAGTGAGTAAATATGAGTATGAAGTGTGCAGCATAATAAAGAGCAGGACTGCATAAGTGTGTGCACAGTGTATGCAAAAATGGACCCTATTAGAGTAGCGGTCTCTGCAAGGGTGGTGAAGGCAGTGACACCAAATTAGTTATTTCATTTCCAAACTATTTTATGTAGAATACATTTCATAGTTTCTGCAGTGTCTATTCTGTGTGTCTACGTAACTGAACAGACCTGTAGTTTTAATTATGTTCTCAGAAAAGAAATTGCCAAAAGTTTTTTGTCACTGTAAAATAAGTTTATCTTAATCCTCATTTACAAAACACAGAACATCTTGACAGTGATAATTTATATGCTTCACTTATTAGGGAAACACATGTAGCTAGTATGAAACTGCAGTTCTTTTGAATGCGCAGAATAAACTGTGCCCCTCTGTTGCATATTGGTAATGTTAATATTTGCTCTAAAAACTGGATGAAAAACCTGGGAACTGCATGGCTTGCTTTTATAGGCCAATTAGAGCATGTCTATAGTTTAAAGTATGTCTAAAGTATGAGCAATTGAAATTCATCCATTTAAACTAAAAATAGTTGCTATACAACACTAAGTTGTTGGAGCTGTAAGTTTCAGAGATACTAGCCTATCAACAATCAGCTGACTAACAATCACCCCTTTACAAAACAGGATCATCCCTATGAACAAATCAGCTAAATTTGGACATTACATGTTGACTATAACACCAATCATAGATAAATATTGCTAGCTGTCTAGCTATATATGAGGTAGAAAGCTAAAAAGATTAGCTTATTTGCTGTCACAAATTGGTCATTGTTTTAAAGAGGCAAATATATGAGCTATAAATCATATTGAAAAATAATTACTATTCTTTGAAATAAATAAATTTGTAATTATACATTTTGCATACATTTATTCTTGCTCTTGGATTATTTTATTTCACTGAAATGATGATAATAACTAGAACATAGAAAAGTCTTGGAAATGCAAAGAATTATAGAATTTTTCTGGCATGCAAAACTTTGGAAAACAAAATCTAAGAATATGAACTGAATAGTAACTTCCATTTTAGTTCCATTTTAGTACTAAAAAGTATAATTTTTAACCCAACTGTTGACAGTTGATGAATTGCAGCTGATGCTGTTTGAACTCCTATGTTGAGATTGATCTATTTTCTTTAAATACTATAAATTTATAGTATTTATATGTATATGTATATAATACTTGTTTCATTTTTTCTGTCTCCTGCTGTTGTGTACTGCGTAATTACTGTAGGTTGATGGCGCAGACCAGGAGCACCTGACTGCACCTAACATCGATCTGATGGCACTGATCTGTACTCCTCTGCTCGGCACCGCTCTGTCTGCCTGAGTGAAGCCGACCAATGTGGCCTCTGCGTCTGGGTCACCACACCAACCCAAAAGCCTGGGCTCTCATCCATCATAGCGTGCACCGGGGGCATCGAGCCCATCCTGACCCAGCAGTTCCTGCCTGGATGATCTCAGACACAGCCTGGAACGGGTCTTCCCACCACTCAACCTCCCCGTCTGTGTCTAAAATTAAGCTCTGGGGAGGCGCAAAACCAAGTGTCTGAATCCAGACAAGGCCCCCACTTCACAGCTGAGCCAAGAGAATAAGCCAAGAAGAAGTAGAACCACGGAGTTCACGCTTTGCTTTCATCTTACTTGATGTCTGCTGTCTCAGAAATGCGCCAGTTAAATGAGCATCTGCTGTCACCTGTGTGGAAGGTGAATTACCTATACATTTTACTCCCTTTGATTGGAGACACCCGTAACTAGAATCGCTAATTAGTCAAAAAGAAAAATCTAGTGGCACAGTAGAGCGGCATGTCTTGGTAAATTAAATATGGCAGCCAGACACAAACCGCCTGCACTCAGACCTCATTATGATTTCTCCTTTCTCTTGTTGTGTTTTAATTAATAGATGGGGAGAAATTAGAGTGCATCGTACTGTGCCAAGAAAAGCCCTGCTTTGTGAGGAACAGACCGAACACAATAGCAGGGTCACAGCCACTGCACGCATGAAGTCTGCATCCACTCTTCCAAATTTTAAATTATTATGCATGTGATTCTGCGTTGACTGTAATAATGTTTGTGGTCACAGCGTTGTGTCTTGTATGACAAAATAGCTGCCTTTACTTTGTGCAGGTATTGTGGATAAGGATAACGTAGCATTTTCTGACTGATCTACATGTTCACGTTTCATCTTTTTTTGGGACCAGGTGCGGGTTCTCTGTATATATAATGTACAGTATGTACTTCATGCTTGAGGCTCTGATGAAGGTCTAGTCTGATTGGCAAAGACTGCAGTTCACAGAAGTTGCAGTCATTTCTATTAGTATATTTTATCTTCCACACACCTGTACAGAGCTTTTGCCATGTGTATTTTTCATAAAACAGTAAATGAAGGCACAATATATGCATACATTTTCTTATATTAAGCAATGGCTGAAGAAATTGTCTGAATGTATTTGTAAAATGAATAGCTAGAGACAATTCACATATAATGCCTCATACATTTTGACTATTTTAGAGTTATCCTAGTCACAGACCAGGACAATATGGGGCACCAAATGTAACAGACCTTTTTTCATTTTTCATAGACAGAATGCCTTCTGTGCTATGAAACGCATACATTCATTACGAAACCATGTAACACTGTAATGCGTTTTGTCCACGAAAAACACAAACGTGTTAGCATTGTGTCCACGAAATATTGAAGAGAGCACATACTTTCGTGCACAGAAAACAAAACGGATGATTCCTGTCGTGCACTGAATTGACCGTTGTGCTTTTCATTTTGTGGACAAAAGGCGGAATGCACTTCGCACTTTGCACACAAAAGAAACTCATTTTGTAGACAAAAGTAATTCTGTCCACGTAATAGATGTCCTAGGCCAGCATTCATGCTTTTGTGGCACGAAATGCAGAATGCGCTATACTATCATCATTCCGTGCCATCGAATGTTCATTTTGTCCACTTTTGCTATATTACTGAAACTATGATGTGCACGAAAGGGAATTAGCACAATATATTCCATGACTCTGCAGTTACAGAAGGCATTCCATCCATGAAAGCAAAGGCTGCTTGAACTTTCGTAGACATCAGTGTTTTCCGTCAGTTACAGAAGGCATTCCGTCCACGAAAGCAAAACACTGATATCTACGAAAGTTTAAGCAGCTATCAAAGGTTGATAGTAGATATCAAAGGATGATTACTTCCAAAGTAATAAGCCATTTAGGAGGCCTTGGAGGCTTATGAACGTGACTAAAAATATGTGAAACACCTGATGACAAAGCATAGGGGCTGTGCTTACAGTAAACAGTGACCAATTCTGAACATGAGAGGTGAATTTCACAGTGAATGTCTAGATTCCCTAAGCTAGAGATAATAAGCAGCAAATATGAACACCTGCTGCTTTTTGTGTAACAGGTGTGTGAATATTTTTTAAAAAGTTTATATTCATATTGATATCCCTTTGAAACTCACTAAGGTAATTGCGATTATTAGGGGTCCAAGCACGTAGTAGATTTTTATTATTTTTAGGGGTCCAAGCAGTGAAGCTGCTGGAACCCTATTGTTTTGTTCGATTTTTCTTCTTATTTTAGGGTCCAAGCAGTGAAGCTGCTGGAACCCTATTGTTTGTTCGATTTTTCTTCTTATTATTTAGGGGTCCAAGCAGCGAAGCTGCTGGAACCCTATTGTTTTTGTTCTGATTTTTCTTCCTATTATTATTATTTTTCTCCAGCGAAACGCGATGGGCAGCAAAAACCGTAAGTTGCACATGCACCAAATCTTGATCATAGATTCCAAATTGGTGAAATGACTGCGCAAGTGAAATCACAGATTTTCGCCTGTAGGGGGCGCTATAATTTAAGCGCATTTACGTTTTTGCTCATATCTCGGGAACCGTAAAAGGTTAGAACAAAAATTCATTTTTCCTCTGATTCCTTGAAAGCTACCGAATCTAACCCAGCCCTTCCCGTCAATTCGCGCCATGAAAAATTTCCCGCCATTTTCAAAAAATCGAAAGTGAAAGTAAAACGAACTAGTGGCCGTTCATCCGATTCTCACGAAATTTGGTATGCATCATCTATGTACCATGCTGACAAAAAGTTGTAAAAAGATTTTTGATTCGCCGTTCCGTTTCAAAGTTGTACGTCAATCAAAATTTAAGGCTATAATGACTCTACAGCCAATATCTTGGGATGTAAAGGTCCAAACTTAATGAAACTTGAGACGCCCAATCAGTACCACATTCTTTGGATGCACACCAAACTTTGTCAAATTTCATCCATAGGGGGCGCTATAACTAAAACATTGCAATATCTCAAGAACTGCTTAAAATCAAAATCTGAAATTTGGTGTACTCGTACTTGGCCCCATTTGCTCACATTTCCTATAGTGCCAATCAGGTCGCTCAACAAAATGGCTGCCAAACAGCCAATCAAACTTCAGCAGTCAATATTTGCCCGTGCGAATGGCTGATCTTCATGAAAATAAATAGGCTCATTCATAATGGCACATAGAAGCTATGTACCAAATATGAAACAAATCAGCCAAAAGGGGGCGCTGTAGTAAGCACATTTACATTTTAACTTCTATCTTGGGAACTGCAGGGGTTAGAACAAAAAATCTTTTTGGTCTGATTCCTTGTACACTCCCAAATCAAATGGGCCCATTCACACCAATGTCCACCACAAAATTTCCATGCCATTTCAATTTCATGAAAAGGGCAGGAAAATGAACTCGTCCGAGGCCACTCATCTGATCATCACGAATTTTGGTGTACATGATGTCCAGACCGTGCTGACAAAAAGTTGTACAAATAATTTTGATTCTCCATTCCGTTTCAAAGTTACATGTTAATGAAATTTGAAGGCGTGGCCTATAACGACTCTATGGCCAATATCTTGTGAGGTAAAGGTTCAAACGTAACCAAACTTGACTCCCTCCATTATTAGCATGATCTTTGGAAGCGTGCCAAATTTCGTGCAATTCCGTCCATAGGGGGCGCTACAACTGACATTTTGCCATATCTCAACGACCGCTTAAGCTAAAAATCTGAAATTTGGTATACTTATACTTAAGATCATTTGCTCACATTTCGTTTCATATGCAAGATCTACAGACCTTGTCGACCAAAAGCTATTTTGATTCATCAAATCATTTCTAAGATGCCATCCATTTCATTTTGCAGGTGATCCACACATGCTCTCAGAATCTTGTGCATCCATAGTCCCGGCGTTACAAACCTTTTTACACATATGAAGATTGAAACCCAAGGGAGTATTCCAATTTCCTAATATTTGTGGATGCAATACTGTCATTGCCAAAAATGTGTATTTGGTTACCTCTTTGTTTGAGAAGGTTCATGTCTGATATTCACATATTGGACGTTAAAACATGCTGTGATTTAATATGAACATGTCTTGAAATTCCCAAGAGTGCAGATATATAGGAAGTTGTTTTCTTCAATATATCTCTCAAACAACTGTTTTGTTACTTTATTGCATTACCCTGTTGGTTAAATTATTTGGAAATGTCATGGATTAAAGTGACAGTGAAGGTTACATGACTGTCAGATTAGACATGCTTTATATCGGTTGGAAAGGGGATATTGAGCTGTTTCACAAATAGACTAGATGTACTTTGACAAGACAGAGCCTGAATATCATGTGTCAATTTTTAACATTTCCTAAAATTCCACCTCTTATATCTCCTATTGAAACCACTGAACCACTTCTAATTCCAACATTGGTTGCAACTTTTGCGATTCTGCTTGGACCCCGATGATCGCCGCTTGCGGCTATATTTATTATTTTTTTTTTTTTCCTGCCCTAAAAGTGTTTGCACAGCAAACACTATACATGCTAGAGCTACCAAATTTGGTAGATAGGTTGCTATGGTCACCCACAACTCAGGTAAAAAAATTTACACCGATTGGCCAGGTGGTGGTGCTATAGCGAGACACAACGCGTTTTGGCCTATAACTCTTGAACTGTTTGGGGTAGAATGAAAATTCTTTCATCCCCTGATTACCTGGCTCCAGATGAACAAAAAAGCTTCGGGACCAAAATGATGCGCCATATTGGATTTTCCGCCATTTTGAATTTTTTGCAAAACCTTTAAAATCTATCTCCTCCTAGACAGTTTGTCCTATTTCCACAAAAGTTGGTACACAGCATCTTCAGACCAAGATCTTTCAATATTGTATAAAGAAAGTTGCTATGTTAAAAAACGTGGCCACAGTAAACCAATGAATCTTCAGGGCGTGGCCTCAATTGATATAATGAGGTGTAACTCCTGAATGCAATGCCCAATCATCACCAAGCTTGAGATCCCTCATCTACAGCCCATTAGACTCAAGCCTACCAAATTTGGTGTAAATCTGTCCATAGGTCCCGCTATAGCAAACAAATGGTCATAACTCCTAAAGCACTTGCCCTATCAAGTTCAAATTTTGCATTCTGTGTCTTGGTAAAAGGTCCTAACGAAGTGTGTAAGCACAAGTTGATAGCTCAAACAAGATGACCACCATCAGCCAATCAAATTTCAGCAGCCCTTAAACTGACTTAACTATGACCTATCATCATGAAACTTGGCAGGTTGGTTCCTAGAAAACATTTAAATCCCCATTACTCTGGCATGAAAGTAGATGTTTCAAACAAATGTCTTGTGCTTCATCAAAGTTACGGATCCTAAATGGAAACTTATGAAACCTCCATGTCAGTCATTTTGTGTTTCATCCATCTTTGATGTTGTCAAAAACACATTTAACCATCTCCTCCTAGAGCTTGGCACAATGCGGTTTTGTGTATTACGTCTTTGGATAATTGTCTTTAAGAGTTGTTAAAGGATAGTTGTCAGGTTGAACAATATGGCCTCAGCACAAATTTGCCCGTGAAGGCACCATAAAGGAAGAGTGGCCATATCTCTGCAATGCTTTTGTTCATTGGCATAAAACTCATTTACACATGCTTACCATGAGGCCTGGTTGGAACACACTAAATTTTGTGAAATTTGGCCACTTTGGGGTGCTATACTGAAAAACAGGTTTAAACACCCATGTGTCCGTGTACTTAGATGTTAATGACATTTTGTTCCAATGGACATCACAAGGCACAGACCACACAAAGAAAATCAGATATTGCCATCAATTTCTTGTAGATCATTACATCATTACATGTCAGGTCCTAACTGTGAAATGAACACATAGTTCAATGTCCAAATGGCATGGCTGCTAAGACACAATCGTTTCATAGCACTCCTGCACCTTTTACCCTACTGCCACAACTAATACACTAAATAGTGTTGAAGAAACACTTGGACTTTCCATATTGGCCTGAATGAAAGACAGGTTTTTTTTTCATTTTACTTCAAGTACTGATAAGTGGGGTTGTCTTGACTAAATGACTAGACTTTTTAATGTCATTATACATTAACAACAGCAGATGGCGCCATTTATCTGAGATTGTTCAGTGGTATTAGAAATCTCAGTAGACTAGTTTATTTTTATTTAAATAACTTATTCATTTAAAAATGTGATTTTATTTTTATTCAAATGTGACAATTTCATTTAGAAGGTGTAAAAATATATATCAGTATAACTTTTTTATTTTATTAAATTCATGTCAAATGAAATTATTTTCTTTAAAGATTAAGATTTGATCGTCAAGGTGTTGAATCCTTTTCTAATCAGGGACATTTTATTCTATTCAGCTAATATGGTATGTTCTCTACCATTTCTCCCATAATTTTGGATTTTTTCAAATACCCAAAAATTGCACTCCTCCAACAGCGTTGGCACTTCTTATTGTGATGTCCCAAGAAGGCACACTGCCTTTTATGGCACTGCGTATGTTTAAGCTTGACATATACGTAGTGGAGGGCAGTACGGTGATGCTAATGGGTAGCACTACTGCCTAACTATATGGAGGTTTCAAGTTCGGGGTGTGTCTGCGTTCAGTTTGTACCTTGTCCCTGTGTTCATGTCGATTTCCTCTGAGTATTCTGGTTTTCTACAACAGTCCAAACACATTCAGGTAATGTCAATTGGACATGTTACATTGCCCATAGGTTTGAGTGTAAGAGTGAGTGTCAATGTCAGTGCTCCGCCCCCCTGGCTGTGTGTTTGTGTTCTTCCCCTGTCCATGTGCTTTTGTTTTCCTTGTGTTCCGGCCCTGCCCCGCTCTCCGCCCTGTCTCCGCCCACCTGATCATCTTCGCCCGCCTGCCTGCACACCTGCTTCCCATCACCTCATCAGCCCTACCCTATATTTACCCTGCTTTTCTCTGTCTTGTTGCCAGTTCGTCTCAGTATCCTGTTTCGTCCTTGCCTTCTGTTACTCGGTTTTTTTTTTTCCACGGTTTTCTGTCTCCCGCCCAGAGTCTCTGTGTTTGCCCGCTGTTCTGTCACGTGAGTTCTGTTAGTCTGTTTTCTGTTTCGTCCTGTCTTTGTGTATCCCTGTTTGTGCGGAGTCTGCTCCCGCCTGCTGTTCTGCCTCCGCTCCCTGTTGCCGGCCTGCCCGGTTCTGCCCCTGTCCAGACCCTGTTTCCCGCCTGCTCAGCCCCGGTCCAGCCTGCCGTTCTGCTTCGGCTGCCTGGGTTGCCCGTGGTTCTGCCCCAGCTCCCTGTTGCCGGTCTCCCTGGTTCTGCCCCTTCCCAGACTTCACTCCCGCTTCTCGTCTGCCCTGCCCGGACCTGCCTGCCCAGTTTGTGACCCCTGCCTGGCCTTCGGATCTCGTCTCTGCCTGCCGCTCTGTTTTGGTTGCCCGCTGCCTGCCTGCCCGTTGCCGACCCTCGCCTGTCCAGACCACGTGCTTGCTCTGTTTGTTTTTGGACTGACTTCCTGGTTTTGACCCTGCCTGTCTTTTACCCTGTCCTCGTCTGCTCCTGTTTTGGGGCTCTAATAAAGCCACTCACCTCCGGGTCTGCGTGTGAGTCCTCACCCCGCATCCCTGACAGTCAATGTCAAATGTCAAATCAAATTTCAGCAGCACTTAAACTGACTTAACTATGACCTATCATCGTGAAACTTTGCAAGATTGTTTTGGATGTGTGAAATAGCAATCTGTATGAAAATTACATGGCAAAGTCACTTTCCACTACTCCCCCAGCCAAAAACTACACTTTGTTACTTTCCAGACAGCTACACCCAGATCAACATTCATTGACCCTGACACCTAAACTCAGGTAAATGTTCACTGACACGAGATGGCAAACATCATTTGGGTTCTTTTAATGGCAAACATTCTTGCATATAATACCTGTATTTCACAATGGCAAAAATTTGACCCATTTAACATTTACATTATCTGTCACAGTTACATGAGAACTGATATCAATAGGACAATAGGCTTAAGGTGATCAAGTTTGGTGTAAATCCATGAATCGGTGGCACTATAGCAAAGAAATGGCTGTATCTCCTAATCCAATTCCCTAATAAAGTTAGAATTTTGTATACTGCATCTTGGTCAAGGGTCCTGATAAAGTCTTCAAGGACAAGTTCATGACTCAGAAACAATGGCAGCCATCACTCATTCAGTGTTCGGCTGATGTGCTTGGACCCCATAATCGCCGCTTGTGGCTATATTTTCAAGTTGAAATTATCCCCTACCTGTCGGTTTTCTTTCTGGGTTGGGTGCGTTGCATTTGGCAATCACTGAGTGGTTAATTGATGACAGGTATGTGTGCGGCCGCTGTGGACAGACTGACGGTTGTCCGACCAATGAGTGATTGATTGATAGTGAAGCGGCTCTTTAAATAACACGCATTTGGTTGTGTTCGCAGTTGCTTTTTCACCGGTGAAGCCTATGCGAGTTGGGAGACACGCAAGCAAGCTCATACCAGTGCGGTATCATTATTTCTTTTAGGCCTGAAGTATGCTTGTCCACCCTCTGTAAATAAGGAGTCTTATTCGTGTTTTTAAAGATCATATTAATAGCATTAAGCGCTCCGCTAGTGACTGGATTTGTCCAGAGTTTGGAGCGGTTAGTTTGCAAATCTCCTTCGGATCTGATTGCGCTTGCGTATTGTGTGTCCCAGCTCGCACAGGTCTGTGATGTCACGCAATCTTCGTTTTGGTGGTGGTTAAAAGCCCAGCGGGTTTCTGTACTGTGTGGGGGGTTCCCTTAATGAGAAGGGGAGGGGAAGGGGGCACTGCGGAATGGTTTTTTATATATTTTATCTCTGTCTCTCTAAACGGTTTTTACTATTCTAACTTATACAGGCCTCTTGCCATAGCCTAGAACGGTTGGCACTCAGACCAGTTACTAAAGTGGGTCACTGTGTGTTTATTTGCTGTGGTATTTCATTATATGTATACTCTGCTGTGCGGTGTTATTTTAGGGTTTGGTTTCTTTGTGTAGTTAACTATTGCCTCTGTAACTGCTTTGCCTGTGTCTGAACTGTGAGTGGCTATTGGCTTTATTGTTGCTGCTTTTTAATGATAAAAAGGAATATAATAATTTATTAAATTTGTAACTGGTTTGGTCTGAACTTTTGTCACTGAAGTCCCACTCCAGATCATTTGGGTCTTTATGCAGTAAACCTCGGGCCTGTTACATTTGTGTAAAAGACTTATGAATTGTAGCAAGCCACTGACAAAAAACCACATTGGACTTGGACACAGGGTGACCTCTCTGAAAGTGATTTTAAGCACAGCCACAGGGTGCACCTCATACATGTACATAATTTCAACAGAGTTGGATGACATCATTATAAGATACATGTCCCAAAGAAAAAGAAAAAAATTGGTTTGGAAGACTACAACAGAAAAACAAACTATAGACACAACAGTCTCTGCTGCCCTGCAGGCCTGGAACCCTAAAAACATACTGGAACCCTTCAGGCTTTAAAGCCTAAATATATTCTTCACACATCTACTCCACAGTACCATGTTCTCACATCACAGAATTTGGAACAGTTATGCAATGTGTGTCTGCACCATTTGGTATAGTTTGCAATTGGCTCCTGAGTTTAAAAAAGCAAATGATTCCAGCCAGCTGCAGAACATCATTTTAATCAGTGCATCATTTTGAAAGAATGTTCAGACTGAGGTAACTGTGCAAGATGTGAAAAAAATGCCGTCATTCAGGGAATCAAAGAATTTATTATGTGCATTGTGCCACATTCCTGCTCACACTCATGTCACACCTAACAGCAATGCAGTATGTGGAGTCATAAGTGGTAGCCTGAGCCTAAAATCAAATTGAATGCTCTCGTTTGCCCTTCCTTTTTTATGGCTGATTACAACTCCATCTGACAAATAGCATGCCAACAAATTCGAAGCAGTTTGCTGTGGCTAGTTGTGTCCTCATTATTTAAAGACAATGTTCAGACCAAGAGGCACAGAGACGGGGAACACAGGGGAGTAACCGAGGTCACTCTACCCACGGCATGCCAGTTATTCTTATTTTTTTACAGCTGTGGAAGGGGGATGTGCTAATGCGCAGTCTGCAGGGTCACACGCTGCAGCGACAGACGCAGACTCCTCTGGCTGGAAAGCCCAGTGGACCTTCACACCATCAGACAAATTAGGAGCTACCTGCTGACTGACCTCTGAAGCACCAGAGTAAAGAAAAAACAATGCAGAGCAACGCTCATCACCGTTTTACTGCATGTGGCAAGTGCATCTGGGGCACATGCTGTGCGTGTCCAACATGGGAAAACAATTCACACAGCCTGAGTAGGGGCTCTGGCATTACCTTCATATGGATGCAATATTTCAACCACAGAGAACAGTTAAAAGATAGTGTAGCAGCTGTGGTTGTGACAGAAGGATGATATCAAAGCAACTTAACGCTTGAGGGGGCCATTTGTTTTTAAAAGAAACAGATCAGCTCTCGTCACCGTTTATGCATGTCTTCATGTATGTGTATTTGCTTACCTGTATACTGTAGCCAACATCTTTTGCGGAGGAAAAATATCTCCATCACATTTGAACTGAAGCTGTGAAATGTCCAGCAATATGTATATCACCACCAGGCAGTATCCCAATATGATGTTTGCAATGCAGCAGAAATTAGCATTTGCATCTCAAAACAAAAAATGGATGGTTGATATATTTAGTGGATCAGAAATGTGAAAGCAAAGCTGGCATGGAGATCAGAGTTGGCTAAAGGCATGGCAGAACAATCTCATATATGGAAACTATGTGAAAAATGCCATGTATATTGGAACCAAATGTTCGATTTGCTTCTGGCAAAGTAATCCACCCCTAAGAATCAGTGATGCTGTTTTCAGTGGCATTGCTTTTGATAGAAAATAGGCCCCAGCAACAAACAGTAACAACATAATCATACCATAAAATATTGCAACAACATTCCACAGATTGCTCTGCACTGTCAGTTCACCAACTGAGGATGGAGTTGGCAGGTTTTGATGTTTGTGATGAGTGACTATCAGGGGTTGTCTGAGGAAGGTGCAATCATTTCCATTTGTGCCATTCTGATGTGCTCTACTTACTCCAAAAAATATGGCCTGCTTTGCTTGAATTCTGTATATCTGAAGGGTACAACGGCGATTAATTGACTTTCTTCTCTATATTATTTGGGAGAGAGCAATTTCCTGCTCCATTTGATTGGCTGAATGGGTCTGAGAATGTGGACGACATCTTCGCTGGATCAGAGCTGCTGGTAAACAAATCGATACCCACCGGCATACAGTACTCGCTCCCCGCGTCTGTGCCATGGTCATTTCTGCGGCTCGGCAGCGGCTGGCTGCGCTTTGGAGAACTTCAGCTTTGTAAATTAGCAGCAAAAACCCCTCCCAGCGTGTTGTTTGAAAAGAGATCCTGAGAAGCTGCGTGGCGCAGCATGAGGCGACTCAATCCCAACCCCTGGCCTTCAAAAACAAAGCAATCTGCCAAACAGAAGTTGACAAGAACTCTACTGGTTTAGAAAAAGAAAAGAATATCAAGTTGTGAAAAATAACAGGGAAGCAGACCAGAAAGAAGCACAAAGGATTGCATTCGGTAACAGCTGGAAGCCAACATCACTGCAGACCCAAACTGACAAAAAATGTAGTTTGTATACAATAAATACGTTTGATGTGTGAGGAGTGTATCACAGGTGTTCAACAGTAATCAGAATGTTCTGGCACATTTGTTTCGTGTCTTCCAGAACATCATGTTCAGCACACATTTCTTTGAGATGATATACATTTACATTTATTCTATGTTCTATATTTAGCTATAGCAGCCATAGCTACATATTACCTGAGTATGACATTATGTTACAGTAGCGTAGGCTTTCTTCATCTGATGTTAATTGTCTATATGAGTGCCTATGACATAACTTCCATGCCAGTGGCTTCTCTTGCCACCTCTATTTAAATGCATTTGATTCTCTTAGATTTTAAACGAAAATAAACATATTCTTTGATTACTCATTATAAGACAGCACCCAGGTGATCCATTGTCAGTTGGGGATAATATTAATCTTTTCAGTGCCTCTAGCATTAGCTGAATCTAAAGACTGTGACAGATCTCAGATCAGATCAAAGATTGGTCAGTTGTGTAAAATACTGTGTTAAAGCAGATGAGGCAGGGAGTTTGTGCTGGCAAGCCAAAATGAAATTTGAGGTGGCTGCAGTTCAAAACTCCACAATGACAGTGATATCCTACAGAGATGAGAAATGGGTCATCTGTGCCATCAGGAGAAATACCAGCGCATAGGCATATTTTATAATATGTACATCATTAACAGTTAAGTATTGATTATGGTTTTAGCAATCAATGATGATCCTTGCCTTCTGATGTGGTGAGAGGGTGAAATTTGATCATATCATATAATCTGCTTTCAATCATCGTGTTGATTGTGGCCACACCACGCTACTTTGCTTCCAGACTATCTCATCGGAATGAATCCCATTGGTGCAGCTCCAGCAGAAGTGTCCGCATGAGTCTTCCTTCTCATTGACTCTGACACAAAGGCTATCGAGTGAAACCCGCTCCGCTAGCTTGTTCTTTTGAGGCTGCGGCTGTTCTTTTCATTTGGCCTCACATTTGCTTTGAAGCATGCTGTGTTTTGTTACACGTGCATTAGTTTTATCAATGAAATGTGCTTGTATGTGCTGGATTGAATTCACTTTTCAAAGCAGAGCACAATACTGTCTGCTTTCCACCAGAAATAAGTCAACAGTCTTCCACAACATGTCGAAGCAGTCATTAAGGCTGAGGCCAACACGCCTTACTTTCATGGAATAAAGACACGTTTATTCATAACTACCCATGTCCCATGACTTTTGGTGGGGTAATGTGTAAGCTTTGGACATTCGTTAAATCTGAAATGTGTATGCAGCCATAACATGAAGCAAACCTTTATTTACATTATAGATTTTGCTTTTGTTGTCAACATGGTTTCCTTTCTCGTATGCCTACTATCTGTATAAAATTATACATTGAGAATATATTTTAGAGAATATACTTTTTAGTTCAATCAACACATTGCAAGTAAGTAAATTACTGGCATTTTGATATATTGCAATATATTTCTGCTTTGCTATTTTGCACATATTTTAAATGAATTTGCAATATATTCTTGGGCTGAACACCATATTTCTCAATATATTACTAGTGTCAGTATTTCATATTCATATGGGTCAGAACAGAGGATGAAACAGACCCTGCTTTCTCAGCAGAAAAAGCCAGGCGGGGCAGGTGGAAGCTGTGGTGGGACAGGGTAGTTCAGAACCAGTGTGGAGCACATATGATGAGTAGCAACAAGGCAGGAAACCGAAGTATGTTTACAGGAGCATAGCGGCAATCAAGGCCGGCAAATTTAAATATGCGTCCATGCATAACCACGGGTGGAGGAGAATTCATTAGGCGACGCTCACTGTGACACGGGTGACAGCCTGGCAGGATGCTGCTCCTTTGAAACGTTAGTTCACTGTCGCAGAGGAGTACTGCCCTGAGGAACTGCATTTCATTGTGTGGGACATTTGGCTGTATGCATGGATATACTGAGAGAACTGTGAGAACGTATATGCATAGCTGCTGCCATCATATGGTAATCAAGCACTGACTCCACTAGCCATTCTGTTTTTTATTTTCAGATGTATGGTCAGCTCTATTCTGACACAAATAATTATATACAAGTACACTGGGATTATATACAAGTACAGCCGGTTCCCAGCCACAAAAGCTTGCATTTAAGCAGCCCGGGGAGTCTGTGCTATCATTTTTATTCAGCAGTCTATTTTTTTTCCTCTATGAAAACCGTGTTCTGGCCTATGGGCCCCTCAGACGAACTTGCAATACATCATTCCCTTGGGTACCCTGTTGCTTTGCTGGGCAGATTGACAGGGACTGGCTCTCTTTCCCCAGCTTCCCATTTTCCTGGATGTTTTTTTTTTTTTTCCTAGAGCCTTTGCCTTACCTGAATGTTGATCTGAGTGAGATTGAGTTGGTCCCAATCCTTTGACTGTTTGATCTGACCGGCTTGTTTCCTCCTGCCCTCAGGACCCCTCCCCCTCCCCCCCCCCCATCCTGCCAGTGTGCTTTCTCATGCAGCTGTTTTGTTGTTTGAGCTGTGACTTCTTCAAATCCATTACTCCTGTGGGCTTCTGGGAGATGCCAAATTCTTGTTGCTGCTGTATCCTCCCAGCAGAGTTGCTTTTAAACAGACTGGTGTCTCCCTTGCTCAAGGCAGTTTTTTTCCCCATATGCTGCTGGCAAATTTCTGGCTACATTGCAACATTTTTGTTTGATTTTATGCACAAATGGACTGCGACACGTCTAACTGGCAGAATGCACCATACACTGTTTGAGTAGTTTCAGCCTGTACTGCATTCAGTGTTCATTGTTTATGTGCTGGTCGTTATGTTTATCTCACACACTTCACAGTTCACACTGCATCTATGATATTGGGATCCTTTTTAATATCAACCACACTGAACACTAAAAGGTGTTTCTTTGTGAAGCTACTCTTCATGTCAGAATGTACCCTAAGGCAATGTGCTCTCCTAGAGGTTTAAAATATACACTTTATGTGGTCCTTGTAAAAGGGTTTTTTTTTAAATGGATATTTGAAAAAGATCATAATTAGGTGGGCCCTAAACTATGTGTGATACAGTGAAACTGTGATAACCTGGAGATGTAATTTCATGCAGTTCATATCTCCTCTCCTCTACTCACTTCCTCTCAGTATTCTGAACAGGTGTACTTTAATGCGCAGACTGTGTTGGATCTGAAGCACTTTGGAGTGCAGGGTGTTTTGTTTAATTGTGTATATGAGTACTTCATAAAAAAAGTTCCCAAAAAAGATAGGACACTTGTCATGTTAAGTGTCATTCCTCACACATTATCATGATGTAGAACGTTGTCATTCACTGGCAGTGTACGAGCTCAATATTTATGTAAATCTTTTGTCATTTCTGTATACTCATGTTCAGTTTATGCCCTCTTCATATAAAGGAGACAAATAAAAGGGTGAATGAATTATGAATAAAGTAGCAAGTGGCTTGCAAATCTGACCATAAATATAACATTGAAATTTGCCAGCCTCGATAGAAGGCGAACAAACTGGGAATACAGTATAGTCTTTGAGTGCTATAAAAAAAAGCTCTCTGCAGGGCTGCTTGTAGTGGAATTCTACATAGTGGAATGCCATTTTTTTCTATTAGTTTTCCTTAATGACAGAGCAGACCTCTGACTAATGCACAAATTATGAAGAGGAGCTTGTGTCGCAGGGCTGCATGATTGCAGAAAAGTTATTAATATTATAAAATAAAAGACTTTTGGATGAGGCCATTTTCTTCTCACTGGTGTTTCATATTATCATTCACTCTAGGGCTGTAGTCCAGATCGCTTGCCCTCCTCCAACCATTTGTATGAAGTGATCTGTTTTTGTGATGTCATAGCATACAGTATATTATCTCTGAAATATTAATCAGTGCAGTAACATGTATTTTTTCTTGTCATGTGCATCTGTTGTGCATATTTACTGCATCACTGAATACAATAATACCATAATATCTGGATACAAGACAAAGACAAACTTCCCTGAATATATTCATTATCTTCCTCTGTGTAGTAGGTGCATCTAAAGGTAGATTACAGTAACCTTAACTTTCTCCCCAGGAGCAGAACGGCCCTTGCAGCAGCCTAGGGCCAGTTTGTGTATCAGACAGTGTGCGGTGGAGTGAGTGAGGGGGAATTCAGGTTGTGCCTTGGTAACTTTTTTTATCTTCAGGGTCATGGTCATGGGTCATGGGTTGACGTCAATGCCACATTGCATCTGAGCTTACTGTGTTGTCTTGCTTTGGGGTCAAAAGTGTAGAGACCGACGCCCCCTTAGCCCAGCCATGTGCATGCCTGTGCTGTTCAGAGCATTAAATTAGTACATTGTCAGGGATGGGCAGCTGGATCAGAGGGCACGGATACACATGGTAAAGAAAAGTCCCATTTTTCCCCACATGTTGGAGAGAAGTTGAGGCTTTTATTAGGTGGTGGTAAATTGACTGGGTAATTTACTGGGATTTGCACAGTGCTGGTTTGGAATACCGATGAGCTTGAGCCAGGGGTAGGGCCGATGATGATGAAAGCTGTGGCCTGGTTTCAAGTCGAGGGGAAGCAACATTCAAATAAAGCTTGACATCTCTCTCAAGCAGAGATGCTAGACCTTTCTTGAATCTTTACTCAACATTGTCTCTTTACTCCTCTTTCAAAGCAGGTGGATCAAATGCTTTCTGAGTTTGAAATGTGTTTGGCTGGTGTACTCAGGGCCAAAGTACTAAAGAGGGAGGCCAATAAGAAGAAGGAACTCTAGGTAATTGCTAATAAATCCTTGTATTAAAGCTCCTCTTCCAAGGCAGGTGCAAGTATAAATTCATAACCTTACTACCTCTTTGCAAAATGTGTACCACGGGTTGGGATAGGAGAGCATATAAATGAATTTAGTTCCAATATGTATGTCAACAAGCAACCAAGGCTGTGCTAATCAAGCTGTGGATAAATGGCCTACAGAGAATTCAAATTCATCTGCCAAAAAGAAGTCAATGAGCTCACTGGAACAATATTGGGTCATTACAGAAGTTATTAAACAGTGGATATTTTGCAGCTTGTGTGCAGTTGAGAAGAATGGTGTTTGGAAGTGAGGCTTATTTGAGCTGGTTCATAAAGGATGTGGTGAAACATGACAGCAATGACATTATTTACAATACATCAAAACTGTGAATTTATTTAACTTCTAAAGTAACAAGATGGACTTGTTACTTTAACAAAACAAACAAACATGTTCACAGCAGTGCTTTTAAGTTGTCCCTACCTTCTCAGCTGCTCTCTTTCCAGGGACTGAACATTTCTGAAAATTCCCTTACACAGCTTTGAAGCTTCCTTTAACCCTATGATTCATGCAGTAATGGGATGCTGGCATTCTCATGCAGCTGCGGCAGAGGTTTTCAAACACTGGCACAGATGGCCTCGGGAGCATTGAAGAGGCCTGTAGGGGGTTACCTGGGGTCAAGGTAAATAATCACAGGTAATAAATCTGAGAGGGGCAAACATTATAGGAGGGGCACTTGAGTTAAACCCTTGGGCCAAAAAGGGTACAACATCAAAATAACTTCTGATCTACAGCACAACAATATTGATTCAATTTATTGATTAAAAAAGAGAAGGTGTCTCCCAACATTCACCTCTCCCCCTATTTTTTATTCTTTATCTCTTATCCAGTCTGAGAAACCAGGGTAATGTCACTTTGCTAGTCATGTAACCAGAAGGTAAACACACAGTGATGGGAGCAGGGCATAGTCTTCATAGGAATTTATTTCAAAATTACTTTTCAATTGAGTAAATGAATCTAACCAAAACGGTTTCAGGCAGGCTGACATCATTTTGTCCATCTCCACGAATTGAAATTCTTTGCAAGCTAGCCAGACATGGTGGAACATTCCTAGAAATTCATATTCTTTTCCATCACTTTAAAAGCCATCAGTATGCATAAGAAAGAATTTCCTGGGCACAATTAGCAAAGGATCTCAGTGTTTCTTCCAATAATACCGAGTATGTAAGTAACAGAGTTGACTTAAAATGATGCCACCTCATTTACAATGTGCTAGCTCATGGTTACAGGGCTGATTCATTACATTCCTGTTGCCAATGATACTTTGGCAAGGGGCGATAAATACAAATGAGAAAAGAAAAAAAATCCACCCTGAAAAGTGTGAAATCATCAGGTCTGAGTGTGAGAACATGAGGCATGGTCATTACTGGATGTGTGAGACTCTAAGTCTATATGTGAGGCCGGAGCTGACTGTGACACAGGTATATAGTGTTCAGAGGGGGAGGAAGGCATTGGCTACGTGCAGTCTACCTGGTCAAGCTGGCTAGCCAACACCTCATTGACCCGTGATGACCTGTTAACTGTAATGGATGAATTACAGCTGACAAAATTAGGATTGCTGTTTTATAATAACTGGTTAAATGTTAACATATAGATATCTGTATCATTGATTAACTTTTTGAATTTACTTATTCTAACAGACTGTTGAATATAGCACAATTGTAGGCCTAAGTATATTGATATGTGTAACCAAATCATTTATTATACTTTAGTATTTAGTTTACCATCTTTAAGATCCATTCTTACAGGCAATCCATTATTCTCTCACTTTATGCACTTAATTTCAGCATTGACATGGGAGACAATATAAGGAAAAAAATCATATAAGAATGAATTTGCAGGTACTTGGGAGGTTTCTTTAGCAAGCCAAGATGTTGATATCTCCTCTTCAGCTGGTGGTACTCAGAAGAGACAAAGTCAGCATGAACATGATGAAGCCCTTCATTCTTATGTCGTAGAAGTACCTCTTGAGTTAACTGAGCGTGAACGTGACAGTGAAGGCATCCAAGCTGCTGCCACAGATAGTGCTCAGGATGGAGCCAGTAAGGACACATTTCCATCTTAACCAGCAACAGTTCAACCTGATTCAGAAACACCTACATTATGTGGGCCATCAGGTGTGGCTACCTCATTGTTTATGTAGCTTTTCTTGGTGTAAATTGTCACCTAAAACAATGCACTGTTTGTCAGATGGGGAAAAATAAAGACTCAAATGTGCAAATGTACATCTGCAAACATAGAGTAATGTTTGCATGAAGATAATCCTTAGGTTTTAGAAGGAGACATGAGCTGGTGTTCTTAGCAGCCCTGCTTTGATAGCCATTCAACTGTTAGGCTATGGCCATAGACCTATGCTGTCCTTCAGTTTTGGTGGTTTCACCTTTACATCAATAATACACCTGAAACTGTAAAAAAGCTTTTTTTTTCTTTTTACAAAGATGATGTATTTGCTTCTCATGAATATTTGGGATATTCTGTGTACTGCAATATATTTGTTTTTCATGAATATCAGTTTTTGTGAGTGTGTGTGTGTGTGTGTGTGTGTGTGTGTGTGTGTGTGTGTGTGTGTGTGTGTGTGTGTGTGTGTTTAAATTGAGGAGTAATTATCCTGTTACCAGTCTGGCCCTCATCTTTCACCTCAGCATTAAAATCCTTGACTCACTGCAGAATAACTCTGTTATCTACGATACTATGTACCCTAAGGGAGTGTGGTACTGGCAGATAGCAAAAAAATCTTTGAGGATAAGACCTCAAGAACTTATGCAAAACTCAGACAGCTGCTGTCAGCAAGTAGACAAACAGCACTTAATGTTACTGGATGCATTTTCTATTGTCTTGCACAAAAGGCAGCTCTTCTGGTAGGCTGTAACTCTGCAGGGATGTTCAGACAGTCCTCAGCAGCCCTTACTTTGAAATGGTGAAAAACCTCAGTCTATGCTTACAATCTTACATAAACGTTCACTCGGAATATTAAACAATTCGCTTTTTTCTAAAAAATTCCTTTTTCAGCTCAATTAAAAGTGGAAGAGAAAGGACTCGGTCAGGACTGAGGTCAGACATCAAACTGATGTGAGAGAAACACAAATGGAAAAAATAAGGACAAAGTGACAAAAAAAAAAAAACAGAACACTGCGGGTGGTCCCTTGGTGCAAGGTTAAACAAGGCCAAGATCCAAGATAATCCTTGCATGACTGACGCTTGATGAGACAGGAATCTGGAATCTGAGGAAATGGGACCTGTCAGTGAGCTTCTAGGGAAGTGTCTCTGAGCCTTGCCTCTTGACACCATTGTCATCGTCTCTCTGGGTTACATGCATTTCAGGGTTTTGTCGGTTCTCGTTTTGGCTGTTTTGGTTCCTTCTCCCTCCTCACTGCCTCTACTTGTTAGCTGGTTAACATTCTAAAAAAGAAAATCCTTTTTTGGCATCTTCTTTTCTGCTCAGCACTGTAACGGTGCTATCCAATGCACCGCATGCATAACAACACAGTAAGAGAACTAAAAAAAAAATCATTTAAAAATCGACCACAACATAAATCACAGAAATCAACATTTCAAGCAGTTATCCTGTTTTAAATTAATCTGATTGAGAGACATCTGTTATAGGTGTGATGGGTGTAGACTGCGTTGTGTATTTAACTAGATGTTACTAGATGTGGGTCAGTGAGCGAGCAAGTTCCGAACCCTTACGGCCAGCATTGTTGCCAGTTGAGCTAAAGGCAAATTTCCCCTAGCCTGTTGGCAACAACGTTAGTTAACCAGGTCTCAGGGAGTGATGTAACCGCTGCAACCACTCAGCTACCTGCTACCCGCTACCCCATAGGCTTTACACAAGGCTCACATGAGCTATTCACTTCGCTCTGCCACATAGACATATTTGTGACTTGGTGGTTACAGTGGTGGATCCTCCATGAACACAACACATTTAGCAGTTTATCACACACACTGTTCACTAACATTTTTAAAGTTGGATTTTGGGGACAGGTGAGGACTCTCTTTCCCAAGAATTTTGAAATTTGAAATTGTTTTGTTTAATCCCAAGCATCACACCCTCAGAGGTTCTCATTAAACATTGTTATTAAAGACCTCATGCCACACACAGAGTAGGAGGTTTTCTGGCCAAATTCCTAGTCTGTCTTTCTCATCCTTCTAGCAATGATAAAACTTCAGATGCTCACAGTTAGATGCACACATAAGTCAGGAAAGCATAATCAGTCCAAAAAGGAGTTGCAGAGGCCCATATAGAGAGTTAGAAAATGTCCAAGAAGTTTAGCTACTTGTTGTTCTTCTCTTCCAGTTGGCTCACACACTAGGGGGTGGGCTGCAATTAACATTGTACATGTCAGGTGGATGACAATGTTGATAGGCTGAGGATTATGGGGTGATCTTTGATGGGTGTGCCCTTGCCTAATGGGATTGCTGGAGTGGAATTACAGATAATTAGAATGCTAGAGACATGTTCGGCCACCTCACAGAAAGTGTCTCAAGGGGGTGCTAGAACTGCTGCCCCAATGACCTTTTTAACAGCAGAGGTTTTCTTAGGACTTGAACCTGCACCCTTTGTGTTGCAAGCCAAACTGCTGCCTGATGTACTGTATCTGCCTGATATTCTCTCAAGACATTTAGAGGCACACTGCAGGGGACTTTAGTGCGTCTTTCTGTAGGTTCTTTCAGGGCAGGAAAAAAGCTTTGTCCGTCTGGAGGGTTGAAACATTACTGAAAAGGATAAAGTGAAGCATAAAAGATAGGTACCAGCTGGGTGCTGGACCAGTCTGTTAGATTTTATTTATAAGACTACATACATATGAGCTCAAAGGCACAATGGTAATGCAATGCACTCCCTTTATAAGAAGTATCAATGTAAGAATCAGCTGTATATATCAGCGGAAAACAATGGAATAGACTTATTCCTATACTAGTACTGTTTAAGGGTTGCTTGTAAGAATTAAACAGTCTGATTAAAAGAATAATTTAGGCTCAATCACAATATTGAATATGATACTCAATCAAGAGCAATGGAGTACAATAGATAAAAAATGGTCTGAGAGTTTCAGCCATTCATGAATCTCATATTCTGCATTAGTAATTGCAACATCTAGCATCGAATATATTTTTCTTTGTGTGTTTGTGTATATGTGCGCATATGAATGCATATTTGTGCATGTATACATGTGCACTAATTATTCCTACCCTTTCTGTTTAGTTAGGGTACCTCTATCATACTCTGACAATTTCTATACATAATTAACATGATCTATCTATACAAATGTATTTTGCTATGTATGTCAAAACAATAAAAAACTTCACAGAAGAGATGTCCAGGTGTGTGCCTGGATGCCACTTACCTGGACATCTCTTCTGTGAACAGTTTTTCACATGGCAGGAAACATGGCAGGAAAAGGCACGGTGCTATCTGCCAAAGAAAAACACCAATCAAGAGATCAAGCCGAGAAAGAGGGCATTCTATAATCTATTCTATAAGATTCTAAAAGACCTGGAGAGCCTTTTAAGACAATGCAATGTGTTGGACAGGGAAAATGACTGGGAACCAGCAACACACCTATGACTGGTGTGCTGCTTGTCACAATGGACAGGCTTGGGATCAAACAGTAACTGTGCTGCAGCTTTGTAGCCTCCACATCACCAGTTATCATGGGGATAAATTGAATCCAGGTGCACCAAAGTATTTTATGTTTGAAAGAATTCAGTTTAGGATGCTGACTGCACCACATTCACCACATTTGACATTCAAACAACTAATGCCTCCAATGACATTTTTATTTTATAATATAAATTTGTATAAAAATATTGTATGCATGATTGTTCCATGCTGTAAGGATTTAGCTAAAGATATTACATGAGAAAAAATGCTGTTTGAAACATACGGACGGGTGACAAATTAAAGGAAAACCCTGAATAAATGAGTGGAGAAACATAACGAATACAGATGCTTCCACACAGGTGTACTGCATGGTACAATTAAGTAATTAACATCCAATCATGCTCTGTGGCATGTATAAAAATGCTGAGCAGGCCTAGTTGATCTCGATTTTGGATCAAGATGGCAAGAGGAAAAGATCAAAGTGACTTTGAAAGAGGGTCCATTGTTGGGGCATGGATGGCAGGAGCTTCAGTCACAAAGACTCATCAACTGGCTAGTGATTCAATAGGAACAGTGACTAAAGTGACATCTACATTTAGATCTATGGGAAAGACATCAGTAAATAGGGTCGGAAATTGTGGTCGACATTGCACATTCGATGACCAGGATGCTCGTGCATTAGTGCGATATGTAAGGAAAAACAGAAGAGCAAGCAAGAACAGTCCGTTGACAATTACATAGAGAGGGATATTATAGTAGGGCTGCAGTGCATAAACCCTTCATTACAAAGATGAATGCACATTTGAGAGCTCAGTGGTGCAAAAACCATAGGCATTGGTCTACAGAGATGTGGAAAAAAGTGATATGGTCAGATGAGTCATCATATCACCATATT
The DNA here is from genome assembly GCA_019176425.1 of Megalops atlanticus. NCBI lineage: Eukaryota > Metazoa > Chordata > Actinopteri > Elopiformes > Megalopidae > Megalops > Megalops atlanticus. The sequence continues at coordinate 37,922,246 of CM032880.1, read as the reverse complement.
CTCGACAAGTAAGCGAGTGCATGTGTGGCGTACACCAAGAGAACGGTAAAGGCCTGAATGCTTGACCTCTACAGTGAGGGGGTCCGGTGGCTCTGTTATGCTGTGGGCGGCATTTTGCTGGCATGGTTTGGGTCCACTTGTCCCCTTAGGGGGAAGGGTCACTGCAAATCAATACAAAGTTGTTCTGAGTGATCACCTTTATCCTATGATGAAACATTTCTATCCTGATGGGAGTGGTCTCTTCCAGGATGACAATGCCCCTATCCATAGGGCACAAGGGGTCACTCAATGGTTTGATGAGTATGAAAATGATGTGAATCATATGCTACGGCCTTCGCAGTCACCAGATCTCAACCCAATTGAACACCTAAGGGAGATCATCAAAACACCAAATGAGGGAATATCTTTTGGAAGAATGGTGTTCCATCCCTCCGGTAGAGTTCCAGAGACTTGAGGGGTCTATGCCTAGGTGCATTGAAGCTGTTCTGGCAGCTCATAGTGGCCCAACACCTTATGAAGACACTTTAGGTTGGTTTTTCCTTTGTCACCCGTCTGTAGATGTCAATTTTATCATTTCACTTTTTATTCTGCTTTTTAGAATTAACTTCTTACAAGGGTATAAATGTCCCAGAAAGATATGGTTCTTATAATCTGAGTGCACTGGATTTTAGAACCTCATTTACCCTCTGAATCTACCAATCTATCAACCTACTTCAAGCTCCACTCAGACACGTGTTAAATGGATCCCTTCACACTTGTCCCTTCTTCCCTGGCTGAAATTAGAAGCTGCAAGTTGATTCTGAAGGGGAAAAAAACACTTTGTCAAACAACTTCATACTTGCAATCACATGCATGTTACTCTGTCAAAACTCAGAAATAGAACTCCTTTTGATAAGCTGTCTTTGTCTCTGACTGTATTTTCAGATGCAAGTTCCAAGGTGTGCTCTGTTCCATGTTGTGTCTAAATCAAGAGAAACTGTAACAGATGGCTGAATCTTTTCCCTGCCTGCTCCTCTCACATACACCCACCTCCATCCATCAGAAACAATCCTCCTGCATAACCTGCCGTAATGGTGAGACAACATGTCAGTCACCAGAGCTCCATTTGTGGTCAGAAGCTGGTCCTTTTCCGACTCATACCTTTCTCCTCCTTTGCTTTCCTTCTCCTAAGTATATTCTTGGTCTGCTGTCAGCAATCGCATTTTAACCTCCTATAAGGAAGCAGGACAGTGCTACACGAGGGCCATTTGTGCTTTTACAACTCTTAAGAAGTAAGTATGTTTCCAAAAAGAGCAGGCAGCACTTTCAGCATTTAGATATAAAGGGAAGCTAATGGGAACCATTATAAAAATCATATAAAGCAATATAAAGTGACTGTGATGTATGGTAATGTGTGTACTTGGCTCCCCTTAGTTTATAGGCTGTCAAGGTAGGTTGCAAAGTTAACTTGTGGTAGGGCTTGAATAGTGTTATGCTCACACCCACTGGTCTGGGAGTGTTGTTAGCCTGATCTGATACTTTTCCTCATTCAGCTTGAATGGATACACTTCTGTTCTTTTGTGCTGGATGTCCCTCTGGAGAAAAGCATCTGCTAAATGAATGTAATGTAATGTACACCAAATTTATAGACATACAGATGTATACTGTATTTACATAGACTTTATATAGGCAGGTGGTTATATAGGCATCTTTTAAACTGTGCCATTATCTTACAAATGAAACCACATAATAATACCTTTAAACTGATTGCAGCTAAATTTCAGAGTACCTTTTTTCCATCCCCAAAATTACCATCACATCTGTTGTTTGTAGAGAGGGAAGTTCAGGTCAAGTTTGATCAACACATTAACATTTATCCTGGATTATGAAGATAAGATCTGCTTCACTGCTTTTCAGGGATGTATATTATCTTCTCCCTTTACAGAATCAGATTGGATTCAAAAAGCATCATCAGTCTGGTGTGCATGAATTTGTGTGCCATTTACTGTAAAGAATGGTTCAGTCATGAATCCTGAATCACCAATTCTGGCTGGTCAGGGGTCATCAGGTTGATGTTTATACAGCTTTCAAAACACCCAAGGCCACATCATTGAAAATGACTGTGTGAACTTGGGTTTGTAGTACCTACGCCAGACTCAACCTGAAACGAAGGCTGGCTTCAGTCACATGCAGACTAAATGATTGAACACTATGTACATACACTTTGGTCAGTATTTATTCATACCCCCAGGCAAGTAGTAAAACATATATATCATATAACCAAAAAGGTGTTTTTTTCTGTTTTTCTATTTTTGTTGTACTATAATCTTGCAAGCACTACAAAATCATTCTGCTCAAAATAATGAATTGTGGTCCATAAAAACACAAGGGTCACATTTATTCACTCTTACCAACAATCTATCTACCCACTCTATCCCAGAAACCAACACATCCTCCGTGGGACCTACAATCATGTTCTATGTTTAGTAACGATTCTAAAAGTGGAATCTGAAGTAATATTTCCAGGATACATTAAATTAAGCACCAACAATAAATAAACCAAGAGTTGTTGGCTGTTTGCCCTGGATGGATTAGAAAATTCTATTTGTGCTTGAAGAATACTATATACATTAATGCTGAAATTCCCCAATGATGTAAAGAAAATTGAATTTTTAAAATCCTCAAAAACAGCAGATTGCTTTTAGAGGGAGTTTATGCACAGGATTTACAAATCTTCCTAATTCATTTCACATCACTGCACTCAGTACATGGTGGTGTCATTTTTGAACTTTAGACTTGAGATGTGATGTTGCTCCTGTGTATGTAAGGATTGAGACAGCACAGCATGGGGTGTGATATGTTTGAATTGATCTTAATGATTAAAATATGAAAGCATGCTTTCTCAAAGCTTTTCAGAGCACAAGCAGTATATAATTAAACAGTACTTCAACAGTAACACAACTTGAAATATAACTGTATATATCAGACATAGGCTATAATTCACACCTTGCTATTTGTTCAATTGTAATTAACTATGTATGCTTTAAGGCACCCTTTTATCTTGGTACACATATACAGTTTTGATGTATTAATGGTTTATTCCTTGAATTCAATTTGTTACAGAAACGCAAATTCACCTTTAAAGTACTTTAGGTGTGCAAAGCTAAGACCAGTTGTATTACTTCTGTTGTGCTGGGTAAATCTCTGGGTTTTTCATCCATTTCCATACAGCATGTGTGTAATGTCTTAAGAAAGACTCATACTGGTAAGAGGTTTATGTGCCCTAAAGGTAATCCCTGTTGGACTGTATGTTGTGGAATGTTAGGCTGGTGCAAAGGCGCTTGATATTTCTAAGTCACATTGCAGTATACACAAATACAGCCTTTACAATTATATGCTGCTGATGTAATCAGGTCTGTTGTCCCCAGAAATTTTATTGAGCAACCAGAGCCTTCAATGAAATGCCAGGGGCAAAAATGCCTTAAGCTCATAGGGAACACTAACTTAATTCATTCCTTTCCTACTCAGGATTTTGTCATTTTATTAATGACAATCAACTAGTTTCTAACTCTAGATTAATTCCATTTTAAGAAGCTGTCAGGTTGACTCTGCTTGGGTTTTTCCATATTTTTTCACCCAAAAAGAATGCAGCCATGTCTTGAAATGAACATTTTCATTTTTTTCTTATTTTCTAACAGAATTAACATTCACTTGTCAACCAACCTGTGCATTGGGTCATCAGAGCAAAGATACACAGCTTCATATGAATGACACTGAAGAGTTCCCTTTGAAATGCTTTGAAATCTCAGGCCAAAGGGAATGACAAGGTATAATAACATGCACTGTAGTGACATATTCGCTGGGTTTGATAATTGATTGTCAGTTGGAAGTGGAGATGGAATTTCATTTTATTTCTGTGAGGCACAGATGTGAATAAGGCAATAGTAATTAATGTATAATTCAGGTTTTCAAACATTCTTGGATTTGTCCAGAATTAGGTGGTGCATACATTTACAAATTTATATAAGCTAGACAATAAACAGATTAGTGCCAGTGATAGATGAATTTAAATAGTTTCATTTGACACAGTATAGAATGCCAATGCATAAATTTTGTACTCTGGCAAACCTATACCTTTTAACAACACCCATCAATTTCATATGAAATTATTTCCATTCACTTAGTTTTTAGGCATGTTAATATGCGAATACAGTTCTTAAATAAATCATGAAATTAAAAACATGGTATGACTACATGAAGATGAGTCAGCTGAACCTGTCTGGCAGCAAAACTTAAAAAGCTCCATTATGAATTAGAGCCTCGGAGTGTGCTGTTGGGATCCAAGCATTGTTGGTTTGAATCCCAGTGGGTTTGCCCAAAAAATGGGAAAAAATGTTGAGTGGGCTGACACTAAAACAGTAAAATGTAAACTAATAAGAACCCCTACTTTAATATTTTTGATGTAATTACTTCAGTTGCCTTTATGTAAAAAAAAAACATGTCTCTAGTGACAAATATGGTCCAGATCTCCATGGCAGAGAAGAATATGGAAGTTAGTGAGTGAGAAAAGGGAAGCATGGGAATTGGTGATCGGGGCAGGCAGAGACAGGCTGGGGTGTGGTCCCTTGACTCCGGCAATGGGCCGCCCTCTCCTTGCATCTTTATTTCGCAATTTGGCGTCACATCCGATCACACTGCAGATCACTCATTCTTCCAAGATTTAATTAGTATTGCCTCGGAAACCGCCCTTGGGATGCAAGTTTCCTCTGTCTTAATTAGTACATTAATCAGATCAGAAAAGCACATTGTGTGTACTCACTGGAAAGCAGTTAACTGTTACAGCCCTGCACACATTCGCAGGACAGAGAAGGACACAAAAGAGGACGGACAACAGGTACTTCTGTGCACACAATGGCAAACAATAACAGACAATACTTCACAGTGCATCACGCTGTCTGTTAATAAGCAGGAGAGAATGAGAGGCTAACAGCTGAGCAGTGCCCTCTGAATAATGCTGAGAGGAGATATCCTATCTGCTGTCTGCAGAGAGTCATTTTCACCCAAGGTGCAGAGTTGGTAGCAGTCCAGAAAATCATTTTCACTGAGCGTGATACTAATCATGCAATCCATAGCAATAATTATACACTAAAACTCTGGAAACAGATGCACACATACAAATGAAGGATGCAATTCTCTATACAGAAATTAATAAGTAATTTTTCACACCTCCAATGATAATGTGAGAAGATTGTATTGTGACACAACAACAGGGGTTGTGCCTGCCAAGTGGTTGAGTGATGCTGATATAGACAGTGGGATGGTAAGACAGTGTTGGAAACTGAGGAAGACAAAGATGGCAGTAAGATGAATGGTCAGACTGCAAGAGTGACAGCTGGGCTAAGACAGCAAATGAACTTTGAACTTTTTGATGTGATAACCCTGTGATCTATGGACAGTTCCCAGGAGTCACTCAAGATTTTGTAAAATAATAGAGACAGTGGCTATGAGGATTTTAATATACATAATATATGTATTATTATATGTCACATATATAACATACATTTTTCCTCCCTCTTTGAGTTGTATGTAGTTGGTTAAGTATGTGTGTGTTACAGTGTCAGCTATAATAGAACCATCAATACTGTGGTAATATTGTGCCCATTAAAGTTCATGTCTCTATCTCCCACTCTCAGCCTTACTGTTCTTGTTCGCTTTGGGATTTAATTGAATTCAATCAGTCATGTCCTGTTTGCCAAGAGAAACACATTATTTGGGGATGTTCATGTACAGCTTGGAATCTCCTAAGTTTGGTTGAAAGATGAGGTATAAGATTGTCATGAATATTACACATTTTTAAAAGGTTTAAATCAGGATTTCATTCTAGTTTGTGAAGCATAAATCTAAATCATTTGCAAAATGAAATTGCTAAGATTGCCTGTTAGGGAGATGTTGTTTTCCATTTAGACTGACAATGGACAGTAGTGGGGCTTCAGCACCAACAGAACACTATTACCACTACCTGTAATAGTACACAGTGCTCTGTTTTCAACCACAGGGCTTTGCAGAATCATGAACCTGTGTGAGCCAATGGATACACTGCTCCCCCCCTGAGAGACTGCATTTAGGTAATTTGCATCTAATTATTTTTTGTGATACAGCTGGTGAGAATGGTGACACCAACAGTTATTTGGGTTTAATCTGAGACAAATTTAATTGAAAGGGGGTGCACTCAGTTGGTAGACAGTGAGTTGGAATATGAAAATGACAGCAAGGAGGAGAGCCAAGCATAAAGAAAGGCAAAGTTATCTCCTTATTACCATAATAGTGCTATTCTTTTGTTATTGTTCTGAGCTGTGGTGTGGTCCAGGTCAGCATTGATCGTAGACCCTCAAGGAATTAGAAAGAATTTGAAATACTTCTGAATGATCAAACCCATTTCATTGACCTCTTCATTTCCTCCCCATTGGTGAGTCAACAACAACGATAGGTCTGGTGTTGAGCTGTTGACATTACTACAGTTACAAACACAAGCTTTTTGTGAAACTGAAGAAAAATTAGTACTGTACTTAAATTTTACAGTTGTGCATTAACCAGTGGCGGCGGGTGAGTTGGAAACAGGGGAAGCCCGAACACTACCTTTAAATCTATCATTACTTTCAACCTGTCCCCCTTTATCCGCCTTGATTAACAATAAAACAAATAATTCGCAGAATAACCGACACCAATCGCGTAATTAGAATAAATGTTTATGCTCGCGAAACAGCGCAGATTGTCTGTAGTTTGTGTGCGCTATTGCGAAAGCTACAGCATGAGATTGTTTAACAAGGTAGGCAATTTGAATAATTAAGTGGCAAGTAATCCCAAAGCTTTCTCTTAAATGTTTCACATTATAGCTTTCTTGTGTTACAAAATTCAAATTACAAAACGGAGCTAAATTTAGTTAAATCGATTTAAATTACTGAGAATAAACTTTTAGGTTAGGCTGAGTGCAATGAACAATAACGTTTAGAACACAGACCTCACAAAAGCTGTGATGTGTCATGAGCATTTAACGTAGGCTAATTTAAATCGATAAATGCCATCCTTGTTAAACAATCTCACGTTGCCGCTTTCGCAAGCACACAAACTACAGACAATCTGCGCTGTTTCGCGAGCATAAACATTTATTCTAATTACGCGATTGGTGTCGGTTATTCTGCGAATTATTTGTTTTATTGTTAATCAAGGGGGATAAAGGGGAACAGGTTGAAAGTAATGATAGATTTAAAGGTAGTGTTCGGGCTTCCCCTGTTTCCAGTTCACCCGCCGCCACTGGCATTAAGTGTTGTGCATCACAACTAAAATTGCTTACTACATGCACCCCTAATATCATTCAGCAATGTCAATGAAAAGACTTACACGTTAGGCTGTGCCTAAATTCTATTAACTTTAACACAGGAGGAATAAGGCAGCTGGTTATAACCTCAGAAATAGGGGACATAGGTACATATAGATCATACAACATATTTTTAGAGCAAATAATCCCCCCAATTTAGGAGTGTAAGGAATTGTATAAACTCAACCCACAAATAATCTTAGATTTCATACATGTCACATTGTGACATACATTCACTTAAGTCTATGCAAAACAATTCAGCCATGCTAATGAGAATATTGAAGTGATTTACTTAGCCAGCCAAAGGGTGAAGAGGTCACATGTGTTACTAAGTACATGTTATGCAAAAAAGCCTACATACAGCCCCATTTCATCATTGACTAGGTGATCAGCAATTTTAAAGAGGAAACACTAAAATCATACAGGCCAGCCATAAAAAATGAATGCCACTTAATATGCTTGTCAATTAAAGGATGTTGTTTTCTCTGTGCTGTTGTTAAATTTTCAGCACAGGCTCTACAAGTGCAAATAATCACATAATATCATATGATCTCTGTCCATGTCCATGGTTCCTCCATTCTCAAGGGTAAATGCATAAACACATATTACCATATTAAAAGGGTTGGATTTGATATAAGGGGGAGGTATAAGTAGGAATGTGAGAATACAGCAAAACTGAGAAAAGACCCACATGCAGGGAACAATACACTTTAAGGAGGTATCACAATGAGAGAGGCAAAAAACACATAAAGATGAATGGACAAAGGAGCACACTGGAAGGCAATTGGGGGAGAGTGAATGAAGTGTAATTATAGTGGAGACTGTAATTTGTGTTTATTAAGATTGAGCAAGTTGTCATTGTTTTACATACTGATGGCAGGCATGACGTGTATATTATTAGCCATTCATGCAGACACATACCCATTATAATAAATGCATATGGACACATTAAGACACATACGTTGGTCAGAGAGAAGTATGGATTAAATGTTCTGACATACTAAGGGAGAAGGATTTAGAGTTTTGAGAGTAAGGAATGTGATATGGCATCAGTTCATTTCAAGTGAATAAGTGGAGTCCAGTACTTGAGGTATGCCTCAACACTGTCATGAAGGGGAGGCCATTAATCACTCAAGAACAGAATGTTCTGTCAGGGGGTTGAGCCATTGATTTACTGAATGTTGGGATCAGTTGAGCAGTATGTACTTTTCGGCTGTGGTGAGGTAAATAAGTAGGAACTTGGGGTATGGAAACAAGGAGAGAGGGTATAAGAGGGATCATTGAGTGATCATTTTGAAATGCATTTGTAGAAGGAGCTTAAACGGAGGCCCAGTGAGGGAGAAAACACTAGTGAGACAGTGAGTGAGACACAATAGTGTAAGAAGCAGGGTCAGGGCTGAGGTTCAAATCAGGTGTCACCAAATGTTCCTTATTTGTTAACGTTAAGTTACACAAGCACCTGTGTAACTACAAGGTACCTGCTGCAGTGATTAGAGGTTGTTACTCTGTAACTACAATGTAAAGAATGTGAAATTCATCTTAATAAACACCTTAAATACACAGGTTTAACCATTCACGGTTACGTTACTAATCATTGTGTACATACATGAATGTAGTTGCACTGTGTAGCAGCATTAGCATTTAGCCTGTCTTGCCCCTTTGTTATAACTGTAATTACCATTCTGTGTAATTGCATGTTTGTGTTTCCTTGCTGTATTATCTTGCTAAAAGACAGAACCAAAATGTTTCAGGTGCAAGCATAAAAAGTCCAGTTCATCGGGGTGAAAGGAAACGGTGTCCTGGAACATGCCTTAAAATGATCATTGATTGTGGATTGCTGGCTGATTGATGTATGAGGGCTGTAAAAGTAAAAACATTTAACTAAGCCAAAAGTTCAATTGTGTTTTATGTTAATATTCTCAGTTCCACTGTTTATTAATGGCACACTCAACCACAATGAAATAAAAAGCAATGCTAAATAATGTTTTAATATGTGTTTTTTTACTTTAATGTAGTTTGTATTCTTATCTGTCCATGCCAGGCTGTGAGTGACTTAGCAATGCCTCATTCTGCACTGGTGTTTCTGTGGCTTTGTTTGGCCAATAATCTGCCACCTGTTTGGGACAGCCGATGTTGAGCCACCTTACTTTGATGATTACAGAGAGAAACATCTCTTAACGCTAGGGGCAAGTCTTTTCTGACTCCCAGAATGAGGGGGGCACATGTCTGGGAGAGACTTCCCCACACTTCTGACAAGCAATTAACTGTATGTGCTATTGATAGTCTGTTCCCTTCATCTCTGCATGTGTGTTGCCTGCTTGTGTTTGGCAAGGGCTGGAGCTCTCCAAGGTTCTGAACCTCATGTAGAGTGGAAACTGCTCATGGTGCTACAGCAGATCCAGGGGCTGGTGATCAGGGTACAAAGATCATCATTGTGATGCAAACAAAGCCAAAGATCTAAGAAGACTTGTCTTTGTTTCATTCATGTTATCTGCCCATTTATAGATCAGAATAGATATGTTTGTTATCATGAAATGCAATGGCAAATATACTATATTATTATTAATCAATGCAAGCCTGTTAATTATTATTTCTTGTTAAACATCACGGGAATGGGCCCTCATTGTTAACTTTTGACAGGCCAGACACGAGAGACGATAATACATATTAAAAATCTTTGCTTAACTGGAATCTTATGTTGTAAAGGAGGTTTTGTCTGTCTCAGGACAGAGCAGACAATTAACTCGAGCTGCTGTGAACACTGGGACTTGCCCTCTCAGCCCCCATCAGATGCAGAAGTTTTAATCTGATTTTATCACACAATAAGTCATCTCCAGCTAGACAGCATGGCACCACATACAGAATTGTAAAATAATAACACCGTTTTGATAAAACATGAATTTGAGACATCAAAACGCATTTCATATTCTCATATCAAAGTGATTATCGGAACTTATCCCACGCATTAAGAGCTGACAGTAACAGCTGTTCCTCTGATGAATGACAATTCTCTGAGGTTGCGTACATGTAGCTCTGGGTTAGCGTGTCATTTTTCGGAGGAGTGAAGTTCCTGGAGTGTTGCAGCACAAAGTAAATGCTGAGCATCTCATGGGCATACTTGCATCCTGCTTTCCTCCAGGTGCACACCCATTCTACCCTTTGTTCTTCAGAGTACACAGGATATTGCCAGCAACCAGGAGCCCCCTATTTTTCCAATGTAGGCATCATTACAGCTCTATCTGCAGTGCACTGTGCTGGTCATGACCCCCACAGTGACAAGAAACATCTCTTCATTTGAATTCTTCCGAGAGCACAGCCCAGTATGTGCTCCTGCAACCGCAGTGCACACAGCAACACCGATAGCGGGAATGTTTTAAAAGAGAGGATCTGAAATGATTTCCAAACTGGTTTCCTTGGAAACATCAAAAGGGCAGTGTTTCATGGCAGTTTGCACAATTTGCAATGTCCTCTACTCTCAGATCAAAGAGAGGTTTTTTGGGGGGGGCCCTGGCTCACCATATATGCATACTCACCCATGCGTCCCCTGTGTTTAATTATAGCACCATTTTATTTCACACAGGCAGAGAGGGTTAGATGGCCCACAGTGCAAGCTTTCATATGCGAGGTGGGGGGCATTTTCAACTAATGTCTCCAATTCACCATTTATCATCAGTATTGATGTTGTAGTTACCATAACCCTTTACCCAGAGTTCCATTGCACATAGATTTTTTTTAGAAATTTTGGGAGAAGAGAAAGCCATGTATTTTTTCCTTTTTTACAAAACAGGGTTCAAGGTTCAATGCTAATATAAAGGTAATTTCATTAGCCACATTGTCAGTTTCAGCGTAGTTTGTGGTATAGTGTACATAGCATTATCTAAAAATGATGTATTTTTTCTGTATTGTTGAAGCTTCAAGTGGCTTTTTAAAGCTTCTTATTTTTCCCCTGGTATAAAAATAACCACCTGAAATGGGTGAGGAAAGAGAATGCTTCTGGCGTTTCAACACCCAGAAGAATGTACAAAGTGATGCTGACATTACAACAGCGCCTGGACAACTCTTTAAAACAAATCATTCCCATTTTTCACATGACTACTGGCTGTGGCAAGCCATTGCTATTTCTATGAATACAAAATAACTGGCATATTTTAATCATCTGTCATCTCCCTTGTGTCTTTCTTTTTCAATCCATAAAATGGAAGATTAAAGATATCAGGATCCTCCACACTCAGTCTTATGGATGTTCTTGAAGTTAGCTGAGCGGGTTAGAATTAATTAGTTCCACGGTACATTCTGTTATTCCTTTGAGGGGTCATGCTGGGTTCACCGGTGCCCCTACAAAGATTTCTGGGTGACACGTGTCCGAGCACACGTCCTCAAGTGACACAACCAGTCCATATAATCTCCTGCTCTAATTTGTGAGAGAAAGTCACAGGCATGCTGCACACAAAAAGCCCCGATTAGAGCCAATTAGAAAGAATAAAAAAGCCAGAATCAAATCCAGCCTATGAAAATTGTTTCTGTGATTAGGAGAAAAATTAAAAAAAAAACACTGAGCCAGCACGGTGCAAGAATCAGTCCAGGAACATTAATCAAACTGCAACTGAGCGCAGAGTTTAAGTATGCATCCACCAGGGTTGTCATGTTTCATTTGCAAGCTGCGTCACCTCACTTCCTCCACTCACTCCCCTCACTTAGGGCTCTCCGTCCGACAAACATGATTCGGAGTGACACCTGACATTTCTGAGGGTCTGATGGAAAACACCCCATTAGATCTCTCTGCGTGACACTTCACATGAAATGATCCTTACGAACAAGAAGTCTTTGAATGTGGCCTGTATTTGAGATTTTAACTTTTTTGTGGTTCTTCCATTTTTTTCAGAATTGAATAACAAGCTACATTTTCCTCTCTTTGCAACTTTATTATGAAAGGAAGACTATAATATACTGACAAAACCTAAATTACTTTTAAATTTACCCAGCTGAGGACATATAGTTCTTTTGGAAGAGATTCTGCTGAAAATTGTAACCATAGTTGCCAAATCTGCTTTAAAAACGTAGTTATGGGCTACTTCAGGAGCTCAAGTAATGCCTGAATCCTGGTTGATTTAGTCTGATTGAGTTGGACTTACTTTGGAGGATCTCCTGATTCGTGGTTGTCTTGAAACTGCACATCATACCAGCAGTGAAGCTGTCTCACACTTATATTCCCATTTTATGCTTCACAATGTCGCTGCCTTATCAGCAACCCACATCTTCCTGATGAAGATGTCACCAAAGTGAAAGAACTGACGAGTTTGGAAGAGCGCCATTCACTAAACAATACCTGTCAGTCAAATCAAATGGGTGTCTGCACAAAGGCTTTATGAGAGTGCTTATTTTTCATAGGAAGAATGCCATAGGAACACCTTACACAGGAGCCCCAGGCTGTGATTGCGTAGCAGGTTCTGCCTCCAAACCCTGCGGGAAAACCATAATGTCACTTAAGTCAGTGGGCTTTCCCCTTGGAAAAGAACAGCCAAGAAATGGTAATAGATGGCACAAATCTGACAATGTTTCAATATAGTTCCAGCAGCAGTTGGGGTGTGTCATTGTACGAGGAGCAGACTCTAGAAGAGAAGAGCCAGAATTGTCAATGTGTATTCGTGTTCCAACAGGCAACTCCAATAAGCATTATCTGTAACAAATCCAGAAAATATATATTCATCAGTTGTATAGTTGTATGAAAGTCAGATGCTATGCTACAGTGTGTTTATCCACATGTCACACTCCTTTGTGAGCATATTCATTGTTATTATTATCATGGTTATTATTTTCTGAAGTATCTGACCAGCTACAGGCCCATGTACTTGCATTCCATACACATGCTAAAGATATGGAATAATTTCCAGCAGGATTTCATGCAGTTTATGCATTACATTACATTACATTCCATTACATTCCATTACATTCCATTACATCATTTAGAAGATGCTCTTACCCAGAGCGACTTACAAATAAGATGTTAGTTTTCAATACATGCAGCACAATTCATGAATGAACAAGGAACTTCTGAGTATCTAAAAGACAGTCAGATACAAAGCCTTTAAGAATTAAGATTGACATGAGGTCTTTGTTCATTTTTGGCATTGATTGTCTGTGGTGTGGTGTGTTTACTTTGTTCTAAATATTTGTTCTGAAAACATTTTTCTTCTGTTTACAATTTAGAATTTGAAAAGTTTTGTGCAGACCTTCTTGGTTAAAACTTGACATACAAGTCAAAGTCCCAAATTGTACTCTGTCACCGAAAAAATAATTCCCAAGGGCACAAACTGTGTCCAGGGTGCAAATTTCACACACAACCAGACACACACTTCACCTTCAATTTTCCAGCATTCACCAAGTCTGCACTCACTAGTATGACAAAAGTAAAGGCATGGTACAGTGTCTTGCCTCTGTATGGAAGGTTACAAGTAAGATTCTGTTCATCCCCTCAGTTTACTGTGAAGTACATGGTAACACATCTCCACAACCAGTTCATGGGTAAACCTCGTATGTGAACAGTGACACAGATTTTGGCAGTGTAGTTTAATGCTGAATCTTTGAACTGAAGACAGATAAGACCTAGAAAGGAACTAGTAACTGGCATGCTACAGTCGAGGCAGATCACCTGCTGGGTTCATGCAGGGCAGTTAAAGTTAGCTCTGTCCAAAGCATTCATTCAAGTGCACTGATTATGCAAGGAGGATTGCCAAGCACATTGATAATTTGGTATGCATAAATTATACAGCAGATTTGACCAAGACTGACCAATGCCCATAAGCAGCGTCCTATGTTGTGCGTGTCTGATGGCTGGAATTCCGCTGTATAGGCATCAATAAGTAAGATGAACATAGTGACTGATATTACAGCACAAGATTCACAGCATGTTGGATTGACTGTCTGTTTCCACTTCTGACATTCATTTATCAAAGGTGGGTTATCTGAGTCAGGTGATAAATCCCTATCAGAGAACCTAAGATTGTACTTTTGGGTAAACACACAATCTGCCATACCAATGCATAAAGTGGGAACATGAAAAACACAGAACCGAGTTCCTTTTTAAAACTTATTTTTTAATTTTCTTTAAAATAGTCTTGCAGATCTCTAATAATGATGTAAACATGAACTGTGGATTCAAACCATGTTCCTGCGATGATGACAACCTCTGAAGAATTTCCCAGCTGCCTCCATCGCCGAACAATGAGATGCATAAATAACTCAACGTGTAACACAGTTTTATTAACATTAGAGTCCTTCCTCATAACCTTTATCTTATATGAGTGGGACAAGCCTGGACAGGTTTGGAGAGATTTGCAAATGTGACCGTGAACGGGTGCTCGCTTGAATGAACAATCTCAGGTACATCAATACATTGCCTCCAGCTCCTTTATCAGTCTGCGAGAAGGCATGCAGAAATTCCCCATGAAAGGGCTTGGTAAAGGCAGCCCAGAATACCAGAGGAACAGCCTTGCTGGCTGCTTTGATCAGCCCTCTACCCAGTGAGGGAACACTTCAGGTGGTACTGCCATGTCACCTTTTTTTCAAGGAATTATTTCTCATTTATGAAAGAAAGCAAAATGGAGGCGGCCTGTGACTGACATTTCCTCTCTGTTGTGTTATGAGGTACTGGTGGCATTGTGCGATCGGTTGGGTATAATGTGAACTGGATCAGTCACATGGAATGAATGTGACTCCTCTGCCTTTTTTTTTTTTTTTTTTTTAGCAGTTTCACTTTGATTTCTGTTCTGTGCTGAGGTGACACGCAGGAGCTTGTTAGAGTGCTTTGTGCGCTCGACGCATCAAAAATGCTGCATATGTTTTCTTTTTCCTCTGCTTTGCTGATACTCACTTTGGGTGTCAATGGGTTTATTGAGAAGATGTTTAGCGCCTGTTTTGTTTGGGACAAAAGTCTGGGATGTGTTCCAAGCTATAATGGGATGTTCAATTTTCCAGTGCAGAGAGAGCAGTCTCTGCATTCGAAAAAGCAGCGTAGCAAGGATTGTGTTTTGGACATCTGTTGCCGTTGCCTTCGAAGGGTCTAGCCTGTACCACAGTAAGCATGTTGCATAATGTGTCTGTTGTCAGGTGGGCAGGTTTAAAAGTTGGATGGCAAGGTTGGGGGGGGGTGAAACACGTGAATCACATCATTGATCAAAGGCCGTGTTTGGTCCCTCTGCCGAGAAACATGCGCATGTTACCCTCTGATCTCTCAGATCAATGGATGAGGGATCTTAACAGGAATGGTGAAGTAAAATATTAAAGCAAGGCGGCGGTGAGGCTCCGAAGAGTGCAAGTGCAGAGAGGAGCCGCTAGTGTTTCCATCTCGTTTGTGTGGCTTTAATCTTTCAGGCCCTGGGGCGTTCTTCAAATCCAGAGTGTGACAGGTCTGTATATTCGCAGTCACGTGGGTCTCGAGGAAGCCCATGTGTGTTGTGACCAGAATCATACTTATTGCTATGCCACAGTGCTGCTGCATACACCACACTAATCCCTATTTCTGGTTGCAATCTCATGTAAAGAGAGGTTAGCAATACACAGTATATCAAACATCTGAGGGGCACATCAGATTCTGGGGGTATGGGTGCATTGTGAGTGACTACATAATATTCCAATTTCTAGAGTGCACGGTATGTTTGGCTCAGTGCACCTGAAGATGTGGTTTAAAGGGAAAAAAAGAAATATAAGGAAATAAATGGGTAGTTCCTAAACAAGATGGATTGTGTACTCTTCAGAGCACTCCAAAAATGAATCTGCGTGCAGAGCATGCATATCTCTGTGTTGCATTTACATTTTGGCAGGTGAAAAAAATAAGGAAGGCATCAAGGCAGAACCGAGTTTTTATTTCTCTGTCACTGAACAAATGCATTGAGTAAATGCTTTCTGTCCATCATTTCTGTGGGGATTTAAAGTCACACAGGATCCACAGAGGGACAGATGCGCTGCTGAATTGTGCTATTTTGCGTGCCATGAATCGGATATGGCACGGAGATGAGACTTAAACAGAGGCAGAGGCTCTGGTTACATCCAAGCCATCATCCCTTCCACTCACCATTTCACCCTGCAAAATTTTCGAAACTTCGTCTGTGTGTGTGAAGCACATAAAGGTTGTACACAATATTTCAGCCCTCCTTCCCAAGAGAGGGATGAAAAAAAATTGGAACATGTCAAAAGCTGCCAATTCATGTGCGAGTGGAGGGTGCCCAGAGAGGTGCGTGTACGCTCAGATGTCTGCACGGCCGCAGCCATTGACAATTCCAGATGAATTAGCCGCCTGTGAGGCGGTTACTTTGCCTTCTCCTCAGGGCTTAAGAGCAGCTCTTTATCCCAAAGCCCAGGGGTGCCGCAGGCGATTGCTTCAGAGAAGTGTTTTTCCAAAGTAGCCCAGCTGGGGATTGCACATGGCCACTGTGTGTCTGAAAGCAGGAGGAGGGCCCAGGCACACACGCACACACACATGCACACACACGCATGCACGGAGACACACAAAGCACACACTCACACACATGTACGCGTACTCATACGCGCACACACACACACACACACACATACACCCACATACATGGTGCAACTGAGCTAGCATCCTACCTGAGCGCCAGGTATTCCTGTGTGGGGAGGCCGGCCCATCTCAGAATGAGCACCATGTTTCCCTGAGGCCGAGCTGCCTGCCGCTCTAGCCCAAGTCAAATGATGCATTGTGAACGACAGCGATTAAAATAAAGAACTAAACTTGCAAGACAGAATCCATTTGGTGGGGCAAAAAAGGGAATTGCAGGAGTGCGTTTTTTTCCCCTTTGGTTTCAAAACCCATATTAACTTCGAGTTCCTTGGCGTAATTGAGAGCCAGCCCTCCACTGACACATGGAGTCGATCACAAGGCCCCACTCCCCACTGTTAGACCCCAGAGTGAAATAATTCCAGCAATAATGGCTGAAACGTCACACAAGCACAGAGCGTGTCCATGCTATTAAAACAATGCACAGGAAATAAGTCAGATTTGTTCAAGTGGACGGCCATGCCTCAGCTGGGTGTCATACCCATATGAGAAAAAGAGCCCCGTGTGTTCTACACACCTGTATGGGGGCCCTTTTAATATGACAAGCCTGCAATGAACCAGAGTAAATCTATTTCAACCTTCATTAATACCCTTTCCTGTTTCCTTCAGGGGCAGCAGAATGGGCCCCTAGAGAGGTCAGAAAGGAAAGACAAATTATTAAGGACGGGCAATTTGGAATTGTACCATTGGGATCCGGTCTTGGGGGGTGGGTTGGATGTAGTCAATAGCAGGTTGTAGTGTGGTGGGTCATTTACGCTCCCCCGCTGTCATACCTCACACCTGAGATGCTCATTTATTATCTCCAGCTATACAGCATCACCACTGGCTGTCACTTGAGGCCTGCTAGCAGGACATGCTGTAGAGGTCACATTCTGACTATTATCTGCTGCGTCACACTTCATTGGCTGCATCCTGACAAACCTGACAGGAGCAACTGCTAGCACACCTTCACATTCCCACATATTTCCGGATAACTTCTGTCCGTACCACAGGCAGTCACCTTAGAGTGCAGTCACCAAATCACACAAGATTGAGCTGAGCATGAAAATTCTTCATTTTTGATAATAATTGTAAGTGATTCAAATTTATTAGCCAATTTCATTTCACACCAGGGTGAACTCAATACAAATGTAACCTTTCACAAGTAAATTGGCCTGAACAATCTTGATGAATTTATGTGTGGGTTTCACAATCAAGAGGTAACTGCCGCTTCTTATCTACAATATACTGCATATTAACCCCATTATCAAATCAGTCAAACAAACTAAAATGTTAAATGTTCAAATAAAGGCATTACTGAAAACTTCACTTCATTCATTCCAAACCATGGACTGACACAAATCTTTCTGTTCGAACACTGACATTAGTAATGACATCAACCAACATATATTTCCATTTTCTTTACCTGTTCACACATCTCCATTAATTCATTTGACACTCTGTAGGGACAATCTGAAGATCTAACATCTGTCTACTATAATAAGGCTCTGTTTATTTTTGACAAAAATAACCACGTCATCATCATTAAAAGTTCATTTTATTAGTTGGTTATTGTGACTCCCGAAACCTATCAGGTAATATATTGTAGGTACTGAAGAAATATTGCTGAAGTAGATTTTTGATCTAAAAAAAATATGAATGTTAATAGTTACTTGAACACTAATTTCACCCAAAGTGCAGCTAAGGGGTGTCCTAAGGGGAACATGGTGAACCCTAAATCAGCTCCAAACAGGATGATTGCAAGCTTCTGTCAGATAGCGGCTGGCCAAATTTTATCAGCTAATACATCTGTTGTGTGAAATATTACAGTGGACTAGTGCCCTGTAATTTTTCATGAATATAAATATTAAATAAATTTGTTTTGGGGAGGTTGCAGGCACAAGCAGTGGGAAATAAGAACACAGCATATCAGAGTGGAATGTTTTTTATTTGTGACATCAGACATGGGAAACTTAAGGTATATGAAAGAAATAATGTGAGCAAAGTGGGAGTCTATACAGACCCACTGACTCATGCCAGTTTGCTAGTACATGGTAATTTGTTGGACATGCATGGTTAGTTTTCCTGTCTTGATCCATGTCAATGAGGATTGATATGAAGTCATGTGCCATACAGCTATCGGTCATCAGCCTAGAACCTCAGCTCCTATTATACACCATGTCTGTGATATTGATACATAGAACAGCATCACAGAACATTAGCTTGATGGAATGCTAGAGCATCAGAGGGGATGCGAACAACCAATCCAGTGTCTGCACTAGAAGAGTGCCATTGAAAAAAAAGGACCCAGTGGAGAGAAAGAAAAAAATCCTTGGTGCAGCAACTCTGATTGGAGATTCCCAAGGCTCGATTATTCAAATTTGAATTTAACTCCGATGAATGGTTTCCTTTAGACGTTTTGCCATAGGTAAAATTTCCATTGCTTTAATTGGGTAAGATACTTAAACAAGCACAGTTGCATGGAAGGAAAGACACTTATGTAAGCCTTTACCACTGAAATTCCCTTTTTTCAATGGTCAGTTATCAGGATGCAGAGGGAGAAAGACATTTGAAGATGAGTGTCATTCTTTTTCTTTATAAGCATCATTGTTTGCAGGGAAAGGACCTGGGCACAGACAATACACGCAGTACGAAAAGGTTATTCATTAATAACCTTGCACCTAAGTCCAAAAATCACAAGCAACATCAAACAGAGAAAAAAGTATGAGCCAGTAGCCAAAAATCCAGTGGAAAACAGACAACATCCAAAACAGCAGCCAAAAGAGTAATCTGGGACAGGCAGAGTCAGCAACAAGCAGGAACAGAGCAGGCTTACAAACAAAAGGCGGGAAAACAGCAAAAACACTGAGATGATCAGTCAAAGAACAAAGAAAACAGCAGGGTATATGTAGGCAGGCCGATGGTGAGGTCACGAGACACAGGTGTGCAGAACAAGCTTCAGGTGACGGGCATGGCCAAGTAACAGGAGGGTGGGGAGGCAGGTGGGACAAGGAAACACAAGGACCTGTAAGCAAAAACAAAAGACACACCCACACAGACAGAAAGGGAGAAACCAAGCAGCTCAGGCTGACAGTAAGGTGCTGACAGTAAGGTACCCTTTGTTAGGAACTATAAGGTGTTTTTATTGTTACACATTTTATCTGTTGTAATCCTGCAGATTGAATAATGTTACAAAATAAACTACTGCCTCCGCAGTAATTAAAATAATTGAGCAAAGTCAATTGACTTTTATTCTGTTGAAACCCTTTAAAGTATTAATCATATTGAGTCAGTCATATATTATGTGTTATTTGTGTTATAAATTCTAAAATCCCATTCTTTGACAGAAATGCTAATTTGTAATTATTTTACATGCTTCTCTCTAAAAGCATCTGTATTTATAAGAGGAAATAGCAAAATTATTTTATACCTATTTAACATACAGTGTCCTCTGTACTTATCCATTCCTTTGACTAAATCAAAGCAAAAATGTGTGTGATTGTATGTATTGGATCCTTTTTCATTTAAAGAAATTACATTTTATACCTTAACTTTAATAAATGTGAAACACCAGTCACAGTTGTTGGCACCATGGTGGTTATTTTGTAAATCCTCCTTTGACATGGATTACATTGACAGTATGTTTCCATGGAAGGGGGATTTTTCACCAATCCCCCTGAGAGAAATGTCCTTAGTCCTTCTGATGCTATAGTATTCTTTTGGGAGCTTCTTTCTTGAGTTCAAACCACATATATCTGGAGCTGTGGATGGCCAGTTTGTCCTTTTTTAACCACATCTTTGTAGATTTGGATGAATGCCTTGGATCATTGTCATGCTCCAATGCCCATTTCTAGCTAACCTTGAGCTTCTTGGAAAGGGGGAACAAGGTTGTATATATTTAGATGGGTAGACTGTCCTCATCCAGGGTCACAAGCCAATGAGTTTGTTAGTGACAAGGGACATCTGATTTTCACTTCTGGCTTCAGTTTAGACAGCATAGGAAACATTACCAATAAGATCAACAGGAGTGCCTTACCAGAAAAAAACAACAGGGCAAAACTTGATTCAGCAGCTGTTAAGCCAGTTTTTCTTTGAAAGCACAGCCAAGGGCACTAACGTCCAATGAGCCAATGACACAGGGTGCCTCCGGAGATGGGCGGGTGATAGTAAATGCCTAGTCAATTCATGCCAGGGGCGGGCCCTGCAAACGGCTTTCATGTCCCTGCCCTCAAATACAGGACTGCCAGCCTGATTTCAGATTCCCCAGCCATTGTGACATCATCTATCAGCTCAAACCATAAAGTTCCACAGCCAGAATGGCAGCCACATTCTCAGCAAGGTCCGCTTTTGAGAAAGCCACAAAAAAGAACTGCCAACTGGCTTCTTCCAGCATGTTAGTCACAAAGGAGAGTCATATGTGAGTGTTTCAGCACAGGGAGAGGCCCACCTTGCTTTTGTTGACTCAGAGTGCTTGCTTTTGTTATGTTGACATGATTTTGGGGGGAAAGGCCAGAAAGGGCCAAAATGGCAGCTGGCTTTTCAATCCCACAAGTCAGCCAAATCTGAACTTGGCAGCCCTGTTAACATGTCGTGTTGAAAACCTAGAGCGAAAGCAAAGCCCTGACTACCTCAGTGGCTATGTGGATTGGACCAATCATGTGTTGGTCAGGCAGAGTACCAAAGGTGCAGTGCATTGCCTTTACAATCTGATTAAACTGGTTCTAGCCTCACTAATGACCATTAAATATAATGTGCTGTTATGCCAAAGCATGCTTGAAAGGAGTTCCTTATGTACTCCATCCCTCCTCCTACACTGACACCTAGCTCTGCCTCTCGCCCCAAAAGTCTTCACAAACTCGCAGAGAAGAGCTTGTATTCCTAGCGCACTGTGCCACAGCATCCCTCTGTGGAATTAACACCCATCTTGGCTGCGCTCTCAACTTTCGTTTCCTTTCTTGGGGGCGACGTGATGGGCCATCCATCAAGGCTGGGAGGAAATAAGGTCAGAGCTCTGCATCAGCATAACAAAGGCATGCAGGTCTCCCCAAGAACACGGCATCGCCAGGCCAATTTAATTCATTCAGTGCTCAGACCCTGCCTTTCAGGCACTGGTCAGACTTGAATGCATTTAATTAAGGTACAGTCACATCCTTATAACCTCCAACCCACCGTCTGAGGCCCACACGAGTGGCCTGAACAGACATTTCAATGGGTTGTTTTTTCGTAGGGCCGGAGAAAGGAGCACAGCTCAACGGGTTGCTTTCCGACCAGCTTGCTCTTACGCAGTCTGGAGCACAGCAGAACAATAGAGGCACTGATTTTATTGATGTGTGGGGTGGTTTAGCGGAAAACCAACACAAAATGGCTCTTAATTACATCCACTCCCATTCTCCATCCCACTGGGGTACAGTATCAGACAACCTCTGTTCGAGGAAAGTCAGTCATGTCTGATTAATGGGTGAATATCTCTTTTTTTTCATCAATGCTTTATATTGTTAGGTCCCACGCTTGGATGAAGATTACTGTAGGTAGCTGACTCTGGAGTTATGCACAGCACTGATCATATGTAGGAATATTAGCTATTCTCTTCAGTATGTATCCACATTTTGCACGTCTTATTTAACCATCCACTTGGGTTACTTGCTGTTGGATGTGACACCAGGTCCTGCTTAGCTTGAGTCCCATTTAATTTTCCTGTTTGTTTTTGGTTTTTTAAATTCCCCCTAACCTGAGGTCATGAACTCATAAATAGGCAGCAGTGCCTGAGGCATATTTATTCCTTTATGCATGTACATATTTTGGACAAATTTTGCATACAGAGATGATGTTTATTCTCACTGTGGCATGGAGCTTTCATTTTAAATGTGAGGGAATTGGATTTTTCCATATGGTTTAGATTTGTTCTTATTGTTTTGTCTACATAACTGGGAATGGTTCGACTCCTGCTGAGATATTTGCAAATTGCAACAAAACCTAAGGTGTGCACGCCTTCTCGGTCAGCACTGCTACAGCATATCAGTCAAACCAAAGTGTCTTTACCCCAAAGGTGGCGCTGAGAGTCAAGCAACTCCGACCGATTGTCAGTCAGAGAGGTTTCACTGCACCTGCTGGGCCGTGACGGTAAAGCCAAGAAGGAAGTATCGGAGGCAGGTGGCGTTCTCCACCACAAAGCTGGCGAATTATCCCCTGATTAGCACTGAGGTGCAGGGGATCAGTCTGCAAAGGTTTCTCCCGTGCCAGATCAACAGCCCTTTTCTGGCACAGTGGAGGAGTTAAGCCCAAAGCTGGTAGTTCACCGTGGAGATCATTCACATGCAGATTAAGGCTGGCTGTCAATTTCCAACAGCATCAGAATGATCCCTAGCCTGCTAAACTTGCTTTCACTCGCACTTTTGACATGAAAACAGAATAAGCTTTTTTTCTTGTACAACTTAATGTTAAGGAAAAAATGCCTTAGCTTATATTTCATATTTGCATATTTCATACAAAATTGACTGATGAGACTTGCATGGATACATTGATTGGATCACTGTCATAAAACAGATCTGAAAAAAACCCAATAACTGCAAGTCTGAGGAATGCAGAATCTGGTATGGCAGTATGTATTGAGCTACTTTTTTCACCAGAGATGTTTCATTATTGCTGGAATGACTCTGTGTTATGGCTGGGATGCCAGACCCAGGCAAAAGGTAACTTAGCTTCAATCAGGGAAGTATGGAGTAGAAAGGTAAAAGTGTCTCCTCTCTCTGCAGCCCAGGGGCCAGGCTGCCGGAATGTCACATCCTCCTCTGAGAGCACTCTCCCATACAGGAAGTATGGGCTACCTGGGACACTCACTCCATCAATCTGGATATGCACAGAATCCACAGCGTATACAGACAAACAAACTAACATCACCTCATTTACCTGACTCTTAAATGTCTCTTGTTTGTTTACTTAATGCTGCAGATTTTGAGTGTGTTTTTCATACCTGCTATTTCTCGTTCTGTAGAGGCTTTGTTCATTGTCTTTTTATCTATATATTTTTTGATTCCATGCTTATTAACTTACTTTTCATATTTTAATTTATTTAATCACTAAGTCAAATTAGTGTAAGTCAGATCAGTGTTGATTTTGTCAATATTGCATTCCAATCAGAGCATTCCATTTCACCACACCTAAACCAACATGTGAAATTTTTAAAAAGAGCTGAAAATGAAAGACAATCAAACACTTGAAAGAAAAAGCACTTGTCTGGGCAAAAGCTTTGTAAAATTCATAATTGTAAGTTTATTTACAATTCTATAGGTTTCAAACTGAAATTGAGCAATGTGGTTATTGTCAACTAAAAAGATTTGCACAATATGGAAAGGCATTCACAAAAGGGTGAAAAGTTCTACTGACCAATTAATCTGTCAATAAAGACAAATGTTATGGTCAAGAAAGCTCCTTTGTCCTTATTTCTAATTGTTTGAGCAAATTAAATTTCAGGCCTACTCATTGCAGTTGCAATATAAAACGAGCAATTTAGAAACAAAAGGTTAGACAATATATTCGACATGCATTGTGTTGGAAAGTGCCAAAAGAACTGCTTCATTTATAAAAGGCCTTTTTGAAAAAAAAACATTGTTAATTGGTGTGCATCTCATTAAGTAAAAAACAATGACATCAGTTTCAAGGTCTTATGTTGTTATAATTTTTTTTATAAAAATTTTTTTAACCCTGACTTACACGACCTATTATTTCTTCAGTTACAGAAAGACTGTCTTATTAAACTAAAAGAGTTCTTACCCAGCCTGCCTTTTGATTCTCACAAAAAGTCAGAATGGCTGTGTAGCAAAGGGAGAGAGCAGTCATCCCACCCAGCCTCGAACCCGGGTCCACGGGGTACCAAAGCTGCAGCTTGACCGCAACACCATGGCAGTCAGAGTGCATACTTAACCGTAGTGACGCCACTCCGTCACACTGCCCTCCCCTTTGGGAAGTGCGCCCATGCGCTTCACGCACAGAGGCGTCTCTCGCGCATTCCCCCACCGTACTTCTCCCATCCCAGGGTGCCCCACTCACTCGAGCTTCACCCATTTCTGGGTTCCGGGGTCAACCTAACCTGGGGGGTCCCTCATACGGATCACACACTGGGCACGCCTCCAATGGCCTCACGGCAAGCCATCCCACTTCTGACACCATATATAGCAAAGGGAGAGAGCAGTCACCCCACCCGGCCTCAAACCCAGGTCTACAGGGTACCAAAGCTGCAGCTTGACCGCAACGCCAAAGAGCCAGGCACATTGGTATGGCAGTCAGAGCGCATACTCAACCATAGTGACGGCACTCCGTCACAGGCTGCCATTTATTACAGAGAGTTTACACCCAAATCCTCACTCCCTGGCTATTGTCTCATGCATTGTATGTTGCCCTGTATATAGGTGTGTGTTAAATGACAACAAAGAGAGAACTACAGAAAACCAAGGAAAAGTGATCACTAATGTCACTTGCAACATTGACTTCACATACCAGAGTCTTGGCAGCAAACTGCTGAAAAGACAGTTTACTATGGCTGGAATAAAAATAAAAGGAGGAATAAGGAATACAAATCAGAGTGAAATAACAGGGGAGGCTGTGAAGGTGAGCAGAAAAGTGCATTCCACCAAACTGGCTTCTTCTGAAAGTTCAACAGCTGTTTTGTATTGGTCACCCCAATAACTATGTTAACATGGTGAACACTGTGCGCACTGATGCAACATTTCCACCCAGTAAGGAACTGCCCAAGCCGGATACACCACATCAACTTACACCTGTGGCAAGACCACATACGAGTCAGTGATTTTCTTCTACAATTTTTTGAGAGAGGAGAGGATGCTTTACCCCTCTGGACAGATGCCAGGAGAGTGTGGAATTGTAGTAATGTACCAGTGTCCTTGAAATATTTGGCAAGGTGTTGAGTTGATTGGCAGCCACCCAGAGGTCAGGCTGTAGCAGCTACTGTTCAAGACGCTCAGGCTAAGGGCTGATTTATACCTCTTGCGGTCAGTGTGACCATAACTGTTGCAAAAAAATGACATGACGTAAATGTGACCGTAATGGCCGCTTGACATTGAGGCCTACACAGTCGACCACAAGATGGCTGTGTTTGATGATTGACTGATAAATGCTGCCATGGCTGGAGCAAAAATTGACCAATAGGAATAATGGGTCAGAACTAACCATTTTGGAGGTTAGTACATGTGAGTCACAAGCTGCCCTATGAAAACCTGCTCCAACAGGCAAATCACTGGCTGGTTTTACTTGCTGCTATCAGCAAGAAATCAGCAAGTATTGAAAAAAAGACATTCATCATTTGTGTGAAATCCAGGACCTATCTGTGCAACTATAACATACTTACATGTGGTCCTTCCTGTGAGATTGATTGTGTTCTGAATTTTTCCTTTACAGTGCATCCAAATAAGGAGAGTGAATATGAAACCTGCTGCAGTTATACCAAAGGCGTCGCTGTAGCTCCGAAGATTTTTTCTTTAGCCCCGAATAATTCTCCACTTTGAGTGGTTTGTCACTACGTAACTGAACGTCAATAAAAGAAGACGGCAGTGTTGTAATTTTGTATCTTCAATGAATGGAGTGTTGTATTTTATCTTCAATGCATGGAGGAAAGACAAATCAGAGAGGGTTTACAGGAAAATACGTGGAAATACTCGTGTCTTATTGGCTGAAAGGTCTCTGTCAATTCTTCAATTGATGGGGTTACTATGCCAAACGCTAGCTCACACAGTCAGTCAGTGAGGAAAAAATGGATATACACAGATTTTTACCGGTAAAGGGGTTGAAGCTGAAGCACAAACATCCTCTCATGCTGAGCCAGGAAAACAAGGTGTGTAAATGTCTATATGAGCTCCAAGGTACGTGAACATGATATGAGCTGAGCATAAGTTACATACAGCTAACATACTTTGCATTGCACTGTAGGCAACTAAACCTTTAGCAATGATAGCTTAGTTGTGCCTCCCCTTGGCTAGCAACACCAAACTAGCCTAGTCTCATGTTAGATAGCCAAAAAAATTTATGTTTTATCGGTCTGGTAGTCCTACAAACAGTGATAACACCTGAGGCAAGGTTTATGACCAAATCCAACTTTTTTTTTCTGATCATCTCATACATTAACAGCTAAGTTACAGCTTCCATAAAACAAAAACGTTAGGCTACTAGCTGAGCTGATAATGTTAGTCGGTTTAAAAAGTTGGCTCACTCACGAGAGATGTCAGATTAAACTGCAGCCTGGACAAGTTGGGTCGTAACAATACTGAAGTAGGCTAAATTTAACCAGATAATATAGAATCCAGAATTCAGTCATTGTCTTCATTCTTCCACAGGTAACAATATTTTCTCATGTTTTACTACCTGTACCATTGAGGTGGGAATTGTGGTTCATATCAAGTAGGTCCATCAGCAATGATTTTGCAACCAGATTATGAAAGTTTACTCAGTCACTTTGAGTAGTTAGCCGTTTTCAACTCTCATTTGTGTAATTGCCATTGTATTATGGGTTTTGAGGATTTTCATGTGGGCCTAGTAATAATGGTAGTAGGTATCTGATATGACGCTCATTTTGGTTTGAGACATTTGAGTGGCTGGAATATTCATGTGCAGATTGTATGGTAAATCAAATCCAAACCCTTCCTTCCTTCTCCAATTTTCACATTTTTTAAGTAATGTGTAGCCGTCACACACAAGAAAAAAATGCATGGAAACTACATACTATTTAGAAGTAAAAGCTTTTAAAAGTTTTTTGATGGAGAAGAATCTGGGCTCAGCCCCTGATGGTTAACAGTCTAGCCAATGCCCTGAGTTATACATTGTATTTTTGATTGAATGAAATGAAAATCTGTCTTCAGGCTTATGAGTTCACATTTAGCTTATAAGGAAAAAAAGCAATTCATGGACACTTGATGACATTCAATTACATCTCCCTTGAATCACTTTGAAGTTGTGTATGATGCACAACATAACAAAAGATGTACCTGTAGCTGGCTAATTTTGCAATGTGCCAGGAGGGTTAATTTCCTGTCGTACCCCAATGCACATGGGATGTTTTTAATTTACCTGGGGCTGGGCGACCCTATCAGCGACTTCCCATCAAAACCTGGGGCCGTTCTGCGGCATCAGGGTGAAGCCCCTGGATGCGGCTGAGGAGAGCCACAGCAAGCCTTGGTAACAGAGGGGGCAAATGGAGCCGAGCGCAGCACGGACACAAAGTGAGAGGCAGGCTAATGCAAACCCCTGGCTGCGATAAGGGCGATCCAATCTCCTGCTGACATATGGAACAGGTTCAGCAGAGCCTCTTCGGGGATCCTTCATCGCTCCTTATCTATAAGCATATGCCTCTTCAGCATGATTGAATAACTAATCTTGTGTTCTGACAGCATTACAAGGGAAAAGTACACAAGGAGGGAGAGCAGGGAAGGGTGGAAGAAAGTTGCAGGCATTTTGGCCTCTGGGAGAGCGAGTTGCCTTCCTGAAGATGCATCTCCTCTCCAAGGAGCGAGGTTGTACTATGGGGGTGTCTAGTAGAAATGCTCACTCATCCACACTAACAAATATTATACTCCAGTACAGACTGTATGTCATAATAATGTGTTCATTTTAGTGGGGCTGTGGTACATAAATTAATCCCCTTTTTTACTGTCATTTGAAATGATTTTAAAAAGACAACACACTGGGCTCGTATGACTTGTCCTATTTACAGGGACAACGACAGAAAGCAGGGAAATTCATAGTCTTTGTTTGCTCATGTGGGAACTCTGGGAGATAACAGAGTAATAGATGGGCATATCAAGCAAGTACGAGAGAAACCATACATTACACATCCAAGATCACAGTGATGGGGAGTCTGCATCTCCACTCCAAAAAAGAGAAAACAAGTCATCTCTCTTGGTGCATTGTCCTTTAGAGCTTATTGTTATTTCATACCCTGTAATTTGCATCTCTGTATCTTCTCAAAGACCTCTGGGGATCCATTGGAGTGTGAAGGACAAATATACAATGTCTGATGACAAGACAGATTATAATGAATTACTGTTTGCCTTGGTTGCAAGTGTATTTCACCTGTAAAGACATAATCCTTGTTCAGGATTCTATTGAATCTGCTGTGCACATTAGACACATCTTTATTAATGAGCACTGTTATATTGCGGTCTGTCACACAATAGAATTGTGCATTGATTAACTCAATACAGAAATGGAGGATGGTGGGGTCAATATCACTGTCAATTTGCTTTTTTTCCCTCCCCAGACAGAATATTTGTTTTCACAAATTGCATTAAAGACACCACCATGTACTGCAACAATGTTTAGTGGTGAGGTTACACCTCTAGTTAGTTATTACATCTATTATTATCTACATTGTCTGTTTATACAGAAGGATTATGCAGAGGCAATTTAGGCTACAGTAGGTACTCTGCTCAAGGATACAGTAGCAGTTCCAAACCTGTGGCTTTACAGTTCCAAGTCCAATCCACCACCCACTGGACTATGCTGTAATTCAATACGTTATGCAGACTGAGATGTCCTACCAATCCTGGACTTTCATAACCTTACCTACCTCTCATGACCATACAACAAAAAGATAAAAGATTAAATAAATAAACATGCACTTCTAAGGCATCTATATTGCGATCTTTAAAATTATTTTTTAAGACTTTAAAATAGGAAATACAATGAACAGGAACAATGTATTGAAGCAAACTGTATTTTAGATTGTTAAGTATAAGCACAATATCTGCAATCCAAGAATGCATAGGTGTAAATAAAACCAAATTATGTACCAATATATAAGACTGGTATGAGTGAATGTTTAATTTATTAAAAAAAAAAATTTTAATGATTTTTATTGATGTTGTAGTTGTACTATTGTTGTATTGTTTAATGTAGTAATGATACATTACTACATTACTACCTTTACATCAATGACGTGCAGTCAGGGTAGGCAGGGTAGGCAGTGCCTACCCTGTGATAATTTAATCAAAATAACCATACAACAAATTCATAATAACATATCAAAATCTCACTCTAGTTACAAGTATGCTGTGTTATAACATATTCTAATGATATTTTTATGTCCTTGTCCTTTTTAACTCCTTAAACTTCTAAGAGCAAAATGCCATATAGTGCACAAGCTCGCCTACTTTTTCAATGGGAAGGGTAGGCTCTGCTTATTTCAGGATTGCCTTTAATGTTGTGAATTTCGGAGTTTGTGTGTGTGTATTGCATAGCTTAAGGCAAAATCAACGGAAGATGGAAAGGCACTGCTTATGGTGGGAGTGCGAGCCAATCAGAGCCATCAAGGTGCTAAATTGCTACAATGTTGTAGATATTTGTGCTATCAATAAAGCAAGCTAGCTCATTTGAATTTGAGCAGCTTAGCTACACTTCAGAGCGAATCAATAATGTCAACCATCATACGTCTTCAAAGTTTTAATAAACTGGATTACCAGCAAAAACTACTTATCATCAAGCAAGGCAGGCCTACACCAGCTCTCCCTGACCTCCCCAGCGTAAAGGGCAGAAAATCAACCGATCATTCCAGCTGGAGTGGTACATGAGCAAAGAGTGGCTATGCGGCTCCGATGCTACCAGCAGGCTGTACTGCTTCCCTTGTTTGCTGTTTTCCAGAGAGCGGGACAATGTATGGGTAGGTGCCAGCTACTGTGACCTGAACAATGAGCGGTCCAGTTCCCACATTCAACATCAAATAGCATTGAAAACCTTTAGAAACTGCACTCTGATCAACCCAGCTTTAAACGAGGGTAACATACAGCAAGTCTCCGTGCACAACACGAAAGTGAGGGAAAATCGTGAGATTCTGAAGGACTTGCTACTTAGGGAAACAGGAATTAGCCTTCAGGGGAAACAAGGAAAGCACCGGCTGATCAAACCGGGGAAACTATGTGGAGCTCTTAAACCATTGATTTTGCGCTTTTATGCTTGTGGCAGTGTTAAATTAAAGTAATCTGTAAACATGTTTTTCATGTAGTGTGGCTGTGTTGGACAAGTTAACATATAAATATGATTTTTAATTTGATTTTATTCTCTATTTTTTTTTATTCTCTAATTTTTTTCTATTCTTTTATAGAATGCTGTCCTGCATCAAAGACAACCATCGCTGAAACGCCTTCCCTATCAGCTGCACACACTCATTATTTCACATCCTTATTATTAATAGCTCTTTATACAATAATTTTGTAGTTATGTTTTAATTCAAGTTTCATTGTTCATTTTTACAAATCTATGCAAAGTTTGCATTGATATTTATTGTTCATTTTTACAAATCTATACAAATGTAGACTTCACAAAGGTATGCAACTGTTTGTGTAGCTGAACTGAAGTGGATTTTTCAAATCTATACAACATTTGAATTGTTTTTGAATATTTATTGTTTAGAAGTGACTACCTGCTATTTTCACATGTATTGCCCAAAAACTAGTGTTTTTAATTGATCTATAGGTGACCTCAATACATATGATCTCAATGTTCTGTCACCTCAGCACCCAGTTTATTTGCATGAATTCAGTGAAGTCTCATTCATTCTCATCTCATTCAATGAAGTCTCAGTTCTGCTAGTAGTCATTTTATTATACATCATAATACTGGTAATGAATTAATGAAATGGTACATAATTTAAATATATGTATTTGTATATTTTACATATATTAAATTACATATTTTATCACAAATGTTTCTTTGTGTTGTGTTTGTGTTCTTCTTTTCAGGTAATGTTTCAACAACATTTACAAATAGTATCTCATAACTGCTGTTTGTAGTGACCGCAATGAAATCCACAATGGTTTGGGAGCTCTAAGGAAAGGCAATGGTGTTACTTAGTCATTTCACAGCTATCAAAGACCATATACAGTGCCATGCAAAGGTTTGGGCACCCCTTGTCAAAATTTCTGTTACTGTGAATAGTTAAGTGAGTAGAAGATGAACTGATCTCCAAAAGGCATAAAGTTAAAGATGAAACATTCTTTTCAACATTTTAAGCAAGATTAGTGTATTATTTTTGTTTTGTACAATTTTAGAGTGAAAAAAGGGAAAGGAGCACCATGCAAAAGTTTGGGCACCCCAAGAGATTTAAGCTCTCAGATAACTTTTACCAAGGTCTCAGACCTTAATTAGCTGGTTAGGGCTATGGCTTGTTCACAATTATCATTAGGAAAGGCCAGGTGATGCAAATTTCAAAGCTTTATAAATACTCTGACCTCTCAAACCTTATCCCAACAATCAGCAATAAGAAGATAGCAAAGCATTTTCAGGTAGCCGTTTCTTCAGTTCGTAAGGTAATTAAGAAATGGCAGTTAACAGGAATGGTGGAGGTCAAGCTGAGGTCTGGAAGACCAAGAAAACTTTCTGAGAGAACTGCTAGTAGGATTGCTAGAAAGGCTAATCAAAACCCCCGTTTGACTGCAGAAGACCTTCAGGAAGATTTAGCAGACTCCGGAGTGGTGGTGCACTGTTCTACTGTGCAGTGACACTTGCATAAATATGACCTTCATGGAAGAGTCATCAGAAGAAAACCTTTCCTGCATCCTCACCACAAAATTCAGTGTCAGAAGTTTGCAAAGGAACATCTAAACAAGCCTGATGAATTTTGGAAACATGTCCTGTGGACTGATGAAGTTAAAATAGACCTTTTTGGCCACAATGAGCAAAGGTATGTTTGAAGAAAAAAGGGTGCAGAATTTCATGAAAAGAACACCTCTCAACTGTTAAGCACGGGGTGGATCGATCATGCTTTGGGTTTATTTGCAGCCAGTGGCACGGGAACATTAAGCTGGTAGAGGAAAGAATGGATTCAATTAAATACCAGAAAATTCTGGAAGCAAACATCACACCATCTGTAAAAAAGCTGAAGATGAAAAGAGGATGGCTTCTACAACAGGATAATGATCCTAAAAACACCTCAAAATCCACTATGGACTTCAAGAGGTGCAAGCTGAAGGTTTTTGGCCCTCACAGTCCCCTGACCTAAACATCATCGAAAATCTGGATAGACCTCAAAAGAGCAGTACATGCAAGACAGCCCAAGAATCTCACAGAACTAGAAGCCCTTTGCAAGGAAGAATGGTGAAAATCCCCAAACAAGAATGAAAGACTCTTAGCTGGCGACTAAAAGCATTTACAAGCTGTGATACTTGCCAAAGGGGTGTTACTAAGTACTGACCATGCAGGGTGCCCAAACTTTTGCTTCAGGCCCTTTTCCTTTTTTGTTATTTTGAAACTGTAAAAGATGGAAATAAAAAAGTAATCTTGCTTAAAATATTAAAGAAATGTGTATCTTTAACTTTATGCCTTTTGGAAATCAAGTCATCTTTTACTCACTTAGCTATTCACAGTAACAGAAATTTTGACAAGGGGTGCCCAAACTTTTGCATGGCACTGTAAAACAAGAAAAAAGTTCTTCATATATACTTTGACAAAATTTTGTTTAGGTTTTCATTTGGAATGTAGTTCAGCCAGGGGGCATAGTATTCTAGAATTCTGTGGCAGTTAGAAGAGTTAAGAGGGATCACATTGCTATAAAACATTAGAGAGCACAAAAGGATGTAATTTGGATTTGTGAATGCCCACTACCTACCCAGCCACTGACCTTGCCGCACGCCACTGCTTTACATATACATACAGTATACATATATATATATAAGAAAAAACTGAAAAATATAGTAAACACTTTAAATGCAAAGGATGTAAGACATGATGTGAAATGAAAAGAACTAAAGTGATACAGACTAATACAACAGCAGAGCAATACAATAAAGTATTCAATAATAATGGGAAATAAAAGGTAGGATTAGCGATTACGCTTCCACCAGACTGATACCAGAGAGAAGGCAGTAAAGAAGATGTATCCTGGAATCGCACTGCTTCGACCCAGACCCAGGACCTAATGTAATTTAAAAAATTACAATTCCAGTATCTTCTGAGGCTGAATTAAAATTACATGCATATTTTCCTTCATTATGGAGAAGGGTGAAGTGATTACAGTTGCATTAAAAAGTAATGAACACAGCAACATGAACATGAATATTGTAATTGGCATTGTCACTCATCAATATGCTCCTTTAGTGCATCGCATGCCTATCACATTGAGATACATTAAGCGTGACACAGGAACAATTGCTTCTTAAGTGACAAATTGGACTGCCTGCTAACCCCTAAATCGACTCCAGCTTCCCTCTCTGCACTGTCCAGCTGAAAGCCTGATAGAAAGATGTCTGATAGTCCCAAGGGTTCCCAGTTTAGACAGCTGCACACTAGGGTTTAGGATCTCTGGTAGTTTGAAGCTACACTGTTGCTCCTCGGTCAGCAACAACTGAGCCGAAAATGGTCAGTATCAGCGATTGCCAATTGTGGTCCCAGAGGTCTGCTGTGGATGCTGGCTTTCGGTGAAACTAAGCTCTTAATTATTAGGTTTGCAAAGTCAGTTCTAGAGTTCAGTGGGTGAGCTTGATATAAGTGAGGATAAAACCAAACCTTTAAACTGTTAATTGTCCTGAGTCTGTTTGTGATTGTTTCACATCATTAACAAGTGGGCTGATTTAAATAAGGAGTGCCCATTAGCAGCCCATTCAGCTTTGGATTTGTTTTGATTACACTGAATAAGGTAGTGCTGCATTTGTGTAGTACACACAAAATGATTTCAGTTCTAACAAAGATTAGGTTACATTAAATATTGTGCTGAGAGAACTTTTAGAAACAACAGACTAAATGTTACTGAAGCAGTTAAAGACAGTTTACAGTTTCATTTGCACAAAAATCCCTCAACGTGTTTCTTTTATAAAGGACTAAGACAAGGTTGCTGTCAAGAAATATCAAGCCTAGATAAAAATTCAATTCTGAGATTATTCAGTCATTATTAGTATCTCATCTGAAAGGCCCCAGGACTGGGAGATACTGCTGCATAATGGTAAAAATATGAAGCCACAGTTTAAACTCGTGAACCTCTGATCTCCATTGCTCTGCTGCAGCCTCAACGTGAACTCTGTCTAAACTTGTGAACTAGGCATCAAAGAGTTTACAAGAGACTTTGGGTGAGGATGGGAAAGTGCCCTTCAAAAGGAAGGAACATAAGGGAATGGAGTGCAGAGAAACTCCTTATGAGTTAACATGAAGGAACAGGGCAGTGGAAAATCTGGACCCGAAATAGAAATTAATCATGTTTTAGGATTCCACATTAAGGTTTTTTTCTATCTTGCCTGGGATCTACTTACCCAAATTAAATTTCTACTTTCCTGGATATGGCATAGTTTAATTGTAATATAAAATTACTGTTTTTTCCATACAGAGATCCATCGAATCTGCTCTGTATTGTCTTCTCATCCACACTGAGCCACTGTCACTACCCGATCTGACTGCATCTGTGGATGAGAGAAATGCAAACATGGTACAAACTCCACCTTTTCAAAAAGAAAACTCATCCTCAGCGACTAAAGGTAGCTGGCTGTATAACTATCAAGCCAGCTAGTTAGTTAAGTTGGCCGAGTATTAGCTAGCTACTAGCGAACTTGTTTAGTCTAATGGCAGGAAGCTAACGTGAGTGGCAGAGGTTTAAGACCTATTGCTCAGTTGCGGAACTAGAGTTTTATACATGGGGTGGCCAGAGGGTGGCCAAGGCTACATCAGGGGGTCCATAGACCATGACAGAAAATTAGTGTGTAACCATAACCTGGCATCTAAGGAGCATGAATGAATCCTATGATTGCTGATTAGAGGTAGAAGTGAAAATTCACTTAACCCGGAGTTCTTTGATGTGGCAGATAGTGTGGTCCATAGGGTTACTTCACTAGAATTCTTTAACATACTATGAATAGCCAGTGTCTCTACCTTGGAAACTGCAGCTCAATTTCTTTTTCTCTCACACACACACACAATAACACACACACACACACACACACACACACACACACACACACTGCACTGTACTCACATACTGGAGAGACTTGGGTCACTCTGTTTTCATGAATATATTATCTGGGTCTATAAGTGTTGAACATCCAAAATATTTTCAGAAAATAAAGCTCAAGCACCAAGGAGATAAGATAGCATTTGTGTGTGACATAATTTGCATAGTTTATTTATGGAAGTAAATTTACAAAAAACACACTGAAATTTGACTTACCAGGTATGACCAACTTGTACAGACCTCTCTGATCCACCCAAGTCAAACAATATATTTTTTTCTGTCTGACCGAAAACACAAAATATTATCAAGCAGAAATGGACTTGAAAAAGAAAAATAATTTTGGTGCGCACCAATATTACAAACTTAAACAATGTTCCCTGCAATTATTGCAGGGTTGTTTTTAAAACATATAATTTCTCAACAACAACCCCTATTTAACATATAGTAAGTGCATTTGTTACTCAAGCTTACACATATTTTACAGGCTTTGTTGCATATGTAACTTATTTGTTGTCCTGTTAGTTACATATGCAACAAAATGGTAATGTTGCTTTAACCCCCATTACTTTTCAACTTCTATTTCTCAGCCAATTTACACTGAATTATCATTATCTTCTGGGACATGTTTATGTAAGGGTTAAATTAGAAAACAATATTTTTGTTTCAAGTTTTTGAACACTTAATTTTGGGGTGTGCATGGCACACTTTTATTTGCAGTATCATATTTATGCTATATATATATTATATTAACTTTTCTTTGATATTAGTTTTGGAATTGGCCTAATCCAATCCAAGCATCCAATTACTCACATTTTAGTCCAATCTCAATCTGAATAACAAATCCCCATTATCATAACTGTACCTTAAAATCAACTACCAGCCTAAGTTACTAGTTAGATCATGGCTAGCCCTACTCTGCAGCAAGTAGCTGTAATTTCTTACACCTTTACGATAGCAAAAAGGCTATCTGCAAATTGTGGTAATCTTTTGAGTAATGTTAACAGATTGATAATAACAATTGTTCGTTTTGAGTTCAAGTACGAAAATCTAACTGAGCTAATGGATTTCAAATTGCTAAATGTTAACTTGCTGAACACTGACAGCTGTACTAGTTACCCCACATTAGCTAAACACTCGTATACTATAACTTACGACACTGCACTGTATATGCGTGGCATGTATTACTAGCACAGATGTAAACTTAATGTTAGGCTAAGCTGGGAACCAATCTCTCTTATCTGATTAACTGTCTGTTATGGAGCCAAATTGCCAATATGCATCTACACAGTGACTCAACTTTTGTGAAAGTTGTTCAGGAAACCTAAACCCAATGCTAAACCTTAAAACTTACTTCAAAATGGTGCTTTTGCCGCAGGTCTGCCATAGGTGTGTCAGTCACTCACGTGACTCGTGAGCTGTGGAAATATTCGCTCTTCCTCGTCCTTGATTTGAAAAAGGCACCACCAGCTGTCAAAATAAACACTTCTTTCAACAAGAGGTGAAATGAGATGTCAATCAGCATCAAACTGCCAGTGATAGCAAATGAAATTTTAGGGTGGCACCTGGGGTGGCCAATCAGATATCAGGGGTGTCCAGTGCCACCCCGATACCCCTCTGGCTCTGCCAATGCTATTGCTAGCTATTTTTTATCTTAAAAATTAAGCTGGCACTAATTTATTGTAGTGTGACGCAGACAGGTTAGAAGCAGCAGTCATGTTGGATCAGGGAGTGGCATGGTTTGTTTTCAGAATAGTGTGGAGAAAGTGTGGAAAATCCAGCTTCACAGTTATACGTCATGGGTGCCTCAGTGAGCAGAGTCCGGCCATAGTAAGTGCCACTGGTGTTTGGTCGTTACATTAAAATGCTTGCTTTCTGCTACTTTGTAAAAACAAATGGAGCAAGGTTTTTTCCCCTCTACAACCCAATAGAGCAACTGCTGCAGTCAGTTTTAGGTCCCCACATAGTGGTGGAGAAACACAGGAGAATTTAGTGGCTAGGACAGACTGCAAGCAAGGCCCCATAACTGGCTCTGAATGACATGCAGTGCAGAAAAAACTGTACACCTTATACCACTGACTCTAGGTTCTCAGTTTTGTTCCACTGTCGTAGATGGCTAGTTATTGTTCAAGTGCTAAGGCATAATTGGTCACAGGACCCAACATAACCCGACTTGTTCCTTTTCTAATCAATCAAACAAAAAACCACACCCAAACACACACAACTGCTGATGTGCCTGCCGGATGACAAACATATAGAAACCATGGATTTTCACTGAAATGCTAAATTTTCTCTGAATTGCCACTTCACTGCAATCGCCAGATCATAGCCATGTAAAAACACGCTTTTACTTTCAGTCAGGCAACTGTTAATGTCGAACCCTGATGATTAATAATTATGATGTATTTTAAAGTTTGAAGTTAAAAATGAAACAACTAAAAGCCTTACTTCTGTCATGGGGGGCAGGGCAGAGTTATCCAGCTGCACTCCTCAAAGGCTTAATTGACATTTATAACCAGAAAAAGTACTGTACAAGAGAGTTGTCTAGATGGAAGGATACCGAGCAGCATTTTTCAGGGATTGGGCGCCCTGGAACTGGGCAAAGGAACACAGTGACACTTGTGACCGTCTGATTGGCTTGGAACAGTGCGCATAAGACGTGTGAGCGCTTGGTGGTGATTTCACAATGAACAGCACTCACCAGTGACCGGTCTCTCTGCTCTAGGAGATCCGCGTCTGGGCTGCAGGACCATGCTGCGCCTTTCACTTCCTCCTCAAGAGTTCACAAAAGAGCAGACGGAGTGTAATTCACCACCGGCCCTTTCCTCTGTTCCCCGTGGAGCCTGTGCTGGCCGGATGAGGAATAATGAGCTTTAGAAATGTTTAAAGGTCACTCATTGCCAGCTCCTGACTTTTGCCTTAGCCCAATCAAAATAAAATCACAAGCTTGAATATGGGGAAAGTGAAGAAACAAAAAGTGTGCTCCCATTGATATGCCTGAGACACTTTTTGTTTCACAGAGAGTGCCCTCACCAAGGCAGCCTCGTCACCATACAACTCCCACTCCAACTGTAGACAAAGGCAACACACAAGAGACACTTAAATCTCATCCCTCTGTGCCAGGGCAGGAACGGCCTTGCTTTAATTCTCAGCTAAGATCAGTCTGTTTCTGCCACTCAGACACAACATGTGAAGCATTTGTTATTTTAATTGTTCTCCATCACATCCGTATTATTATGTTGTGACTGCATCTATGATTGGAACATGTGACTAAACAAATACAAAATGTCTATGCTGTCAGTGGAGAGCCTGCTTACAGCCAAAGCAGTGGCATATGAACCATTTGTCCAGCAAAAAAAATGTGCTAAGACCTTTGACATAGGATGCTAATCAGTTAAAACTTGAAAAGTCAGCTAGTATGGCTTCAAAAATTTTTTTAAAGCAAACTTTATTTGCTTTAAGATTTTTTAAGTCATATGTAATATAATCCAAACACTTTTCGTAAGGGGTGTTAATGTTAGCAACAGCAACATTGATTATTTAGAATTATATGTATGTATGTGAGATCCAGCTTTGCCAAAAACAGCAGCGTATCCAGGGTCTTTAACATGTTTGGCTTACAGTTTAGCAGGGTGTTTAGCAGGAACATTGACATGGGAATATTCGTAGAGTGAGAGCACATACTGTCTCTTTGGAGAGGTGGTAATGTCAAACAGGATTACACAGCACTCAGCTAATCTTCAGTAAATGAGCAGTCCCAGAACCTCCACACAGAGGAGCGCTGGTACCCCACAGTGACCTCTGTGGTTGGGCAGTGTTCCTTTACACACCGAGCCAGTACAAACATTTGCACATCGCCATATTCCCTGTAACGTTTCCAAGCTGCTTGACTGTTTAACAGGAAAGCTCTATCGGTCTGCTGGAAAGGGGCACAAAGTGGACTTTGAAAAAGAAGGGATTACAAGAATCACAGAAATGCAATTGGGCAAATTTGCCAAGAGATGTATTTGAAACTCCAAATTATTGTTTTTTTTTTTGTGAAATGTGCTCTCCTTCTCAGGTTAATGGGGTATTTAATAAGAATTATGGAAGTGGAGACAATTGCAAACTATAAATTTATATATTGTTAGCAGCTATTGAAAGCTGATTTTGTAGTGAGATTGGGCTCTGAGTGGGTGTCTGCATCCAAGGGTTTAAGAGGCCACAGCCACCTGTAACAAAATTAACAACATAAGTATGGGCCACATTAACAAGGTTTGCTCTGAAAGCCATAGAACATTGGGTGCAGTGAATTGCACTTGGGAAGCCAACACTAGTGTAAAGCCCGCCCTTTAACATGTGCGGTACTTCCAGCTTGGCAAAATGAACATGTCTGTTTACTTTCTGAGCAGTCACAGCTATGCTGTTGTGGATGAAATAAAGTTTACACCTGCTAACTACAGGAGTTAAAATACATAGGTACCACAGTAGCCACCAGCCTTGATAATTCCCATTAGGCCTTTCAGATGTATTACTATTGCATGCTGTCTCTGCTACAGTTTGCAGTCTCACTATAGAACTCCTGACAACACATATGCATTAAAGCTAACATGTGTATTGACCTCTGCTTCTCAAACTAGTGCTGGTGTACATGTCAAATAAATACACTTAGGTGCTTTACTGTGTGGTTTCATTCCTATTCACTGCTTGAATAAGGATGCTTGAATATTGCATGGTTGATCTCTCCTTCGCAAAAAAAGTGATAGACCTTCAAAATAAGTGAAATCGAATGGAACATTTGAAAGTTGCATATTTAGTAAAACATATGATAATATAAATGTATATTATATATAAAATTGCTCATATGAAAGTGTCAATAACTGATTGCTTCATTTATGGACAGAATTTAATCATTTACCACACATTTACACTTTACTGTTGCTACACCTGTAGTGTAATTCCATTTCAAATTTTAATGAATGTTATTAGCTCAGTAGCTCACAACATGAGTCCAGAGGACAACGTGAGCCATACGGCCCAGGTTCAGTCCTAGCCATGTCATCAGTCAACGATGACCGGGAGCCACAACAGCAGAACAAACTGGCTCCATTCTAGGGGGAGAGGAGTGGGCGGGTGCCTCAGACACCCTGCGAGTTGCCAGGCACCTGCAAG
The DNA here is from genome assembly GCA_019176425.1 of Megalops atlanticus. Lineage (NCBI taxonomy): Eukaryota > Metazoa > Chordata > Actinopteri > Elopiformes > Megalopidae > Megalops > Megalops atlanticus. The sequence continues at coordinate 37,881,263 of CM032880.1, read as the reverse complement.
TTGCTTGGATGATGAAAGTGGAGTATCTGCTGTCCTACAATTGGTACCCACTTCACCGTAGTGTGCTGTGTAACATGAAAAACAGCTGCCTGCAAATGTATCCCAATAGTTCATTAATCTAGCCTCAAAAATCCTGCATGACTGCAGAGGTTCTCACGGTGAGATGTACCTCTTTGGTGATTCCAAACACAGTTGCATAAACAGGAAAAAAGCATTAAAAGGGACAAAAAGGACAAAACCGGGAAGAAGAAACGGAAGTAATATGTAGAAATGAAGAGCATCAACATCTACAGTCTGGTGTACATGTTTCATAGGAAGGCATGCACCACAGAACACAACATGGAAAACCTCACTGACACATCAGTGTAGTCATACTTAATGTGGACAGCATCAGGAGAATATGTTCCAGTGTCATACATTGAAATACAATGGGGGTTTATGGAGTGCTCTGACATCACCCTTTGTAAACATCTCAGAGCACTCTGTCAGAAATTAAATCAGACCATTCTGTCAGAAATTAAACAGCAGTTTCCCAAGAAGGGGGTACTGAACTATGACTGCAATGTGAATACTGAATTCTAAAACACCGTCCTTTAGCATCTGGATAGGGGTGGTTCTGTGTTTAAGGAGAAGAAAGATTGAGTAGAAGCATGTCATCCTCACTGCTGTAATGTAACAGTAACATGGGGGCTGACAGTCTGTGTTTAATTTTGACATTCAAGCACACCTACAGGTCCCAGTACTATTTTACCCAGCAATTAACCTGTGGCTGTCTCTGAGCCACCTCATAATCAAAGCAGGATTATGCACTGGGTTCTGCAGTGTGGTGGGGAAGCAGGTGAGCCTTGCTGTTATTGCATTCGTCATCATCCTAGAGCATTGATACTGATCTCTGGCTTCACTAATGAGGTTAAATCCTCTCAAATGCTTCAAGGTATGAATCATTTGTTGAAGAGACAGAAGACATCCAGGGGATTTTTTTTTTTCAATTTTATTTTTTTCATAAATGACTGGAGTGATTGACGGAACGTCTGCCAACGTGCAATATGTTCACAAGGGCAATTCAGGCCGTGCCCTTTTTTCCAATCAGAAGTCAAACAATAGGTGAGCTTTTCTGTTTGTCGCATGCCAGGCTTATTTTAATTCATTTAAAGCTAAATCTGACATTTCATCGGCCACATTCAAAGTTCAGGCTTTGTTCTTTGCCATTGTGGTGCTCTTTTGGAGGCCCGGTATCTCAACAGAAGTCCCCACTCAGCCAGATCAGCACGCTCCCCGCCTGCGTCTTTCTGGCTAATGAAGAGGCAGAGACAGTTTTGTGGAAAGCTATTTTTCAACTGCAGTCCATTGCAGAAGGCTTTGTTCTCCGCCTGCGGAGTGATAAATAAGCATTTCACCGCTAATTCATGCAGCTGTTCTCGTTCCTTTACCAACAGCCTGTAATAATACAGCACATGTCACATTCCCACTTCCTGAATTAATACCGTGAGTGCACTACATTTAATAATTGGCTCAATTTGCCTTGAGCAGGGATAATACAACAGATTAATGTATAAAAACTGCTTTGGTAGTGCAAACGCTTGCAATCTGCATTCATTTAAATGTTTGCTCATTTTTTGCTGAGGAAGAGCATTTCAAACATAAAATGCTTTCCGGGATGTTTACCGATTATGTGAATGACAAAGGCATAAGCATAAGGACAATAAAGATTCACCTTTTAGCCTGGAAAGCATGGGTGGACCCACATGTGGCCATGGGTGAAACAGCATGTGTCCATGGATGGATTGCTGCCAGACGTGATGGAGGTGGGTTTGTATTCCCACAGCATCTGGAAGGGGTAGGAGGCAGAGACAGAGGCTCCACATAGACAGTGAAATATTGAGACTAGACTTTCCTGGAGACTCGTTGGGATGCACAGGTAAGACAGGAGTTGCTTGTGAGGAGGAGCGATGCTGATCCAGCTGAGAGAATCTGAGATGATCTTTTGTCTAGTAAAATCAGCTTGGGTCAGGTCAGGAGGTGATACCTTTTTTGCACTGAGAAGCTATTATATTGTTATCTGAGTCCATCCCTGGACCCTTCAGAAAAACAGAATAGAACTTCAGCTGCTTGATGTTCACATGGTTCTAATGTCATCTGAAAGAACATACTTGTAGGATTATGAAGACATAATGTGAACAAATCAATGTTAGATATTGTCTAAAATAGCATTAATTATGCAGGCATTTTTGTTGCAAATTTTTTTCACTTATAGTGCATATCTCAGGCAATTGCGGATATCAAACCCATTTTTCCACACAGTGAATCATTAACATGACAGAACCATCTACAGATGTCTCTAAACACTGTATAAACACGTAAGAACTGGCCAACATTTGGAAATGATTTCAAAAAGCACCTCAGTTGCATCACAGTTTTTATAAAACTCAGTACAACAACACTCCAAATTCCTTGAATGTTTTCCAAGGTTCTCTAATTTATTGCACAGTGTTCTACCTGGCCTAGTAGCATGTCAGGCCAAAGCCATTCATAATAACAATTTGTGTCTTCACTGAGTTTCCACAGTTGTGCCAAAAACCCAGATTGCACCCAACTAATTTTCACATGAATCGAATCAGAATCAATGCAATGACAGATAACAATCTACTCTGTTAGATAATAGACTACCCTGTACTTTGTATCAAGAAAAAATAGCTCATCTGCAGCTGTCCCACATTTGACTGTTAAGCTTTTCCTAATTATCGTAAATATTGTACTGTAGCTGGGCCTATGTCAGTTATGGAATCCAATCATCATTTATCATCCATCTGCCATAACTGCCTTCAGAAATTCAGGTTTGAGGTGTGCATCAACAGAATGATGGTTAATTATTGAATACCGTTTTGTTATTATGGCATTCCAAAATGAGCTTTCTTTGTGCAGTCATAAAGGTTTGTTCATTTATATTAACCTTTATTTATTCAGGTGAATCCCATTGAGATAGAGATCTCATTTTCAAGAGAGACCTGATGTGCATAAGATAAATAAAGACAAATAATCTCAAAAGAATTTACAGTATGATTTAGTTGATTTAGTATGATTTAGTTTTGCATGGTGGTGTATATGTATGGAAATTTTATATTGGCAGAAAACTATTTCAGTTTCTGGGCTTTCACGTGTACAGTACATATTATAGTGAACCATTAATTCTAACAACACAACAGCTGAGAGGTGTCAAACTGTTTGCCATTCCCTGTTAGATTACCCACACAAACAGTGCTTTTTTTGTTTATTACCGTACTTGCATCTCTATAAAGTAAATAAAGTGTTCCATAGTAACCATGGAATAGTCATTAGTTAGGAAGTAGGTTTAAAATAATGGACCCCCTCTAGCTGAATATCAAATACACACTTACAGTGATTGTTCCATGAATACAGTTTTGACGGTAGCACTCACCCTTTGTCAGTGGGTGGTAAAATCTGAACTGTGGTCTTATCTGAAGACTGGCGAAGGGTACTTGACCTGAATAGATGATCTTAAAGGGGTACGATTGATGAACAATGTATGTGAGACTCTGTGGATCAAATGAACAAACTGGTGCAGACAAAATCATTTGATTATATCTATATGAACACTTGCCTTGTAGCTCAAAAGCATCCCAATGTGGCTATTAAAGTTATTAAATAATATAATAACTTGGGGGATAGAGTAGTACTGAGGAGCCGATATCAATATATTATTTAAACAGCTAGTATTACCTAATAATCAACCATCAGTTATTACGCCTTATGTTGTAACAATTAACTTTGCCATTACCTACCTGTTATTTGATTTACCAACTTTATGCATCTCTAGAATAATATTATTGTTATTTTACTATTAAGAAGAAGAAGAAGAAGAAGAGGAAGAAGAAGAAATGGAAATAATAATATGATGCCTTTACCAGCCCATCTATGTGAACTTCAGTACTCTTCAAATCTCACGGTTGCAGTGATGACTCATTCAATAAGAGTACAAGTTGCTTCACCCTGCATTGCCTTCTATTCAGCTCAGTTTGCAGCGCCAGTTACTGGTTTTGTTTGTTTAGTTCATTCTGGAGTCTGAGGTCTTGCTGACGCATATTGCTTTCGTGAATCAATGAATGAAATGAATTGAAATGACACAGGGGACATACATTAAATCTATGAGGCATGAAAGGCCATGATAGATCATGAATAATCATGGAGACTGTTGTAAGGTACGAGGTGAAACTTGTTAAAAAGCAGGCTAAAATGTACTCTTGCAAATACAACATTGCTAATCTCTAGTTAGTGCAGTAGTTGTAAAATTATTATAGTATTTGTGTAATTTCGTTAGTGTGCAGATTGTAATCAATACAACACCCGAATGAAGACAGCTGCAGTTCTGCCGTTAATTCTTCATGACTATTTTCCCCCCTGTTCAGGTATGGGGTGTGAAATAATTTCATTCCGTGCTATTTGTGTTTACTGTCAGTTGAAAGTAACAGTTATGAGAGAAACATAATTGTTGTGTCTACACTTTTAAATATCCAAGTTAGCTAGCCAAGCTACCTACGTAGCTAAACGTCCTCATGCCGGGGAAAGCGCAGTAACACTAGTGTTATGCACGTAGCAAGTGTTGCATTATGCTTTCTTCAGGTATGGGACGTAAAATAATGTCATTCCATGTTTTAATTTGTGTTCCCTATTGGTTAAACATAGCAAGTATGAGTGAAACGTTGTCTCTGCAGGTTAGCTAGCAGTTTTGCTAACCATGCTAGCTAGACGTTCTCATGCTGGGGAAAGCACGGTAGAACCAGAGCTGTTTTTTCTACCGCTCTGGGTAGAACTAGTGTCAGAACAGATGTCGTTTGATTTATTTTCAAAAAAAGTTGCCAAGCTTAACGTATTTGCATGAGAAGGAAATTTAAATGTGTACTGTATATTGGTAGTTGCTTTTGTTTACCTGTTTGTCCATGTTGTGCATTTACTATGGGAACAAGTTGTTGAAATGGTAATCAATACAACACCCAAATGAAGACAGCTGCAACATCTTCTGTCAGTAATTCTTTATGTCTATTTCCCCCCTGTTCAAGGTTTTAACACTAGCTGTCTAGGTGCAAGTCAATAACTTCTGTAAACATTAATCGGAACTTTGCCATTAATTGTGAAAGGATAGTAAATAGGTGTCCAGTTTTGCAGAGGGTTTGGTATCATTATGTTAAAGCTGTGCTTCATTTTTTGAAGGAGTTGTGCAATAGTGTGCATGCAGGGGGGCTTTGTGTTGATGAGTGAGGATTGCCTATAACAGACCTGTGTGTGCTTACAGACGGGATCTCCCCTGCTTCTGGTCCCATTCCAGACATCTTATGAATCTGCAAGCTGCAGAGGCAGTGATTTGTATTGCGCCTTTGTCCCAGCGAGTCAGCAGATTCTTGCCGCCTCTCCTGTACACTGTATGCTGCTGTTGCTTTGGATGCTGGTTGTTTTGGAGTTGAGGGGAGACTCAAGGAGATGAGTCAAATAAGCCTCTGCAGTAAAGCAGTTCCTGGATTACTCAAAGATAAACCTGCATCCACTTTCTTTGCTCCTCTCTTGAGGGTCTTAGTCTGAGGCAGATTAAATTAGCAGCATCTTTAAGAAAAGAGAGTACATTTTCTCCAGGCTGCTCTTTGTATGCCAAGTTGCTATGACAATGTTGGGGTACATGCAAATTCCCTCAGGGATGGGTCTGAAGAATTGTATGATCATGTTTTGGCTCACTTTAAATTTCTTCAGCTGATGCAAGAAGAATTGTGCATTGTGCATTGCTGTGCTGTCTTGCTAGTAGTGGTGTTATTTTCATCCAGTTTATGAGAGATTGTCATCCCTAGATGCAGGAGAAGAAACAGTTAAATAAAAAGTTTATTCTCTGTAATATTTCCAAAAGTCAACTACAGTTTCCTGAACGTATGAACACTTACAGACTCAAGATTGTCATTTCAAGCACCAGGTCACAATCTCCTCTACTTCCTCCAAGTAAATTGATTCCTCTACATTTGAGATTGCTCCCACAGGCATTGTGTGGTCAGTAATCTTAAGTAATTAACCTGATTCATTGTGAGGAATGCAATCAGTAGTTCAGAGGTCACAGAACATCCCACAGGTACACCCATCCTCAGGGTGACAGGTTTGGATAGGCTGATGCTATTTTTACAGTTTGCTGCCTGGCTTGTTGAAAATCCAGTATCTGCAGCAAAAAATCAGAGATTTCTGCTGGATGAATTGAGGACACATAGATGCAGTATCATTGACAGACATACTGTTTTATAAAGTTATACAAACTACAGGGGATCAAACCTGCACGCTGGTGACACGCTTCAGGTATATAAGGCTGATTTCAAAGCCTCTGAAGATGAATGTATGGCATGTTGTCATTGAGGCTACAGAATTGTGCTTGTACAGTTTGTAACATATCATAGAACTAGTAATACAATATATGGCTAAAAGTATGTGGACACCCCTCCTAATTATTGAGTTCAGGTGTTTCAGCCACACTGAGTGTTAACAGGTGCATAAGATCAAGCACATAGCAATCGCCATAGACAAACCTTGGAAGCACATGCAATCTCCATAGACAAACCTTGGAAGCACATGCAATCTCCATAGACAAACCTTGGATGTAGAATGGGTCATACTGGAGAGCTCAGTGACTTTAATTGTGGCACTGTCATACGATGCCATCTTTGCCACAAGTCAGTTCGCAAAATTTCTGCCCTGCTAGATCTGCCCCAGTCAACTGTAAGTGCTATTATTGTCAAGTGGAAGCGTCTAGGAGCAACAACAACTCAGCCACGAAGCGGTAGACCACGCAAACTTACAGAGTGGGGCCGCCGAGTGCTGAAGTGCACACATAAAAACCACCTATCCTCTGTTGAATCACTCACTACAGAGTTCCAAACTGTCTCTGGCTGCAACATCAGCACAAGAACTGTGTGTCGGGAGCTTCATGAAATGGGTTTCCATGGCCGAGCAGCTGCACACAAGCCCAACATCACTATGCGCAATGCCAAGCAACAGCTGGAGTGGTGCAAAGCACGCCGCCACTGGACTCTGGATCAGTGGAAACGCGTCCTCTGAAGTGATGAATCGCGCTTCACTATCTGGCAGTCTGATGGATGAATCTGGGTTTGGCAGATGCCAGGAGAGCATTAAGGAGGATTAATGCCCATGGTTTTGGAATGGGATGTCCAATAAGCTCATATAGGTGTGATGGTCAGGTGTCCACATACTTTTGGCCATATAGTGTACTTTAGAACAACACATAAAATTTGCTACATATTTTTTTAGCATATGTTGAGGGCATTGCCCAATGAGATGCTGCATGAGGTGTGGACAAAAAAAAGCTGAGATGCAGAACATGCAACGTCCATATTTGTTAATGGTTAACAAAAATACTCCTAACCATTAGGTGGCACTGCAGAGAACAACAGGTTGCTTTCAACCAATTGTGATACAAAGAGTAAAAAAAGCAAACACATAAAAAAATTCCTATTTTGCTGCCTGCATCTCATCTGCCAGGGAAGTGAGGCATTAAGGTCGGGTAGAGTCCTTTCATTATGGCGCGCTGGTGAGCAGCAGCTGTGCTAATGACAAATTAGACACAGCTGTGACCGTGCCTGTTTATCAGCCTGCTGCTGTCACTGGTCCTACAGCAGCGCTAACCTGCTGAGGCTCCACTGGTGCTGAACGGACAGTGGCCAAAACAGTGGAGCCGCCCTTCCCTAGTCCTGTGCTGCCCTTCTGCCCTCCTGGTGTCACACAACATTACACTGCAAATGTGACTCTATCAGGTCATTTATGTATACAAGGAGTAGTAACTAAATTGCAATTAAAAAGGAGTCTACACGTTTCATATTAATGTCAATGATAATTACCAATATTTTCCTCCTATAAGAAGGAATATATTGGTAATTAGTATTACTTTAGTATGACTTGAATATGTACATTTCTGAATTTTGAGGTAAATTAGTTGGTGCCCACTGATTTTTTTATGAGGAACAAAAATCGTGACGACATATGTCAAAAAAGGGAAAAACTGTTTCAGAAAAGAAGAACAGTGGTTGCAAGTTGAAGCTTAAAGAGAGGCACCGATAGACACTTAACAGGATGGTTACCAGTGGCAGCTCCTACCAAATCACATTGGATTGTGCAAATTAGTCAGCTAGCTAACTTGACATTGTCACATTGCATTGAACAATTTGTTTTTTCTGGTCACCTCACGTAGCAGGGGTAGGAGAACAAAGCGTTAGCTACTCCGCAGCCTGCTAGCCACATTCTCTGCTCATACCAGCTCTGCGAAAATCCCCGGTTATACATTTCCCCCCCGTAGATACTTGCTTGTTGTTTAAATTTGGTCTGGGTGGTCCTAATTCTTTAATTGCCAATTTATCCTGATTACTATTACAACTGAACGGTATTTCTCTCAATGACACGATCAAGTGGCTCTGAGTCGAAGTAACATTAGCCATGTTGACCTTGAATGTGACAAGATCGCTGGCTGCCCCAGCGATCCCTATGCCAGGTTACGTATGACGAAAGCAAGTTAGTGCAAGCCCACCCGGAACCCATACAGATTGCATTGCAGTGCCTGCAGTTCAAAAAAAAATTGACTTAACATGAGAGTCTATCAAAGCGATCTGGGCGATTTTCAATCAGACTGAAATCGCCCGAAAGGAGCGGTACTCCACGTAACACGACTTGACGCTGATTGGACTATGATATTCAGAGGCAGGACAAACTGTCTAGAACAGTCACAGCTAGCGTAACACTGTGGTAGAATGTGATAGAAAAATTCCCTCCCCTTCCCCTTTTGGTGGTGCGTCGCCCGATCGTCCTAAGGAACAAACTGCCCCTGATGGTTACTAAAAACCACAAAACAGCAGACTAAAAATGGCCCAAAGAACTGAATCTACACCTCCATGATCCAGTCTCAACATTAATCATTGTGTTGTATTGCACCTCACTTGTAAGTCGCTTTGGATAAAAGTATCTGCCAAATGAATAAATGTAAATGTAATCATCTGACATGAGCTTCAGAAAGCTTATATTTATAGTTGGGCTGCCATCCAGAAACAACTTGTAACCAAGGCCAATATGCAGAAAGGTATAACCTGGATTTCTCAAAATATTTTGAGTGAGGGAGAGAGTACTGACATGCATGAAGCTAGTAGGTTGAGATAGCTAAGTTGACTGACTGGCTGCCTGCAGATGCTAAAGAAAAGGAAAAGAGCAGGAGGAAGACTGCAGAGATCTCCCCATCGTTACAAGTGATTCAGGGCTTGATGCAAGCGGAGAGGGAGTAATTTGTTCTGCCTTAAGAACAATATTTTGTTTCATGGCAGGAGAGCCGAGCAGACTCAGTTGTTCCTCCATTATCAGTCCTGCAGGTTCTGTGGGGGAGTTCATTCTTCAGCTCTCTTTGTATGCTATAAAACTCAGAGCTTACGTATATGTCATTGCCAAGCTCTCTTTCAGATCGCTCCTGAAAGGTCAGCCATCCGTCCCTCAAAAATAAACAGATGTGTGGGATTCAGCAGGGCTTCTTGTGTCCATCAGTGTATATAATTCTGCACTGGCCTTGAGCCAGCCATTTCTGATCTATGGTTTATGTCCTTTACTTGTTTATTTATTGCCTTCAGTCTACAAGTGACACACATGCATGTTTTCTGTGATTCTGATATTGAAATGTCTATTTTCCAACAGTAAACACTCCTGGTTAAATATTACAATGCCACAAACCCCTGGTGACAACTGCCAAGTAATGTGATACTGCTCTGAACAGCATGTGGTCTGACATCATGTTTTTAGGCTAAATACCAGATTTACAAAAAAGCATTGCATGTGAGTTGGCTTTAGAACACACATATGGCTCAGGCTTTGCCAATCTGTATAATCTCATTGAATTAGGGAAAGACTGCAGTTACATTGAATGCAGAATTAACTGCTTTGCATAACTAGTTGTTGTAAATAGCTTAACTTCAAATGTACTGTAAACAGCACTGAGCCCAATTTTTAAGAATTATGTCTGTTCCCTTAATAATTTAAATCCTGGAAATGCAAAGTAAATACAACACTTTAAAGGTGCTCAAGCACTGTGAAGGGTGAACTGCTTATTTTTTGTTTTCAGAAATAATGGTAAAAAATACATTACAATTTTTATAAATAAATACTCACAGTGCTTACTCACCATGGTCAAGCTATCGACTCTTTATGTAATGCCAGTCAAGCCATCAGAAGCTTGTTTGAACATCTGTGTGAAGTGTGCTTAATGAAGTTTAGATCAGGCTGTTATAACACTGAAGGGACTCTGTTCTGTTCTGACAAGAGAGACAAAGATACCCCTTCATTGTAATGTTTTAGTATTTAGCAACGCTTGCGGAAACGTCTAGGTTACGTACGTAACCCCGGTTCCCTGAGGGTGGGAACAAGACATCACCACATATGGGGAAGCCCAACCTGGGCTTGACCAATCATGAAGTCACTCTGAAATCCCGCCAAATGGCTGGATAAGTGTCAGCAGCCGAATGGGGCCCCGCGCCCAATACAATAATATCTGTGACTGACCTTATCACTTCCTTTTCCTCTAAGCCAACTGAGCGCTTAGTTAGGGCACAGTAAGGCAGAGGTTGGTGATGTCTCGTTCCCTCCCTCAGGGAACCGGGGTTACGTACGTAACCTAGACGTTCCCTTTCAATCGTTCACTCGACATCACCACGTATGGGGAACGTATACAATAGCGCCTTACTGTGCAACTGAGTGAGAGCAAGGGTGAAAGTACATGAAAAAAAACCCGGTCCCCCGATTACCGCTAGCGCGCATCCGTGCTGCTGCGATACATAAACAGGACGGGTGGCCAGTCGCATGAGAAGCAAACCAGCGAGAGCGTATCGAACGTCAGCTCATACACCGAGGTTATGTGCTGTCGCACCTAGGACGCCCTGAGCAACAGAGGGTCCCGTGACGTCCAACATGTAAAAACGGACAAAGGTGAAGCCCAGCTTGCCGCGACGCAGATGTCCTCCATTGACACCCCTTTAAATAAGGCCCATGAAGACGCGACCCCTCTAGTGGAGTGAGCACGCAATCCTACTGGGGTTCCATATCCACACTCTTATATGCTAATACAATGGCCTCAACGATCCAATGAGCCAGCCGCTGCTTCGACAGAGCCCGGCCTCTCACCTGGGGTCCGAAACACACAAACAGCTGATTACGCATGTCCTTTGTGCGATCCAAGTAGCATCGGAGAGCACGTATAGGACAAAGCGTATGGAGCCTTTCGTCCTCGTCCGACCTGAACGGAGGAGGGGAGAAGGCAGTAAGCTCAATGATTTGATTACGAAAGGGGGTGGTGACAACCTTGGGTGTGAAAGCCGCATTAGGACGTAACACCACTTTCTCACCAGCCGCCGAAAACTGCAAGCAGGATGGGTGGACTGAGAGAGCATGTAAATCCCCCACCTGTTTTGCCGAAGCTAACGCAAGGAGGAGGGCTGTTTTCAGTGAAACAGTTTTTAAATCTGCGGTATAGAGGGGCTCAAATGGTGCGCCGGTAAACGCCCACAGTACGACCAGTAGATCCCAAGAGGGGAACAGGCACTGTAATCGTCTTACTCCCTTCATAAAACGGGATGCGAGAGCGTGGCTCCCCGGTGGTGAACTGTCCACCCCCAAGGGACAGGCTGAGATAGCAGCCGTACACCAATTTGCAAAAATACGCCACTTAATTGTGTACTGCGTTCGTGTGGAAGGCGCCCTAGCACATTGTATGGTAGAGACGACCGACGCAGGTAATCCCGAAGCCATCAGTGACTCCCTTTCAGGTGCCAGACCCAGAGCTGCCAGAGGTCTGGGCGTGGATGCCATATCCTCCCGTGCGCCTGTGTCAATAAATCGTGCCGGAGAGGGATTTCCCATGGAGGCTCGGCCAGCAGCAGGCGCAGGTCCATGAACCAGCACTGGCTGGGCCAGTTCAGTGCTACTAGTAGAATCGACAGGTTGTCCTCCCGCACCTGATTCAGGGTCGCCTGAACCAGGGCTATGGGGGAAAACGCATAAAGCCGCCTCCGTGGCCATGGGTGAGCGAACGCATCCACCCCGAGGGGGGGTTGTCGTTCTGCATCGAAAACCACAGGGGGCAATGTGTGTTCTCTTTTGATGCAAAGAGGTCCACGTCTGCTTTTCCGAACCTTTCCCAAATTTCCGTCACAACCTGAGGGTGGAGGCGCCAGTCTGCTGCGTGAGGGTTTCCCCCGGACAGCAGGTCTGCCCCATAATTCAGACACCCCGGAAGATGAACTGCTCGGAGTGACAGAAGATTCTGTTCCGCCCACAGCAGCAAACGTCTCGCTAAGTGAAACAGGGGTAAGGAACGTGTCCCACCCTGCCTGTTTATATAAGCCACTGTCGATGTGTTGTCTGTCCTGACCAGGACATGCATACCCTCAATTCTGCTTTGGAAATGTTTTAGTGCGAGAAACACCGTAAATAGCTCCAGCGCATTTATATGGGCTTTCGCTTGAGATGGGGACCACCATCCGTTCACCGTTCTGCTGTCGCACACAGTGCCCCATCCCCTGGAGGAGGCGTCTATTGTGACAGTCACTCGGTGCGCCACATCTCCAAGCCTTCATGCCGGCAGACAGAAAGGCAGTGTCCCTCCAAGGAGCCAGGGCTCTCCAGCACCTCTGGGACACAGTCAGCCAACGTGCCTTGTCTCGAACAGGGTGGAGTTTCATAGAATTGAACCATATTTGATAGGGTCTCATACATAGCAGCCCAAGTGGGAGCACCACTGTTGTTGGCTCGGGGTCAATGATTTTCCATACTGACAACAAACCCCAGGTGCACGAAATGAGACATAACCATTGTCGCATGCTGTGTCGCCTGTTCCCATGACTCGCTGCATATTAGCCAGGTGTCCAGGTAGTTGCATATAAGAACTCCCCGCTGGCGCATGGGCACGAGCGCGGCTTCTACACATTTTCGTGAATGTCTTCGAGAGACAGTCTGAATGGGAGGACCAGAAATTCGAAGGCGTTTTCCCCAAAAGCAAAGTGGAGAAACTTCTTGTGGCGAGGTAGTATCGGCACATGAAAGTACGCATCCTTCAGATCTATTGTCACAAACCAGTCGCCGGGACGAATGGACCGGAGAAGCTGACGCTGAGTCAGAATACAGAAAGGTGCTTTCTGTAGCGATTTGTTCAAAACACGCAAGTCTAGAATCGGACGGAGTCCGCCGTCTTTCTTTGGTACAAGAAAATAACGAATGTAAAACCCCTTGTTCTGGTCCAATTGTGGAACTATTCTTATTGCCCCTTTCTCTGTCAGCATGTTTATTTCCTGCTGCAACAATGGTGCCTGCTCTGTCGGAACCATGGAGTGAATGACACCAGTGAATTTTGGTGGGCGCCTTGCAAATTGCAGAGCGTAGCAAATTGCAAAGCGTACCCACTGTGGCACGCACAACCCTCCTTTGCCTGGAGGGCGGCGTGGCTGCTGCTGCTGCTGGGCTGGCGGGAACCTGTTCCTGTTCCACCCATTATTCTGTGGGGATGAGGGCTTAGCTGGTGGGTAGGGGGAACAGGAGGCTTGAAATTGTCCGCGTGTAATTTTTACCTGCCTCTGTACTCTGTGTTCAGCAGAGTGTGAACGAGAAGCTGGACATGGGGCCAGGCTGACCTTCCTCTCCAACTGTCTGTGAGGCATCATGGCACTGACAGCGGCCTGGAGGGCTCTGTTTGGCCTGGTCTCCAGAACCTGTTCCTGTTCCAATACCCACCGTTAGCTGGTGGGTAGGGGAACTGGCCAAAGGCACCTGCCTCTGGTGCAGAGCTGGACATGGGGGGGCGACCTTCCTCTCCAACTGTCTGTGATGCATCATGGCACTGAGAGTGAGCGGGACTTCTCCTTGTCCGGAAGCTGAGCCAGGTTCAGCCAGAGGTGGCAATTGATAGCCACAGCTGCTGCCATAGCCCTTCCCGTGAGCAGAGCACTTAGACTGTCTAAGAGACAGGTCTGTAGCCCTGCGCAGCTCGACGATGTTCTCTGGGTCGAAACTGACAGCTAACTCGCTCAGCAGCTTAGCTTGGTACCTTTGTAGCAGCGCTGCGGTGCTGATGGTACACGCTGCTTGTCCAGCTGCAAGGTATGCCTTCTCAGCAAGTGTAGAAGCCGTGTGACTTCATAGGCAACGACGGCTTGCCTCCTAGCCTCACAGGGGAAGAGGGTGAGAGGTAAGCCGCGATGGTGTCTTCCACTGCAGGGAAGGCAAAGTAACCCAGCTCTGCAGCTTGGTCGACACACATGTAGGGAGCGAACCCCGGCACAGGTGAGGGAGCCAAATACGGGCAGCCCCAGGACTTCCTTACCTCCGCGTGTGCGTTGGGGAAGAAAGGAAGGGGACCGTGGGTGGTGGGAGGGGGATCGTCGTAGAACTCCCCGTCCATCAGAGACTCTTCAGGAGCAGGGGGTTTGGCAGAGGGAGGCCGAGTTTAACGGCGGCCCTGCTAGCCACTTCCTGCAGCTGTGCCCCGAGCAACTCATCGCCTCTCTTTGGGGGATAGAAATGGGGGCGTCATATTCGGCCACAGAGAGCTCGTCTCCCGAGGCCGATAAAGACACGCAGTCGTCCTCCGAGTAGAGCGACAGTCCATATTCGGAACTTGGGCCAGGAGGAGTATCACCCATGAAGACCACCGGTTCCAAGCTCGGGGGTCGAGCTCGCTTGGGGGCAGGGCGCGTCGGTGCCGAGGCGCCAGCTTGCCTGTGGTCTCCCTCGTCGACAGAGGCCTCAGGAAGGTCCTGCACAGCGCCCACTTGAGGGCTGGCGGCTTCTCCACTGGTGGACTCAGCCTCTGCATGGTCCAAGCGCGCCAAACGACCCTGGAGAGTTCTGACACTCATACGAGTGCAGTGGTTGCAGTCGGCGGAAACGTCGAGGGCGGCCACCGCGTGTTCTCAGCCCAGGCAGAACATGCACAGTCGGTGTGCCTTTCGCCTTCCCCTGACCACAAGGGCAAACTTTGGACACATTCCTGTTCAGAGAAAGATGTTAACAACAATTCTACTTAGCTACGCAACAAGTTGAGCTAGCTAGTAGGGATCAGAGGTAGCTGGCTATCTGGCAAGCGAGCTAGTGAGCCTCCTCGAGGCAAATATATATATATATCTGCTCACTAAAACGCGACGACGCTCAAGAGGTAGTTGCTTCACCAGCTGAAAAGAGCAGTTAAGCCGTTAAGCAAGCAAGTCTGAATATGCAATGCGAAAATCAATGTAGGTAATAAACAGAGTGATACGTGCGGTTCAAGCGCAAAGTTGGCAAAGAAGAAGTGATAAGGTCAGTCACAGCTATTATAGTGTTGGGGGCGGGGCCCCATTCGGCTGCTGATTTCAGATTTCAAATCTAGCCATTCGGCGGGATTTCAGAGTGACTTTGTGATTGGTCAATCGCAGGTCAGGCTTCCCCATACGTGGTGTTGTTGAGTGAACGACCGAAAGGGAATCATAGTTACTATTATGTTATTTTATGCTATTTATGTTATTTTGTGAAAACAGCAATTTTGTTGAGATACAAATGACAATTTCCTGTCCAACATATGGCAAATATGTAAAACGGAAATTAAATAGTTAAATAGTCTCTTGTATGTGAAAGCAATCCTTCCTTGGAACTGATCTCATGTGAGTCATACTGTGTATTAATCTACCAGATGAGGATTCCATATTAACGTATTTGTAAATGAACAATATAACAAACTGGACTTTTCTGAAACCAAACCTGTAAAACACCCTCTTGGGTGTTTACACATCAAATGTAAAAAATCTAAATATGTAAATATTTTCTTTTGAAAATGATTCCTAGACGGACAAACATACTGTATTTGCAGGAGGATAATGTAACACTCTTCTTCTGTACAAAGTTACCCAAATGAAACTGCTCACTCGCAAGGCACTGCTGTAGTAGGTGCTCCATGCTAATGTGCCAGAGGTACTGGGTGCAGGTGAAGTTTTTCTTCTTATGGCAAGATAGCTGTTGTATTAGGCTTTCATTTGTCAAACAAAATTAATGCATTCCATCAGACATGAACTATGGTAGTTTAGAGAGGTCAAAACTGAAAATTACTATTTCTGTAGTTTAAAAAAGTAATATTAATTTAATATTTAAATTAATATTGATAGCCCTATTTTCAGTATGAAAATTTAAATTAGAATTTTTTTGAAATATGACTGATTTGACAGTTGTACCTGTTGCAGAGTTAGAACCTTTAACATTTAAAGGCAAATTCCCCTTTGAAATCTTGCTTTCACAAATGACAAAAAGTTTATGGAGAAAGGCATACACACGCACACACATAAACACACAAACACACACACTCACTGTAGTCATCTGAAAGGTGTCTTTACTCTTGCACTTTCTCCCATTAGGTGCAAGGTTATTTCCAGGCAAGAGGCACTGGAAGTGGGAGTGCCACATGTATCAATCCTTTTTGTAATGCCGCTTTGTTGGAAATCGCTCTCTGTAATTGCTCTTTGATGGTCTTCCTCAAGGCTTTGTCCTGGAGCCTCTGCACCGTCCATTAGCGACAGCATCTTTTCAGTCTTGTTTACATGTCCTTGTTACATGCCAAACCTGCCAGGGATTAATGGCTAAGTGCCTTCCCAGGATGCTTGTGTCTGGCGTGCTCTTCCAGGATCTCCGTGTCTCCTGCTCTCCTCCAGTGGTTCTTAAATGAACACAGGAGTCCTTATATATCACAGACTTCATTAAGTGGACACCATTACCTCCAGGGTGGTGGGGGAAGCACGGTTCATTTAAGCCTAATGTTATGAAGATTGAATTTTTAAGTATACACATTTGCTTTGCTATTAATCTCACTATAGAACTATATTGCCATTAACTGAAGCTAAAATACCCCCTTCCCCTTTTTGTTTTACAGAAACCTAGCATTTCATATTAGCATATGCTTCCAATGTTTTTTTGTTTGTTTTGTTTTTTTGAGTAGCCTGAGTGATAAAATGAAATAACATGCAGATTATTGTTGTTCAAACAGATTTTACAATTTAGACAGCAAATCAACACAATCTATAAACAAATGCCCAAGCAGAAAGTTTCTGAGGAAGCAGGGGGGTAAATGAGACACTAGTAAAGCAAAACAAAGCAAAACAAAAACTCATCAAGATGTATATCGGCCTTATGCTAATACGCCTACAATCAGGGTGCATCAACAAAAGGAAGTCAAATTACACAGAGTGAAATAAAAGCTGTGAATCCATCCCTAGTGTGTCTGTGTGATGTCGTAATTATAGTCATTAGATATTCATTTTGGAAGCTGTTAGGTGAATTCCAATTCCCGGGAGAAGTGCAAAATCAATTTTCGGCGGCTGTTTGGGGTATAACAATATCAATCCAAGTCAGGAAGTGCATCCATTTGGAGCAACAAAAGAGGTCCTGACATTTGGTGGTCATTGTCAGCGATGAGTTGGAAGAGACAGCTGCTAGTAAAAGTTATTATCATGTCAACCAGGAGAAAAGACTGAACTTGCAATTTTGGCCAAGCCCTGAGACTAACCCACTGAAGCAAACAAATGCGGTGGCTCCATTTTAGCTCAGCTCAGCTGTAATCCATGCGTGCACAATTATGGGAAAGACAAATTAAAAGTGCAAATTGCAGTATAAAAATCACAGAGTAAATTTAAATTGAACTTGAAGCAAGAAGCATTCAGCATGTTAATGAGCCTATTCTCTTGGATTAATACATGGAGTAATTGCTGGCCCTCTCCCTTTCTCCAGTGCCCTTTTTAATCAACAGTCAGCTAATTACAAAATCCCGGGATCAAGGAAGTAGAATTTCTTCACATCATTGTGTTCAACCTGAAAGCGTTTTGCATGATGGGGGAGATAGCTTAGGCCAAGATTCAGTGTAACCGCAGGCAGCTGTGCTGTTAGCTTCTGGCAACCCCTGAACTTTATAATACACTGGTACTGACTAAATGCTCTTTAAAATTCCCCACAATCAGTGATTTCAGATATTTTTACTTGCATTTTTATCCAGTTGTAGAAATATTGTGTACAACTGGAAATCTTTTTTTAACAAATTGGTCAAAATGACAACTACAGAGCCCCATCCTGGATGTCAACCTGTAATGATGTTCTGTAATGACGCTCCATATTCAATTTCTAACACTGGTCAGAAAAAAGTTATTTTTTGGGGTTCCTCCAAAATCCTGAGACAATCATCAAGTGATCACAAAACCCCAAAAATCATTTTTACAGTGGCTTTAACAAACCACTCAGCTTATTGAAACCAACAGCTTTTCAGTGTAGTGGTTATAGTATTGATTTTGCTGCAGAGTTGGGCTGCCCAATGGATAGGGCCCTTTTACATGTGCACTGAAGAATCTGATTCAGCTAAATACAGTCTTAGATGAACTAATTTGACATTTTTAAGCATTAAGTAAGAGAGCTGAAAGACCTGCTGGAATGTGAAACTGGGCACCTCTGTTTTAGAGACCATTTTCACCGTTGTGTGTGTGCCCACAAAGGCCTTTTTTGGCCTGTTGAATCTATATGTGTTTTGGTTGCTTGGGCCTCTGTTTGAGAGCTGCACTCATATTTACTCCATGGGACCTCCCCAGAGAATGCATGGAACTGTGTATAGCTATCCCCTGGGCAAGAGAGGCAAGCCTTTTTTGCCAAGCCAAGCAATGCATCATTGTGATAATTAAGACCCAGACTGGAGAAGCCGCCTTTCCAAGGCATCACTTGGGGAGCAGTGCTCAAGGTCTTGTGGGAGTGTGGGATCTCACTACGAGGCCTCCTGGCCTGGGATGTAGGGGGTCCAAATGATGGTGGAGAGGTGCCACAGGGCTGGGGAAGGCATGAGACTGCAGAAAGCGCCCCCTGTGACTGCTGGCCAACTGTCCCAGATCCAGCTCAGTTTACAAGGTGTAGAATGATTTCTACTGTAATTGCATGTTCATAGACTGTACACATGTGTAGATTGTTTTCAGTGAAGACACTAAATAACAGATATGCCTGTCTGAATGTATATTTAGAAATATGTTGCTTTCCCAATTTTTTACAGTGCATTTGCAATTTGCATTGCTTGCTTTTCCTTGTGAGCAATTATCCCAACAGTCTTGTGTGCGTAAATGAAAGGAGGCAATTAAATCCTCAAATGTTGTGGTTTGTCAATGACTTTGACTAAGGACTTTAAGTGTCACTTTTTTCGTCATCCTTCATGAAGTGTTTGGTGGCTGCTACATATTAATACACAATGTGTATATAACTCAAAAACTCACTTTGAATGCAGCCAGGTCATTTGCCGATGATGACCAAGATGGTGGCAGAGCAAATTGGATTTGCTCCATGAGGGAATAGGAGGGGGTAAGTTGTCCAGAGTTTTCTTACCTCAGTTTATCATGGGCCTGTAAGCTGGATGGGTGAGTGATTCAGAGGATTGCATGCAACTTGCCTTGGCACAAGTGCACAAGTTAAGTTGTTGTGGCGAGATCAGTCTCGTGTGCAATTGGAAGATTGCAAAACAGGGCCAATAAAACATAAAAAGCATAAAACATAATAACAATAAAACATAAAAAGCATTAAAAAGGAATACTTAAAATAATTTAAAGAACAAATTTTTATTGACATTTGTACAAATGATATGAACAATATGGCTCAGTAGTAAGTGAGTCTAACACAGGTCTGCAGATCAGGCGTGTAATGTCTAACACAGTGCTACCAATGTGGTTGTCTGCAGCTGTGTGCCAACCTGAACCACACTGTAATAAAAGCACACATGGGTCAAAGAGGCCACCTGATACTCAGCCACTCCTGTTCTATTACACGGCTCCAGGTCTGAAGATTTTTTGATTCTGTTTCTCATGCTGTGATGTGGTTCAGCACATCAGCTCTCTGGTGTGCTGTCAGACATTTAAAGGAGGAGGGCCATTTATGACGTCGGCTGCACTCAGAAAAAAAACACATGAAATATTACCATGCAAGCCATGAAGAATATTTTCCAAAGTGCTAAGTTGTGTCAACTAGTCAAAAAATATGTGCTCAGATATTAAAATCAATTCTATTTGTGATCTTATATGTTACCCCTCATGTGGTATTGCAATTCAGCTATGAAATTACATTTATGTAATTTAAGGCTAATGTATAGTTGGTGTTTATGTTGGTGTAATTTTGTTTTTGTTCATTAAAATTTCTCAAAGGATATTTAAATAAGTTGTTTTTGAAGTCTGTTATCATACAGAGTGTGTTAGTAATTTAATGTTCGTTGCAATAAGCTGGAATACACAGGTGAGGGCCGGAACGAGGTGCTGTATGGCGTCTGACAGAGTGGGCATTTTACATGGCAGACCAATGTAGTACATCATCAAGGCTTGCAGCTCTCACTTATTCATAGTGACACTCAAGCTTCAAGGCACTTCCTCACAGTCTCACACTCACCCAATAAAACCGGTTTGGTAGATACCATGTAACACAGAGATTAGCAGATTTGCCCTTTATAGAAGTTTAGCTTGTGTGGCAGGAAAATGGAAAAAGGTGGTATTGGTGTTGAGAAGCTAGCCAACAGTTTTGACAAAAATGAACAGAAAGAGCAAAAACCAATAGCACAGTTGGCACAAGAAAATGAGCCCTTGCTGTATTTAATAGACCTGTATTTAACAGACCTTTAATTAGGCAGGTGTGGCTTGTTAACCAATGAGCTGGTTCACTTAGACACAGACAATTATCACTTGCCAATTAAATGAACCTGTATAGAATGGAATTGATGAGTGAGTTTGGTTATTTACAAGGTTGAAAACTGAAAACAGCAATCCTTATACTTTCAACAATTGACAATTCATCAAACAGTTTTTGAGGAAAGGTGAAGGTTCTCCTTCACAGTGGGCCTGAGGTCAGAGAACTTCAGCTCAAAAGTTCACAGGCCTGTAATTTCATGTAAGTTGGAAAACTGTCAAAAGTTCCAGGCCATCTTAATGGAAAATGTAATTCAATAAAAAATGAATTATTATGACTGTACTTAGTAATCAGTCAAAATAGTCTCATCTTTACAATGGTCAACCTAAATTTCATAAGGGCTCAAAATTCAGGAAAGAGGTAAAAGTGTTGCCTGAAATTAAGTGTTCTCTGACATGGTACTTTCTTCCCACCATTGTGTCCTCACAGTTATCAGAAAGCCTTCCATTGTTAAATTGTTCAGCTGTCAGATGAAAAAGAAATTAATTTGAAAGGAGTTGTACCAATGAAATCGAGGTGTGTTAAACTACCACCTTGGTTAAACAATGCAAATGTTCATAGAAAATCTATTGCTTTTAAACATTAGTAATACAGCAATATAAAACAACATCTATATAATGTGTTTTGTAATCACAAGCAGGTAAACATAGCAACATCAACAGAGCAACAGGTGACATTTTTTCAAGGTATGTTTCCCATACCTGGAAAAAAGCAAACATGACTGTGTAACATTCCAATGTTTTCAGCCTATAGTCTAGCAAGAGTAAGATCCTGGCTACTCCTCAACAGTTAAAGTTAATTTTGATACAGACACCCTCTGGTTCCTGTGGCAAAAAGCTTATATCATCAGTTTGTTGTCAGCAATTTATAGCAGCCAAACACTTCCTTGTCCTGCCAAGGAGGGATATTTTCATTGACCAGATTCCATTTTTCCTGCTGCTTTGGGAATTTCAGGCAGCTCAAGAGGCACCTGCTAGTCCCTGAGAAGCTGACATCATTGGAGATACACCTGCCCTTCAATCTCCACTGGCTCTGCTGTGGTATTTGCACACTTTAAAAGTATCCATTAGGCATTGCATTCTCCTGCATGCATACTGAGGATGCTAAAGAAAAGTGAGCTTAATGCAGGGCAACTGATGATCCTAACAGGGTGAAAATGGGACAGAAGATTGAAGAAAATTCTAGAAGAATCAACTCATGTGTATGATAATAGGTCTGTGCGCTGTTGTCTTTTCTGATGAAAAATGGGTCATTTTATTATGTTTAAACTAATCATTCAGCTGGATCAAAAGACACTGAGAGGGTGGCTGAAGGGAACACAGGGCAGCTGGTGTCCCAGACAGAAACAGAGGCAAACGAACAGCTGGTTGAGTGTCACTGAGTGATATCTTGAAGGGAAATGAACAGGTCATGTCAAGGCTGTATGTTAATACAGCCCAATTAGAATATGTACCTGTGTATAGATTTTTAATCAAAATTATTTCAGAAAAGTATGTTAGTGTGATGTATTGCAAGTTCAAATGCAGTTTGCACAAAATCTTGCATGGTGTCTTGTACAGGACATAAGGTTGTTAAATGTTAAATATCACAGACATGTCAGTATAAATTCTGAATGTCTGACATACAACTTATTTGTATGCATAGAAAATTTTGCAAAGTTTTAAACATTTTAACTTGATAACCCAGAACATGACATTTCAGAATTGTACTGTAGTGAATAATGTACTTGATGGTTTCAACACTGTCAGAAGTGGATGATCTTATACTGCCAGGCATTTTGAAATGACACAGGCATTTCAGTTTATTCAAGCTTATTCAAGCTACATAATCAAAGTTATAGATGGATAATGAAAATCTGGCATCGTCATCAACAGTTCAGTGCTTTCCAGATTGCAAGGCATGGCAACATAATTTCATATTGTCGTTTTTTTTTGTATACTTTGAAAAGCTGAATGGATTATACATATACTAGGGATATACAATATATACATATATTAGGGATGGTAAGATTCACTGATTTGCATCCATGCTCCAGCATAAAAGTTCACGATGCGATTGGCCTGATTAAAAAAGTGTGCACCGGATACAATTTTGGATGAACTAGGGATGCATCATTTCTAAAATCTTTGCATCGGTAAAATCCGATTTATTTATATATAATTATTAGTAGAGGCCCTATGCCTTTATTATTTAGAAATGTGACCAATAATTTGTGACCAATAATTTTATATTTAGATTGGATTCCTCCTCTCTAAACTGTTTCTCAAGCGCACTCTCTCATCTCCACTGCTGTCAGTGGCCAGTTCTCATTAAGTCTCTCAGCCAAGTCTCACGTGAGTTGGAGGCGTGTCCGGGCAAGTCACAGATTGTCATGGAGGAGGTAGCTACAAATGAAATGTTTGGCGACGCTTAGGATTTTTCAAGAGAGATGGACAATTTGACAAGACGCATGCAATTTGCAAAATATGCCGTGCCGCTACAAAATACACAGGCAGCATGACTAACTTAAGTACTCAAACTTACCGTATTGATTTGCATAGCATCATATTCTTTTGCATTGCATCGTATCGCGTTGAATCGCATTGTGTTGAATCAAATCATGTCGAATCGCACTGCATCACAATAGGGGTGAATCATATCGTATCGCATTAGTAGTTGCTTCATATGTATCTTTAATGTATTGGATCGTTGGCAATGCACTGAGATGTGTATCGCATCGGCCTCAGTCAGATTAGTTCTGTTATCTTCTTTTACATTTCAGACTCTGTGTGGCCCATCACAATGACAATAATCGGTGTCTCACATTTAGTCATTTGTCATAACCTAGTCATGATTGAAAATGGAAGTCAATAATGGTACATAGTGGTCAAAGTAATGCAAAATAATGCTGAGCAAAAATGTCATACAAGATATATTACAATCCATGCACCAGATAGAAAGGGTTATGGTTCAGGTTAGGGAAGGGTCAAGGTTAGGGTTAGGATTGGGTTATTGCTAAAAAGGGTTTTAAAAAGATTAAAAGGTTCATAGGAAAGCATGCAACCTGCTTTGTTTAGTTTGTGCATTGCCACTCTGATTTTACCCCATAGCATACCCAAAATTTTGACAATATCCAAATATATCTCTCTTCAGCCATTTAGAATAGGTTGGCAACCCTGCTTAATCCATGTTAAGTTGGAGATTTTCATGAGCTGGTTTGCTCCATCGAGTTTTGTTGCAGTTGAGCCTGCATGTTCACAGCTTGTGTGCTAAAGGACAAGAAATTAATTAACATTCGGGAAAGTGAAGAAAAGTGCTTATTACCTCACATCAACAGCACACTAGACAGCCTCCACAGCTTACCATGGCTGCCGCAGAAAATCAGCTTTAAAGATTTCACACACACGCACGCACACACACACACACACACACACACAATGATTTTAGTCCTGATTTAGCTCTCTAATTGCCTTTTGGAGTTTGCAGTGAGTTTGCCATGGTCTTGGACCATACCACAGTATAACACTGCAAGACAGTGATGGAATAACAAAAGATGTCAAAGAAAATACATAAAATGCAAATATGAGCACCAAATCATTTTCAGGGAACTGTGCTGCATATAATAAGCTATGTACGGTATATTTTTACAAGGGTGTTGTGATTCCATAAGACATCCATTGAAATATAATTGTTGGTTTGTATGAGACTGCTGTGGAGGAGTTTACAGAACAACAAAAAGAATTTCAAATGGTCATTTTGCTACTGTGGAAACAAGGCTGTTCGGCATGGACTTTCTTCCACCATAGTAACGGTGAGGAACAACACACAAATCTGTATTAATGTGATTAAATTAGAGCTACTTTAACCCTTTCACCCATACAGTCAAATGGGTGAGATCATTTTAGGGTGCTCCCTGCATCGTACAGTCAAACCAGTGTGATTAGAACACTAGATTAGAACAGCTAAGTGAAGCAACAAAGCAACATTTGTTCTAAGCCCACTGCTTTTCACATAAAAACATTCCACAGATGCAATATGATTATTTTTCAATGCAGATTCATATAAGCTGCAACATAAGCAGCATAACACAGTTCTGACTCCCAAATCGGAATAATTCTAGTTAACGTCAGCGAAAATAAAGTATACAAATATTTGCTATATGCAATTTATGTCATATATTTATATCATGTATTCTTAAAATTATATTTCAAACTATTATTATGACATCATAACCAAATTCTAGAACAGCAGGTGTGCACAAGCTGAAATAAGTAATGCTGGGGGAGCAGCTGGAAATATTTTAGAATTTATGTGCGAAAGGGTGAAGACATGTCAAGAGCATGGGGGTTTATTTAATACCATGGCATCAATGTCTATGATGTTTTAAGATGCATTTGTTCCTTGTATCATTTATAGCTGGCTTTGTCAATTACATGTTCACTATCTTTGAATAAAACACTGAGATCTTGCTTTCACAGCAACACCCTGCTCACTGGTCATGGTACCACCATTGAAGTACTTTTGTGCAATGCTAATTTTTAAACCGAGTGAAAATACAGACTTCCGCTGGGCCACTGGATACTACAAAGCTGTATGCATACACGTCAAGGTGACACAGCAGACCACGATAAACATGGCACTAGCTTGGTAGCATGGCAAACCCCCAGTAAAACACAGTCAACTTGCCCAGTGATGCCTCAGGGGAGATATCTAACTGTCATCCCATATTAATTGTTCCACAGTAAAGATGTGTCTTGCATTTGTTGACACATGCCTGTATGGTGAATGGCTGCCCAAAGGAGGCTGCTGACTTTCAACACCATCAGCCATGTTTTTCCTATCCACAGAAAACAGAAGGAGGGTGACCACACAGCACTTATTGAATGCTGGTGACATGTGATGCTCTGCCAATGTCTGTACAGTAAGAGCCGGACAGAACGCTTTCCAAAGCTAACAGGAGTCGCTGACTGGATGTGTCAGCGTTCCTGCTCAGGAAATATTGAACTGGACCATCACAAACCACACTGCTGCACCCGAACAACAGAGAGGTCATGCAACACATTATCCACTCTACCAACTGGCTTTTGCAAGCCACCCGCACTTTGCCCCAATTGAAAACATCTCATATTAATCCACAGTATTCATAAAACAAATATGAAGCAGAAGTGTATGCACATAGCCTCTGGTCTAGTCTTGTTCCTTTCAAACATCCTGTATTAGCATGGGCTTCCCACTGTGACACCAGGCACCACAGCAGAAGCATGGGGAGGTGGAGGGGATGAAAAAGTGAGTAAATTACCACCTCATTAAATATAAAGAAGCTCTGAGAGAAAGTGTCTCCACATCTGCCAAGAGCATAATGAGTGGCCTCGCCTCCGCTCCCGCTTCGACAAGACCAGCAAATCAGTGACGGGGCCTTCCCTCCAGCCCGCTCCTGCAACCACATTTCTCTGCCTCCAAGCACCCCTGTGCGACAAGACACAGCGTCCCTGCACAGTTCATAACAGTGACGCAAGTACGAGTCGCTCAGCAGATGCAGGAGTTATTGGGAGAAATTAGACAAGCCTAATAATTTGCAGGCACCATCATCAGTTGTGTGCAGTGCTAATTTACAATTCCAGTGCAAAAGTGATAAACAGAAAAATGAAGAGTGTAAAAATAAAAAGATGCATGTGGGAACAAAAATAAACAAATTGAGGTTTTAAACACACTAGTGTTATATAAACTGAGAAGGAAAATAATCATGGGGCTTTAAATATTTAAATATTTAATATTTTAATTCCAGTTATTTTGGGTGAAAGTATGGCTGCTTAGACAAAGACAGTGAATTTAACTGGAAAATGTTTCATCCCAGACTGGACAACCACCATGTGAAGCATTCTCTCATGTCAACTGAAGAGCTAACTAGCTGGGTTATTCTTGCAGGTGTTCTCTTAAAAGACAGACAATGCAGTCACATGCTACACAGGAAGCTGTATAAAGTCCTCCTTGATGTCTTATTCATCACATTTAATTCATTCCACATGAGCACAATATTTTTGTGATGCATAAATGCATAGGCATTTGTCAGGCATATGGCTTTGTTTGTGTAACTGGTTGATAAAACTGAAATTGAAATTTACAGAAATGCAGTTCTGATGCAGCTAAGTAAAAAAATATGCATTACAATAAATCACACTTAAGTCTATTTATAGGAAATGATAAAGAGCTTGTGCTAGTAACTCACTAGGCCAAAGTACTACAGGGGAGACACAGAAAGAGGGGTTGCTTGAAAGAAAAGAGGAAGACAAGAAAAGAGAAGGCAGTTGATCTTCTGAGTTCTAGTGTGGCAGGGTTGTGCACACAGCCTTGAGAAGGGGCAACAGTAAATGTTCTTCTTTGTTTTAATGTTGGGTTCAATTACTGAATTGTGTTTGAATTTTAAATGATAAAATATAATATGCATACAAGGATCATTCCATAATATTCCCTTTTAAAATCCAGCATCTGGGCAGTTTGGTCATGCTCAGGTGGAGAGTGTTGCAATATGAGAATGCAATGATCTTCATCAAAATATTACATTTGTGCTATTGATGCTGTAGGAAATTCTGGCTGGGAATGTAAAATAATGCAACATGAAAATAGCTACTAATAAGTATGAACAATAAGCACATTGCTGTGTGTCGCTGCTATAGTGGAGCACAGTGCACCCACAGCCCTTCATATGAGACCTTAGGCTTCCTCATTGCTGTGGGCATTTCCACTGGTGTTATGCCATTTAGAGTCGACTGTTTTATTTGCGCACTAAATTTAAAAGATTAGATTCGGAGTTCGGCTTTGGTCCAGTCACAGTCCCTGATGACCACAGCGAGAAATGGAATATGTTTTTATAAATTGCTTATTAGAAAGGGGACAGCATATATTGATTTAGACAGATAGCTACCGGGCAATTTAATGCATACATCTGATTGCGTTTGAAACTTTCCTCAATTTCCTGTGGGTTTTCTCATATGCTGGGGTGGCAGATAATATCTCACTACTCTGGGAGAATATTCCTAGGTTACTGGATAGTAGGATCGTGCCTCTATGGCCGTCCATGCTGTTTGTCTGTCTGTCCATCCCTCTGTAACTCAGTCCCTGACAGTATGCATTGTTTGTCTGTCTGTCCATCCCTCTGTAACTGGAAGGGTAGTCCCTGAGTCAGTATGTCAATTGGCAACTCCATCAAACAGAATAATTGACCTCTATAGTAACCTTAGATGTTCTACTGGAATGATGCTGTATATTCAGTAGCTGGTAATTTCCATACAATCAAAGTGTAAAGGTTACGAATGATGTGGGTAAAGCGTGCTTGAATTCAGAAAAGGGATCATAGCTAGCTGTGAACAGCTGACATGGAAACAAAGTGGCAAGTGGGATATTGATAGTCCTGGATAGGACCAGTTTGTCTAGGTTTGGTTAATTGCAAAGGGATTGTCTGAAAATTCTCCCCCAAAAATCTTTGTTTAGGTGCTTATTTCTGGTAAGTAGAATCTCTTTTACCTGATTGGGCTGCAAAGTCACATTGGGTAAGACTCTTTTACCCATTATTGTCAATCAGTGTTTGACTCCATTCAGTGGATAAAAAGGACAATATTAATGAGGTCTTTGTCTGGACATACCATTTCTCTCCCACACTGGACCCTAGAGACCATACCCACTGATCAGCTCCTCTGAATGCGCATATGTACCACTGGCTTATGCTTTACTGTTCATCCAAGTGATACAAACTGGATATAAAGTCACAAAATCAAACAAAAGAACACAAATATAAAAGAGAGCTAAAACAAAAAATGAAACAGTACCAATATTAATTTTTAAAAATCTGAATGAGGAACATAGATCGAAAATACGGAAGCTGTGCGCACTTTCATTGTCTAATGGAGCTGGGGGGCTGAGTCAGAGACGGCTGTCTCCCCGAAAAAGGTTTATGAGACTGAGTGTGCAATTAACCTCCCACCGGCCTCCGAAGTTACCAACTGAGCATCTCATTGTTCCCCTGTCCCACGGCCCATCTTTGATACTTGTGCTGCATACAGTGATTGCCATGCAAAATGTAGCATTGGTGAAAGCCCTCCTTGTTTGAAAGCCCCAACAAAAACATACACTGCTAACCTCTACACATATGCATACACCACCAGGGAATCACTCTGCAGCGAGCATGACCTCTCTACAGGGGAACTATAATATACTCCACTAAAGAGACCTACAGTGCACATTCACTCACTCTCATGAACCACCTTGATCTCTCAAAGTCTGTCTTCAAAAGTTCACATTCAGAGACTCACAGAAGCAATGGAGGATTTCAATAGTGCACATTCCTGCTTGATTTCTTCCTCAATACTCATTGTGCAGGCAAGAGGGTTTATACAGGAGATGAAATGGAAGGATAAAGCCAAAACTGCCAGTGAAATAACCCTTGTCAATTTCTGAAAAAGTTTAATTCCATATCCCTGCACCATATTGCTTTTATTACATTTCAAAGAAAAGTATGCGCAACAGTTCAGAAGAGTATTGGGCAGACTTCTGTACAACACAGAAGTAGTCTATTGTTCTTGGGCATCAAAATAAATTTTGTTTTTTCACACTGAAAGTGCCTGCAAGATAGTGAAATACAATTGAAATTTCACTTAGTGCTACTCTTTCTCATAGAAAAAATGAAACAATTAAGACATTTTGCAAATGTCTTCTATTACTCTTATTTGTCTTGGGAACCCACTTGTTAAACATCATAGTGAGTCACCATATGCCTCTGACAGAAATCCTATTATATTTCAACTGTAGTTTTTCAAGAATTTCTTTGGAGGTCTTAGGAACTGTTTTCTGCACCCATGAAATCTCAATTAAGTTTCATTTTTAATTCCTAATTTTTATTTATGAATTATATTAAAAGGCTTTTCTGACTTGTTTTTATTTTGACATGGTATGTTCTGCAACAGTGTGTTGTAATTACCATTAAACTAAGACATTTGCCACAAATCAATTTTGCAGATATAAAACCACACTGAATTTATAACATAAGCTGCTATTATTGACATATACATTATCTGCCAATTCCTCTCAATATTAGTAAACCATTTAGAAAAAAATTGCTGGTAATAGACATGTTTTTCACCCAATAATTTTTGATATCATAGAATACAATGACGCTTACTGTAACAAACACATGCACAAACAGTGATTTGCCATGGAAATTTCAAAACATTAATATTAAGGTCCCTTCTGAAAGTTACTGTGTCCAGCTTATCTTAAATGATGAAGTTGTTTTTGGAGCCAAATGTACCAAACTTTGCCACACACACATCTGCCTACAGGTTACATATTAGGCCACATGTGTCCACATTTGGCAGAAAGGGATGACTTGATTTAGACACCAAAATGTAAGTATGTGTTTATAAATGCAAAGTGATCAGGTCCATTGATGTCTCAGGATATAAATGGTTTTGCCATTTCTTAACTTCAGTAATTCTTAATAATTGATCAGTAATAGTTTCTCACATTGTAGTTAGAGTGTTGCTCACATTGGAATGACCAAGTACAGAAATGTTCGATTTATGTTTGCTCCAGTAAAGGATCTACAATTTTGAGGAATGTAAGAAAATGCCACTCCATTAAGCCATTGGCAGATTTACAGAGGGGAACTATGCACAATTTGGTCTGCAATAACTTGTTAAGCATTGGAAGGTATTCCTGCCCCACCTGGTGTAACAATTCTTAGATTTCTGCACTTCCATCAATTTATGTAGTTCAGATAATCATTTTCCAGCCCGTTTAATTTTCTTCTCTAATACCTGTTTTAGGATCTATAAAAAATTTCACTTCACTGTAAAATGTTTGACAATCCCCTTTTTTTCTCAAATATCTTTGTATTTCTCAAGTTAAGCCTAATTCTTCTCTAATACCTGTTTTAGGCAAAATTCACTTGAAATGTTTGACACTAGTATTAGGCTTAATTGAGATCTGAGATTTTACTTTGGAGAAACCAAAGAAAAAAGCATGGAGCAATACATTTTACCTTTCAGGGATTAATTCAACTGCCACCTGGCGACTAATACAAGAAACTCATGCATTAGGTACCGACCTTTACACCCAACAGAGAAAAAACTGCATAGAATACTTGAAGGGGGCACAGTACGCTTAGGGATTTGTTTGATGCCTGTGTTAGAGGGTTAGTGGTAATCATTGGCTTCTGCATCTGTGGATTCCACCTCTGCCAAAGCAGTGTTTTAAGTGTAAAGCTGACAGCTTAACTCTTCTGTGCCTATGATTAGACGCCAAATACTTAACAGTAATTGTTGCCAGCTATTTCAGTACAAAAGATTGGAATGACTGCTTTTCAACATTCTGGGAGCTGCTGCATACAATGGGGTGAAGTGACTTCAAAATGGAGTGAGAAATGAACATTGTTTTTAATGCTCTCTCAGGGGGCCAAAGAGAGACAGCGAGCGACAGTGCTGTGGGTAATTAGTTAATAGTTTCATGGCAACTAAGCATGCATCTTTAAGCCCCCGTTGTCTGTGTCAATTACCTGCTGAATGTGGAAAGTGTGTGGGTCTTTGTTCAACGTTTGCTGGCTGGTGACAGTCCATCTGCTGTATTCTATGTCCCTACCCTTCCTACGAGAGGACTGTGACAGGGGGAGGCGAGTTCCAAAGAAGCACAGTGGCTTGGAGCTGATGGAGGCAGAGCAATGACAGCATTGGTGGAGGCAGGGAAAATTAGACACCAGCAGACACAGGGGTCAAGCATGGAGGTGGATTGAGGTGAGGACATTGAGTGCCTGTTATAATAGAGAAGGGTAGTCTTTCCCTTTCCCTCAAGCTAAACTCCAATTGTAATTCTGTTGCACAGTTTGGCAAATGTGACGAACCACTGCTGTATGATGCAGGATGTGGAGGGCACTCTCTACCTTGTTGGTAGCTGCGGTGCTGAGGTTAGCGACTTCCAGGAAGGGGAAAAGCAGGCCACCAGAGGGCCTATGTGAATAGGGTCTGCAGCAGAGAAGTGGTGTGTTGTATCCCTATGCATTCTGCTGCATTATTAGCAGCCCATATGGTAGCTCAATGAGTGCCCGTGAGACACCAGCTGTTGGTCAGGCACCCTGATAACACGTGACATTGGATGGCTGACCAACAGCTGGAGACCCACTGAGATGTTCTCAGACTGTTACAGCATGACAAAGTCTATGTATCTGACACAAAATAATTACAATAGGAGCACATAAAAGGAGGAGTGAAAAGTCCAAATAGTGCTCCTGAATACTGAATGCCACAAACAGACAAGAACAAGGATCAAGGATTCAAAAAGGTAATGTCACATACACCAAAAAGGTCAATACAGGTGTTGGTTGTTTGACTATATCACATGATGTCACTATTTTGTCTTAACAGGTTAATCTGTTTATCTATATAGGTTTATCTATGTTTGCTTAGGTTTTTATCCTTGTGAAGGCTATTAGTTAAAGTTGGGTTGATCAGTGTGCTCTGCCCAATTTAAATAAAAGCATTTTATATAATTTTTCTGGTTGAGTGCCCTTTTTGGGATCTCCATTGTCACATGGGGCTTTACTCCTTTTGCAAGCATTGATCCCTTTTAAAAGTCTATGTGTACATTTTGATACCAGGGATGCAGTGTGACACAGTGGGTGTAGCGTGTAATAGAAATATTTAGTTGTAGGGGGCACTGACAATATTGTATGTTTGTATGCTTGTATTGTCTGTGTGCTGAAATGCTTTTACCTCTGTGGTGATCACATATTAATAAACATGAGCTGGGTTTCACATGTGTGGATGCCATGACCTCCGCAGCAGTGTGGTGGAGGGCTCAAAAACACTGATGGGGTGCCTTTGTGGTGCTCTAAGGCAGCACCCGTCTCTGATGCCTGCCAGGACTGTTGAGCTTTTAATCCACCTATTAATCCACTTATGTTAATAATTATAATAATTCTGCTTATTATGACAATACCTCCTCCATTATTAAGATGAACTCAGGGCCCTTTTCCTGACAGTGTTAAATGAGAGATGTATTAAGCCAAGATGACTGTTTTAATAGCTTAGCACAGAGACCAGTGGAGTGACTCCTTTTTAGCTCTCGATTGAGCTAAAATCTGCATGACCTCAGTGGCATTACATTCTACATTTTGGAGCCAGTCCTAATGCACCGATGCAAAAAGTGACATATAGACACATAATTTTCTCTGAATAAGAATCTGGTCATTTTCCATCCATCAGTGCTAATGACACAGAATTATGCAGCTTTATACTGTGTAACTAGAACAAATTCTGCAAAATTCTGCTCATCACATCACGCATCACAGAGGTGTTGAAAATACAACTCAAGACATTAATTATCTTTTGACGCCTATTTTTGCAGATAAACTCCCTTGTAAGAACATCCTTTTGACATCAGCTAGGTAGCTTTCACACTTCTATTTTGGATTGTGAATCAGCACAGTGGTGAAAGGGAGATCTCATTCTTCCACACGGACAAAAGGAAGACACAATTGCCCTCATTTCCTACTTACCAGTAGGCTTTTTAAGGTTCCCATGCCCTCTCATTTCTCAAATAGTCTTAACAATGGTTCTGGAAATCCCGCAGTCTTCTTCTCTGCACTGAAACCGAACTGCATCAGCCAGCTGTTATTATTGCTTCATCTAGTTACCCTATCAAGGGCAATAAGTTCCTGCAGTTCTGTGAAAGCAAAGCTATTAACTCGCATAATCAGTCATGATCCTTATCTATTACACTCACTCTTGTTAAAACTGAATACTGAGCCCTCGTATCTTGTTGTACAAGAGAACATGCTCTGAACATTTTCTAATGGTTGTCAGCACTAATATAGTTTCTAATATAATATTTAGAACTTGTTTCCTTGATCTTACCCCTACAATAGTAGCTACAGCCTGTCCTCATACTTTCCTCATCATCAGTGTCATCAATAAACCATTAGATCTGGGTTAGTGTTCCTGATGCTCGTAAAAATGCGGCTGTGACACCATTCTTGAAGAAGCCTGGTGTTGATCCAGGCGTTCTCAAAATCTATGGGCCTTCATCTAGCCTAACCTTCCTTCCTAAAGTATTGGAGTGTGCTGTTGCTTAAAAGACTGAAAGCTACATGTCATGTAATATGCTGTTTGAACTACAGTAGTGACTCCCCAGCCATTAGTTTGGTAACTGCAGTTGTGATTTTACCTGATTTACAAAATACATGCAGGTTCCCCACAGGTGGTACATCAGTTACACCCTGTGCAACGGACACTTAACTTGTCTAAATCGGTACATCAGATCCCTTGTTGCTGGTACGCATTGCTAGTATGGTATGGTGCCGGTATGCACAAGGTTGTCCATCTTCTGCTCCCATTTCCTGGGGTACAGAAACAGTGATGAGAAAAATGCATGCCAGCACATCACATTACTCATTACAGTTAGTAGGTGTCTCCCAAGAACTGAGTTATGGAGCTCTTTGCCAGTGCAGACGTCATGTGACAAGTGCCTGAGTGTGAGCTGAAAACTAGAAATGTTGAAAAATATGTCTGTTACTCATGATTTATTCAGCCCGTAAGATGTGTTTATGTTTCCGCGGCTCTGCATGTAGTCAGGGCGTTAGCTACAGGGAGTCGCTTTGTTAAACGGAGAGTATGTGACAGTGTGTCAAGGGCAGACACTGAGAGGGGACAGCTCCTCTATTGTTAATTGTTCATGTCATCAGGTTGAAGGCAGTGCCCGTGTTTGTTGTATCATTAGCATCTGTTGTTGTTTGCTAGCTTCTCTAGCTCCTGGGGCGAGGTATTAGCACTGCTAGCCAATTAAGCACTGCTGACAATGGTAACATTGCTATTTTCTGCTATCTGTATCTTGGCCTCGTATTGTCTATGTATTTCTGTGCAATGCAACTAAACATATTCTTTTTTCATTTTGGCATTAAAAATGTGATGTGTTTCTTCTGTAGGAATTTAGGTTTGTATATCAAGGATCACTCCACATAGAAAGCATAGCACAGAGACTACTGTAGTCAAAGTACATTAGTCAAAAATTTAGTCAAAAGAGTGAATGTCCTCTTAATGTCTGCCAAAATAGGTGTTGGAGCTTAGTACTTTACTTGGTAATGTAAACCATGACATTTTGCTGCAAAGTTTGTTAAGTCCTGGAGTTACTGGTACTTCCTTAGATCTCTGTCCTACCTGACTAAGATGCAGTACTTCATAACCCTAGGCAGTTTTAAATCTGACATGGCCATAGTCAGCCAGGGCATCCTGCAGGGCTCAGTACTTATTCACGTGTTGCCTCAGGGGCAGCCCATGGGAACCATGGGTCTGGCTTCCATTACTATGCAGACAATGCACTGATTTGTGTTAGCTCTATATCACTAGGAAATTTTTACATCTTCTCACACTGTTCAAAAGTTGGAGACTAGCTTTATCCTCATCCTGTTTGTGCAAGTCTGGTGGTTGTGGTGGTAGAAACCCTATAGATATTCTCGACTCATAACACATACTTGCCTGTGTTACAACACAGCTTGACTACTGCAATGTTCTGTTATTTGGCATCTCTTCAAGAGAGCTGAACAAATTTAAAGTGGAGTGGGCTGACACAAGTAGTGAGAGATGGAATAACATCTGTCCCTGTTCTAAAATGCCTGAACTGCTTGAGAACACTTTGCTCCTGCCTTACATGTTTAAATGGTCTGGCTTACCTGACTTCTGTATACATCTGCACAGTAGTTATTTTCTAATATTAGTCACCCCCTTGCTCCTAATTAAAACTGAAATGACTTTGTTAGTTTGTTTTCTTGTATTCATATTTCCTGTCCTGGTTTTTCATTTGTGTTCTTGTGTGCCTTGACTAGTGAAATGTAGAAAAAATAACTGCAAAATTGTTCATTTGATTGTGCTTGTCAATTATGCATGTGAATATCATGCTAGACGAAGACCGCTGAGGAAGTAATATGAATGGGAATTGTGGCTTTCCTGTTGAAGTTCGCAATTTATTGTGCTATGACACATGCATTATAATACTATCAAAAGCAAATACTCTTGCAGTTAAATGTTGACTGGTTGTGTGGATGGTGTAAGAAATTTTGCAGCCTCAAATGGTTTAATGCATTCACACCTGTTGTTTGTTGCTCAGAGGGAATAAACAAGCTTACCTGTTGCAAAGGAATCACACAGTGCAACAAGAGAGGGAATTTTGCTGCTTGGCTTACTGTACCTCTACCATCTGTGGCCTTTGTTGTTTGTTTTTTTCCAGTAATGCATCACTGGTGAAGAAATTCATCAGTAATCTTTAGTAATTAAAAGGCACCTATTGTTACATACCCTGCAGTCTTGATGTTTTTAAACTAACTTCACCACCGTGTTAGCCTGGCTCTACCTTTTTTACTCATTCTTATGGCTAAATGTAGACTGTATCCGCTGTGGCACTATTGTATCAGCTTTCCCCCATTTTAGTGATGTTTATGTGTCGTCATTATGTCTCTTAAGACATTCCCTGTAGGGTGCTTTGAGTTTGTGAAAGGCACCATATGCATAAATTACTTTCTCTTATCATTTCCTGCAATCTCACTCTGTGGCACAAAGAAACAGCAGTGATTATCTTGATCCCGTGTCACATTCTGGTCTATTTGCCAAACCACCTTTAAAACCAAAGTGAAGACGATCAAACAAACTGCCATCTGTGACACGAGTCCTCATCATGACTCACCTGAGGAAAATGTAAATGGGTCTTTGAATCATATGTTTGTCCAAGACAAACAGTTTTTGCAAGAAAAGATTAATTCACCAGCAATATGTTAGATAGTGGATTTCTGGTTATAGAGGTGGAAAAAAACTGACCTTAATAAACCCAATGGACTTGCAGAATCTGCCCTTTGTCTGTGTCTATAGAAACACCTTATAAATATTTCAGCACAGGGTTCTCTTCTAACACAACCCAGCTGTGACATAAGACATGAGTTCCACTGGTGAAATGAGCTCAAACAAGCACCAACAAAAGGGTGCCACATGAACAGTGGCATCACAGATGCCAGAGCAGTCTCTGTCCCTGCAGTGTACTGAGTTGATTCTCCAACTCAGATCAGCCTCTGAGGAAGCTAAATTATGGCTTTTAAAGTTATGCCATCATGTTTAAAAGATGGCACCTGCATCAAAGGCTGATTTTTATAAGAAACAAGAGGTTTAGTTTTCACACACATACACGCACACACACACACACAAGTCTGTTTTGGCATTCTAGAGCAAACAGGGTACCATGGGATCTCTCAAGGCAGTGCTTGGAATCAATTATTTAATGGTGCATTTTGCACAATCCTTTAATTATTCATCACTTCATTCATCTTTTTTTCATAATGTGATGTTCACAATTTAGAATCACTCATAAGCAATGAACACATTTAAAGTGGACCAATGAAAGCACACAAACTTACCATAATTTAAACTATTTGCATGCAATCAACATCCAGTGTGGCTTCAAATATTAATGTAAATCACATAATTCATTTGTAGAACAATACCCCCAGTGTTAAGGGTGCGCTAAGTGTCAATTGACCTGAGTAGGGATACACAGTAAATAAAAGTTTGGGTCTGACTTTTTGAGAATGTAGGCCTTGC
Source organism: Megalops atlanticus (assembly GCA_019176425.1). Classification (NCBI taxonomy): domain Eukaryota; kingdom Metazoa; phylum Chordata; class Actinopteri; order Elopiformes; family Megalopidae; genus Megalops; species Megalops atlanticus. The sequence goes on along the minus strand of CM032880.1, from coordinate 37,843,887 downwards.
TTAGAGGCAGCGGGAGGTGCTCTTTATTGTAATGCAAGAACCACAGGCAGTCGGAGGGAATTCAAACCGGCCCACTCCCACTCACTGTCAGCGGAGGATTTCATTGCAAATTGATCTGCCCCGTTTACAATGTCCCTGCCTCAGCTGTGACAGAGTGTTAATAAATCAAAGCAATCAAAGCGAGATATGGGAACGGTCCTGTTATAAATCCAGGATCCTCATATATCTTCACATCCAAATGACTCTCTCTCTCTCCCTCTCCCTGCCTCACCTCCCTCTCTCTATCCCTACATGTGTGGTATTTGCTGTAGGTGTGACTGGGGTTTGCATACAGTTATAACAATGTAGTCAGGAGTAAAGTTTGTATAGTAGATGCACAGTCCAAATATGTCTGTCTGTAATAAGAACATTTACATTTATTCATTTGGCACTTTTATCCAAAGCAACTTACAAGTGAGGAACAATACAACACCAGTGAAAAACCATATAGAGTCAACAATATTAGAAGTACTGCATGACAAAGTTCCAAAGGTTGGCCAGGCGGGGTACCAACTAGCAGGTAAAGCTAGCGGGTGCGTTAAGCAATTGCAATCAAACCATTACAACCAAACCTTTATGTTTAAACCATTATAACCAAGCCATTACACCAAATCAATGCATTAGACTGTTACAGCCAAATTACATTTTTTAAAATATAGTTTAATAGGAGATGGGGGAGGCGTTTCAGGTGCTCAGGTGAGAGAGGAAGAGCTGTGTCTTCAGATGTCTCTTGAAGACAGAGAGGGACTCAGAACGGATGAGGTGTGGAAGTTCATTCCACCAACGGGGGACAACGGCGGAGAAAGTCCTGCATAGTGATTTAACGCCACGATGTGACGGGACCACCAGGCGCCATTCCGTGGCAGAGCATAGCAGTCAGTAGGGAACATAGGGTTGCAGCAGTGAGTTCAGGTACTTAGGTGCAGTTTTGTTGGTCACCCTGTACGCAAGCATCAAGGCCTTGAACATGATGCAGGCAGCTACAGGGAGCCGGTGGAGTGGGACTAAGAGGGGTGTAACATGAGCCCTTTTTGGTTGGTTGAAAACCAGACGTGCAGCTGCGTTCTGTATCAGCTGCAGAGGTTTGATAGTGCATGCAGGTAGGCTGGCTAAAACAGCATTGCAGTAGTCCTTGAGATGACTAGTGCCTGGACAAGGAGCTGCGCAGCATACTCGGATAGGTAGGGCCTGATCTTCCTGATATTGTACAGCGCAAATCTGCATGATCTGGTAGTCATAGCGATGTGGTCAGTAAATTTCAGCTGGTCATCAATCACTACCCCTAGGTTCCTTGCAGACCTGGACACAGTCAGTGTCATTGCGTCAAGCTGAACGGTGATGTCGTGCTGGATCGTCAGGCTGGCTGGGATTACTAGGAGCTCAGTCTTGGATAAGAGAGGTACTGTTGCATAGAAGTGAGAGGAGTGAATTTCCATGTGTTGGAAATCAGCAGACCTGTTCCACCACCCCGCCCAGTTGAGGGAGGAGTGTGGGAGAAGGCGAAGTTGGTGGAGAGAGCTGCTGGAGTTGCTGTATTCTCCGGACGGATCCAGGTGTCAGTCAGATCCAAGAGTTGGAGGGAGGACTGGGCGGCAAAGGCGGGGATGAAGTCAGCTTTGTTGATCGTGGACTGACAGTTCCAGAGGCTAACTGGGAAGCAGAGGGGTGCATCTGAGGCAGCAGGGAGAGGCCTCAGGTTGTCTGGATTGCGTTTTCTCCTGTGAATGACATGAGAGATGCGTTTGTTTAGAACAACTGGGATGTACTGAAAACGCATATTTCTCCCTGATGGCAAGTATAAATGTGAGAAAGAAAGGTTAAACTTCTGTTTATGACAAGGCTTGTTGGTGTCCTCACTCGGTGGACTTGCGCAGGTAGACTCGCAGGACTTTACACAGGGAGGGCTTCACACAAAGGTTGTCGCTTCCGCTGACACTTGCGCATCAGTGCTACTTACGTATTTAAATAGATAAGCGAGCTATGTTCACAGCTGAGGACACCTGTTTAATTAGCATGAATGGCTTTTCCGTCACCAAAACTGTACCACTTAAGCTAACAATAATGCTTCAAAGCACAGAGATTGATAACCAGATCGACAAAGCTAGCAAATTCTAGCTAAGGATCGACAAACACACAGCGGTAACGCACAAACTAACTAACAAACTCCTAGCTAGCAACAGAACTAGTCTGACTACCCTTAAAACAGTATACAGCACTGACGGTTACTGTAGACTCCCAATGACAGATCACTTGACCTGGGGTCACAAGTGGCCTGGCAGTTTATATAGTCTTACAAGACGACGACACTGGTCTAGGTAGTCAAACTACAAACCTTTTTCTAAAAAAATTCAGTAGCCTAAATAATGTTTGGAAGTGTAGCGAAGGGCGAGAGCAGTCACCACACCCAGCCTTGAACCCGGGTCTACGGGGTACCAAACATGCGACTTTGACCGCGACACCAAAGAGCCAGGCTCGTTGGTATGGCAGTCAAAGCACATACTCAACCGCAGTGACGGCACTCCGTCACACTGCCCTCCCCTTCGGGAAGCGCGCCCATGCGCTTCACACACCATGGCGTCCCTCACACATTTCACTGCCGTACTTCTCCCATCCCAGGGTGCCCCGCTCACTCATGCTTCACCCATCACTGGGGTCCTTCACACGGTGCTTCACCCATCTCTGGGGTCCCTCATACAGCTCACACACCGGGCACGCCTCCGATGGCCTCGCAGCCGGCCATCCCACTTCTGACACCATTTGTAGCGAAGGGCAAGAGCAGTCACCCCACCCGGCCTTGAACCCGGGTCTACGGGGTACCAAACATGCGACTTTGACCGCGACACCAAAGAGCCTGGCTCTTGCGGTCAAAGTCGCATGTTTGGTACCCCGTAGACCCGGGTTCAAGGCCGGGTGGGGTGACTGCTCTCGCCCTTCGCTACAGGAAGTCATTTTTTAATCTTTAAATAACTAAGCATATGAGAGATGAAGACAGATATATGTGGCAACTGGCCACAAGCCATAATATTTAGGCCCTGCTGGTCTCCCCCAGAACTCAAAATGCCCACTCCACTCTGGACTATAGTTTGTTACCCCCAACAGGCCATCCAATCAAATGAATGAAGCAGAGGTGCTGTTTTCCTCAAATGCATACATTATTGATTTCACTTCAATCGTTAAAAAAAAAAAAAAAACCAGCACAGAGTGAACCCGTACATATTCCCCCCCCCCCCGATGTTACTGCCCGAGCCAGTACTGAGTTCACAATGCCCACACTTAAATAAAATCTCAATTAAGGCTCAGCTAACCGTAATTACAATCACCTGAACACAAAAAAAAAATCCACCCACACACCAGTCGTCATTCAACCCACTCAGCCACTAACTCCACACACCACAAGCACACCAAACAATCTAGGTAAAATATCCAATACGGCTGCACGAGAGCAGCCCCGGAGAACAGTGGCCTCAAGTTGAGGTCCCGTAATAGCACTGTTAAGATTAGTAGTGGTGCAGCCAAGCAGCAAGAAGAAAAGGAGTTCGAGCAGCATCCAATGGCAAATCAACCCAGCAAGCGGCCGCGACGACAAACAGCAGAGCAGCAAAGCAGCAGCCAACAAGATTCTGCAGACACAAATCAGAATTACACCCCATGTGATTAACAAATCAAACACCTCTAATATGAAGACTGAATGTCTGAATAACGAACCTGTGGCAATGCGTGATTGAATCCACCACCACGAAACACTACAGCCATCCAACGTGACCTATGCCAACCGAAAGGGCTGAACATTATTATCATATCTAAGACTTCATTAGATTCCCTTCCACACTTCCAAATACACTCACCGGTCTCAAATGCAAGCGTCCTACAGACTCTAACACCAGGCTCTCTGTCCACGGCTGAAGCTCGTAAACTCCCTAAACAAAGTTCATTCACACGGTTTAGCTAGGCATCCAAAACGCTAACTAAAATTAGTAATACAACCATAAAATAATACATACCCAGCCCAAATATCCACGGCAGTGCCTGGAGAAATACTACGAGTTTCGCGCGCCTCCCAACGCCGACAAACACTGCAGATAATCAGCCACCGCTGACACCTGTGCACTTAAAGGCGACAGCACTAATGAGTAAATCTGCACCACGCCCCCGAATTCACCCCTATTAAGCGGTGAATTATAAATATAATGTATATCACAAATATAATGAAAAGGACAGGGCACTCAGCCCGGGGAAGATTCGTTGTCATTTGCCTGTAATCTAGATTGAATCAATCACTGCATCCAGATTTATATTTACAGATTGGTTTGAAGGAGTCTCTGCAGTTATTCATCCTTGTAACTCAGTGTAATAAAATCTTTTATATTATCACTGTGAAATTTAATTAAAGCAGTCTGAGTGTCAAAAGAAATGTATCACTGAGGTGTATATGGTTTTGTACATAAGCATCTGCTATGCCTGTTTTGCACCAGGTTACAGGTATTTCTTGTGAGATTCTCTCTCATTAGTATCATTAGTCCCACAGGGCATTGACTTACATGTGGCTGTTCACTCATCTCTCAGCCATAGATTCCATGTATCCTCCCAGCTTGCCCCACAGATTTCCAGTTTGGCTCAAGTCATGCAAATACTTGTAGAATAATTTCAGGTTTATTTTGCAATTGTTACCAACCGTTCTGCATTGTTACCCAACCAGCATGGAGGGGGCCAAGTGTTGCCCTGGAATGTTGTCACTGCAACAGGAAGTGAAATTCTACGACTTGCCATTGATCACTCTCATCCAGACTATTATCTGTCAACCTCCTCATCGATTGGTCTGTTGTACGCATCGGTTAGCATATCATTCCACACATGTGTGTCACAGTACCCATCAGGGAGCTTTGAAAAAAAAACCCCATGATTTATTGCTTAAGACGACTCAGCTCCCATACTGGCGAGTTCGTCTGAGGTGTCGCCTTCACCCTTTGCTTTTACTGTCTTGATGAAGATTTGTGGCCACCGGCCCCCTGTGTCATCATCTGTCCGGAAAACGATGACAGGGTATCCGCCCCACGCAGCCGAATCGCTGAGGCGAGGACTGTCGCGACCCGGCATTTCTGATGCAGTCGAACTGGCAGCCTGACAACAATCACAAGGATGAAGCATGATGATGTCTGGATCTCGACGAGGTGTTGTGACTCTAATGCCTTGCCAAGTTTGAAATTGCTGGCTGTGAAATCCCCAGGCAAGTGACAGCACAATGACTTTGTCCAGCCTACAATGTGCCCATGGCACAGAGACATTGTTCTATTGACAGCTGTGGAATGTTGGGTCCTTTTTGAGTTTTCTTCTTTTTCGTTTTTCACCGGACTTGACGTATGATAGGGGAAATTGCCTCATTAATTGTCCCTGATAACCACTCACTGACTAACAAGTTGATGTAGTGCTTAGGCAGCAGTAATTCCTATGTATCCCAACTGGGTGATCAATTAATCAAACCTACACACTTTATTTTCCTGAAAACATAAATGCATAGACAGTGTTATTTTTGTGTTTGGCATAATTTCCATCTGTGCATTCTGTGAGTTTTTTTTTTTTTTTTTGCACAGTACACATCTTGAAATAGCTTCTTCAATCTACTTCAATGAAATACCCTTTCAGTGTCCTTCCACTGAGTCTAGAGAGATTAAGCACCTCAAGTCCCTCTTCATATGTCATCTGTTTAAGACTTGGAACTCACCTTGTGATGACCAACACCTACCTGTATGTAGGTTACTCTCAATGCTTTTTTCTGTAAATCCCAGTATCACTTTTTTTTAGATCATGGCCATGCTGAATCTACTAGAATG